>CM038143.1:503851980-504451980 GCA_021437245.1 Aegilops speltoides
GCAAAATTGGGATGCATTTTGCAAGATGTATGGTCTTGATGAGGGTATGACTATCACCATGGATCTTGGTGATCCTACAATCGAGCAAGAGACACCTACGATTTGGGTCTTTGTGGATATACCTCCAGTTCTTCCCTCATGTGAGCTAAACATAGTTATTAAGTAATTTATATTGTTTATTTCAAAATATAATGTTGACAACTTATCTCCATTGACAGCTTATTTTCATGCTTCAAAGAATGTGCGGAAGATGGTAGACAGAACGCATTACGCCAAGGCCGCTAATTAACTTATCAGAGAAACGACATCTGGTCGGATTTTGTAGAGATCTTGAGAATTACAATATCTACAATCAAACTCCTCAACATTATGGTCAATACGCGCCACTAGTGCACGTGTTGAACTACGATAACTACCATGGAGATACCTTGGTAAGATTATTTTTACTATTACAACATCCGTGCATCTTTTTTGCACACTTCTAAAACTAGTACATCATTGCTAACTACGGTTATTACTATGTTTTTCAACAGATAATCCCGAATGATTGTGTGCCTCATCTGATGTATACGCTGGTAGCCTTCATGTTTTGAACATACTACCAGGTCGCCCTACGAATCTCAACTGTCCATACCGGGTTTCTAAAAGAAGTGGAGACATAACAATCAAAGAATGGAGAAAATGTATGGACAGTCGTAAGGAGCTTCTTGGAAGCAATAAGCAGCGAAAGGCAAGAATATGAGACAGGATGATCGCCATTCTTCATAACGGAGAGTCAGGGTCTATATTGTTTTATGCTATTTTACCTTAAGGGTGTTTAGGTCCTATACCTGATACTGATGATCATGTGCTAAGAACAATTATGTAGGGTTGGGTTATGAGGATGATGATCGTATGACTTATTATTAATAACGAGTAGAAGTTGTATGATGATGCATGATTAGTACGACTTGTTATTATATATATATGATGATGTAATGATGCAAAAGCATGCATGAGCATGTTATATTCATGGGTGCAATGAACATAGCAGCAGCGTTGATAAACAATTAAAGCATGCATGATGTATATATATGATGCATAACGGTACAATGTGTAGTATCGTAAAATACCAGCAAACGAAAAAGAATTAAAATGGAAACACAAAATTAAATGAAAAGAAATCATAAAACTAAAACCCACTAAACCTTATAGTACCGGTTGGTGTTACCAACCGTACTAAAGGCCTCTGAAGCCGCCGGGCGCTGGCTAGTGCACGTGGAATGCTTTTTAGCACCGGTTCGTGCTGAACCGGTGCTAAAGGGGGGGCCTTTAGTGACCATTTAATTAGTGCCGGTTATGTAACCGCACTATAGGTTTTACGAACCGGTGCTAATGCCCGGTTCTGCACTAGTGTAGGCGTTCATGAAGTCTTTTATGTCTTGGATTTGATTAGTTTTTGAAAAGTCTTTATATGTCTATGCGTTGGTAGTAGTTCGTGCTCGATGAATTTGTTTTTAGAGTTTTAAACATTCCTTTACGCGGCACATTGACAAGTGCAGCGTGGAGTGGGAAGCTCATAGTCTTGGGGTTTACTATGTCGAATGCATTGTGATCATGTGGACATTGCAGACATCATCGATGAGGGTGGGAAGAAAGATAAATGGCAACATGGTGTTAAAACAGAGGATGCTCATATTTCATGATATTGAGCCATGCTTATTTGGCTAGGATGTATTTTTTTGTCTTCCATTGCAACGCACGAGCATATTTGCTAGTAAGTATCATACATGTTCAGATCATAAAGGATTTAGCTACCTAGCTTGTTTCATCGTCAGTGGCATGACAGATTCATAATAATGATGCTCCGTGCACCGGTGATAGAACACCGCGGCGGACACAGTGGAGTAGAGCTGCACGCCGGCGGACGGGAGAAGATATCCATGGAAGACACCGAAGACGCCGCTCTGCAAACAGTACACGGCGAACGCGTACACCGGGTAGATGGCAACCGGCAGGAGGCTCGCCACGAGCACCATCACGGCGGCCTCCTTCCTCCTCGCCCTCGCGGCCATGAGCCGCCATGCCCGCCGGAGAGCAGCGCGCGTTCCGCGTTCACCGTAACCTTCATCTGCCGCCGACGCGGCGATCGCCACTTGGAAGACCGCGGCGAGGAAGATGTGCGAGAGGAGAACGAGGAGGAGGAGGAACAGTACGTAACCTGACACGAAAGACGACACGGCAGCGGCCGTGTCCGACCGGGCAGCAGCACCGCGCGTCCACCAGCACCAGGACGCGAGGCACGCCGCGAGGACAGCCGCGGACGACGCGAACTGGAGGACGGCGACGAGGGCGGCGGTGGCCAAGGTGCCGCGGATTCTCCCCGCGTCAACGAGCTCGGCCAGCGAGCGCGGACGCCGGTCGCCGGCGCACGTCGCTGAGGCGGCCAGCGCGACGGCGACCCGCGTGGCGAGCTGGCTGGCGAGGTACGCGAGGTAGAGGAGGAGCAGCTTCTTGGCGTGTCCCCGGATCTCCTCGTCGCTTTCCGCCGCATATACGTCGTAGTCGTCGTTCTCCCTGGCCAGCACGCCGACGTGGACGAGGACGGCGGCGGCGAGGGGGTGGGCGTAGAGGAGGGCGACGGAGAAGGAGACGAAGGTGTGGGCGTAGACGAGCGCGAAGGCGGACGCGAAGATCTGGCCGTTGCGCGTGGGGAGGATCAGGGAGTCCGCGACGAAGCTGGTGCGCTGGGACGACGAACCTGCGGTGCTTGCTGCCGTGGCGGCCATGGAGGAATTGATGGATGTGGATGGATGGATCAACTGGCTATGCGAGAGAGCTTGACCGCTAAGCTTAGCGTGCAGCAGTAGCTTGTGAAGCAGACATTAGTGGATTTGCATCGCAGTCACGGTGGCACCCGAAGAAAATTCTCGGGAGACGACTTGGACTTTCGGAGTCGTCGGTCAGTAATAAATGTGACATATATTTCGACAGATTTGCCACTTTACAATTTTCTTAATGTGATCGCTAAATCTCAGTCAACCGAGACTTCATCTCGGTCGATGTTATATTCGTGGGAGCTTACGTGAAGATTTGTGCATAAAAAGGATTATTTTTTCTTTATTTCTTTTTACGTGTTGTGTCCTTTGAGTGAGAAGTCTCGGTCAACTGAGATCTAGACATATCTTTTTTTATTTATAAATGACTGATACAATGTCTAGCTACACAACACACCCATCATGATTACAACTACTACGAATGACAAAGAGGCAGGAAACATAGGCCAAGGCCGTGCCTCAATCAATGCTGAACACCTCGGAAGGCTGAACATAACTCCATGCCTGACTGTCTCAACACATACTCCACCCTTGGCGCATAGGAGAACAGCATGTGGACAACAGTTGTGCCTCTTCGAAAGAGAATTTTTTTTCCTCTTCCGCGAGAGGCATTGATTTGCTTCTTTGTGGATGCACAGATTATCATTCACGAGAGGTAGAATTATGCCTCTAAAAAACAAAAACAAAATTACATGTTTTGTTTTTTCGGGAGAGCCACAAATTTGCTTCTCGTGGAGGCACAAGATTATTTCTACGTGAGGCACATTTGTACCTCAAGGAAAAGGGAAAAAACACGGTTTTTTTTCTTCTGCGAGAGGCACAAATTTACTTAGCACGAAGACACATATTTGCTTTCGCCAGAGGGACAGTGCCTCTCGGAAGAGAAAAAAAAGGGGGCAAAATCGTGCTTCTATCTTGGATTTTTTTACCCTTTTTTTCGTGATTTTTTTTGTTAAAACCTATTAACATGGGATCTAATTTCTAAGATCTTGATGCGAAAAATCTATCAGTGTAAACTTTTCGTGATTTGGATGCAAGATTTAAGAACTAAAATGTTTTGAATAAACGAACTTACAAGAAAAGAAAAACTCCAAATGTGCCACTCGTCGCAATTTAAGAAGGTGGGAGTGACCTTTGTGCGAGGTACCCATTAATTAGTGATTAAGCTCCTTCGATCTCCTCTTAAACTTTGTCCTCGCGCTATAACTATTAGGCCGGCCCATTCATGTCTGTTTATTTTTGTTCATTTTGTTTTGTTCGAGTTTGCTAGTCTTCGTCCGCTGATTTCGTGGTTTTCTCCGCTTTTTGGTGCGGGTTTCTTCTTCGGGTTTCATTGTTGGGTTCTTTGTTTTTTGGTACTTTTTTGGTTTTTATTTCTTCATCGGCCACCTTGTTTTCTCTTTTCTAATCTTTTGGTTCTTTTTCTACTTTTTTTTCTCTGTTTTCTTCGGTTTTTTCTCAATGTTTTTTCATTCCTTTTCTATTTATTTTATTTTCTTACGTTTCTTTCTTATTTTTCATCAGTTTTCTTCATTTGCCTTTGGTTTTGATTTGTTTCCTCAGAGGTTTTCATGTTCTTTTTTGTTGGTTTCGGATGTGTTTATTTCTTCCGCTTCTTTGGTTTGCACCACTTTTCTTCAACAAATGTCTGTATTTTTTAAACATATTTGTACATTTTAATTATACACCAGGAACGGTTTTCATACATACTTAATATTTTTCGAATACATGATTAATATTTAAAAAAAATGACTGTTTTTCTAATTCACATTGTACATTCTCAGTATGTGCCAGGAAGATTTTTTAACAGATGTTTACCTTTTTAAATATATGATTAACATTTGTTACACAGGGTAACATTTATTAAAACTTATATTTTATTTTCAAAAAATTCAATATGCCTTCTATATTTTTTATATACATAACGAACATTGTTTTACACATTTAATATTCTTGAAATAAATGATTAATCTTTTTTAATATTTCTGTTCGGTGATTACTTTTTCATACACATTGTACATTTTTCGTATATATCAGGAACTTTTTATACAAAGTTAATATTTTTATAATATATGATTAATAATTTGTTGATACACTATTTTTAATATTTATGTTTTTAAGTTCAACTTTTTAACATTAACATTTTTAAAATAGATTATAGACATTTTATAATACATGATCAACATTTTTCCTATACATATTTCACATATTTTAAAAGCTTCATTAAAAAATTCAATATTTATTTTAAAAATTCAAATTCTTAATATAGAGTTTTTAAATACGTGATCAAATTTTCTCATACACGTTGTATATTTTTTGTCTAGATGAGAAACGTTTTCTCTCTTCAAATTTAGTTTTTTTAAATGCTTGGTTAACATTTCTAAAATGTTTTATGTAAATTGTTTTGTAATATATTTATGTAGATTACTTGGAAGTATAAACTAAAGTAAGAAAAGAATGCAAAAAGAAAAACTGAGGCTGCGGCCTCCCGCGCGCCTGGGCCAACCCATCTCGCTAACGCCTTCACGCGAGACTTCACTACTTTCTAATTTATTATGTCTCAAAAAAACTACTTTTTCTCATTTATTTATTTATTCTCAAAGATTTATTTATTTATTTATTTTTACTTCCGTTTATTCTTCCAAATATTCCGGCGAGAGCCTGCCTTTTGAGCCTTTTAAGAAGAAGAAAATCAGATGGAGGAACGCATCAACTCTAGTGCCTATCATGGCCCGGAGAGGTCAAGGAGGGTTCTGGATGGGCCGTTTTAATTAAAAGATGTATTTCAGATACAGCTGAACACGAACAAGATCTGACTGATCTCTGGTTCTCAACGTTTGTCATACTCACGTTCTTTCCTAAAAAAAATATACTCACGTTCCAAGAATTTAATATTTAAAAACTATAAGTGGTGATCGCACAAAGAACAAGGGATAGACAAATACTGTATTTTTTCTATCAGATACTAGACCAAAATTTTGGGGAAAACTTCCAATATATTTATCTTCAATCATGATAGTAAAACGAACACCGAAAATAATAAAAATTACATCCAGATCCGTAGACCATCTATCGACGACTACAAACACTAAAGCGAGCTGAAGGCCTGCCGCTGTCATCACCCCTCCTTCGGAGGAGCCAGACAAAACCCTTTGTAGTAGACAGTCATAAAGTCGGCGTGTTAAGGCCCCATAGGACTAACGCACCAGAACAACAACTGCCTTCATTGAAGAGTAGCGTAGATCGGAAGGATCCAACCTGAATACACACGAACTTAGATGAACTACAATCAGATCTGAGCAAATCCATCAAGGAAAGATTCGCCGGAGACACACCTCCACACGCACACCAACGATGCTAGATGCACCACCTGGACGGGGCTAAGCGGGGATAACCGTATTCCATCTTTAGGGAGCCGCCACCATCTCATATTCCTCAGCAGGACACAAACTCTAAAAAACCTCGCAGAAATTCCTCGATGTTATTCACGACAGGATGGTCTCAAACTCCTCGATGTTAGTAGTACTCAACTTACTGTATTATTTACTGGTTCTTTGCTGACCATTCTTGGACTATTATTTATTATCTTTGTCCGTGTTTATTAGTCTCTTTATATTATGGTTAAAAAATTTACCGATTTAACTCCAAAAAATAAGGTCTATATTAGTATAAAATAATATCATTGAAAATCTCTTTTGAATATGAATCTAACAATATAATTTTTATGACATCCAATTTATACTTTTTTATTCAAATCTACGGTCAAAATTGGGTATAAAATACAAATGAGACCAATAAACCCAGAGAAAGGTAATACTGGGTTGTCAACTTGACACTATATATATGGAATGATTCTCTCTCGCACATGCGTGCGTTCCTACCCTAGCGCCGCCACAACCAGGCGACTAGGGAGAGGCGATCTTTTCCTCCGATCTCCACCGGCCGGAGCGCTGGCCCCCTCTCCCTTCGGCCGCTACTCCAGCGGCAGGAGGGAGGGGGGACCCCGTTCCTTCGTTCTGTAGTTAGGATTTGAATTTGTAGATCGTGGTGCGTCGTTGGGGTGGTGGGAGCGGCGCCTGGACGAATAAATCTGCCTCAACTCTACTCCCACACCGGTGGTGTCTTTCATGGTGGCATCTCGGAGTTGATGGCGTCGTGTCTCTGTCGATCCCTCAGATCGGCAACGTTAGGGTTCATGGATGGTGTTGACGAGGCGGTGGCAGCGACTCCATCAGGTGTGTCTCTCCTTCTGCTCTGTCCCCATTGCTGTGGCGTTGTCTTCGACGTCATGGTGGAGCAGGGAGGTTATGTCGTTCAGGAGTACGCGTAGGCGGTTGTCTACGCAAGTGACAGCTGGAAGATGGAGTATCCTATGTTGGGTCTGTGGTCGAAGGCTGCCAGTTCTGGTTTCCTCCTCCGACGTCGTCATTGTCATGCGGGGGTGTCAGCTCTGAAGTTCGATGGCATGTCCGGGGACATGTTGCCTCGGTCTGATTCTTTCAACGGCTATGGTTTTGCTTCTGGCAAACTATTTTGAAGGTCCGTAAAGCTGCTGATCAGCGATGGAGCCACATCGAGCTTGGGTGAAGAGGTGATCTGTCTTTTTATCCTTTGGTGGCCACTTCGGTGGTGTCAAAGGAAAGAGACAGACGCTGGTATTTTGCATAGGATTTTCCTATATTTTCAGTTATGTATGGTCGGTGCTTACGTGTCTTGTAACTTGATCTTTATTCTATATAAATGAGACACATATTACCATGCAACAAAAAAACTTGACACTATATATATGATCAGAGTGGTTGATCTTCGTCTGGAATAGCCCGATTTATTTACTGGTTGTCAACTTGGCACTATATATTCCCCGGATAGGCATAGTGGGGGCATACATAGGCATAATGGTCAGAGTGGTTGCATCTTGCAGACATATGATACGCTTGTTGCCTAACTCTAGGTTTTATTTACTGAACTGATGCCCTGGCTGTAGCGCCAGATTCCAAATCGGCATGCGCGCTCCTTGTTATCAGAGGCACATACGATCTTGACCGAAATGAGCCGATCTAGAGCACCATTACTCTTTCGTTGCTTGTCCGTATGGGGTAGCCACGTGACGCATTAGGTTGCCACTCGCTCCCTCACGCGTCAGCCGTGACGGAATAACAATGCCGGGGGGAAAGGCTATCACATTCATGCTACGGAAGATAATTTAAGTGAGTACAGTGTTAGCTGAACAGCTATACCACAGTAGCTACTCCCTCCGATCCAAGTCGCGGTTTTGAACTAAGATTGAGTGAAACTTTTTGGAGTTTCAATCACTATTTGTGCCCCGTCGATAAAATTCAATCACACAATTAAAACAATAACTGCAAAAACATAAGTGCAACTGTATCAAAATAAAGTGTACCACCACCAACAAATCGGGTTGCACTATCTGTTAATGGGACCTTTTCTTCGGTGGATGGCTCGGCGGCAGCTGGCATGATCTTGAGGAGACATGATGGAAGTGTGATTTTTGCTGCGTATCGTTGCCTGTTTAATTGCAACGACGCACTAGAGGATGAGTTGCATGCACTAATGCAAGGTATGGCTCTGGCGGCTCAATACAATGATGTTTCTATAATAGTGCAATCGGACTCGTCGGAGGCATTGGCGTCCCTGACTGGTGATAACCTGTCTCGGTCAGCATATGGACATTTGGTAGCTGAGATCAAGCATCTTATGGTACTTCATGAGTTTATTCCGCAGAACATTAAACGTGAGCAAAATAGGATAGCAGATCGGTTGGCTTTGTATAGTCGTATTGAGATTGCGACTGCTGTATGGCTAGATCGTGGACCACCGTGTATAGAGGAATTTTTGTCTCTCGATTGTAACCCTATTTTTACGAATAAAACTCTTTACCCTCGCAAAAAAAAAAGTGTAGTTGCAGGTTTCTCGTATTTAGATACACATGCACGGTTACTCTTTCACGATATGGGACGGTGGCAATTTCTTTAGAAACACATGCAATTTCTGACAAAAATAAGGACTTGCTGTAAAAATTGCCATGTTCGCTTCGAGAAATTTTCATGCTCCGCTCAATAAGATTGCCGTAAAAATGTTCAATTTGCCATCCTCTCCCAGTGAACTTACATTGATAACATTACCCAAATGTATAACTACTTTTTTCTTCCTCTTTCTCCGTGTCGAAGAAGAGATGCAGAGGAACAAGGCCCCTTCTCTAGTCTAGTGCCTTCTCAATCAAAAAGGGGAAACAAATGCCTGCGGTAGGTAGGCCTTCTCAAACTAGTATAAGTGCATGTGATAGAGTGGTACAATACAGACAGAAAAGTGGAGTAGTATACAATACAGAAGTCGAAGCCAACAAGAAAAGTGAGATAATGAAGCTCATCTGCGACTTCCCGTCGCCGAAGTCCCTGCCGGACAAGTACGTCTTGCCGCCGGAGAAACGCCCTGGCAACCACGAGCTACGGGACGACCTCTCGGTGGCTCTCCCCGTCATCGACCTCCAAGGAGCTCTTGGAGATGGCCGCCGACAGGTCATTGGCGAGATCATGGAGGCCGGCAAGGAGTTTGGCTTCTTCCAGGCACGTTGTCTTGTTCGTTTCATTGCCATGCATGTAATTTGCACTCCTGAATCCTGACCAGTTTTTGCATTGCATGCATGGGGCGTTGCAGGCGGTGAACCACGGCGTGGGGGAAGACGTGATCCAGGGCTTCCGAGAAGCGGCGGCAGAGTTCTTCAGGATGCCGGCGGAGGCAAAACTCAAGCACTACTCCAACGAGCACAACAAGCATTGCCGGGTCTTCTCCGGCTCCGTCACGTCCCACACTGACACCAACGACATCCGCTACTGGCGCGACTGTCTCAAGCTCCGGTGCTACCCGGTGGACAAGCTGATGCACCATTGGCCATCACAGCCAGAAACATTTCGGTAAGAGTACATTTGTGTTGATTGCTTTTACTCTCACACGTAGCTATAGCGGCATTGTTCATGTGCTGCAACCAGGGAGCGTCTTGCCAAGTATGCGGTGGCAGTGCAGGAGCTGGCGCAGAGGCTCATGAGACTGATCGCGGAGGGGCTCGGCTTGGACAGTCAATTCTTCGAGGGCGACCTCACCGGCGGGGAGACGATGATGAACGTGAACTACTACCCGCGATGCCCCGACCCGAGCCTCACGCTGGGCATCCGGCCGCATTCGGACCGCTACATCCTCACGGTCCTGTCGCAGGGCGACGTCAGTGGTTTACAGGTGAAGCACAAGGGGCGCTGGATCGGTGTCCAACCCATACACAATGCATTTGTTGTCAACTTTGGGCTTCAGCTGGAGGTGAGGTCGCATCGCATCACACCTATCCTGGGGAAGAAGAGAGTAGTATATGGTAGCTGATTCTACATGTTTTTATGTAGATGGTGACCGACGGGGTGCTCACAAGCGTGGAGCACCGGGTGGTGACCAACTCGGCCAAGGCGAGGATGTCGGTGGCAACGCTTATCAGGCCGAATATGGGCTGCAGGATTGGTCCGGCGCCGGTGATGGTGAATGGAAAGACGAGCTATCGTCCCAAGTATAGGGAGTTCACAGGGAGCGAGCTCATCGAGGCGTACGAGGCCACTGCGGGCAACAGGGAGGCCCTGCTTGAAATGTTCAGGATCCATCACACCAAGTAGCTAGAGCCAACGCCAAACGCACACACACACATCCTGTCGACCATTGTTTTCTTAAGTTCACAGTGCTGATAGTACGTTACCCCCAACAATAAATGATTGTTAAATCGTGTATGCTGATCGACATGTGCAGTTGTTTTGATTTTCGATATTGTTGCTATATTTTGCACTGCAATAAGGATCAGAGAAATTGGAGCTCTAAGGACCAACATGTAGCTTTGTTGTCTCAAAATTAACTAATTTATAAAATATATGGTACAAACTCTAAGGACAGAGTAATTGGAGTACATGATAGTTTCTCTTATGTGGAATAAACCTCAACAAACAAGTTGAGTATGCTACACTGGATCCTAGTGGCGAGAGGAAGCCGACGGGGAGGAGGCACTGGAGGAGAAGGGGTCCATACATTTTTGCATTGTTTGATTAGAGTCACTGCGTCTGATTTTGAGGGATATCGTATCCTAACTTGCGCCACTATCCTCTGTTCAGCATTCCACGTCTGGTCCGAGCGCCTGATATTAGGCCGCATCCCGGTGCCCGCCGTGCGGCATTGACCCGACCGTCTGAGCGGAGGCGGTCACGGGAGATTGTGCCGAGGTGCAGTGCCTGCTTGTGTTTGCCAGAAACTGTGTACACAAGGAATGCAGTAAGAGTCACATGGATCTCGTAAACACGTTTAAGCAGACGACATATAACATATGCAGAGTAGTGCACTGAAGCAGAGTCACTTGAATTTGGTGAACACGCTTAAGCCCCATCCATCTTTGATCTTGCCAACAAAAAGGAGATCAAAGATCAGATAAGCATTTGCCACTGATGAAATTGACCACTTCGGCCACAGCTTGGTCCAGGGCCTTCGTAGCAGCAGTCAAGTTTTGAAGAAACTCCTCTGCCCTTGGCTTCTCTCCATCGACAATTTCAGTCACAACTTTGACAAAGATTGCAGGTGTTGAAAACATATCAGCAACATGTGCCACCGCCGCTCCCTGGTAGACAAACAGAAAAAAGAAACAGCTTGAGGTCTACAAAATGCAAGACTATATTCTTATTTCTTATTTCTTAGCATGTAAAAAAAAAGCAATGAAGTAGTGGGTACACAGGAACAGAGTTGCCTGCAGCTACCGTCCACACCGAATACAAATGTACACAAACAAGTCTTACTGTTGGTCTATTGAACTAAGAATCAAGTACCGACGAACGAAGGAACTAAAATGCACAAGTGAATAACTGCTTTTCTAAAAGCAGCTATCTGCAATCAGTCCTACAGGCTACAGTACGTGATGCATTCTTCCAGAATCCGAGTAGATGAGTCTAGGGTCACGGATCTCCATTTGCATATTATTTTGCTTTCACCGTAAATAAAATGATTGAGTAAAAGTAAACCAAACCTCCATATCCTTCAATGTAGCACCATTACTCAGTATTTCTAACACATCGTGCGGAGACATATCTCGAGAATCGCCGGTTGAAAGCTTCCCAACCTGAAACAGAGGAGGTGCGAGCTCATTTAACAAATGGAACTGGGCAAAAGGAAATAGCATGTTATGCAAATATCTTTAAGGCTTCAAGCACAGCCTATAAAATTGATATTATTCCAGCAGTTCGGCAGCAATTAGGAAACCCTATGGCCTACCTTCAAATTGAGTTCCTTCAACATACTTGGGGTCACAAATGTTTTCCGGGCTCCATTTCCGTACAGACCTGAGACCTAGATAAAAAATGAAGAGCATATATTAATATCAGTCAACTTTGAACAAAGAACAGAAGACAAACAATGTATAAATAATATACGAACAAAAAAGAATGATCTAACTGACGATAAGCATGCGTGAGTAATGCACGCTGCAACTGTATAAGCAATCAGAATGGTGGATTGAATTGTATAATTCGCTTGGTAAAACAAGTTAAATGTTAAGTGTTGATGTCCACAAGTATGAGCTAACTATTAAGAAAATTCAAGGATCGACGTAATACAGTAGTATAAGATGTGCGCTACTGAAGAATGCATAGCCATTGCTGCTTAACACATACACTACGTTTTAAATTTGGTTGTTCTGTTGCATCTTTGGTGCGGTCATTGCTCCAAACTAACTTCATGTAATTTGGCTCTGCCATCCAGGCCTCGGCCTGTTTTGAAATATTTAAGGTAGAGATTGCTAGTACAACACATAGACTAGAAATCTTAGATAATACTCACAGGGATCGGTACTCTTCTATCATGGAACACAACGTCTGATGCCAAGAAGACATCTCCCATGCCTGCTCCTTTGGCCTAAAACACAATACGGCAAAGATCAGAAAAACTCTGTACACAGACTGTTCGTAGCATCAAACATTTAATATTGTCGAATACTACCTTGAAGCCACTAGCAGTACCGGCATTGATAATAAGGTCTAGCTTCAAGAATTGTATAGAAGCGTATGTCACAAGAGCTGCTGATAATGTACCGACACTGTCAACTCCTGAAAGAAGTAAGAAATGAATTTAGTCACGGGGAGTTATCTCAGAACAAAATCGCACCTGTGCTTCAGAGAAATTGGCAATTCAAACTGAACTACTCTGATATACTTCCTTGGGAGGTATGACTTACCGAGAGCGGGATCTTTTCCAGGCCATACAAGGTCAATGTGGAGGCCTTTGTAGTTGCCACAGTATCTCGCCCATGGGGCACCTTTTGGAAATCTGCCGGGTGCGCGTTACAAAAGGATTCGAATTCAGAGTCATAATCAAAGCATGCTGAGGAGAACAGGTTCAGCCTATTGCAGATTGAAGAATGTGGCCCTAAGAATAACTCTGTTCATTAACTATCGGCCTGACTGATTCAGATTGTCATATCGAACTGAACTCCGAAATGAAGACTGGATGGCACTAAATTTTTTAGGGTTAATTGGATAAATGCCACTCGAATTCTGGCGATTCTGAGAAATGCCACTGCAATTTCCAAACTTTGAAAATACCACTGCAAATTTTGCAAACTTTGAAAAACGCCACTGCAGACTTTGAAAAATGCCACTGGAAATGTCATTTTTCAAAGTTTGAAAATTGCAATGGAATTTCACGGAATTGCCGGAATTCAAGTGGCATTTATCAAATTAACCCTTTTTATATATTGCATCATCAATGGTGGCAACATATGTCACCGTGCACACCCAAAAAATTCCAACCCACAACAAAATCATCACCAAAAAAACGTTGCAATTCACTGGGTATCATCGAACAGAAGGGTGGCTAGGAAGACTAATATGGATTCGCCGGCGGGCACCTCGAGGAGCTGGAACCGGTGGACGAGTGGGAGCATCTCTGCCTGCGTCGCTGCCCCCAAAAGGCCAAAACCAAACAACAGGATGAGCTAGCTAGCTAAACCATCACTATCAGAGGGAGGAGACGAGAGGAGATCATGGGGATACCTATGACGATGAGGATCTTCGACACCGCACCTGCTCCGGGTTCGGCGGCGGCCGGCTGGTTGCGGGAGGGTAGGGCCTGGCGGCGAGCGAGCTCGAGGCGGACGGCACGGATGTACGCAAAGTACTTCCTTCCGCCGTCAGGGAGGTGGCGGGCGAGGACGCCGACCCCGTCCTGTAGACGCCGCAACTTTTCCCGCAGAGCAAGATCCGAAAGCTGGTGCAGCGCGCTGTGCCTATCCTCCACCGCATCTTCGACCCCCGCCTCGCCGGCCGAGGGTATCGCACTCACCGGAGCGCGGTGCGGTTTGCTGCCTCCAGAACGGGCGGAGCGACAGAGATTGATGAAAGAGGAGGAGGGCGGGGCCTGGAAAACCTTCCGGCGTCGAGCGATCTCGTGGCCGATGTCACGGCACAACTGATGGACCTTCTCTCCGCCGTCGGGGAGCCGGCTGTAGACGCCACTGACGAACCAATTCTGTATGCGCTGCAACCTCACCCGCAGCTCCAGGTCCGAGAACTCGGCAAAGCGAACGTCACCCGCGTCCTCGCCGGCGGTGGCTGGTTCAGCGGAACCCGAGGCCATCGCATTCAACGGGGGCGCCGCGCGGCGGCAGGTGTAGGGTTTGCTGTACTTTGAAACCCTCGGCCCGTATGGCCCTCGACTGATTGCGAAAATGCCGCTCCTTTTCCCAATATTTCAAATTCGTCATATTGCTCCTTCCTAATATTTCAAATTCTGCATAGAAACTTACGTTGCTTAAAAACTGCAGTCCAAATACAACAAAGGGGATTGTGCATGATGATATGTTGATTGGTCGGCGGAGGTTGTACAGATTTTGTGCCCCTTTTGTTTCTAGGTTTCGTCTAGGTGATCTTGGACTACATCGTTTAGCGGGGAGGATGGCGCCATTCGACAATATTAGCGACAGTTCATATTTTGTGCTTCTGGCTTTTTCTCCGCTCAGTGATGCACGACTACTTTCTGCTTCGTTGGAAGCTACTGAGGTAAGGGCTCCTGGAATCTATCTTGTTAGCACTTAGCACGGCTACCTTCTGCTTCGTTGGAAACTATTGAGGTACAGTTTTGCCAAGTCTCAGTCGACTTAGACTTCGTTATGTCTCAGTCGATAGTATATTCCTTTGATTTTGCATGGAGATTCGTGCAAAAAGTTCTTTTCAGTTTTTTTCTTCTTACGTACTATATCACTTGACTTAGACTTGATTATGTCTTAGTCGACTGAGACCTAGCCACCCATTGAGGCAAGGCCTCCTGGAATCTGTCTTGTTGGATCTACAAGGGTTTTCTAGTAGTCTTCAATTTTGGGAGGATAATTTGATCCTCGGTTCCATGTAGCTGGCTTAAACCGTATCAAGCCTTTCCGAAAGGCTGAATCCATTAGGTTTTTTTTCTTGTGAATCAGAGACAATGTCCTAGAGTGAAGGTATTTATTACCGGGCAACTCATATCAAACACCCCCAAGCACGTGTTCTTAATTTCGAGATCACTACCCTTAGTCCTTGCTAGTCCTTGGGCCTACACAGGATGTCCCACTTAGCTAAGCGGCACTTACGTTGATGTTCACTGCTTTGCAAGAAAAATCTAGACATGTCATAATCCAATCTTGTCCAGAAACCTTGGCTATTTCAAAGAATGAAAACATGAACATTGGTAGGCCTAGTAACCACAACATTTATGAGGACTAAATTCCCTCCATAAGACGTAAATATTTCCTTCCAATAGTTGAGCTTCTTTTCGAACACGTCCTGAATACACCCTCATTCTTTGTTAGTAAGCTTACGGAAGTGAACCGCTATCCCAAGATACCGGAATGGAAGTTTACCAACCTCACAACCTAAAAGTTGTTTATAATGGTCTTCTTCCTCTCAGGTGCGTCCAAAGTAAAAGAATTCACTTTTCTGGAAGTTTATAAGTCCTGATAGTTGCTCGAAGAGACAAAGGATAAATTTCATATAACGAACTTGTCCGAGTTGCATTCCATGCAAATGATAGTACATCAACATACTAGAGAATGGACACACCACCTTCCACTAAATGTGGAAGGAGGCCACCAACCTCGGCACCCTCCCTGTCCAGTGCCATGAGGATCACTAGCATATGGGCAACAACCCCCCACCCCATCGCAACCTCTCATGTGTTTTTTGAAATAATAACCTATGTCATCGTATACTTTCACTGTAGGGGAACACAGTAGAAAACAAAAAATTTCCAACGTACGCACCAGCCCAGGACCACTATGGAGACTGCATACATGGTTTGATCCTTTTCGTTACCGACTCATAGCGCAGCGGGAAGTAGAGTAGATGACGAATGGCGGTGCAGATCCCCGCAGCTAGGATTTACAACCTCCCAACCGCGAGGATGTATACCCTCATCTGCTCCTCAGACAGCCCTCCGGGAGGCGGTCGAACAGTCCCCCCGGACGGTGTCGCGGACAGCCCTTCGGGAGGACCTTCGAAACTCGAACGGTCACTCGGACAACCCTTCGGGAGGACCTTCAAAACTCGGACGGTCACACGGACAGCCCATCGGGAGGCACTCACGAACTAAGACCGAAACTACGATCTATCTACAGAGTTGCACACATACGGTGTCATCTATCCGACAGGGCTTCGCCGTCCAGAAGTAGTTCCTGCCGGAACCCAGACAGCCTTTCGGCTCTACGAAACTATTTTGCTGGGAGAGAGAGAAGAAGCCTGATCATTGCATGGCACTTGTATCAGAGCAAAAGGGATGATAGTGGAGAGCACCTCTCCACCTCTATTTATAGGAAAAGCCCATGGGGACAAATACCCAAAAAACCCACCACATGGATCCCTCATAAGGGTAAAATGGGAAGGCAAGTGGAGCTCCATGGAGCTCCACATGTGTGGCCGGCCACCCCTCATGGGGGCCCCCAAAAGGGGTTCCTTAGTCCCCAAGTTCATCTAGAAGCCTTTTGGGAAAAGCCCCAAAAGGTGGCTTTCCATAAATATCCAAAAAGCACTTTCACTATTCACGACGACATTTTTCAGCGTCCGTTCAACTGAAAATATTTAAGTGGGCTTAGAACATTTCTAATACCCACCATAATAATTTTCAACGCGTTCTGGAACAATTCCATTTTAGTGATTTTCATCTGCGAAATACATCTGAAGTGGCTCCGGCAGCTCCGGAACATTTCCGGTTTTTATCTCAGAAAATTCCAAAAAGCTTCCAGAATGATTCTGGCACCCTCCAAGAATTATCATGCATTTGCCGAAACCAATTTGACTGGTATATCCTGAAACAACTTTTCGGTATCATCGAAACTCATCCGATGACCTCTCTCTGCGGTATGATTCCGCTGTCCGAAACTTTTCCGGTGTCCGAAACTTTTTTCGGTGATTTTCTCTCAGACTCCCTGTCTAGTATTCAGCAGATAGATGACCCTTAAGCGTGTGACCCTATAGGTTCGGTAAAGTATAGACATGACCCGGAACCCCTTCCGATCAATGATCAACATCGGAGCCGTGGATACCCATATTGACCCCTATACCCACACGAATGAATATTCAAGTGAACCTCCAGTTGCCATGTGCTATTCCTTTTGCTTCGCGATATGTCACAAACACCCGAGGTGAGATTTATTGCATCCCCGTGGATCAACAACTTGTCCGCTATGCTAGTTACCTCGTTACTTGTTTTGTTCTCTTTTCTCGTTTCCGTGTTCCGGCATCCCTGTGATCAAATCACACTGTGTCTGGCCAGACGATGATGGATACCGTAACACCGAGAGGGCCCGAGAATATCTCTCCATCGTCGGAGGAGCAAATCCCAATCTTGAGCTATCAAGTTACTTGACACACTTTTCCATGAACCCGTAAGCCGCCGTAATAGCCACCCATTTACGGATGACGTTTAACAAACCCCAAAGTTCATGAAGCAAGCATGAAGAAACTCGATACTCTCATGGTCTAAGGAATCATGCAAACGTTAACCATCTCTGTGTTATTTACCATTAACTTGTGACGAATGAATCTCATAGCATAACATCAAACCGGGTCGATTCAACACAAATGTTCTCTTAACATTGTGCCCTCAAAGTTGCTGGCATAGACATGCCCATGATCAGGAAAACGGAACCATCATGCAACACTTGAGCTAGTCTTAGAGGCCAAACTAGGAATACTTCTTACCGTTTATTATTCCACACGTGCATATGAGTCTTCCTCCAAGCCTCGTGGATATTGCAGACTCGAGAATCATTGCAGTTATAGCATGGAACATAAACATAATTATGAACTCGGAGATAAATAATATCATTTATTATTGCCTCTAGGGCATATCTCCTACAGACTCCCACTTGCACTAGAGTCAATAATCTAGTTAATGCTAATGCACTTTACACCTATGGCATGCTGGTGTAAAAAATGCTTCACATGTTGTATAGCCTGATGTCCATCAGATCTCACAATTTCAGCTCCGTGTCTATCTCTGCATATCCTCGCGTTTTCACGCTTTCACAAAATTCATATTTTGTGCGGACTTGGCTTTGTATAAATGTGAATCACAGGTTGAACATGGATTCCTCAGACTGAGTTATGGAGAAACTACCTGCAGTAGTGTCCCATTGACAAAGGCCATCTTGGAACCATACTAAGTTCATGAATGAACTATATGATTCAACATCTTGTTTGTCGCTTCTAAGGCGTCAACATACTTAGTCATTTGTTATAGAATTCGCCACAGTATCCTGTTGGGAACAATTTCCAACTACCGTGCCACCATATTGTGTATTACACAAAACTCTTAACTTAAATCGAAAATCGCATGGAGAAAAGATGAAGATTGTATCGATGTAACATTTTACAACGAACTCTTCATGATCTCCGCTTGCGAGAAAACATATCATCAGTACTTACTCTAGTACTCAATGACATCTTTCACTGTTGTCCCATGATCAGTACTTTGATCACTTTAGTATCCGTACTCGCAACATCTTGGGAGTATTGGACATATCTAGTTGTTTTACATACCATGGAATACATGATTAATCCAAACACATGAGTGTGTGGAATCTCCATCATGTATTTTGCTCATCGGTGTTTTGGGACACTGATTCTTGCAAAAACTCTTTCCATGTGACTTTGTCAAGAATCACTCCTTGTCGTTCTTAGTGCTAAACGGTTTTAGCATCTTGTCAATATGTATTTATTGCTTATCCCTATTAGGTAAATCTATCTCCATAGATCATTGTGCCTAATATTGAGGCTATTTAGCCTAAGCACTTCATCAAAAAACTCTTTTCAAATGAAGTCCTAATCCGTGTCAAGAAATTTATTTCCAATTAACAATGTGTCAAGCACACAAGGTTTTTAGAAATATTATTACGCTCCCACTTACTTTCTTGAATTACAAGCATCTTCGTTACCCATTGATGAAGTCAAACCCCTTTGACCATTTCATCAAAGCACGAAGATTCCAACTCCACTTTGCTCTCTTCTGTCCATCGCTAGAACTCTGAAGTTTGCACCCTTACTAGCATCCTCTGAATAGACAAAATGCCTTGGACTGTAACTCATGCAAGTCCTTGGTTTCATTTCCATCAGATGGAAATCCTATTGTCATCCATGTTTCATATCTCATGATTGAAATATGTATTAATTGCTAGTTCAACCCGAACCGACTTCAAGCATCGCTACGATGAAAACAACCTCATCGTAGTCAACTCTTGAACTTGTTATTTCAACAAGTCGAGCCTTATGGATAAAACATTTTTATCCGTATCAGTTTTAAGTTCCATAAACATTCGTTAGACTCTAAGTCTTCCGAAAGGTGTATCAAGGTTTTCATCTTGAATCACTTATATGGAAACTAACTCGGGTTGTATTGGCATTTAGCCAATTCCGGAGTCAGGGCCCATCAACGCTTCCTTGTGCATCGTAGGTATAATGTTGTCTAACAACAATATCTCGTTTGCGCACCTGAGAGGTTTGCACGAGCCTTGCCTACGTGGTTCAGCTGCAAGTTCGACCGAAGTTCATACATTTTATTGTAGAGACTTCCGTATCAGTCATAGTAGGAAACTCTGGAATTGCGTCCAAGGTCTCTTTCCTTTGACCTGATGACGAAGATACTGTTTATCTCGTCGAGTTGCACTATTCTCCCACTCACCTTTTGAAAGAACCGTTCTCTTTAAAAGCACACCGTTTCGCAGCAAAACTATTTGCCTCGGTATAGTGAGGGAGGAATACCCAACATTTTGGTATAACCTACAACGTAGCACTTGTCTGAATTGGAATAGGTTTATAACCTTTTACATAAGCCCCATATTCCAAATGTTAAGAAAAGATATAACATGGTTGGGCGTACCATACCATGGCTTCATTTCAACAGACCCGATGTAGCTCTTTTCAGTGTAAAAGCCGCAGTCTCTAAAGCATCACTTTAAAAGGGATAATGGCAAATTTATTTATGTCATCTTTGACCTTACCATGTCATAAATGGTTAGATTACATCTCCACGGACTTTTCACTTGCAGTGGTGTTCCGGGAGGTGCAAGTTATGAAACCCCTTTCACAACTCATCAGACATTCGCTAAACATGTAACTCAAATATTCCTTTGTGCAATCAAATTGCAGAAACATAATTTTCTTGTTACAATAACTTCTACTTCATTTTTGAAAACCTTTCGAATGATTTCAAAAGATCCAGACTTACGTCTCATCAAGTAAATATTCATATATCTACTTGAGTCATTTCTGAAGATAAATAAATCCACCACTAACAACACTTATCGGACTACACACATCAAATGTATGATCACTAATAAGTTTGTTGTTCGTTCCTTATGGCCTGTGATGGTATTTTAGTCACTTCACTTTTCGGAGGAAAGTTGCAAGTGTCAGATGATTCAAAATCAAAAAGACTTCAAAATCCATCATAATGGAATTTTCCATGCAGGTTTCTCCAATGTGACCAGATGTAGTGCCACACTTGTGTGGTATTCTTTTAGTCTTGCGACATTTAGCGTCAGTGTTATGGATGTATCATATTACCATCAATATTCATAACATACATCCCATCTTGGATGGAAGCATGGCCCTTCATGTTATTCATAATACTTAACAACAATTGTTGTTTTTATGAACAATTCTTTTGCAACAAACATTGTGCAATGGGCTAGAGTGTATGAAGCTCTAAAATGAATTATGAAAGTAAACCCAGAGGTATTGTATTATTATCAATATTCATAACATACATCTCATTCATAATGAAAGTATGGCCCTTGTGTTATTCATAACATTGAACATAAAAAGTTCTCTTATGAACAACCTTCTTGCAAGATACCTTATGCAATGGGCTAGAGTTTTGAAAAACTCTAAATGAATTATGAAAATAAATACAGACGGCAATACACCGATGGAAGGTATAGTAACATTTACTATGTTCCCTGTGTATACCTTAACCTCATTCCTGGCTAGCCTTTTAGGCCATAGTAGCTCTTACATTGATTCGTAACAGAATGCAATCGAGCGGGTATCTTTGTGATTAACTCACATTACCCAAGAATTAGTGATTAACATGTTTAACCATAATTACCAAGAACTATATCTTTGACCAGCCTACTATACATCAAAAACTTGTATGACATTCATACATGAGCTGGATATTCCAGTCATCTTTCTTTCTGCCTTTATACTTCTAACAATTTAACTTTTAGTATTTCTCCTACTCGCAAAAGAAACACCCAACTTAAGAGTGGCGTTAGCCCCGGACTTCCTAGGCGTGTAAGTCATACTAACACCCTTTGGACACTTCCTTTCTCTTTAAGTTGTTGTTTTATTCACCTTTCATAATATGATAGGCGTTCTTCTGGATCCCTCTCTTATCAGTCAAATGCCCAGTAAACACTTTACTAATCCTTTGCAAACAAACATTGCTTTGTTTGTATCTGAAAACAATTTTCAGTTCCATGAATATCACATAACTATCCCAAACTTTCGAAGTTCGGGTTTCATGGAAGCAAACATATTGCACTTGACCGTAACGGAATTCTAGCTTTTGGATTGAAGGACGAGAGTCTCATCATCCATTGCTTTTAGCGGGAGTATACGAAAAGCATGCGATAGGACAAAGTCCTTCTCGGCACTTTTGAGGACAATCCTCACATTACGTTACCAACCATAAAGATTTAACCAGATATTTAACAACTATTCAATTTTAACAGGAAAGGTGGAAATGTGAGCCATTATTCTACAACTATTATGCATATAACACTTAGACAGTGTCATAATTAATTGCACTGAGAATTTAAACAAGTTAATTATACAGCGCGCTCCCACTCAAATCAATATCTCTCATAATTGATTGTGAGTGATTCAAGATCCGTATTTCAATTGTTCGCCATTGGTGTAACACCACTGATGACGAAAATCTCAACCGGTAGGCCAACTTGCCAATCACATCTCTATGTGGCTCTTGTTCATCTTTCGGTGCGAGTGTTCCGAGCTCATGACGGTCATGCCTGAACGTCAAGACAACCAAGTGATCTCGCTGCGAGGTCTCAACTCACCCGCCTCACACTTCTCTAATCGTTCGTACCCGTTTGACACGGCGCCCCCCGAAAAGATAGGTGCCGTGACGGTGCTACACTTGGGAGAACACTAACTACTTGATATTTTGTGAGAGATCACCCTAATAAAAGCGACTACCGCGCAATCAAGAAGGGTGCATCATAAGGGATAAATATCTCAGGCAATTCATAATAGCATGATATGGTATAGCCCTTTCTGACAGAGAAGTCTTTCATTTCTTCGTCTTCGGCATTTGCGTCGGTGTTCACCTTCGCGAAGATTGCCACCACCTTGTCGATGCACCAGATAATATTGCTATCTCTATAGCTAATAAAATAATGCATTACACAAGGTTGACACGTAGGTCATTTGAAGTGCAATCATATGGCTCCAGCCATCGTCATGCCAAATCATGACACGCAGGTCATGTTTAATCAATTTACATCATATAGACATCTCATACATAATCAAATTATTATGAGCACTGCTATACCACATCATATGCACATGCAAACCCTCCTGCAAAACCAAGTTAGACGTCTCTAATCGGTTCATGCAAAAGCTGGTTTTTCGTGGCTTCTAAGGTTTCGAAACAAGCCGAAGTTACCAATGTCCATCATCAAGTATGATAATTCAAGCGCTAGATTAACTTATCGGGGTGTATGAAACACGAGATAATAAAAAATCTCGAGCCCCACACTGAACTTCGTCATACGCATGACCCCCGTGCAGATCATATCTGCATTGCCCTTTAGTCTGCGAAACATCCATCTTTCTTTGACTAAAGTGGAACCCAAAGAACTGTTAGCACTTCGTTGATCTGTCAATCAGCATGCTCAGGAGCAGCATGAAAGGATCGCGGATTGCCAGAACTTTGTCAGATTTCTCAATGCTGTCAAGATCAGGACTACGCAAATTTAAGGCAAGCAACAAGAACATCGGGCAACAGATTTCATCTGCTACCCGCACAAATAATTTTTAGTAATAGAACTCATCTACTACCTAATTAAATTGTGCAACACCCATACATCTCCATGTATTCTAGATCGCAACCTGCATCTACGCATAGCACAGCTCATGATGCCATTGTAGGGGAACGTAGTAGAAAACAAAAAATTCCAACCTACGCACCAGCCCAGGACCACTATGGAGACTGCATACATGGTTTGATCCTTTTCGTTACCGACTCGTAGATCAGCGGGAAGTAGAGTCGATGACGAACGGCGGTGCAGATCCCCGCAGCTAGGATTTACAACCTCCCAACCGCGAGGATGTATACCCTCATCTTCTCCTCAAACAGCCCTCCGGGAGGCGGTCGAACAGCCCCCCCGGACGGTGTCACGGACAGCCCTTCGGGAGGACCTTCGAAACTCGAACGGTCACTCGGACAGCCCTTCGGGAGGACCTTCTAAACTCGGACGGTCACACGGACAGCCCTTCGGGAGGCACTCACGAACTAAGACCGAAACTACAATCTCTCTACAGAGTTGCACACATACGGTGTCATCTATCCGGCAGGGCTTCGCCGTCCAGAACTAGTTCCTGCCGGAACCCAGACAACCTTTCGGCTCTACGAAACTATTTCGCTGGGAGGGAGAGAAAAAGCCAGATCATTGCATGGCACTTGTATGAGAGCAAAAGGGATTATAGTGGAGAGCACCCGTCCACCTCTATTTATAGGAAAAGCCCATGGGGACAAATACCCAAAAAAAACCATCACATGGATCCTTCATAAGGGTAAAATGGGAAGGCAAGTGGAGCTCCATGGAGCTCCACATGTGTGGCCGGCCACCCCTCATGGGGGCCCCCCAAAAGGGGTTCCTTAGTCCCCAAGTTCATCTAGAAGCCTTTTGGGAAAAGCCCCAAAAGGTGGCTTTCCATAAATATCCCAAAAAGCACTTTCACTATTCACGACGACATTTTTCAGCGTCCGTTCGAACTGAAAATATTTTTGTGGGCTTAGAACATTTCCAATACCCACCATAATAATTTTCAACGTATTCTAGAACAATTCCATTTTAGTGATTTTCATCTGCGAAACACATCTGAAGTGGCTCCGGCAGCTCCGGAACATTTCCAGTTTTTATCTTAGAAAATTCCAAAAAGCTTCCAGAATGATTCTGGCACCCTCCAAGAATTATCAGGCATTTGCCGAAACCAATTTGACTTAATGGTATATCCCGAAACAACTTTTCGGTATCATCGAAACTCATCCGATGACCTCTCTCTGCGGTATGATTCCGCTGTCCGAAACTTTTCCGGTGTCCGAAACTTTTTTCGGTGATTTTCTCTCAGACTCCCTGTCTAGTATTCAGCAGATAGATGACCCTTAAGCGTGTGACCCTATAGGTTCGGTGAAGTATAGACATGACCCGGAACCCCTTCCGATCAATGATCAACATCGGAGCCGTGGACACCCATATTGACCCCTATACCCACACGAATGAATATTCGAGTGAACCTCCAGTTGCCGTGTGCTATTCCTTTTGCTTCGCGATATGTCACAAACACCCGAGGTGAGATTTATTGCATCCCCGTGGATTAACAACTTATACACTATGCTAGTTACCTCGTTACTGGTTTTGTTCTCTTTTCTCGTTTCCCTGTTCTGGCATCCCTGTGATCAAATCACACTGTGTCTGGCCAGACGATGATGGATACCGTAACACCGAGAGGGCCCGAGAATATCTCTCCATCGTCGGAGGAGCAAATCCCGATCTTGAGCTATCAAGTTACTTGACACACTTTTCCATGAACCCATAAGCCTCCGTAATAGCCACCCATTTACGGATGACGTTTAACAAACCCCAAAGTTCATGAAGCAAGCATGAAGAAACTCAATACTCTCATGGTCTAAGGAATCATGCAAACGTTAACCATCTCTGTGTTATTTACCATTAACTTGTGACGAATGAATCTCATAGCATAACATCAAACCGGGTCGATTCAACACAAATGTTCTCTTAACATTGTGCCCTCAAAGTTGCTGGCATAGACATGCCCATGATCAGGAAAACGGAACCATCATGCAACACTTGAGCTAGTCTTAGAGGCCAAACTAGGAATACTTCTTACCGTTTATTATTCCACGCGTGCATGTGAGTCTTCCTCCGAGCCTCGTGGATATTGCAGACTCGAGAATCATTGCAGTTATAGCATGGAACATAAACATAATTATGAACTCGGAGATAAATAATATCATTTATTATTGCCTCTAGGGTATATCTCCTACATTCACCCCAACACTGCCATCCGAAACAAAAGGTCTCTATCTACTTTTTCCAGTTAGGATCAAAACCTTTCTTGCGAAGAACTTGTTCCACATAAAGCCATTTATGTTTATCATGACTTTCTCATAATTTGTCATGAGGACGACCACACCCCTTCCAATTGTGTCACTAAGGAATGGAAGTCGTCTTTCTCAGATGAACCGCAATGTGTGCAATCATGGCCAGCCTATTCGTACCCACCTTGGTAAAAAAAATCTAATGTTGAGTAGATAGATTGGTTGGATTTTCTCTTCCTCATTGCATCCTTTTTCCGAAAACGCGAGAGGCCCGACATTAAGCTTAAACAAAGTGAAATCATCTTTGAATAAGTCTTGAAACATCGATATTAGGTTTCATTTGATGACCCCCCCCCCCCAACATCTCTCATAAAAATCATGTCTTTACTGCTCTTCATTTAAGAGATGGCATCATACACGAGTGCAGCTAATCTGCACCCGGGCTCATCTGCACCCACGCTTAGAAAAAATTTCAAAAAAAAATACTAGAAAAATTCAAAAAATTCCAAATTTTTTGTGGTGGTAGATAATTTGACGCGTGAGGTGCGCCCCAAAATTCAACTCATTTGAGCATATGAGCAGCTCTCGGCAAAAAAGACAAAATCAGGGTCTGTAAAAATGTTTACTGTTCACGCACTGTTTTGACCCGATTTGTCTTTTTTGCCGAGAGCTACTCAGATGTCCAAATAAGTTGAATTTTGGGGCGCACCTCACGCGTCAAGTTATCTACCACCACAAAAAAATTTGGATTTTTTTGAATTTTTCTAGTATTTTGTTTTTTGAATTTTTTGCTGAGAGGGAGCAGATGAGCCCGGGCACCGTTTTGAGTTTTCGCATCATACACTTCTTTTTTCCTAAAAAAGGTGTCATCAGAAAGAGTTGAGGAATGTCAACATGGTGTCCTCATCCAACAATATAGGGAGTCAAACAACTCCTTATGATGATTCGACATGTATGATTTAAGAAGATCCTGGTTCACAATGGTCCTGTCATCTTGTTCTATTTGGACAACTTTTTTCAATGCTTCCCATTTGCAATCAAATGGAAGAACTTCATAATATTATCCTCTTCCCTAACATGTCTAACTTTAACACATTAGGCCCAATTTATCTCTTCCTCAAATATTGGCTTAGCTAAGCTCTCTCCATCCTCTCTTTGGCAATGCATTCCGTCAAGTTTAGGGAGGTCGATTCTACTTTAATATCCCGCACATAATTGAGCGGTAACAGCTTACCCTTTTGTTTTCTATACACATGATGCACACTCTTAGCCCATTTCCACATGAACTGTCTAAGATGATAAATGATAAATTGCCACCTCTCAACATAAGTGGTGGCACGTGTGTTCTTCGATCATTAACAACCGCCAAGTCAATGAAACCTTCTCTCTCAACCACAATGACTTGAAAGAGAAAGCTGATTTATTCCCCACTTAAGTATCTTCTTGATGCTTCATTTTGAGTCAATAAAATTCACCCTTTCTCGAAAAAAAAGTGGCAAAGAGGAGCATGGTCGGTAATGCTCCATTGTAATTTCCGAACCATCACAAGTGGGAAACCTTTCTTCCCACTCGATTCATAGATATCTCTTCTTGTACATGGCCTACATGTTTTGTGTGATTTATCTTTAACAATGAATTTGAGTAACAATATATTATCAAATTTTATATCATTGGAGACTTGTTTGAACAGAATCAGATGATAGTATAATTTTGTGAAAAATAACCAACTCTGGTTAAAATTAACGGTCAAACTTACGTTTCGAAAGACTTGTGTGCCACGTGTTAAAGGGCGGAAGCAATATAAGTAGGGGCCTGTTCGAAGACGCTCCGCTCCATGACTCCGCTTCCGGAGCAGCCGGAGCCGCGGTTGAAAATAATGGAGCGGGCAAACAGGTACTCCGTGGATCCTTTTATTTTACAGAGCTGGTGGATTCCCGAACAGGTAGTATTAATGAGTGAGGTGTGCCTTTTCTTGTGAGATAAAAGTGAGGTGTATCTAACGGTGTATCATTTCGAACAGAAGAAAAGTGCACATATATTCAGCGGAGTTTTTTTTTTTTTTTGAGAATATGCTGTTGACTAGTTGACCTGTGCGCCGGCAGCCAATTCCCCATATCAATTGACATCCTCCGCATGAGCACGAGAGGGGAGATGGCTCGCCGCCGCCGCAGCAACTCTCCGCCGCCAGCCTCTCTGCCCGACGACGACGACATGCTCCGGGAGATTCTCCTCCGCCTCCCGCCGCGGCCGTCCTCCCTCCCCCGGGCCTCCCTCGTCTGCAAGCGTTGGCACAGCCTCGTCGCCGATCCCCAATTCCGACGCCGCTTCCGCGACCACCACGGCAAGCCTCCTCTCCTTGGCTTCTTCGTCGACAACTGTGGCTCCTGTCCGTTTTTCTCAACGCTGGATCGACCAGATCGCATCCCCGGCGCTCGCTTCTCCATGACTCTCAACAAGGGCAACCGCATCGTCGACTGCCGCCATGGACTCGTCCTTTTCATCCGCGGGAGCCCGCGGCGCCGCCTACTTGTGTGGGACCCCGTCGCCCGCGACCAGCGCCGGCTCATCGTCCCACGAGAGCTGGACAACGACCTGCTCATGTTCAACGGGGCCGTGCTTCGCCCTGCCAGCGGCCATGGCCATTTCCAGGTGGCCCTGATAGCCCATGCCAGACTTAGTAATCATACTCATACAAGAGTTTTCGCATGCCTTTACTCATCGGAGACCGGGATATGGAGCAAAATCAATTCACTGCAGCTGCAATCGTATATGGCCACGCCAGAACCCAGTACTTTGATTGGGAATTCCTTTTGCTGGTTACTTCAAGATGTCATACTTGAGTTTGATCTGGATAGGCAGAGCCTAACTGTGACAGAGCTGCCACCACAAGTAAAAGCTCGCCCTTCCAAGTTAAGGATTGTGCCGACCGAAGATGGTGGGCTTGGCATCATCCATCTCTCAACATTTCAGTGCCAATTATGGAAGAGAGAGCCTGGTTCTGTATGGGTGCACGAGAGAGCTATTGAATTCGAGGAGCTCGGATCAGCTTGTAAGGGAGACCGATACCCACTCATTGTGGGGTTTTCCGAGGACAGTAATGCAATCCTTGTACAGACGAATTCTGGTGTTTTCATGGTCTATCTCCGGTCCATGGAGTTTAAGAAAATTTCCAATATGGGGGACTTCCATCTCCATTATCCATTTGCATGCTTCTATCCTGCAGGTAATAGCCAGCTTTTATACAGTTCAATTCGCAGTATTATAAGATAAATTATTCTTAGTACTACTAATTAGTTGCTGAAATGCCTATCATATCCATGAGCGTTATGCTGATGATTGAAGTTCAAATTACATCAATTTTCCTTTTGCTGCTTGACCAATTCTTTGAAAGAAAATAGTACTTCCGTCACTGTTCTACGCTGTTGGTCATAAGTATAAATTGTGTTTCAAATGTAGTCTTATGTGCCTATCTGAAGTATATATATCTTTTCATTACAGCACCAGATGCATAACAGTTGGAAATTGACCCAATAGCTATTATCGGTTGTGGAAGAACCCTGCTGTGATTAGCTAGTTCAGATGTACAACTGGAAAATAAATAAATAGGCCGAACCTATTATGTTTCTAGTCAGGTTTTTAGTTTTGGCGTGTCTTAGTTTCTTTTTGCTTGGTCTTACAAGGAATTGAGTTTACTAAATATGATTTCTGGAAAGTCTCTTAATCTTTTCTCCCCTGTGAATTGTGTTATGGTAATATTCAGTACTAGGGTGTGGTTCTCTTGACAATGTGACACATAACAGCTAAACATGAGAGCTGAGACTGGACCAGTTGAATGTGTAACTCCATTACCACTTTTTAAAGCTAAAAGCTAGTTACACTTCATTTGGAAGTTGAAACCAATCGAATAAATTGAATTTCTATTATGTTTTGTTGAATGTCTTCTTGAAGTGAGGGGTCCATTTGCACTAGAGAATAAATAATTTCCTTTATGTCTCATGTTTTTTTAATCTCAGATCACATAACTACACACCTCTTAGTTCACTTAGATATCCCACTACGATTCTCTCCTCTATCGATGGTTTTCCATCGGGATTGTCATTGGTTCCTGACCTATTGTGCTTGCAGGTACTGGCATTGATGATGGACATGGTGGAGATGACGTGTTAGAAGATGTGAAGTGGTTGTTTGTTGAGACATGCTAGTATGATGTGATGACTGAAGGTGATGTTACATTATCTCCTAGATGTGTCCATCGGGGATATCTATGCTATTTTACAATTTACTGATTATTGCTGCATGGGCTTTGACTGACGATTTTTCTTATGAAATAACTAACTCCAGTAATTTGTAAGGCGTCCACCATTTGGCCTAAGTAATTGAAACTATATACATCAGAAACTAAGTAATTCAGAACCCAGTCTCCGTTAGTACATTGGTAAGTTATAACTGATAGGTATCTCTAGTTGAGCCAGATGTTGCTTTTGTTCTATATGCAATCAATTTCTCTACCTGATCACTAGTTTATACTATATTGCACAAGATGAAAGTCACATGACTAGGTTCATAAATAAACAATATTTCCAGGTCACATAAATTTGTAATTTTGTATGGCATTATTATATACTCCCTTCGTTCACAAATATAAGGTGCTCTAACTTTTTTGTGACTCGGATGTATATAAACATACATGTTTTAGTATGTTTGTTCATTCATTTCATTCCGTATGTAGTACATATTGAAATATCTAAAACATCTTTTATATTTGTGAGTGGAGTGAGTACTTGTTAACTCTTCACAGTAACAAAAATAGCGGTCAAGGGCTCGTCTTTTCTGACTTCTAATGCCATGCAAAGTTTAAAATGGCATCCATTTTGGGCTGAAAGAAATGTTGTTTTATGAGTTGACAACGTAGTATCTGCTAATACTAGTTCTTGTGAGTAATTCCAGTATGCTTATAACCAAGCTGAATGTTTTTACTTTCTATTCTTTTTGCCCAATGCATGATACTTACATTATACTCCTGCATTAAAGCACCATGTAACTGATTGGATTGTTGTTTATATAGGTATGGCTATAAGTTGGAGGAATGGCTTATCGGCGTAGGTTCTTCTATTTTGTGTTTTCTGGTGTTGTGGCCACTGATGGTCCATTCCATCTGGAAATTGATCCGTTGTAGTACGCTTGCATGAACGAACTGTTTTAACTTGTTAGCTCACACTATATATTTTCTTCCGTGACCTCTGTAGACAGTAAGAAAATTGGTAGTTCGGCACGGTGGGTCTGTGCCTTGTAGTTGAGTAAGACTTTCAGTGATTCATCTGCTTATTTATTTTGAGTGCATTCGCCATTTCGCCAAGTCCAAGCAGGCTCACCTCTCAGTTTGACGGCTTGGTGCTCAACCAGTCTCCAGTGGGTTGCTCATGCTGGAAACGGCCACCAAGTGCTGGAGCCTGCTTCAACGAATGTTGCGAAGGTGGCCACCAAGTACTGGAACCGGCTTTGACGAATGCTGCGACCATGACCACCAAGTGCTTGAACCGGCCGGCTGAAGTGCTACATCCCAGCAGATGGTTGCACCTGCCGGTCGTAGCTTTTGTGGTTGACGGTTACAGCTTTCCTTCTTGCCATCGCAGCTTGAGTTATTTACCCAAAACCACCACACTTGGGGTTAGGGTAACAATTTGGTACCACATTGAAGGCAGGGCACAAAAAACCACCGAAAATCGCCTGTACGTAACATCGAGAGGCGACGCTCGAATTTAGTCACGAAAACAGCGAAACCGACAGGTATGGCCCACCTGTCGAGCTGATGTGGCAAAGACCAAGCACCAAACAAGCTTTGACCAGCTGAGGTAGCAAATGAGATGCGGACCCCGCCTGTCAGTGACTACATGATCATCGTCATCCCTTTTTTTTCTATGCGACATTACATCGAGCAGCTTGTGGGCGGCCGGACTCGGCGACTATGCCCACACCGGCGAGCACCTTGGTGGTGGTGTTGGGGGCTGGGGGGGTTGAGGCCTCGTACCCGTGGACACCCGAGCTCTCGGTGCCCGCGGCGAGCTCGAGCTCCATGGCGACCATGGCCATGGCGGCTGAGCACGAGCACGCACGCACCTACAGGCCATGAGCACGCACACACTTGCACGCGCGCTCCACTCCACCAGCACGCACGCACCTACACGCGCCAGCACCACTCCCGCGAGATCCAGCAGCAGCTCGTCCCGCTGACCTTGGTCGTCGGCCATGGCTGACCTCGGCCGCGACGGACGCGCCCGAGCTCCGGAGGTGGCGTCCGGGTGGGGCGTGGGGCAGCGGTGGCAGCTCGTCCACCTCTCCTTCGAAGCGCCATGGGGTTCTCGCGCCGGACAGCGGGGTTCTCGCGCCAGCGGATGGCGGCGACGACGCGAGGTCGCCGGCGCCCGGAGGAGCTTCGCCGTCGAGATTCTTGCTGCGGGTAGTCCTCCTGTCGCGCCGAGGCTCCATGCTGCGGCCAGACATCCGCCGCCGGCGGTGCGCCCGTCTGATAGAGCCCGGAGGTGGCGCTGGGGGAGAGAGATGGGAGGAGGAAGAAGGAGATGGGTGGATGACACGTGGGGCCCATGCCTCCTCTGCCAGCTCATTTGCCACCACAATTGGTTAATCTATTTTTTGCATTTAGTCCTTGCCACGTCAGCCCGACAAGTGGGCCCAATTTGTCAGTTTTGCTGTTTGCGTGAGCTTATCAGATAATCAGTGCTCTGTGTTACAGGTTAGGCACAATTCCGGTGGTTTTTTGTGCCCTGACTAAAATCTGGTACTAAGTTGTTACCCTAGCCTCAAATGTGGTGGTTTTGGGTAAATAACTCTCGCAGCTTCTGTGGTCGCTGGTTGTAGTCAGTCACATTCACTGGTCGTAGCTTCCGAATGCGCCGACGCAGCTTTCCTAGCCGTCGGTTGCAGCTTCTGAGAGTGCCGGTCGCAGTCTTCGTCTTCATCGTTTGCAGCTAAAGCGGGCGCCCGCCACAGCTCTGGTGGTGGCGGGTCGTGGCCGCGACCGCCACTTGTGCCAAGATGTGGCGCCTTGGCTTGCTGATATCAACAGGTAGCTGGCAACTCCGATGCCCCCGAGGCCGAGACGAGCATGACGGCGACCTCACGTGGTTGGTGATTTCTTGCTGGTAGCAGCCCCACGCTCTAGCTTGCAGCACATCAGAGGGCACGACGTTATCGCCTTTGGCCTCTCCTTGCTTCCAAAAACCAGTGTGACTGTGTCGGGGAGAGGCAGACAACGGAGGCTTGTAGCGAGTGGAGGGACAAAATCATGCGCGGGGTGATTCCTCGCATGCATCGAATATCAAGTAGTAGGTTTGGATAGGGAAGCGAGATCCTCTGCAGGAGGCGGGTGCTTGGAGAGAAAAAGTGTGGTCCGGTGTCAAATGCTGAAAAGGTTGAAGTGAAAAGTAGAGATGCATGTGAAATAGAGTCTTTATTTTCTACTCCTTCCGCCCAATAATGTAAGACGTTTTTTGACACTACTTTTCTACTCCAACGCCGCTTCCGTGACCATCACGGCATGTCATAATGTAAGACGTTTTTTAATTAGGCCCACTAATGGTAGCTTGCATTGGGAAAAAATAATATAGATGTCTCAAACTACTCATTTTTATTCGTATGCCACCATCATACATGTCCTAAGTTAAGAAAAAACTTGCTGTTGACTAGTTGACCTTTGCGCCGGCAGCCAATTCCCCAAATCAATCGCCATCCTCCCCGCTGCCGGCCAAATCACCCACTGAGACTGACTGCCAAGCCCTAGCATGAGCACGAGAGGGGAGATGTCTCCCCGCCGCCGGAGCACCTCTCCGCCGCCCGCCTCTCTCCCAGACGACGACGACATGCTCGGGGAGATCCTCCTCCGCCTCCCCCCGCAGCCGTCCTCCCTCCCCCGGGCCTCCCTCGTCTCCAAGCGCTGGTGCAGCCTCGTCGCCGATCCCCAATTCCACCGTCGCTTCTGCGACCACCACGGCAAGCCCCCTCTCCTTGGCTTCTTCCTCCAAGACAACATCTCCTGTCCGTTTGTTCCAATACTGGATCCACCAGATCGCATCCCGCGCGCTCGCTTCTCCATGCCTCTCAGCGAGGGGAACTGCATCGTCGACTGCCGCCACGGACTTGTCCTTTCGCTCCGCGAAAGCCCGCCGCACCGCCTACTTGTCTGGGACCCCGTCGCCCGCGAGCAGTGCCGGCTCATCGTCCCACCAGAGCTGGACAACGACCAGATGTTCATCTTCAGCGGGGCGGTGCTTCGCCCTGCCCGCATCCAAGGGAGCCATTTCCAGGTGGCCCTGTTAGCCCATGACACAGAAAATACAAGAGTTTTCGCATGCCTTTACTCATCGGAGACCGGGATATGGAGCGAAATCAACTCAGCGCAGCTGCAAACGTTTATACCTTTGGTAGGACCGGGACCCAGTACTTTGATTGGAAATTCCCTTTGCTGGTTACTTAGGGTAAATACTGACCATCGCGATGTCATACTTGAGTTTGATCTGGATAGGCAGAGCCTAACTGTGACAGAGCTGCCACCACAAGTAAAAGCTCCCCCTTTCCAGTTAAGGATTGTGCCGACAGAAGATGGTGGGCTTGGCTTCATCCATCTCTCAAAATTTCATGGCCAATTATGGAAGAGAGAGCCTGATTCTGTATGGGTGCTCGACAGAGCTATTGAATTCGAAGAGCTCAGATCAGCTAGCACGGGATACCCATACCCCACGGTAGTGGGGTTTTCCGAGGACAGTAATGCAATCCTTGTAGAGACGAATTCTGGTGTTTTCATGGTCTATCTCCGGTCCATGGAGTTTAAGAAAATTTCCAATATGGGGGGCTTCCGTCTCAATTATCCATTTGCATGCTTCTATCCTGCAGGTAATAGCCAGCCTTTATATAATTCAATTCGCAGTATTATAAGATCAATTTATTTTTAGCACTAATTAGTTGCTGAAATGCCTATCATATCCTGTAGTGTTATGCTGATGGTTGAAGTTCAAATCACATCAATTTTTCCTTTTGCTGCTTGATGAATTCTTTGAAAGAAAATAGTACTTACGGTCACTGTTCTACGCTGTTGGTCCTATGTATAAATTGTGTTTCAAATGTAGTCTTATGTGCCTATCTGAAGTATATATATCTTTTCATTTCAGCACCAGATGCATAACAGTTGGAAATTGACCCAATAGCTATTGTCGGTTGTGGAAGAACCCTGCTTGTGATTAGCTAGTTCAGATGTACACCTGGAAAATAAATAAATAGGCCGAACCTATTATGTTTCTAGTCAGGTTTTTAGTTTTGGCGTGTCTTGATTTCTTTTTGCTTGGTCTGACAAGGAATTGAGTTTACTAAATATAATTTCTGGAAAGTCTCTTAATCTTTTCTCCCCTGTGAATTGTGTTATGGTAATATTCAGTACTGGGGTGTGGTTCTCTTGACAATGTGACACATAACAGCTAAACATGAGAGCTGAGACTGGACCAGTTGAATGTGTAACTCCATTACCACTTTTTAAAGCTAAAAGCTAGTTACACTTCATTTGGAGGTTGAAACCAATCGAATAAATTGAAGTTCTATTATGTTTGTTGAATGTCTTCTTGAAGTGAGGGGTCCATTTGCACTAGAGAATAAATAATTTCCTTTATGTCTCATGTTTTTAAATCTCAGATCACATAACTACACAGTACACACCTCTTAGTTCACCTAGATATTCCACTATGATTCTCTCCTCTATCGATGGTTTTCCATCGGGATTGTTGTTGGTTCCTGACCTACTGTGCTTGTAGGTACTGGAATTGATGATGGACATGGTGGAGATGACGTGTTAGAAGATGTGAAGTGGTTGTTTGTTGAGACATGCTAGTATGATGTGATGACTGAAGGTGATGTTACATTATCTCCTAGATGTGTCCATCGGGGATATCTATGCTATTTTACAATTTACTGGTTATTGCTGCATGGGCTTTGACTGACGATTTTTCTTATGAAATAACTAACTCCAGTAATTTGTAAGGCGTCCACCATTTGGCCTAAGTAATTGAAACTATATACATCAGAAACTAAGTAATTCAGAACCCAGTCTCCGTTAGCACATTGGTAAGTTATAACTGATAGGTATCTCTAGTTGAGCCAGATGTTGCTTTTGTTCTATATGCAGTCAATTTCTCTACCTGATCACTAGTTTATACTATATTGCACAAGATGAAAGTCACATGACTAGGTGGTAGGACTAGGGTTCCTACCGGCTCTACTGCGGAGGTTGTAGGGGCAAGGAGGGCGGGGGCGCGGCGAGGAACGGTTGCGCCGGCGGCAGGGCGCCGTCGCGGCTAGGGTTGAAGGCGGCGGCGGCTTGGCTACGGCGACTAGGGTTTCCGGCTCGTCTGGGAGCCGGGCAACAAAAGATAATAATAGTCTTTATTGCTTGCCTCAAATCGATGTCTTACATGAGTATTTATAACTTTAGCCTAAGATAACTTTCCTAAGATAATTTCCCTAAGATAACTTGTGGGCCAAGCCCCTAATACTAATGCCCTGTGGGCCTCTTCCTAGTATAGACCAAGCCGGTCATAACATCTCTCCCCGCCTGCAGAAATAGCTCGTCCTCGAGCTGAAAGTCTGGATAGTGTTGAAGGAAATCTTCACGCTGTTCCCAAGTAGCCTCCTCCTCCGGAAGGCCCGCCCACTGAATTAGAATGAACCAGACGCCACGACGGAGCTGGGCCTGCAACACCTTTGCTGGCTCTGGAAGAATGCGACCCTCGGCGGTTGGAGGAAGCGCCGGAGGAGCTGCTGGTGGCTCGCCACGGAAAGGCTTGAGCAGCCCCACATGGAACACGTCGTGGATGCGGGCGCGGGCTGGAAGCTGAAGACGATAGGCCACCTTCCCGATGCGCTCCATGACAGGGAATTGCCCGCGATCGAGGGCAAGCTTGCGCTTGCGCTGGTCGATGTTGCGAGAAGCGGTGGAGAAGACGCAGCCACACCCAATCGCCCACGGCGAACTCCGCCTCGCGATGATGATCGTCGTAGTAGTGCTTGGCCGTCTGCTGGGCCTGAAGTAGGCGCTGACGGACCTCCGCTAGCATCTCATCACGGGTGCGGATAAGGTCACCTGCAGCCACCGTCCGACCCGTCTCCGGGTCGACCGGAAGTATAGGCGGGGGTGGTCGACCATAGACCACCTCAAATGGCGTCGCGCGCAGGGTGGAGTGATAAGAAGTGTTGTAGCAGTACTCCGCCCAAGAGAGCCAGTCCACCCATGCGCGAGGCCGATCACCTGTCACACAACGTAAATACATAGCAATGACCTTGTTAACCACCTCGGACTGACCGTCCGTCTGAGGATGGAACGCCGTACTGAGGCGGAGCTGGACACCCGCCATCCTGAAGAGGTCGCGCCAGACATGGCCTGTGAAGACTGGGTCCCGATCACTGACGATCGAAGTTGGGAACCCATGGAGACGGACAATGCCGTCGAAGAAGGCCCGGGCCACGGACGCCGCCGTGTACGGATGGCCGAGCGCGATGAAGTGGGCGTACTTAGAGAAGCGATCGACCACCGTGAGGATGACCGACTTGCCCCCAACCTTGGGAAGGCCCTCGATGAAGTCCATGGAAATATCCGCCCAAACCTGAGATGGCACTTCCAAGGGCTGAAGGAGCCCTGCTGGCCTCAGGGTCTCCGTCTTATTGCGCTGGCAAGTCTGACAAGACCGAACCCAGTCACGGACCAGGGCACGATCGCCAGGGATGTAGAAGTCGGCGCGAAGACGATGGAGGGTTTTCTGCACACCCTCATGGCCGGCCGAGTGGGCGAGCTGTAACACCTGGTCACGGAGATCATCATGCGCCGGAACAAAGATCCGGCGCCCATGGAGGAATAGTCCGTCAGAGAAGCGCCAAGGCTCCTCCAAGGTGCCAGCCGCTAGCTGCTGCTGTAGTAGGGCGGCATCAGCTGCCACCTCAGTGGCGCGACGAATGTCGGCGAAGAGACGGAACGAAGGCCCGGAGCGGATGCACAGGACCGTCCCGGCGGTCGAGTCGGCGGTCGGCGCGAGGTCGGAATCGCGACGGGACAGCGCGTCGGCCACAGTGTTAAGACGGCCGGGCCGATACTCGACGGAAAAGTCGAAGCCGAAGAGCTTGCTGATCCACTGGTGCTGCGGCACGGTTGACAGGCGTTGATCGAGCAAGAACTTCAGACTGTAGTGGTCCGTGCGAATGTGGAAGGTCCGTCCCCACAAGTATGGCCGCCAATGACGCATGGCCTGGACTAGGCCAATGAGCTCCCGCTCGTAAGCAGCCAACTTAAGATGGCGCGGAGCGAAGGGTCGGCTGAAGAAAGCGAGGGGCCCATCGCCCTAATGAAGTACGGCGCCGAACCCGGCGCCCGAGGCGTCACAGTCCACCACGAACGGGCGGTCGAAGTCGGGCATCTGGAGGACGGGGCCTGTCGTGAGGGCCCCCTTGAGGGCCTCGAACGCCGCTGTCGCCTCGTCGTCCCAAGCGAAGGCGTCGCGGCGAAGCAACCGCATGAGGGGCGCCGCGATGAGTCCGAACTCCCGGATAAATTTCCGGTAGTAGCCGGCGAGTCCGAGGAACCCGCGGAGGGCCCGCGGCGAGTGCGGCGTCGGCCAGGCGGAGACGGCCGCCACCTTATCGGCGTCCATAGCCACCCCGTCAGCTGAGATGACTGAAGGAAATATGCCCTAGAGGCAATAATAAAGTTATTATTTATTTCCTTATTTCATGATAAATGTTTATCATTCATGCTAGAATTGTATTAACCGGAAACATGATACATGTGTGAATGCATAAACAAACAATATGTCACTAGTATGCCTCTACTAGACTAGCTTGTTAATCAAAGGTGGTTATGTTTCCTAACCATGAACAAAGAGTTGTTATTTGATTAACAAGGTCACATCATTAGTAGAATGATCTGATTGACATGACCCATTCCATTAGCTTAGCACACGATCGTTTAGTATGTTGCTACTGCTTTTATCCATGACTTATACATGTTCCTGTAACTATGAGATTATGCAACTCCGTTTACCGGAGGAACACTTTGGTGCTACCAAACGTCACAAGCGAATCGGGTGATCATAAAGGAGTACTACAGGTGTCTCCAAAGGCAGATGTTGGGTTGGCGTATTTGAGATTAGGTTTTGTCACTTGATTGTCGGAGAGGTATCTGGGCCCTCTCGGTAATGCACATCACTGAAGCCTTGCAAGCATTACAACTAATGAGTTAGTTGTGAGATGATGTATTACTGAGCGAGTAAAGAGACTTGCGATGCGAGATTGAACTAGGTATTGGATACCGACGATCGAATCTCGGGCAAGTAACATACCGATGACAAAGGAACAACGTATGTTGTTATGCGGTCTGACCGATAAAGATCTTCGTAGAATATGTAGGAACCAATATGGGCATCCAGGTCCGCTGTTGGTTATTGACCGTGAATAGTTCTAGGTCATGTCTACATTGTTCTCGAACCGTAGGGTCCGCACGCTTAAGGTTTCGATGATGGTTATTATGAGTTTATGTATTTTGATGTACCGAAGAAGTTCGAGTCCCGGATGTGATCACGGACATGACGAGGAGTCTCGAAATGGTCGAGACATAAAGATTGATATATTGGAAGCCTATGTTTGGAGTTCGAATGGTTCGGCGGCGGAATTTCTGGAGTACCGGAGGTTACGGAACCCCCGGAGGTAAATGGGCCTCGATGGGCCTTAGTGGAAAGGAGAAGGGGCCAGCCCTAGGTGGCCGCGCGCCTCCCCCCCTTCCCTAGTCCTACTAGGACTAGGAGAAGGGGCCGGCCCCCCTCTCTCTTTCCCCCTCAGGAATCCTAGTCCAACTAGGATTGGGGGAATCCTACTCCCAGAGGGAGTAGGACTCCCTGGCGCGCCTCCTCTTGGCCGCCGGCCCCCTTCCCCCTTGCTCCTTTATATACGGGGGCAGGGGGGCACCTTGGGACACACAAGTTGATCTACGGATCGTTCCTTAGCCGTGTGCGGTGCCCCCCTCCACCATATTCCACCTCGGTTATACCGTCGCGAAGCTTAGGCGAAGCCCTGCGCCGGTGAAACATCAAGATCGTCACCACGCCGTCGTGCTGACGGAACTCTCCCTCGACACTCGGCTGGATCGGAGTACGAGGGACGTCATCGAGCTGTACGTGTGTCAAGAACTCGGGGGCGTCGGAGTAACGGCGCCGGGATCGGTCGGATCGCGAGGAGAACGTACGACTACTTCCTCTACGTTGTGATCGCTTCCGCTTCGGGTCTACGAGGGTACGTAGACAACACTCTCCCCTCTCGTTGCTATACATCACCATGATCTTGCGTGTGCGTAGGAAAATTTTTGAAATTACTACGTTCCCCAACAGTGGCATCCGAGCCTAGGTTTTTCCATGGTTTGATGTTTTGCACGAGTAGAACACAAGTGAGTTGTGGGCGATACAAGTCATACTACCTACCAGCATGTCATACTTTGGTTCAGCGGTATTGTGAGATGAAGCGGCCCAGACCGACATTACGCGTACGCTTACGCGAGACTGGTTTCACCGCCACGAGCACTCGTTGCTTAAAGGTGACTGGTGGGTGTCTGTCTCTCTCACTTTAGTTGAACCGAGTGTGGCTACGCCCGGTCCTTGAGAAGGTTAAAACGGAGTCTATTTGACGAAGTATCGTTGTGGTTTTGATGCGTAGGTGAGACTGGTTCTTGCTTAAGCCCGTAGCAGCCACGTAAAACTTGCAACAACAAAGTAGAGGACGTCTAACTTGTTTTTGCAGGGCATGTTGTGATGTGATATGGTCAAGACGTGATGCTATATTTTATTGTATGAGATGATCATGTTTTGTAACCAAAGTTATCGGCAACTGGCAGGAGCCATATGGTTGTCGCTTTATTGTATGCAATGCAATCGCCCTGTAATGCTTTACTTTATCACTAAGCGGTAGCGATAGTCGTAGAAGCATAAGTTTGGCGAGACGACAACGATGCTACGATGGAGATCAAGGTGTCGCGCCGGTGACAATGGTGATCATGGTGGTGCTGCAAGATGGAGATCATGAAGCACAAGATGATGATGGCCATATCATATCACTTATATTGATTTGCATGTGATGTTTATCCTTTATGCATCTTATCTTGCTTTGATTGACGGTAGCATTATAAGATGATCTCTCACTAAATTATCAAGAAGTGTTCTCCCCGAGTATGCACCGTTGCCAAAGTTCGTCGTGCCCAGACACCACGTGATGATCGGGTGTGATAAGCTCTACGTCCATCTACAACGGGTGCAAGCCAGTTTTGCACACGCAGAATACTCGAGTTATACTTGACGAGCCTAGCATATGCAGATATGGCCTCGGAACACGGAGACCGAAAGGTCGGCGTGAATCATATAGTAGATATGATCAACATAAGATGTTCACCATTGAAAACTACTCCATTTCACGTGATGATCGGTTATGGTTTAGTTGATTTGGATCACGTGATCACTTAAGATGACTAGAGGGATGTCTATCTAAGTGGGAGTTCTTAAGTAATATGATTAATTGAACTTAAATTTATCATGAACTTAGTCCTGGTAGTATTTTGCAAATTATGTTGTAAGATCAATAGCTTGCGTTGTTGCTTTCATATGTTTATTTTGATATGTTCCTAGAGAAAATTGTGTTGAAAAATATTAGTAGCAATGATGCGGATTTGATCCGTGATCTGAGGTTTATCCTCATTGCTACACAGAAGAATTATGTCCTTAATGCACCGCTAGGTGACAGACCTATTGCAGGAGCAGATGCAGACGTTATGAACGTTTGGCTAGCTCAATATGATGACTACTTGATAGTTTCGTGCACCATGCTTTATGGCTTAGAATCGGGACTTCAAAGATGTTTTGAACATCATGGACCATATGAGATGTTCCAGGAATTGAAGTTAATATTTCAAGCAAATACCGAGTTGAGAGATATGAAGTCTCCAACAAGTTCTATAGCTAAAAGATGGAGGAGAATCACTCAACTAGTGAGCATGTGCTCAGATTGTGCAGGTACTACAATCGCTTGAATCAAGTGGGAGTTAATCTTCCGAGATAAGATAGTGATTGACAGAATTCTCTAGTCACCATCACCAAGTTAGTAGAACTTCGTGATGAACTATAGTATGCAAGGGATGATGAAAATGATTCCCGAGTTTTTCATGATGATGAAATCGATGAAGGTAGAAATCAAGAAAAACATCAAGTGTTGATGGTTAACAAGACCACTAGTTTCAAGAAAAGGAAAAGGGATAGAAGGAACTTCAAGAAGAACGGCAAGCAAGTTGCTGCTCAAGTGAAGAAGCCCAAGTCTGGACCTAAGCCTGAGACTAAGTGCTTCTACTGCAAAAGGACTGGTCACTGGAAGCAGAACTACCCCAAGTATTTGGTGGATAAGAAGGATGGCAAAGTAAAAAAAAGGGTATATTTGATATACAGGTGTTTTATGTGTGCTTTACTAGTGTTTATAGCAACCCCTCGGTATTTGGTACAGGTTCAGTTACTAAGAGTAGTAACTCGTAACGGGAGTTGCAGAATAAACAGAAACTAGTTAAGGGTGAAGTGACGATGTGTGTTGAAAGTAGTTTCAAGATTGATATGATCATCATCGCACACTCCCTATACTTTCGGGATTAGTGTTGAACCTAAATAAATGTTATTTGGTGTTTGCGTTGAGCATGAATATGATTTGATCGTGTTTATTGCAATACGGTTATTCATTTAAGTAAGAGAATAAACTGTTGTTCTGTTTACATGAATAAAACCTTATATGGTTACACACCCAATGAAAATGGTTCATTGGATCTCGATCGTAGTGATACACATAATATTGAAACCAAAAGATGCAAAGTTAATAATGATAGTGCAATTTATTTGTGGCACTGCCGTTTATGTCATATTGGTGTAAAGCGCATGAAGAAACTCCATGCTGATGGGATTTTGGAATCACTTGATTATGAATCACTTGATGCTTGCGAACCATGCCTCATGGGCAAGATGACTAAGACTCCGTTCTCCGGAACAGTGGAGCGAGCAACTGACTTATTGGAAATAATACATACTGATGTATGCGATCCAATGAGTGTTAAGGCTCATGGCGGGTATCGTTATTTTCGACCTTCACAGATGACTTGAGCAGATATGGGTATATCTACTTGATGAAACATAAGTCTGAAATAGTTGAAAGGTTCAAAGAATTTCAGAGTGAAGTGGAAAAATCATCGTGACAAGAAAATAAGATTTCTACGATCGATCGCGGAGACAAATATTTGAGTTCGAGTTTGGTCTTCAATTAAAACAATGTGGAATAGTTTCACAAATTCATGCCACCGGAACACCACATCATAATGGTGTGTCCGAACGTCATAACCGTACTTTATTGGATATAGTACAATCTATGATGTTTCTTACCGATTTACCAATATCGTTTTGGGATCATGCATTAGAGACAGCTGCATTCACGTTAAATAGGGCACCATCTAAATCCGTTGAGGCGACACTATATGAACTGTGGTTTAGCAAGAAACCAAAGTTGTCGTTTCTTAAAGTTTGGGGCTGCGATGCTTATGTGAAAAAGTTTCATCTGATAAGCTCGAACCCAAATCGGAGAATGCGTCTTCATAGAATACCCAAAGGAAATTGTTGGGTACACCTTCTATCACAGATCCGAAGGCAAGATATTCGTTGCTTAAAATGGATCCTTTCTAGAGAAGGAGTTTCTCTCGAAAGAAGTGAGTGGGAGGAAAGTAAAACTTGATGAGGTAATCTGTACTGTTCCCTTATTGGAAAGTAGTTCATCACGAAATTGGTTCTGTGACACCTACACCAATTAGTGAGGAAGTTAATGATGATGATCATAAAACTTGAGATCAAGTTACTACCGAACCTCGTAGGTAAAAGCAGTGAGATCCGCACTGAGTGGTACGGTAATCCTGTTCTGGAGGTCGTGTTACTTGACCATGACAAACCTACGAACTATGAGGAAGCGATGATGAGCCCAGATTCCGCAAAATGGCTTGAGGCCATGAAATCTGAGATGGGATCCATGTATGAAAACAAAGTATGGACTTTGGTTGACTTGCCCGAGGGTAGGCAAGCCATAGAAAATAAATGGATCTTCAAGAGGAAGACGGACGCTGATAGTAGTGTTACTATCTACAAAGCTCGACTTGTCGCAAAAAGGTTTTTGACAAGTTCAAGGTGTTGACTACAATGAGATTTTCTCAACTGTAGCGATGCTTAAAGTCTGTCCGAATCATGTTAGCAATTGCCACAATTTATGAAATTTGGCAAATGGATGTAAAAACTGCATTCCTGAATGGGTTTTAGGAGGAAGAGTTGTATATGATGCAACCAGAAGGTTTTGTCGATCCAAAGGGAGCTAACAAAGTGTGCAAGCTCCAGCAATCCATCTATGGACTGGTGCAAGCATCTCGGAGTTGGAATATACGCTTTGATGAGTTGATCAAAGCATATAGTTTTATACAGACTTACGGTGAAGCCTGTATTTACTAAAAAGTGAGTGGGAGCACTACAGCATTTCTGATAAGTATATGTGAATGACATATTGTAGATCGGAAATAATGTAGAATTATTCTGCAAAGCATATAGAAATGTTTGAAAGGAGTTTTTCAAAGAAAGACCTCGGTAAAGCTACTTACATATTGAGCATCAAGATCTATAGAGATAGATCAAGATGCTTGATAAGTTTTTTCAATGAATACATACCTTGACAAGATTTTGAAGTAGTTCAAAATGAAACAGTCAAAGAAAGAGTTCTTGCCTGTGTTACAAGGTGTGAAATTGAGTAAGACTCAAAACCCGACCACAGCAGAAGATAGAAAGAGAATGAAAGTCATTTACTATGCCTTGGCCATAGTTTCTATAAAGTATGCCATGCTGTGTACCAGATCTATTGTATACCCTGCACTGAGTTTCGCAAAGGAGTACAATAGTGATCTAGGAGTAGATCACTGGACAGCGGTCAAAATTATCCTTAGTGGAATAAGGATATGTTTCTCGATTATGGAAGTGACAAAGGTTAAATGCGTAAAGAGTTACGTCGATGCAAGTTTTGACACGATCGGATGACTCTAAGTCTCGATCTAGATACATATTGAAAGTGGGAGCAATTAGCTAGAGTAGCTTCGTGCAGAGCATTGTAGACATAGAAAAATTGCAAAAATACATAACGGATCTGAACGTGAAAGACCCGTTGACTAAGACTCTCTCACAAGCAAAACATGATCACACCTTAGTACTCTTTGGGTGTTAATCACATAGCGATGTGAACTAGATTACTGAATCTAGTAAACCCTTTGGGTGTTGGTCACATGGCGATGTGAACTATGGGTGTTAATCACATGATGATGTGAACTATCGATGTTAATCACATGGTGATGTGATCTAGATTATTGACTCTAGTGCAAGTGGGAGACTGAAGGAAATATGCCCTAGAGGCAATAATAAAGTTATTATTTATTTCCTTATTTCATGATAAATGTTTATCATTCATGCTAGAATTGTATTAACCGGAAACATGATACATGTGTGAATGCATAAACAAACAATATGTCACTAGTATGCCTCTACTAGACTAGCTTGTTAATCAAAGGTGGTTATGTTTCCTAACCATGAACAAAGAGTTGTTATTTGATTAACAAGGTCACATCATTAGTAGAATGATCGATTGACATGACCCATTCCATTAGCTTAGCACACGATCGTTTAGTATGTTGCTCTGCTTTTATCCATGACTTATACATGTTCCTGTAACTATGAGATTATGCAACTCCGTTTACGGAGGAACACTTTGGTGCTACCAAAGCGTCACAACGTAATGGGTGATCATAAAGGAGTACTACAGGTGTCTCCAAAGGCAGATGTTGGGTTGGCGTATTTGAGATTAGGTTTTGTCACTTGATTGTCGGAGAGGTATCTCTGGGCCCTCTCGGTAATGCACATCACTGAAGCCTTGCAAGCATTACAACTAATGAGTTAGTTGTGAGATGATGTATTCTGAGCGAGTAAAGAGACTTGCCGATGCTTGAGATTGAACTAGGTATTGGATACCGACGATCGAATCTCGGGCAAGTAACATACCGATGACAAAGGGAACAACGTATGTTGTTATGCGGTCTGACCGATAAAGATCTTCGTAGAATATGTAGGAACCAATATGGGCATCCAGGTCCCGCTGTTGGTTATTGACCGTGAATAGTTCTAGGTCATGTCTACATTGTTCTCGAACCGTAGGGTCCACACGCTTAAGGTTTCGATGACAGTTATTATGAGTTTATGTATTTTGATGTACCGAAGAAGTTCGGAGTCCCGGATGTGATCACGGACATGACGAGGAGTCTCGAAATGGTCGAGACATAAAGATTGATATATTGGAAGCCTATGTTTGGAGTTCGGAATGGTTCCGGGCGAAAACGGAATTTCTGGAGTACCGGAGGTTACGGAACCCCGGGAGGTAAATGGGCCTCGATGGGCCTTAGTGGAAAGGAGAAGGGGCCAGCCCTAGGTGGCCGTGCGCCTCCCCCCCTTCCCTAGTCCTACTAGGACTAGGAGAAGGGGCCGGCCCCCCTCTCTCTCTTTCCCCCCTCCGGGAATCCTAGTCCAACTAGGATTGGGGGAATCCTACCCAGAGGAGTAGGACTCCTGGCAGCGCCTCCTCTTGGCATGGCCCCCTCCCCTTGCTCCTTTATATAGGCGGGGGGCACCTTAGGACACACAAGTTGATCTACGGATCGTTCCTTAGCCGTGTGCGGTGCCCCCTCCACCATATTCCACCTCGGTTATACCGTCATGAAGCTTAAGCGAAGCCCTGCACCGTGAAACATCAAGATCGTCCACCACGCCGTCGTCTTGTGGAACTCTCCCTCGACACTCGGCTGGATCGAGTCTGAGGGCGTCATCGAGCTGTCGTGTGTCAAGAACTCGGGGCGTCGAATGTGGCGCCGGGATCGGTCGGATCGCGAGGAGAACGTCGACTACTTCCTCTACGTTGTGATCGCTTCCGCCGGGTCACGAGGGTACGTAGACTACACTCTCCCTCTCGTTGCTATACATCACCATGATCTTGCGTGTGCGTAGGAAAATTTTTGAAATTACTACGTTCCCCAACAATGACATGGTCGAGGTAGGCGACGGTAGGCGTCCCGAACGAGCACTTCGAGCGCTTAAGGTGGAGGTTGTGCGCTCGAAGCTCGTTGAAGATGATGGCGACGTGCTGGAGATGTTCGCCCGGTGGCGCTGTAGATAAGAATGTCATCGAGAAAACAAGCACAAACCGCCGTAAGTAGGGCGAAGGGCGTCGTTCATTAGGGCTCGAGCGTTGCCGGGCGTTGGCGAGACGAAAGGCATCACCAAGAACTCGAAGTGGCCATGGTGGGTGCGAACGCCGTCTTGGCGATGTCGTCCGGATGCATGCGCTTTTGATGATAGCCCGACCGAGATCGAGCTTGGTGAAGAAGCGTGCCCCATGGAGCTCATCCAAGAGCTCGTCGACCACCGATATAGGGAACTTGTCCTTGGCGTGGCGCGTTGAAGCGCTGGTAGTCGATCTTGAAGCGCCATGTGCCGTCGACTTACGGACGAAGCACCGGCGCCGAGAAGGGTGACGTGGAGATGCGGATGATGCTGCGGCGAGCATCGGGCACACCTGGCGCTCAACTCATCCTTCGCAGCTGTGGGTAGCGATAGGGCCGCACCGCTACGGAGTGGAGCCGGTACAAGGTGAATCGATGGTCGACACCCGGCAGGCGGAAGACCCCGCGGCTCGTCGAAGATGTCGTTGTCTTTGCTGCGAAGAGGATCCGAGAGGGGTGCTCGGCCTCCGAGGATCGGCGCCAACCGTAGGTGTAACACGGCGGGCGGCGCCCCCAAGGCCTTCCCAACGGATGCGGCGGTCCTGCCGCCAGAATGTCATCGTGAGCGCGTCGAAATCCCACAGGATGGGCCCTAGGGTCCGGAGAAAGTCCACCCCGAGAATGAAGTCGAAGCAGCCCAGATCGATCCCTGCACAGGTAATGGAAAAATTTTCGTCGCCGATGGAGATGGGAACGTCGCGGGCTAGCCCATGGCACCGGAGGTGATCGCCGTTTGCCACTGTGATCCTCAAGCGCTCCCCGCCCGTTGTTGGGAGTGCTAGCCGACGCATGGTCGACTCGGGCAGGAAGTTGTGTGTGGAGCCCGTATCCAGCAGGGCCACCAGTCGCTCGCCATGGATCGTCACGGGCAGCAGCATGGTCCGCTCGCCCCGGATGCCTGCCAGGGCGTGAAGGGAGACGACACACGCCGTTGCCGCGGAATCCACAGCCGTGTCCTCGGTAGCCGCAGGCGGTGGTAGTGCGTCGGCCGAGGCGTCCTCCTCGGTGTAGTCAACCGTCTCTAAATAAAAGAGGCGGGGGCAGACATGGGTCGGCGTGTAGGGCTCATCGCAGTTGAAGCAAAGACCCTGACGGCGACGCTCCTGCTGCTCGGCCGGTGACAGACGGCGAAAAGGCCGGGTGGCCGCCGGGGGTGTGGCCGTCGTAGGGGAGGGCCGACCCGATGCTGAGGAAGTCAGAGCGGGCCGACTGGGCTGACGGCCGCTTCGTCCGAGTGGCTGCTGCAGTGCCTGGGCCCGCTGCTCAAAGGCCCGGGCGTAGTACATGGCCGTCTGGAGGTCGTGGGGGTCCCAGAGCTCGATGTCCACGCGGATATGATCCGGCAACCCGCCCACAAAGAGCTCAGCGCGCTGGGTCGCGGAGACGCCCAGCGCATGGCATGCCAGGGCCTGGAAGCGGTCGGCATAGTCGTGCACCGTAGATGTGAACGGCAAACGGCCGAGGGCCGCCAGTCTGCTCCCGCAGATAGGAGGCCCAAAACGGAGGAGACAGAGCTCCCGGAAACGCTCCCAAGGTGGCATGCCGCCCTCGTCCTGCTCGAGGGCATAATACCAGGTCTGAGCTGCACCTCGAAGATGATAGGACGCAAGCCAGGTGCGATCCGAAGCGAGCGTCCGCTGCCCTCGAAAGAACTGCTCGCACTGGTTGAGCCAGTTGAGGGGGTCCTCCGTGCCCTCGTAGGTTGCGAAGTCCAGTTTGGCGAAGCGAGGGGGTGTCGGGCCGCCGTGCCCTGGGGCGGCCGCATGCGCTGGCGGTGCGTATGCTGGGTCGGGAAGCGTCGGGGCGTAGTTCGCCGAGCTGGAGGGGTGATCAAACCGCAGGGAAGGCCTCGGGTGTTCCGGCGCCGTGGAGTAGGCCGGGCCCGAAGACGAGCCGGTCGCCCAAGCGGGGATCGGCGATGGCGACGGTGGAAACTGCACCTGGTGCAGGGGCCGACCCGTAGCCCTAGGTGTGGGCGGAGGTGCTGTCGATGGCGGCGGCTCCTGGGGGGCGTCTGCTCCAGCGCCGGCGTCGTGGTAGCCGGCGGTGGCGCTGGGAGGAGCTGCTGGGGCGGGCTCCCAGCGACACGGTGGAGGCCGGCCAAGCGGGCCACTGCTGCACCGCACTGGTAGGGTAAGCAGCAGCGGCGGCCGAGACGCCTGCCGTAGGGCACTGGAAGGCGAGGCTGGCCCCGCAGCGGCGGCGGCCGTGAGGAGGTGGTGACGCGCTTCGGTGGCGGGCTGGGCCCGGCGGTATAGGGTAATACCCCGGACCGCCTGAACCAACTCCCGAAAGGTGCCGGACACTTCCTCGGGCGAGAGCAGTGGAGGCGGTTCGGCCGTGGGGGCGATGGCCGCTGGCGCCGTGGTGGTGGTGGTGACGGCCGCTGGCGCGGTGGTGGTGGTGGTGGTGCCGGATGCGGTCGTCATCGGCGTGGACATAGCTGGCGGCAGCGAGAGCGGGGTGTAGGTGGATGGTAGCGGCGGCGGTGATGGAGGCTGGGACATGATCGGCCTGGTGTCTCTAGATACCAAATTGGTAGGACTAGGGTTCCTACCGGCTCTACTGCGGAGGTTGTAGGGGCAAGGAGGGCGGGCGGCGAGAGCAGTTCTTGCGCCGTGACAGAAGCGCCGTCGCGGCTAGGGTTGAGGCGGCGGCGGCAGCTCTGACAACTAGGGTTTCGGCTCCTCTGGGGCAGGCGACAAAAGATAATAATAGTCTTTATTGCTTGCCTCAAATCGATGTCTTACATGAGTATTTATAACTTTAGCCTAAGATAACTTTCCTAAGATAATTTCCGTAAGATAACTTGTGGGCCAAGCCCCTAATACTAATGCCCTGTGGGCCTCTTCCTAGTATAGACCAAGCCGGTCATAACACTAGGTTCATAAATAAACGATATTTCCAGGTTACATAAATTTGTAATTTTGTATGGCATTATTATATACTCCCTTCGTTCACAAATATAAGATGTTCTAACCTTTTTGTGAATCGGATGTATATAAACATGTCTTAGTGTGTTTGTTCATTCATTTCATTCTGTATGTAGTACATATTGAAATATGTAAAGCATCTTTTATATTTGTGAACGGAGGGAGTACTTGTTAACTCTTGACAGTAACAAAAATAGCGGTCAAAGGCTCATCTTTTCTGACTTCTAATGCCATGCAAAGTTTAAAACGGCATCCATTTTGGGCTGAAAGAAATGTTGTTTTATGAGTTGACAACGTAGTATCTGCTGATACTAGTTCTTGTGAGTAATTCCAGTATGCTTATAACTAAGCTGAATGTTTTTACTTTCTATCCTTTTTGCCCAATGCATGATACTTGCATTATACTCCTGCATTAAAGCACCATGTAACTGATTGGATTGTTGTTTATATAGGTATGGCTATAAGTTGGAGGAATGGCTTATCGGCGTAGGTTCTTCTATTTTGTGTTTTCTGGTGTTGTGGCCACTGATGGTCCATTCCATCTGGAAATTGATCCGTTGTAGTACGCCTGCATGAACGAACTGTTTTAACTTGTTAGCTCACACTATATATTTTCTTCCGTGACCTCTGTAGACAGTAAGAAAATTGGTAGTTCGGCACGGTGGGTCTGTGCCTTTTAGCTGAGCAAGACTTTCAGTGGTTCATCTGCTTATTTATTTTGAGTGCATTCGCCATTTCGCCAAGCCCAAGCTGGCTCACCTCTCAGTTTGACGGCTTGGTGCTCAACCAGTCTCCAGTGGCTTGCTCATGCTGGAAACAACCGAATTCAGAGGCTAGTTTCTCTCTCTGCCTACCAAGTAGCAATAGGCAACTAGCAACGACCGCAGCTGCGTCCATCACTGGTAAAGCTGTGACTGCAATCGCGCGTGCTGGAACCGGCGTTGGCGAAAGCTGTGACCACGGCCACCAAGTGCTGGAGCCTGCTTCAATGAATGTTGCGATCGTGGCCACCAAGTGCTGGAGCTAGCTTTGACGAATGCTGCGACCATGACCACCAAGTGCTAGAACCGGCCGGCTGATGTGCTACATCCTAGAAAATGGTTGCAACTGCCAGTCGCAGCTTTCCCCGTTGACAGTCGCAACTACCCTTCCTGCCGGTCACAGCTTCCGTGGTCGCTGGTTGCAGCTGTCACATTCACCAGTCATAGCTTCTGTATGCGCTGGTTGCAGCTTTCCTAGCCGTCGGTTGCAGCTTCTGAGAGCGCCGGTCGCAGTAGTCGTCTTCACCGACTGCAGCTTCTGCGAGTGCTCGTCGCAACTCCGGTGGTGGCGGGTTGCGGCTGCGACCACCACTTGGTGTGACATAACGGGCACGATGGCGACCTCACGAGGTTGGCGATTCCTCGCTGGCAGCAGCCCCACGGCCTGGCTTGCAGCACTTAAGAGGGTACGATGTTGTCGCCTCTGGCCTCCTTGTTGCCAAAAACTGGTGTGACTGTGACGGGAGAGGCAGACACCGGCAGCTTGTAGCGAGTGGAAGAACAAAATCATGTGCGAGGTACAGTCATGGAGGTAGGCCATTAGAAAAGGAGAGAATGAAGATGTTCTTTTTTCGCGATTAGAGAAGAAAGAAGATGTGAAGAAAAAGATAAGGAGAGAAAAGACGTGTGGATCAAGATAAGTGACGCAATAGGAAGCGATGATCATACATCAATCGAGACTGGCCGATTCCGTATCTGCCGGTCGGTCGCAGCTTTCCCAGCCGTTGGTCGCCCGACTGGAAACATTTACCTTAAAAAGGTTACCATTGAAAACTTTGTTTGAATAGAATCAGATGATATATTTCTTATAAAAAAATGGTAGTAACATATTACAATAGTTGGTTATCTCTACTATTAAAGGGGGATCGAACGTCGTGATGGTTCGACCACCTTGTTCGATCCCCTCGCTCCCCTCCGCCCCTCCTGCGATCCCACTCTTCCCCGCACAGTAACAAAAAGCCACGATAAAACTGCATCGAAACAATCGCAGAAAAAAAGGTATCCCCAGGCGCGTTCTTGTTCCAGGCCAGCGAAAAGAAAAATAACCCGCACCCCACGTTCTCCACCTCCTCCCCGGATGACCTATCAGATCTATCTACCCCCGAACACGAAGCACCCTGCACCTCCTCTGCCTCGACCAGTCCAGCACCGCCCTCTCCAGCGGATGCCGGAAGGTCGCAGCGACCAGCAGACGCCTCCCTCTCCAGCGGACGGCCTCTCTGTACCCCTATCAAATTCGATACCGCCTCGCCCAGGGACCTTCCGCCATACTCGACTCGCCAGAGCTCGCCTATTCCTTCGTCCACTCCTCCCCGACCCCTACGTTTTCCGCCCCTTAGCCTCTGCAACAGACGCCCCACACTTTCCTCAGCCCTCGCCTTGTCACCTCCACCAATCCCCCATGCCACCAGCCAGCGACGCCATGCTCTCCTCAAGACCTAGATCATGCCTCCTATGTGTCCGTCATGCTCGACGGTGGAGCATGCCAGGAAAGCGCTCGAACCGAATCACATCGCTTGGGCTTCATCCCTGTCCGCAGAGATGAGAGATGGAGTCGCTGTCGCCAACCACTGAACCATGATCATTCGTGGCGAGCGCCTACTTCTCGGAGCCTGCCCTCCCGCGGTCTCGCCGCGCAGCCATTCATCGGCTAGGAGCCCCTAGGGGGATGTTGCCGGTGTAGAATGCGTCTGCACTCTGTAACATTGTGGGTTGGGGACCGAGCGATGGGCCGTGGCGGATTCCAGTCAGGGTGTTGCTCCGCTAGCGCAGATGCAGGCTGCATAAGAATAGAATAATTTCATTTAAGGAAGGCAGGCGTACTATAAACTTCAGTAGTGCTAATTACTACCTTCATTTGGTCATATCTGATTCTCTGTTATCCTACACTGTGATCTTAGTTTGATTACTCATGGAATGCGTTATATTCTCTGATGGTATTTATAGCTTTTTTTGAACTGGTTGGTGCAGGATCCGTTGACAAGAATTCCCAAACGATATTACCATCCAAGTTGGGGAGAGCAGCTTGCGCACAAGGTAACCAGCCAACCCCAACTTTGATTCTTACTGTGCGCGCTTAGAAATCACATGGAATCGGCAAAAATCATGAGTTCTAATGAAAACTTCTGCAGCTCCCACTGGCATCTAAATGCGGCTACATACGGAAGCTGGTGTCGGGGGCCAACTGGTCCAGGGTGACCCACCTCCAGATCACGGGCATGCCTGGTGGCGCCAAGGCGTTTGACCTCATCATCACGTTCCGCTACGGCATCAACTCCGAGATCACCACCGACAACTTCGTCATGCTGCATTGCGCCGCCGAACACCTGGAGATGACCGAGGAGTACAAGCCCGGGAACCTCATTGGCAGGACCGAGGCCTACCTGGAGGAGGTGGCACTGGTGAGCCTGAGGGTGAGGTCATCGCGCTCCGCAGGGCGAGGACCGAGGAGCTCCTCCCGACGTCCGATCGACAAGGTGCAGATCATTAGCAGGTGCATCGATGCCATAGCGACCATGACCTGCGGTGACGGCAGTCATGAGGGACTGAACGGTGGCTATGACGGTGTGGGCGCGGCGCCAAGCCGCCAAGCCCATGGATGACTGGCAGGCCGACAAGGTGGACGGTGGGAGTTTAACCTGTACTCTTTGGTATGAACCCCATTCGTAAACTTTGATAGTTCCTGTGACATGATTTCAGTTCTTGGGGAAAATTCAGTTCTTGAAATGTAATTCATTCTGTACATTTTTTTTAGTTGAGGAAGAGAGAGCTTGGACATGGTTCACTTGTTGATTCAAATCACCGCATGTCTGCTGAAATCAAAGGCCTATTTGGCATTGTTCCGTGGGGTTTACTATAGACCTTGAAGCTTTGCTTGTGTTATCTATTAGATATTTTTCTAAACACTCTACGGCACCCCCCGCACTGACCTGTATTTCTTGTTTGAGCAGGGGCAGTGCAGTGAACACAAGCAAAGAAAATGGTAGAAGGTGAGGAGGACTATCTGAGTGAAGTCTTGTATAATATGTACAGTGAATTGCATATCCATTATCTACCTATTTGATAAGTATTGACATGTAGTAAGACATGTCTAATCTGAATTTTGATATATGGAAGGCATGATATCTGTATGTTCAATTTTTGATTGTATGTTGAATTCTCATGCTCTAGATCCGCCTCCACCGACATCACACACTCATCCTTGATCTCCCACCAGCGATGCCCCGAGGTCATTGACACATGCAACCAAGTGATGCCAGCGACGTCGAGGAGGTTGCGGGTGAGAGCTCCTGTTCTCCTGGGGAGAGCATGTTGGCGCGTTCGAGGAGTCCACGAAGAAGGGAGGAGGCACTCGTGTGGGCTGCTCTAGGAAATACACCAGATTGAGCGAGGTTAGATTAAAGCTTTTTAATTCTTCAGTAGAATTCTTTGGAGTTGGAAGAAGTGCATGCATATGGAAGAAGGTACTGCAAGCCGGAGGCACAAAGGAAGACCGGACAGAGAAGCAGTGAAGGAAGATGAAGACCATCACCAAACTTTACCTATTTGTGTTCCGGATGCGACTTGCGTGTGGTCAAAGACATGATGATCACCAAGAATGGAGGGAAGTGGGAGAAAAACATCAGAGTTTGTGAACAAATTTTGAAAGAAAGGCCAATTGGTTCAATACTTTGTCCAAAAATTTCACTCAATTTGTAAATAAATGATACGGCATTCGATATGCACTTAGATTATTTTTCACATGTCTCTGGTTAAAATTCCATTTGGTGGGCAAGCATGTACTAATGGAACTCTCTTCAGTTTCTGTATATCATTATCAGATTTCAATAAAGAATTCATGCATCTTTTGTTTTCATCTTCCAAAACCAGTATGTTTATGGGTTTATGCAACACTTGCTTTGACCAGACAATGACAATACGTTCAGCTCAAGAAAATCACAGGAATCATTTATTGAATGGCATGGTAGTCCAAAATCCAAATACTTGAAAAAATGCACCTGCATATGAGTCTAACCAATCCATAAAATAACAAATGACAAGTAAGAGCTATCTTATCATCATTGTGAAACAATATGGAATAAAGTAGTGGGATGAAATCGAAGCTAGAGCAAGGAGTAGACCAAGATAAAAGTGGCGGAGGAAGAGCAAAGTTTGTCTTGTTGGGGTAAGATAAATAAGATGTGCGCCAAGAAATATTTGAACCAACGGAAAAAGAGATGGAGCTGCTAGGACAAATACAACCAGTGAAACATTGTTACGTTGTCCCGTGGCAACGCACGGGTATTTAGCTAGTTATAAATTAAAGGTCGAACTCGAGTTCTGATCTGAGTGGCATGTGGAAAGGTGTATGATTATACGGTACGCAGGTTCCCTTCAGCCGCCGTCTACCCTAAAATGTATGTTCTTGTGTCTTCGATTGGATTCTTCTCGTCTACACTACTCTTCATCAGTGGCGGTTTGTTGTTCTGTTACGCTGCTCCTATGCAGCCTTAGCATGACGGCTGCCCGACTGTCTACTACAAGAAGTTTGCCCGATTCCGGCGAGGGAGGGGCAATAACAGCGGCGCATCTTCTACTCGCTTCAGTATTTGCAGTCGTCGCTAGGTGGTCTACGAATTTGAATGTAATTTTTATTATTTCAGTGTTCGTTGTACTATCATGATTGAAAATAGAATTTTTTTTAAAGGTGTATGATTAAAAAAGAAATTATCGGTGCGTTTTTTTAGGGAAACACTAACGTCCACACGTGTGGCACGTCTCCAACTCGCCCACACGCCTGGATAGTCGTTGGTTATTTTTTGCACGAATCCTGACATCAAAAGATGGATTTGGTGTGCCACGTAGGACGAGCCCGATGTGTGGTGTGTACGTAGTTCGCCTGCACGCTGTTTCTCCCTCGAACGAGACCGGTTGCGAATCGGGGCGTGGGGTGGAACTGCTGCACGACTTCTGTTCCCCATCTCCGACGACTGCCCATTTTCTCACTCTCCCACACCCAAGCTGTCATTTGTCATGTTTTTTGCAGGGTACATGGCAATTGCCCTATTTGTGATTGTAAGCAGATGGCAACTCTTTTTACCCCGAAAATGTTATTGTTGCCATGCCTGTTTTGTAGCGCTACATGGCAACTGTATAATGTTAGTAGGTGGCAACTCCTACTGTTTTTCCATGTCTGTTCTGTTTATACCCGAACATATTGTTTTGCCATGTCTCTTCGTATGGCTACATGGCAACTGTCTAGTGTTAGTAGGTGGCAACTCCTCCCACATGCCCGTTTCCTCTCCCACACACCAAAAGCTATCAGTTGCCATGTGTTTTTGCATGGTAAGCAGATGACAACTCTCTCTTCATCCCGAACATGTTTTTTGCCTTGTTTTTGTAGAGCTACATGGCAACTGTCTAGTGTTAGTAGGTGATAATTCCTAAAGTTTTCAAATCATGACAACTGTAGTAGACCAGACCATACATGGCAACAGCTGCAGTTGCCCAAAAATTGCATCCGGCAGTTGACCTGAGATGGCAACTGCAGTTGAGCAACCATGACAACTGTAGTTGTCAGACATGACAACTGTAGTTCAGCAACATGGCAACTGCAGTTAAACGAACATGAAAGAGGGTCCAGACCATGACAATCGCGGTGCGACGCGTGGTTACTACCACGCGGGGCGTGTGGCTCGCAGGCGAGGAGGGGCGACGATTGAGACGGGTCGTGCGGTCCACGTGGTCGCTCGCCCGGGCGTGCTCGTGCGAGCGATCGCGCCGCACACCGAACGTGCAGGCTGTGGCGGGGTGCGCCCAGACGTGCTCGTGCGGGCGGGCCTGTGTCGACGCCACATGGGATGTGCGAGACACACCTCCTAGATGCCACACGTGTGGCAGTTATCGTCGTCTTTTTTAAGGTGTATGATTAAAAAAAGAAATCACCGGTGCGTGCGCGTGTGTGTTATGTGCTGCAAGGAGAGAAGGAAATGAACGTGCTGTTGACTAGTTGACCTGTGCGCCGGCAGCCAATTCCCCAAATCAATCGCCATCCTCCCCGCTGCCGGCCAAATCACCCACTGAGACTGACTGCCAAGCCCTAGCATGAGCACGAGAGGGGAGATGTCTCCCCGCCGCCGGAGCACCTCTCCGCCGCCCGCCTCTCTCCCAGACGACGACGACATGCTCGGGGAGATCCTCCTCCGCCTCCCCCCGCAGCCGTCCTCCCTCCCCCGGGCCTCCCTCGTCTCCAAGCGCTGGTGCAGCCTCGTCGCCGATCCCCAATTCCACCGCCGCTTCCGCGACCACCACGGCAAGCCCCCTCTCCTTGGCTTCTTCCTCCATGACTCTCCGTCCTCTACGTTTGTTCCAATACTGGATCCACCAGATCGCATCCCCCGCGTTCGCTTCTCCATGCCTCTCATCGAGGGTAACCAAATCGTCGACTGCCGCCACGGACTTGTCCTTTCGTTCCGCGAAAGGCGGCCGCAACGCCTACTTGTGTGGGACCCCATCTCCCGCGAGCAGCACCGGCTCATCGTCCCACCAGAGCTGGACAACGACCAGACGCGCATCTTCAACGGCGCGGTGCTTCGCCCTGCCCGCAGCCAAGGGAGCCATTTCCAGGTGGCCCTGCTAGCTCGTGCCAAAGATAGTAATCCTATAAGAGTTTTCGCATGCCTTTACTCATCGGAGACCGGGATATGGAGCAACATCAACTCACTGCAGCTGCAATCGTTTGAGTTTGTGCTAGAACCCAGTACTTTGATTGGGAATTCCCTTTGCTGGTTACTTTGGGTGCTTCCTGACCATTATGGTGGTGCCATACTTGAGTTTGATCTGGATAGGCAGAGCCTAACTGTGACAGAGCTGCCACCACAAGTAAAAGCTCCCCTTTTCAAGTTAAGGATTGTGCCGACCGAAGATGGTGGGCTCGGCTTCATCCATCTCTCAGGATTACACGCACAATTATGGAAGAAAGAGCCTGGTTCTGTATGGGTGCTCTACAGAGCTATTGAATTCGAGGAGCTCAGATCCGTTTGTAAGGGAGACCGATACCCCCGGGTAGTGGGATTTTCCGAGGACAGTAATGCAATCCTTTTACAGACGAATTCTGGTGTTTTCATGGTCTATCTCCGGTCCATGGAGTTTAAGAAAATTTCCAATATGGGGGTCCTCCGTCTCCCATATCCATTTGCATGCTTCTATCCTGCAGGTAATAGCCAGCCTTTATATAATTCAGTTCGCAGTATTATAAGATAGAATTATTTTTAGTAATTAGTTGCTGAAATGTCTACCATATCCTAGTGTTACGCTCATGATTGAAGTTCAAACCACATCAATTTTACCTTTTGCTGCTTCACAAATTCTTTGAAAGAAAATACCCCCTCCATCCCAGAAAGATTGTCCTAGATTTGTCTAGATATGGATGTATCTAGAGACATTTTAGTGTTAGATACATCCGTATCTAGATAAATCAAGACAAGCCTTTTGGGGCGGAGGTACTTAAGCTCACTGTTCTACCCTGTTGGTCATATGTATAAATTGTGTTTCAAATGTAGTCTTATGTGCCTATCCAAAGTATATGTCTTTTCATTTCAGCACTGGATGCATAACACTTGGAAATCGACACAATAGCTATTGTAGCTTGTGGAAGAGCCCTGCTGTGATTAGCTAGTTCACATGTACAACTGGAAAATAAATAAATAGGCCAAACCTATTATTTTTCTTGTCAGGGTTTTAGTTTTGGCGTGTCTTGATTTTTTTCGCTTGGTCTGATAAGGAATTGAGTTGACTAAATATGATTTCTAGAAAGTATATTTTCTCCTGTGTGAATTGTGTTATGGTAATATTCAGTACTGGGACGCGGTTCTCTTGGCAATGTGAGTATGTGACACATAACAGCTAAACATGGGAGCTGAGACTGAACCAGTTGAATGTGTAACTCCATTGGCACATTTTGAAGCTAAAAGCTACTCAGTTACACTCTTCATTTGGAAGCTGAAACCAATCCATTTGCACTAGAGAATAAATAATTTCCTTCATGTCTCATATATTTTTATCTCAGATCACATAACTACACACCTCTTAGTTCACCTAGATATCCCACTACGATTCTCTCCTCTATCGATGGTTTTCCATCAGGATTGTCGTTGGTTCCTGACCTAATGTGCTTGTAGGTACTGGCATTGGTGATGTGCATGGTGGAGATGACGTGTTAGAAGATGTGAAATGGTTGTTTGTTGAGACATGCTAGTACGATGTGATGACTGAAGGTGACGTGACATTATCTATGCTATTTTACAATTTACTGGTTATTGCTGCATGGGCTTTGACTGACGAATTTTCTTATGAAATTATTAACTCCAGTAATTTGTAAGGCAACCACCATTTTGCCTAAGTAATTGAAAGCTATATACACCAGAAACTAAATATTTAGAATTCTATAGTTAGTACAGTTTCTGTTAACACACACTGCTAAGTTATTACTTATAAGTATTTCTAGTCGAGCCAAATGTTTGCTTTTGTTCTATATGCAGTCAATTTCTCAACTTTGTCACTAGTTTATACTCACTCCGTCCCAAAACAAGTGTCTCAACGTTAGTAAAACTTTGTACTAAAGTAAGTACAAAGTTGAGACATTAATTTTGGGATGGAGGGAGTACTATATTGCACAAGTTGAAAGTCACACGACTAGGTTCATAAATACAAGATATTTCCAGGTCACATGACTTGTTAACTCTTGATACTTGCTAGTAATAAAAATAGTCGTTAAAGGCTCATCTTTTCTGACCTCTAATGCCGTGCAAAGTTTAAAATGGCATTCATTTTGAGCTGAAAGAAATGTTGTTTTATGAGTTGATAAAGTATCTGCTAATAGTAGTTCTTCCGTGAGTTTTTCTAATTTGTATAACAAGTATACCATGCTTATAATTAAGCTGAATGTTTTTAATTTTTTACTTTCTGTTGTTTTGTCATTTATTTCCCCAGTGATACTTAGACAGTTGAGTATTTGCCTGTCGTGCATTAAAGCACCATCTAACTGATTGGATTGTTGTTATGTAGGTATGGCTAAGTTGGAGGAATGGCTTATCGGTGTAGGTTCTTTTATTTTGCATTTTCTGGTGTTGTGGCCAGTGATGGTCCATTCCATCTGAAAACTGATCCGTTGTAGTACGTACTTATCATCAAGTGTGAAGTACACTTGCATGAACGAATTGTTTAACTTGTTAGCTCCCACTATGTAATTCTCCAGTGACCTCTGTAGGCAGTAAGAAAATTGGCAGTTGGGCGCGGTGAGTCTGTGCCCTGTAGTTGAGTAAGACTTTCAGTGGTTCATCTGCTTATTTACTTTGAGTGCATTCGCCATTTCGCCAAGCCCAAGCAGGCTCACCTCTTAGTTTGACGGGTTGGTGTTCAACTAGTCTCCAGTGGGTCGCTCATGCTGGAAACACCAGAATTCAGAGGCTAGTTTCTCTCTGTGCCTAGCAACTACTCCAGTCCAGCAATGATGGTCATTTCCCGGCTTCTGTGGTTAGACCTGATCTGGTTGCCTTATGCGAGTAAGTGATCTGATCTAGTTTATCTTGTGCTTCTGTCCGTCATAGTTAGTAGGGATGCGGAGCAGTATGATGATCTACTGCTGCTGCTGCTATTGGGGCTGTAGAATTCTACAAGGTGAAACACTGAAACCACAAGTTTCGCTTTTGTAGTACCTTGTGCAAGTGAATCAGGTTGAGTGTCTTGGTTGTCGAGTTGGTGGTTTCTGAACAACTACTGATGGAACTCAAGGTGTAGTTTAGACGAGTTGAGCCAGACCAAAGCAGTGTGTCCTCCCGAAATTGCTTTGTTTCCGTGCTGAACTGGAGAAAATTGTTTCAATGGGTCTGACTATATCTCATCTACTCCCTCCGTTCTAAATTACTTGACCCATATTTATCTAGATACGGATGTATCTAGACACTAAACAAGTATAGATACATCCATATTTAGACAAATTCAAGTCAACTAATTTGGAACGGAGGGAGTAAGTATGACATCAGCAACTATTTGTGGCATGTTTGTTTGTTTCTGTCACGGTCGCTAACATCGTTCAAGTAGCTAACGTCCAGCCCAACTGTTTGTTTCTGTCACGTTCCTTAGTCCAGCCCATCACTAACGTCGCTAATGATTCCCGCTTGGGCTGCTCCAAGAAAAACAATAATCGTGAAAAACAACGATCGGTTGTAACTTGTATCACAGTAATCTTTAGAAAAGCAGTTACACTGATTGACACTGACATATGTAGCAGATAAGCTGTTACACTGACTCCATCAGAAATAAGAAACAAAGTGTTCTACTTATGAATAAAGTGGTCTACTTATAAAAGCCTCAGATTTGTTTTTGATTTTTGCACAACCCACATTTCAACGTATTTTGTCCTGAAATTTTACAAACTTGTGCATTATGCCTTCATGCATGTCCGTATTTTTTCAGAAATTTTTGAAATGTAAAAATGTGAATTTTCATGAATTTTGAATTTTGCATTTGGAGGCCTTCATGGAGCTCGGACTCCAAAAGCAATTTCCGACATGAATCTATGTTGACAGAAAACAAAAATTGATTTGCATAAAAAATGTGCTTGTGATTTCAAGCCCTACACTAATCCACCACCCCAACACCATTAGTCCCCCCCCCCCCCCCCACCATCCCCAGGAAAAGAAACCCCACTGCTGCACACTAGCAAACCTAGCAACCCAAAATGACCAACCCCATGAAATCTCTGTTTGATTTGGATAGAAAAATACTAGACCAAAATCAACTTATTGCTAAAAACAGGAACGAATCACCAACCCCATGAAGTCTCTTTTCGATTTGGACAGACAAACACTAGATCAAAATCAACTTATTGCTGAAAAAAGGAACGGAATCCTACCATCTAACTGAACATCTAGACATGAAATCTACCCCTTCCCCACCCACCACTACCATCTTGAAAACCCCCTTGCATTTGTACACAGAAATCTCTCATTTTGGGCAAACCCTAGATCAATGACAGTACACAGGAACACCACGCGGAACAAAGTATTAAACAAGCATGGGGAAAAGGGGGATGGGCAAAAACCTGTTGCGGCTCTCTCCTCGCCGTGTTCGGTCACGAGAATCGTCGCCGCCTGAAGGGATCATTGTCCCGGAGAAGAGAAGGCGAGCGGGGTGACGAAATGCGAGTGGATGAGGGAATGGAACAATTCTTGAATAATACACTCACTTAGTTTTTTAAGGAACATACAATCACTTAGCTGAGCGGTGAAAACGCTCACTATGGACAAACAAAAAAGACCCGCCAGCCCAATAACGTGAAAAATAAAGAAGATAACGGCCCGCCCTAACTCGTAAGGAGTTGTACACGGCCCACCGCACATGACAACGAGGCACGAGCCGGCGCGAGCGAACAAAACAATTGCGCGAATCTTGAAGTCAGGGGTTTATTGGTTCCTTACCAGGAAATAATGCCTGAGAAATTTCAGTGCCTGGCTTGGGCCTGGGATGGTGCTGCTTTTGTGCCTGGCCAGGCATGTTTTCGCCCGTGTCGTTTGGTTTGTGACCACGCCTACTAGCTGCTTAGGTACGTCCCATCAAGAAAAAAGCTGTCTTAGATATGCCACATCAGTTTGTTGCTTGCTTTTTTATTCTCCCAGGCGTGGATTAACAGCCCCAGGCTAGTTCCAGGCGTCCCATTCCGGTTCCCTGGACCACGCTAATGATAGTCTCTCGTTTCCAGCCCAAGCTAATGATGCATTCAGCTTTCCAGGTCAGGCTAGTGCCTGAGTTTTCAGGGCACCAACCAACACATTGTCCAGGCAGATCTAGACGCCAGGCCTGGAACGTTTTCTCCAGGACAGGAACCAAACAAGCTCTCGATAAGGATCCGATGGTCCAGAACTTAGAGCATCTACAAACTGAACTTCGCAAATCCGGCATCTTAAACGCCCGCGGACGTGTCCGGACGCGTCCGCGGACACTGAGCAGCCAAGCCTTAAATTTGTGTTCTCACAACCGGACATCTCAATTATCATATCTTAAATTCATACAAATTCATGCAACTATGTCGATGCATTACACACATCGTCCGGCTACACCATCACTACTAACTACCATCGGGCCAGTGACGGAGCCAAGGGAGGGCGAGCAGGGGCCTGGCCCCCCTATCGCTCGACCATACACTAAGTACGGCGTGTTGATTGGCAATATGATTCACGTAAACAAGTACTTGGCCCCCCTATCTTGACGTGAATTATGAAGAAAAGGAAACAGGCCCATGTAAAAGCCCATTGGTGAGTCGTTTTAATGTCCTTGGGAAAGCTAGATTAGCGTGCGCGTGCGGATTAGCGCTACGCCGCCGCCGTCCTGTACTGCCGTGCCCTTGCCGCCTGCTCGCCTCTGCTCTCCCTAATCCCTATCGATCTGATTCACATGGTGACGCATGCAGCTGATTCACTGGCCAATTCTTCATGTTCAGCCAACGAACTAGCCAAGGTTAATACATCACACCATCTGCTAATCTCTCCCAATTCTCATCTTCCATCGTTATACATCAAATTTTGTTGCATCACAATCGTTAGAAATCATGTGCATGCCAACGACGAGTATTTGACCTAACAGCAGGGGGAACGAAGGGCTGGATTTTATTCTCTAGGTATTTTCCCTAATACACAAACAAAATTTCATAATACAACCAATGATGTTTTTTAATTCAAACCTATATAAAAGCAAGCTAAAAGCCAATCGTTTTGTTATACAATGATAGTTCTTCTTTGTATATTTTAAATTTCCTTATGACATTTTTCATAGCTGGGTATTTCAAGTCAGATTTCGGAGTAGTTTGACTATCAACTTCATTATTGACCTATTTAGCTATAGCTAGACATTCCCTCCGGCATATACAAACTGTTTGTCTAGGGAAAGTGAAATATGAATGATATTTGTAAACAAAACTATTGGGTAGTTTTGTGATGCAATTTTTTTTGGCTTCACCCTCGTCGTTTGCCCCCCCCCCCTATGTCTAAATCCTGGCTCCGCCCCTGCATCGGGCTACCAAAATTTGGCATGTTTGGCTATGGTGGAGATCATCGACGACTTCCTTTGCCCTTCCTGGCACCCTTGCCGTCCTTCTCGCGAAGTACCGGTCGAAGACGCAATAGGGATCGAGCCGGATCTGCTCCTCACCGTCGATATCCTCCTTCTTCCCTTTCAGTGGCAGTTCGGCCATGGCACGGACCGTCCGATTCTGCTCTCGGGCGAGGGCACGCCTGTTCCTCCGTTCCCGTTTCTTCGCAGACGCGGATGGCTTCCTCCTCTGCAGCCGCCTGCGCCGCCGCATCCATCGCCGTCATTTCTGCCGCGATACGGGCCTCGCCGGCTCTTATACTCTCCTTCCCACAGCGGGCACACCGGTCCCGGTGAGACTCATAGTCCGCCCTCTTGTTGATGGGGAAGGGGAGATTTTCTGGCTGCCGGGACCACGGTGATCCAGCCCTAGAAGACCCGAGTGTCCATTGAGACGACGCTATGGAGTCGCGCCGGACAGATCATGCTGTCGACCGGGTGTTGTCCTCCCGGGAGCAGCGAGTGCAATGCGGAGCGCCATTGCCTCCTCCAATTCGCACGGGATGACACCCTAGTCGATGACTGGACTGGTCAGAGTCAGATCCGCTGCTTGCCATGCTGGAAATCGCTGGAGGTGAGCTTGGGTGGTGGACGGAGTGGAGGGGAGTGAAGTGTGAAGTGGCTAGGGTTTGGTCCGGCAGCGGATGGGGAGTAATATATGTGGCGTCGGGTAGGCCCGCCTAGGCCGGGTCCGACGTGACGGACACACCCAGCCGCATCATATTTAGGCTGAATATGAGGGGTGCCAGTCTGCCCAGGCGTTTGAGGCCTGTTTGAGATATTCGTCTTGGTTGAAATTTTGTGATCAGTGAGTGACCAGGCGGCTCGTCCGGGTGTATAAGGCGGGTTCAGGGCGCTTGGGTGTAGATCATAGCCGGCCAAACGGGCCGACCCGGCCCGATACAGCCCGGCCCGCCGAGGCACGGTTATTATACGGGCCATGCCATGCCGGCCCGCGTGCTGCAGCCTGCAGCCCAGGCATGGCCCAACTGCTAATCGGGCCGGCCCATCGGCACGCAAGGCCCACTAGTCTGCCTATTTGGCGCAGTGGGTGTTTTTAGCCTATTTTTACCTGTTGGGCCATATAGAGATATAAAAAGTTAAAAAAGATAATCAGGCTGTGCCGTGCTGGCCTGCGTGCTCAGCCTAGCAGCCCAAGCACGGCCCAAGGCATTGCCACGTGACGGGCCTAGCCCGTTTAGCCCGTGCCGTGCTTGGCCCATGGCGTGCTCGCGGGCCAGCCTTGTTTGCCCGGCCCATTTGGCCAGCTTCAGTGTAGATGCTACAAAAACGTTCCAAAATCAATCCCCTATACTACTCCCTTCGTTCCACAATGTAGTGCGTATAGATTTTTTAAGAAGTCAAACTTTATAAACTTTGACCAACTTTATAGAGAAAAATATATACTCCCTCCGTCCGAAGATACTTTTAGATACATCTCTTTTTATCCATTTTGATGACAAGATAAAAAGAGATGTATCTAAACATTTTGATGACAAGTATTTTTGGACGAAGGGAGTATATCTTAAATATCAAATACATATCATTAGATACATCACAAGACATATTTTCATATTGTATCTATTTTATATTATACATATAAATAGTTTTCCATATAAATTTGATCAAAGTTGGTAAAGTCTGACTTTCTAGAAAATCTATATGCAATACTTATATGGAACAGAGGGAGTACTACTATTCGCCGGCGGCGTGGACAACGCGATCTTCCCCAGCCGACCAAATCACCCACCGGGAGGAGCCCTAGCATGAGCGTGAGAGGGGAGATGGCTCCCCGCCGCCGCAGCACCTCTCCCCTGCCTGCCTCTCTGCCCGACGACGACGACATGCTTCAGGAGATTCTCCTCCGCCTCCCGCCGCGGCCTTCCTCCCTCCCCCGGGCCTCCCGCGTCTGCAAGCGTTGGCGCCGCCTCGTCGCCGATCCCCGATTCCAACGCCGCTTCCGCGACCACCACGGCAAGCATCCTCTCCTCGGCTTCTTCTTCGAAGACTATCGCTCCTGTCCGTTTGTTCCGGTGCTGGATCGACCAGATCGCATCCCCCGAGATCGCTTCTCCATGTCTCGCCGCGAGGACAACCGCATCGTCGACTGCCGCCACGGACTTGTCCTTTTCCTCAGCGGAAGGCCGCCGCGCAGCCCAAGTGTGTGGGACCCCGTCGCCCGCAAGCAGCGCTGCCTGATCCTCCCACCAGAGCTGGACAACGACCGGATGTACTTTTTCAACCGGGCGGTGCTTCGCCCTGCCCGTGGCCAAGGCCGCCGTTCAAGCCAATTCCAGGTGGCCCTGGTAGCCCATGACCACAGAGGAGAAGCAAGAGCTTCGGCATGGGTTTACTCATCGGAGACTGGCATATGGAGCAAGAGCAAATCACTGCAGCTGCAATCTTCTGTACCTATGGACCAATCCAGTACTTTGATTGGGAGTTCTCTTTACTGGTTACATACCTATGCGGCGAATGTGCTTCACGACCATGGTGAGTATTTCGTACTTGAGTTTGATCTGAATGGTCAGAGCCTAGCCGTGACCGAGCTGCCGGCACACGTGGAAGCTGGGTATCACACATTGAGGATTATGCCTGCCGAAGATGGTGGGCTTGGCTTCATCCATCTCTCACGATTCAATGCCCAACTATGGAAGAGAAAGCCTGATTCTGGTGGTTCAGCTGTATGGGTGCTCAACAGAGCTATTGAATTCGGGGAACTTAGATCAACGTGCAAGGGTGACTCCCTCACTTTTGTTGGGTTTGCCGAGGAGAGTAATGCAATCCTTGTATCGACAGCTTCTGGTGTCTTCGTGGTCTATCTCCAGTCAATGGAGTTTAAGAAACTTTCCAATGAGGTGTTCTTCTTTCCCCATTATCCATTTGAATGCTGCTATGCTGCAGGTAAAGATATCAATCATTTATATTCTTTACTTTGCAGTATTTTATAATATTAATTTATTTTTTGTAATTAGTTGCTGAAATGCGTATCATATACTTAGTGTTATGCTGATGATTGAAGTTCTGTTCAAATCACGTCAATTTTTACTTTTGCTGCTAGATGAATTCTTTAAAAGAAAATATTACCTCTGTGCCCAATTACTCCCTCCGTTCCTAAATATAAGTCTTTGGAGAGATTCCACTATGAACCACATATGGATGTATGTAGATGCATTTTAGAATGTAGATTCACTCATTTTGCTCCGTATGTAGTCCATAGTGAAATCTCTACAAAGACTTATATTTAGGAACGGAGGGAGTACTTGTCTTAGATTTGTCTAAATACATATGTATGTATCTAGACATATTTTAGTGTTAGATACATCGGGGAGAGTAGTACCCAAGGTTGCTGTTCTTTTCTGTTGGTCATATGCATTAATTGTGTTTTGAATGTAGTCTTGTGTGCCTATCTGAAATATATATCTTTTCAGCACCGATAAGTTGGAAATCAATGCTATGGTTTTTGTCACCTGTGGAAGGGCCATGCTGCGATTAGCTAGTTCAGATGTACAACTGGAGAAAAAAAATTGGCCGTACTTATTATATGTTTCTTGTGGGGCTTTTAGTTCTCCCATGTCTTAATTTGCTCCGCTTCGTCTGACAAGGAATCGAGTTTACTAAAGATGATCTCTAGAAAGTATCTTTTCTTGTGCGTGAATTGTGTTGTGATAATATTCAGTGCTGGTCTGCAGTTCTCTTGATAATTTGACACATAACAGTTCAAAATGAATATCTTCCTGAAGTGAGTCCATTTGCACTAGAGAATAAATAATTTTCTGTATGTCTCATGTAGTTTTTCTCAGATTACATAACTAGACAACTCTCAGTTCACCTAGATATTCCATTATATTGCTCTCTTCTATCGATGGTTATCCATCCGAATTATCATTGGTTCCTGACTTATTATGCTCGTAGGTACTGGCATTGTTGATGTACATGGCAGAGATGAAGTGTTGAAATATATGGGAGATGCTCGTCTGTTAGCACATGTTAGTACTTTGTGATGACTGAAAAGGTGACATGACTTTATCTCCTGGACGTGTTCATCAGGGATATATGTGCCATTTTACAATATATTGCTGCATGGGCTTTGACTGATGATTTTTTTTTATGAAAATATTAAATCCCTTTGTAATTGTAAGACATCCAGTACATTGCCTAAGAAATTGAGAACAATATATACCGGAACATATAAGAATCCTAATCAGTACAGATTCCGTTATCACACTAGTAAGTTGTAACTTATAAGTACCTCTAGTCAAGTCATATGTTGCTTTATTTTAAATGCTGTCAATTTATCAACTTTATCACTAGTGTATATATTGTCGACTAGGTTCATAAATTTAAATATTTCTAGGTTACATAAATTTGTGAATTTATATGGAGGTATTATATCGTTTTGGTAACTCTCGACGGTAATAGAAATAGTGGTCAAATGCTCAAAGCTCTGCTCTTCTAGTGCATGCAAAGGTTAAAATGACATCTAGTTTGGGCTGAAACAACTGTTATTTATGAGTTAATAAAGTACTCCCTCAGTCCCAAAATGTAAGACCATTTTTGACACTATGATAGTGTAAGAAATGATCTTATATTTTGGGACGGAGGGAGTACCTGCCAATACTATACTTGTTCTTATGTGAGTAGTTCTACTTCAGTTTATAAGAAGTATATACTATGCTTATAATTAAGCTGAATGTTTTTATTTTCAATTGTTTTGCCGCTTATTTCCCCAGTGATATTTCACTAAGTAAAGTATTCTTTGTGAGCTAAATGATTGGATTGCTATTATGCAGGTATGTCCAGGTTGCAGGAATGGGTTATCGGTGTAGGTTCTTCCATTTTCTGTTTTCTGGTGTTGTGGTCAGGGCCAGTGATTGTCCACTCCATCCGAAAACTGATCCAGTGTAGTAGTACTCATCAAGTGTGGAGTACACTTGGAAGGAGTGAACTGTTTAACTTGTTAGCTCCCACTCTTATTTCAGTGACCTATGTGGAAACAGCAAGAAAATTTGTTGTCTCTTGCTCCCTTGTACTTCCTCCGTCCGGAAATACTTGTCAGAGGAATGAATGTATCTAGTCGTATTATAGTTTTAGATGCGTCCATTTTTACCCATTTTCGCGACAAGTTTTTCCGGACGGAGGGAGTACAACTTTATTAAGACTTGTGCGGCGGCATGTGGGGTTGATGCACACGATAGATGGGAGCTCCCGCGACCGCACTGGGCGCCGGGTAAGCACGGCGGCGGCCGCCGCCTGATCTCTCCGTCCCGGCCGCCTCTGTCCCTGCTGAGACCAGATCCGGGTGCGCCGCTGCTCTCTTCCTTCCCCTCGGCAGCTGCGAGGCTGCCGCATGCTCTCGTGCTCGCGTCTCTCCGAGCTCGCGGCGGCAACTCCGACCACGCCGCCCGCGGCCACCGCTTCTGCCGCCGCGCTGGCCGCGGTCGCCCTTGCCGTCCGTGGGTCTGATCCGGCCATTGGGGGTCGGATGGCTCAAGCTCGTCCCATCCCCAAGCCCGCGACGGCCCGCCCACTGCCAGATCCAGTTCGGGAGGAACTGGTTCTGGTCGCTCCGCTGACCGAGCCGCCTATGGCGGGCCGCAACCCCATGGATGGGGTCGGGGTGGTGATGGAGCTCGGGTCTGCGCCGTCGTCTTCGCCTCCGACACCCCTGCCTGCCATCCCCGTTCCTGCCACCGGGGGTGCTTCGACCAGCTGCAACCCCCATCGTCAGTGTCTCTGGTAGCTGTGACCATGCTGGCCTCCTGTGCAGTAGCACCGACCGCCTCCGGAGGTGTGGATTCTGGCGAAGCTCGTGGAACCGACGATGGGTGCGATGATGCGACGATGCCAGAGAAGTTGGAGTCTCCTCTGCTTGGTCCATCTTCGGCGTCGGCATGCAAGGGCCTCTCTGCTACTGCTGCCTCTCTTGAAGCCGAGGCGGGCTGGGAGCATGTGGGTCGGGGACGCCGTTCCGGCAAGGGCCCTCCTCTCGAGCCATCGAGGGAAGGTCTCGAGCGTAGCCTTGCCTTCAAGCGTTGGGCTCGAGGGAGGTGCTTTCGTTGCCTCGAGCGTGTCCATCAAGTCAGTGCATGTTGTGAGCCTTTAAGATGCATTCGCTGTCGTCGCCCTGGACATCGGGAGAGGCTCTGTCGTGCTTCCTCTTCGGTCGCTTGCAATCGCTTTCTGATCACTCGTGCTCCTCTCCAGCGGAGCCACTCCTCGTCCGTCCAGCCTTGTCCTTCGCTGACCAGGAGTTGGGCTAAGGTTATGGGCCACTCGTCGCCGTGTGTGTCGGTGCTGCCAAGGTCCCAATCTGGGTGTTGCAAGGATTCCAATGTCAACGCCTCTTTGGTCTCTGCTTTGGAATCGCAGCTTGCCCTGCTGCGCACGGAGCTCCTTCAAGAGGTTGAGCTGCTCCGTGCTGAGCTTCGCGACGCTCTAGCCAAGCTTGAGGTTGTGTCGGTTGTGCCTTTGCTACCTGAGCTCCAGGTTGGTTCCATTGTTGAGGATGCAGAAGGTTTCTTGGGAGATTTTTCTCCTCATGCTCTGCATGTGACGCCGCTTGTTCGTGGGAGCGCGGTTATCACCGAGGCCATAGCTCCGGTTCTGCAAATTATGCCTGAGTTGCACGAGCTTTGTGGGGAATCATCTATAGTGCTACCAATGGAGCTGAGCGCATTGGAGTCATTGGTGGTGGCCATGACACCCTCATTTCCACCGTCAGAGTCCTATCAGCCGCTCGCCTTTGCGGACTGTGGAGACTTGGTTGGTTCTGTCACTGCCTCATCTATGGGCGCCATTGGGCATGTGGAGTCTTTGAGTGACGAGGTTGATGAGACAGGTGTGTTGGCGCCTAACTCCGAGGCTCTATCATGTGAGCAAATGGTGACGCCTGAGTCCATCGTGTCAGTGGTACCTGTGACTGATGATGTTGAGGTGGTTGGTATGTTGGCGCCTGATCCTTCGGAGCGCAACCAGCCGCTCGTCTATGTGGAGCATGGAGGTTCCGATGTTGCAGTCACCCACTCGCACGTGACCGTTGGGCAGGTTTCTGTGCGTGACAAGGTCAATGACATTCTCTTCGATTTAGAGCTTCACAGCTTGCTCAAACATTTGGAGAGGGTGAGCCCTGGATCTGGCAAGGCAATTGTGGAGGAGGCTCTCAGGACCAAAGGAAAGAAGAGTGAGGCCACAGGAAAGGCGTCCGCAGCTGCTTGATGGATGGTTATCAGTCTCTTGGGTTATCCTTATGGTCTGGCTTGTATTCGTGGATTTGGTGGTGCCTGTGGTCTTCGGCCGACTTACCCTCGTTGGGGTGCCTTTGCGATGTAGCAGTGTGGGGTTGGTGGACGTTAGGTGTTGGGTTTGGTTGTCAAGCGATCTTGTGCTTAGGGGTTGCATGCTCTGTGAGTAGTTCACGTGTGGTTGGTCTGTATTGGTTTTCGCCCGGTTTTCCATTAATTAACTGGGCAATTCTTTTCTGCTTAATTAATCGATGAGGCAAATCTTTTGCCTCCGTTTCGAAAAAAAACTTTATTAAGACTTTCAGTGGTTCATTTGCTTATTTTTTATCTGATGAAGTGCATTCGCCAAGCGAGCTCACCTTTCATAGGCTACCACTGTGTAAGGTGGTCTGACTTCCATTGTATGAACCCATCTGGCCTTTATGCTGATCTGGTCTTCTTTGTGTCAGAATTAGTAGGGTTGTGGAACAACAACATGATGATAGACTACTACTGGCTGCTGCTGGTGTTTGGATTGTAAAATAGAAGGCAAAATGAAACCACAAGTTTCACCTTGTACCTTCCGCATGTGAATCAGGTTGAGTTTCTTTGGTTGGCGAGTTCGTGGTTCGTCAACAACTGATTGAACTGAAGATGTAGTTATAGAGCAAGTCCAGCAATAGAAGGTCAAATATCAGGCTGGGAAGTGCACCCGACTGGTGTGGTGCCTCTCCTCTGGTCTGGCCCCCAGTCACGACGCTGCATTCGGCCGTCCAGTATTGCATATAGTTTTCCTTTTTTTTTGGAAAAGAGGATTTTTAGACCTTCAGCCATATAGTATTGCATTATAAAGATGTCAGAAAACTGCAGTGAGCCCCGCCGAAAAAAAACTGCATTCAGGACATGCCTGTATTGACTAGAATTAATTTTTGGTGTGTGTGTGTGCGCGTGTTAAATGAACCTGCTGTTGACTAGTTGACCTGTGCGCCGCCAGCCAATTCTCCAGATCAATTGACATCCTCCGCGCTGTATACTGAGAGGAGCCCTAGCATGAGCACGAGAGGGGAGATGGCTCCCCACCACAGTACCTCCCCGCCGCCTGCCTCTCTTCTAGACGACGACGACGACGGCGGCGACATGCATGCTCCGCCTGATTCTCCTCCGCCTCCCTCTACGGCCTTCCTCTCTCCCCAGGGCCTCCCGCGTCTTCAAGCGCTGGCATATGCAAGCATCCGGAGTGCGGCCGTGCATTTATGAGAACCCAATCGATCCAACGGCACCCTTCTTCGCTGATGAGCCGCACTGATAAAACCTAGCTTGAGCATGAGATGGGAGATGGCTCCCCACCAGCGCAGCCCCTCTCTGCCGCCTGCCTCTCCCAGGCGGCGAAGACATGCTCAGGGAGATCCTCCTCCGCCTCCCGCCGCAGCCTTCCTCCCTCCCGCGGGCCTTCCTCGTCTGCAAGCGCTGGCGCAACCTCGTCGTCGATCCCCAATTCCAACGCCGCTTCCGCGACCACCACCAAGGCAAGCCTCCTCTCCTTGGCTTCTTCCTCAATGAACTTGGCTCCTGTCCGTTTGTTCCAAACGCTGGATTGACCAGATCGCATCCCCGGCGCTCGCTTCTCGATGCTTCTCCACGAGACCGACCGCATCATCGACTGTCGCCATGGGCTCGTCCTTTTCATCCGCCCGAGGCCTCCGCGCCGCCTACTTGTGTGGGACCCCGTCGCCCGCGAGCAGCGCTGTCTCATCTTCCCAGCAGAGCTGGACAACGACAAGACGTTCATCTTAAATGCAGCGGTGCTTCGCCCTGCCCGTTCAAACCATTTCCAGGTGGCCCTGAGGTTGGTCATAGTGGAGAGTAACATATACTAGTATCATGCATATGATACTAGTGTATGATACTACATCCATAGTGCATAGTATCATAAAGTAGTATCATAGGTGGTGTCATTTATTGCCATGCATGACACGTAGTAGTATAACATTTATTATGATACGGTATCTACCTATGTTACTACTACACTCTCTCTCTTCTTTAATTGCCTGCCACATAAACATGTTTGCGAGTCCCAAGTACATGATACTAGTTATGTTACCCCCATTATGGCTAGCCTGATAGCCAATGACAGAGAAAGACGAGGAATTTCCGCATGCCTTTACTCCTCGGAGACCAGGATATGGGGCAACATCAACTCACTGCAGTTGCACCCGATTATGTCTGTGGAACAACCTACTTTGATTGGGAATTCCTTTTGCTGGTTAATTCAGAGGTATCGCATAAATTGTGTTTCATATGTAGTCTTATGCATAAATTGTGTTTCTGTTGATCATATGCAAAAACTGTGTTTCATATGTAGTCTTATGTCCGTATCTGAAGTATATATCTTTTCAGCACCCGAGCATAACAGTTGGTAATTGACGTTGTAGTTTTTGTCACCCGTGGAAGAGCCCTGTGTGATGAGCTTGTTCAGTTGTAAAAGTGGAAAAAGAATAGACTGAACCTATTATTAGTATGTTGTTAGGTTTTTAGTTTCAGCATGTCCTAATTTGTTCCGGTTAGTCTGACAAGGAATTGAGTTTACTAAAGACAATTTCTAGAAAGTATATTTTCTCTAGCATGAATTGTGTTATGGTAATATTCAGTACTGGACTGCGGTTCTCTTGACAATGTGATACATAACAGTTACAAATGGAAGATGTTAGAAGGAAGAGAGGGATTGGTGAAATAGTTGTTGTATTGCTTGAGCCTCGTGAGCATATATATAGGAGTACCATGATCTACTTGAAGTACAAGACAAGCCAGAACAAATCCTAGTCTATCTCGTCTTTCCTAATAATCACGATACTCAACATCCCCCCGCAGTCACAACGGTAGCGACGCAGACGGTGAGACTGGAGAAGAATCCGAAGGCAAGCTGATGGACACCCCCCCCCCACACACACACACAGTCGTAACGGTCGATGCATCGCGGAGTCGTGGCTGGAGTGAAAACCGACGAGGTTGCTCAAGCAGGCGGTAGCCCTTTGTGCCGTTTGTCGATGTAGCCGAGAGCGTGTGGTGGAGTCGTGGTCGAGGTGGCCGTTCGAAGAATGCCGTGGTCGATGTCGAGTCGGGGTAGCCGGTGCCGAGGAAGTCGCCGTGGAGCCGCGGGTGCAAGGAGGCGCCGAGTTAGTCATGGGCGCAGTGGTGTAGAAGTAGTGGTGCGCCAGGAAGTAGATAATGTTGACGACTCGTCGCGTCGGGGTTGCCAACCCCGGGGACACATCGTAGACGAAGGCACGCGTCGGTGTTGCCAGCACCGGGCATGCGTAGAAGGACGAAGACGAAGATGACGAAGCGCCGCACCAGGCTTGCCAGGCCTGGGGACACATCGTGGACGAAGGCACGCAGCGGTGTTGCCAGCACCGGGCATGCGTAGACTGAGACCTGTACGAGCTTTACGCCATGTCGAAGAAGTCGGAGAGGCCAGCAGAGAAGGACTCGACGACGGTTGCGGCGCCAATCGGCGCGGGGCCAATGTCGCCCGCAGTTATCGGAGTAGATGAAGCGGTCGGGGTAGATGACGGCGACGCTGGCAACGGGCTGGTGCTGGACGAAGACGACAAGGGTGGACGGGCGGCTGCGGCGGCTACGGGGGTAGCGGCGGCGGCGACCGAAGAAGAGTGGCGGCGGCGGCCTGATGGCGGCGGCTATGGGGGGAGTGCGGCGGTGATGCTCGAAGTAGGCGAAGAACACTGACAGCATAACGAAGACCGGCGCGGTAGGTGGCGTTCCCGCGCCAAGGGAGATGGCGCGGCGCATACCACGGAAGGTCGACATGCGGGGAAGGCGGAGTGGACCGCGGGCCGCGGCGCTACGGCCCGAAGGGGCGACGCAGCAGCGGCGGGCAGGTCGTGGCGACGGCGGGAAGATCTCGGGCGGCGGTGGAGACCGCGGGCGCGCCCGACAACCCGAGCAGGCGGCGCGGCGGAGAGTGCGGGTCGGTGCAACGCGGGGCGGCCTCGGGGCGGCTGCGTGGACCACATGCCACGCTTCGCTCTGACCCGGCAGAACAGCAGCGGCGGCGCGAGGTCGGTGCGGCCACGAGGGCGACCGAGGCGGGCGGCCTCGGGCGGCGGTGGACCGCGGGCGCGACACTACGGACCCGAAGAAGCGGCCGAGCGGTGACATGGGTCGGTGCAGCGGGAGAAGAACCACGGGCGGCGCTGCGCGTGCCAGCGGCCGCAGCGGCGATCCGTTGCTCGATCGGTGGAGGGACGCGCCAAACTCGGGGACGATCTTCACGGGACCTGTGGAGGCGCACGCAACCGACGGGCCAGGTCAGTCGCAGGGCGTAGATGAGGCGAATCGCGGCGGCGGGCGGGTGATCAATCCGATCGCGCACGAGGTCGGGGATGCCGCTCGGTGGAGACGGGGTGGTGGCGGAGTCCGAGATGAAGCCGGCAACGGCGGCGGCAGGGCGGCTATGACTGGCCGCCGCATGGCGCAAGGCCGCCGGGGTCGGGTGATGCAGAGAGTCGATCGGGCGAAGCGGTGACGGCGGCGTCATCGATGTCGGGCGTAGCGTTGGCAGCGGCGGCGGCGCCGCGATGACGCTGGCCGCGGGTCGAACAACGGCGAGCAGACGCGCGGACGGCGCGTGAGGCCGTCGGGTCGAACAACAACCGGCGAGCGAGCGCGACGACGCAGCGAGCCGCCAGATCGTGGCGACCGCGGCGAGCAGACGACGCAGCGAGGCCGCTGCGTCGGTGAAAAGCCACTGATCGCGCGGGGTTGGAGTAAGCGCGCGGGTTCGGCGACAGCGGTGGCGGCGCAAACCGATCAAGATTAGATCGGAAAATCAAAAAAACCGCCGATCAAGATGACGGCGGGAGAAAAACCCGAGCAAGGGCTGCGGAAAAGACTCTCTAGGCAGCGGTCAACACGATCGGCGGCGAACCTAAATGCTGGCGGCTGGCCCCGGCAGCGGTCATGGAGGCCGACCGTCCCAGGGGCGGTGCGCGGGTGCGGAAGCGGCGGCGGCTAGGGTTTAGAACCCGGAAACTGACACCATGTTAGAAGGAAGAGAGGGATTGGTGAAATAGTTGTTGTATTGCTTAGCCTCGTGGGCATATATAGGAGTACAATGATCGAGTTGAAGTACAAGACAAGCCAGAACAAATCCTAGTCTATCTCGTCTTTTCTAATAATCACGATACTCAACAGAAGAGAACTAAGGGGGAAGTTTAGACTGAACCAACTGAATGTGTAACTGCATTGGCTCTTTGGGAAGCTTAAAGCTAGTTACACACGTACACTATCATCCGGAAGCTGAAACCAAATGAACAAATAGAAGTTCTATTTTATGTTTTGTTGAATATCTTTCTGAAGCGAGGAGTCCATTTTCACTAGAGGATAAATAATTTCTCTTTATGTCTCATGTTGTTTGTCCCTCGGATAACACCACTTACACACCTCTCAGTTCGCCTTACATATCTCATTATAATTCTCTCTTCTGTTGATAATTTTCCATCTGAGTTATCATTGGTTTCCTGACTTATTTATCCTCGTAGGTACTAGCATTGTTGATGGACATGGTGGTCAGTGTTGATCGGTATGTGAGATGGTTGTTGTCTGGTGGGACATGCTAGTATGATGTGATGAGTGAAAAGGTGACGTAACATTATCTCCTAGATGTGCTTCCGGGATATCCATTCTAGTATTTTACTCCTCCGTTCCTAAATATAAGTCTTTGTAGAGATTCCACTAGATGGACTACATACGGAGCAAAATGAATGAATTTAAACTTAAAATGCATCTATATGCATCCGTATGCTGTTTATAGTGGAATCTCTACAAAGACTTACATTTAAGAACGGAGGGAGTACAATTTATTGCTGCATGGGTTTCGACTGACGAGTTTTTCTTATGAAATATTAACCCCCTTTGTGATTTGTAAGGCATCCACTACTTTGCATAAATAATTTTGAACAATATATACCAGAACATAAGTAATTCAGAATCCTAATTGGTACAGTTCCTGTTAGCACACAATATATAATAACTGATAAGTAATTTAGACGCTGCTTTTGTAATATATTTTTTTTTGAGGAACCGGCAGGAGCACTGCCTTTTTCTTTATAGAAGAGATGGCGAAAGGACGCAATTTACAGAGGGGCGAGCATTTTAGGGAACGTCGCAGAAACCACAAAAGGCCAACCTAGAACCTAGATTAACCAATGCCGGCGGTTGGCAGGTTGCCGGCAAACGCCAGGTCGCGCTGATTGATTGCGTCTAGGGCTAGAGCCGCCACCTCGCTAGAGCTTTTGTAATATATTTGCAGTCACTTTCTCAACTTCATCACTAGTAGATCAGTAGTTTATATATTGACGCGTCAACTAGGTTCATAAATAAAATTAGTTCCAGCTCACATAAATTTTTGATTTTATATGGGCAATATTATTATACTCCATCCAATTCGAACTAAAACCACATCACTTATTTTGGAACGGAGGGAGTAGTTTGTTAACTTCCAACGGTAATAAAAATGGTGGTCAAAGGCATAAAGCTCTGTTCTGACTTGTAATGAGATGAAAATGTTACTTCTACGAGTTGATAAAGTAGTGCTCCTGCTAATACCGTGCTTCAGTTTATAAGAAGTATACTATGCTTATAATAAATAAGCTGACTGTTTTTACTTTCTATTGTTGTTTTGTCATATAACTGATTGGGTTGTTGTTTATGTAGGTATGGCTAAGTTGCAGGAATGGCTTATCCGTGTAGGATTCCATCTGAAAATCTCTCTGTTGTTACTACTATGTGCTTATCAATTGTGAAGTGCACTTGCAGGAACGAACTGTTTAACTTGTGAACTCCGACTATTATTGCGGTGACATCCGTAGACAGTAAAAAAAACTGGCAGTCTGGCGCTGTCTATGTGTCTCTTGTACCAAGATCCAGTCCGGTCCCGGCACGACGCCCATCCTCTGCGTCCGCAGCGGGGACTCGGAGCAGTCTCGCCACCGAAGCGTTTAAGATAAAAATCAGATTGAAACGCGGCCTCCTCTGCCTGTCTCTAGTACGGTAGTTTCCCCGCCGGCAGATCTGCTCCGGTCCGCTTCCGTCGCCGCCAACCACCATGATGCACTACCTATACCAGCAGGAGATCCAGCGGGAGAACCGGCGGCGGAGCCTGCTGCTCCGGCAGATGGAGGAAGGCCACGCCGAGCTGCTCAACTGGCCTGCTCTGATCCAGCGCGGACGATATGCGCACCACCTTAGGATCATCACCAGGGTACGTAAATCACCGCCATCTATCTATCTATCTACTCCCTCCGTCCCAAAATATAAGAACGTTTTTGATACTATGCTAATGTAAAAAAACGTTCTTATATTTTGGGACAGAGGAAGTATAGTAATACTCACTCCGTCCTAAAATTCTTGTCTTAGATTTGTTCGTATTTAGACAAATCTAAGATAAGAATTTTGGGACGGAGGGAGTATGTAAGTACTGAATTTGTATGCTGATGAATTGCTTTTTTCAATTGCAGTGCGCTACGCCCGTGCTGGGCCTGGCGATTCTGGTCTTCGTGTTGGTGCTCAAGTACAAGTACCACGTGCCCGAGCTGCAGGATCCCATTGACATGGGGGCGTGTGTGTTTGTAGCTCTCTGCTTCATGCCATCCGGCTACCTCTGTACTCAAGACTAATTAACCCGCATCCGAACTTGGCTTCTTCTTTGCTTGCTTGGAGGATTAGCTAGACAGGTTCATCATCTCCCCTAGGACAAGTGAAGAGTCTGTTACCCTTCTTCTTCGTCTTGTTTCAGGCCGCAGGATTGCAAGTCAGAGATATGAAGTTGTGCTGAGGAACAACTCGTTAGCAATTTGTGTGTTCACGTGCATGGCTCGTGCCTAGATTCAGTGCTGCTGGTGTGTCATTATCTCTGCTTGCTTGTCAGCGCATCTGCGCATGGAATTGTTTACGTTTGTTCACTTCCTTGCATCTTTAAATGCAACCGTGCAATACTTCCAGTTAACCCTTTTGGTGTAGGTAACCAAACACAAGCTACGGCCCACGTGCAAGCGACCAAATAAGGAAGAAATATATACTAATAAATACAGTAGGACTACCACATGCAGCATATAACCATTACTGGATCACACGTATCTAACCAAACTGTAGGTATGGTCATGCTACTCGTTGAACTCTTACGTTGTAGAATCATCTGCTAAGGCATCTGAGAATATGAAAATGGATGTGATCCCATGTAATTGCTTTGATATACATCTTTTTTTTTTCGGAGGCTTTGATATACATCAAACTAGCAAGAAAAATATAGTTTGTGAATGAATCTATTTTAAGAGAAGGTCTCTTCACGATCAATCAAAACTTGCAAAATAACAAATGTGCGACAACAAAATTGGATTAGACTCGTAACAACAACCCGCGTAAACCCCCTCATAAGTGGCTCGGTAATATCAATTCTTTTTCGAAAAGGGGTGCTTTATTACTTACAGGTTTAAGTATTACACCCGGCGTCCGCATAATTAGGATGCACACAACCAATAAAGTCCTCACGACAAGAGGTAAAAGTACTTCGCTTATGCAGGTTATCTACAGATGTACCGGGACACTTCGTTTATGGTCCTCTCGACAAGATGCTTCCCCACAGCCATTCCATCTGTTCCCACGTCAGCCTCCACGAACTTCCCCATGAAATTGCCTATCACCTCCCTAGCCTCCCTACACATCATGCCCAGAGGAAGATCAAAAACTCTCATCCTTATGGTCCACTGGACCACATAATCCTTTACTGTTTTAGTCGGCACAAAATCCTCAACCACAAGCAAAAATTTCCCAAATTCCCAAGAACCATCTTCAAACACCTTCCGTTTTCCTGACCGCTGAAGAAGCATGAACAAGAAAATGTTTTCTCCTAAATCCTCACATTCCAAGCCCTTCATAGGACACCAAACCTAGTCAGCGCCCCTGCCAACGCTACCTCCATCGATGCCTTATCTGATAGCAATTTTGTTATCGCCTGCGGTTCAACTGCCCCCACTTTGCCTCCTCCACTCTAGATGATCTTCTTCCCTTCTTCTCTGACTCCGAAAGTCTCAAACTCTTCATTAGTCCCTCAACGCAATCCATCGATGCACCTTGCAGCGAGCACGAAACCAGAAACCTAAAATCTAGGGTTCTCCTGGTGGTGTACAATCGTGTGCCCTAGCACACAAACAAGGCTTATGATGGTGGGAGGGGGAACACACAACCTAGCGAGGGTGGTCGAGATGGTGGAATGAGCGACCGCCGGTGGCAGGACCGGAAAACTTAGCCCAGATGTGATTGCCTCCAGATCGCCAACCAACCACTAGATAGGGAACCTAACCGTCACTGACGGGACGACCCCCACTATGTTGTACTCCCTCCGTCCGGTAATACTTGTCATCAAATGGATAAAAGGGGATGTATCTAGACGTATTTTAGTTCTAGATACATCTCTTTTTATCCATTTTGATGACAAGTATTTTCGGACGGAGAGAGTAGCTATTTAGGGCATCTACAACCACAAGTACCAAAATCCAGTCCCCCACGCACGCCCCGGCCGCATTCATGAACAGTTGCCGGACAACACACAAAAATTCATTTCCACAACCGGATACACCATTTTCAAATCAGAAAATCCATATTGTGACATGCAACATGAAACTAATATTGAGCAGAGTTCATTCCACTCCACCCTGTCCATGTACGGCGGCTAGTTGTGCCCCCTCTGAGTGTTGGTGCGGTCGTCAGTGAGGTAGAGTAGGACACGGGGCACGCACTCGTTCACATGACTCGACTCGCCGCCGGCTCCCATGCCCTACTCTTTCTCATCGGAGCCCGTCACCTACCACTAGTGCAGAACCGGGCTTTAGTGCCGGTTCGTAACGGCCTTTAGTGCCGGTTTGCCAACCGGCACTAAAGAGTGGGGACTAAAGGCCCCCCCTTAGTACCGGTTCGTGACAAACCGGCGCTAAAGTGCCACCACGTAGCACGAGCCAGGCCCGGGGTGCGAGTAGGGCATTAGTACCGGTTGGTAACACCAACCGGTACTAAATATTTGGGGGGGGGGGTTGATTTATTTTCCATTCAATTTTTTTTGTTTGCTGGTATTTCACGATACTACATTGTACACGTTATGCATATATATAAATAGATTTTCTCGTACGTAGAACCGCATATATATATATATATATATATATATATATATATATATATATATATATATATATATCATCGAATGTCTCACAAACCAACACCATTAATTATTCACACATACACATGTATATACATATACAATTTGTCCTACATATGTTGCCTTTGGTGCCTCCGGAGCACGATGACAAGTGGTTAATGGGGGCGGTAGCGGGTAATAATATTCTCCTCTGGGATCTATGACCTGGTCGAGCAAAAATCCGGCTATTTCCTCTTGAAGTGCTAGTATGCGGTCCGATGGTAGGAGCTTTCCCGCACCGATCTGAACTGTTAAGGAGATCAATATGCATGTGTGTTAGTTGTGTGACTAGATATCGATAATGGTGTGAATAGTGTTCTGACAAACGTATCCAGTCCTGTCTATCAGATCTGCTCCTTTCGCACGTCATCATGCGAATGTTCTCGCAAACGTAGTATGCACATAGATTATTCGGCGCCGCTTTGGGGCCTTTACGAGAATGGAATTGAATCAGATAATAATTAATCAAGCATGATAATTAATTAATGATATTGAAACAAGAATTAAAGAGATGGTAGCTAGCTAGTACTACTTAATTACTTACCAAGGGTCGATGCCAAAAATAACTTTTTTGGCCACGTGCCTGGAGTCACCTTGATGAACTTTGCCCATGCCCTGCCCGCCGGCAAAGAAAATTAATAAAGGGGTTATTAAATAGTTCATATCAGGAAATGACGAACTAATAATTAATAGGCCGAGATATAGTTAATAATGATTGAAATTACCTGTTGACTATCCCCTTCACGATGGTGTAGTCTTTATCTTCTTTAGTTAGTGAGTCCGGTAATTCAACTTTTCCTTCCTCAACTTTAATGTCTAACAAGACCCAGTGCCAACTGCATATGCACACGTTTGCATGTCTTAATTAAGCGGGCATGTGCATAAAATTAATCAACTACCATAAATCGTATACACTTAATTATTAACATCTAGCTAGCTAGTAAGCAAAAACAGAATTTGTAGTACAAGACAGTATGACTCACGGGAAGTTGTAAGGAAGTAGTGTATCTTCATTGCTATTGAGGCGCTTCAAGAACTCTAGCATGCTTTCCTCTACAGCAGCTTGACAATGTTCCATCTACCATATGTCCTGATTAATGGTATTTGGGTCAATGAACCCAACGCCACAGCGTCCAGCTTTTTTCATTTCATACATCTTCATCCTGCATATAATACCATAGAAAAAGAATATAGTGAGGATAATTACATGTAATGATTGATCAAAATTATCACTACATAACTAGCTTGAGACTTAAATTACAGAAAGAAATCACTTACGACAATATGGCGGCGATAGACTTGTCGAGTGCGTCTTGATTGTATAACTGAAATAGTTCTGGATACTCAATGGTCAGAGCTTTCTCATGGTAATAATGCTCATGCTTGACATTCACCATGTGGGACTCTCGATTGGAAATCTTGGTAATGTTCATGTACCATTGATGCAATTGATACATTCTCGTTGGGAGGTCCTTGACCTTGCGGATGGACCAAAGGTTTGCCCGGACATATTGCCATGCTATTTCCGATTCTTTAAGCGTAGGCATGGGCTCGATTTCGAGGAGTTGTCCAACAGAGATATTGAGCATTTGAGCCTGCATTATATGATCCTCTGTTATTACCACATCGCCATGCTGGGAACGCTAACGGTTTGCCCACAATAATATTTGGCGCGTGTACTACTCCTCTCATGTGTTGTTGGCACAACAAGCGGGGGGATCGCTTGCGCCGCCTGTTCTCCCAACCGGGAGCGGTTTTCCGCATTTTGCCGGTTGCTTGTTGGCTCGAGCTTGAGCTTCGCTTCCTTGATAGTCGTGCTCGATGTGCCTTCCTGATTTGGCGCTCATAGTCCGAGTCAACAGGCTTGGGAGCTGGTTCACTAGCCATCTGAATGAAGTGGTCAATTACTTTCTCGGGCACTTTCTCCTTTGGCGGCGGTGCAGTTTTGGTCCAAAATAGGCGTCCACTTGGGCTTGCACTATGGCTGTGTTTTGCTCCTTAGTCATGTTGTAAGGCCTCTCGAGGAAGAGGGCGAGGCTTGGACCATATTTATATCGCTTGTCTCCACTGCTTCTGAACTACCTCGACTTCGTGCCGCTCGCACCAAAGCTGCGGCATGTCTCTTCTGCGATTCTTGAGGCGGCGGAGGCGGCCGGCGTGGAGTTGGACGGGAGAAGTGGCTGACGATGTGCGGACTTGAAGTAGGAGGTGTGGCGACACGGTGCGGACTTGAAACCGGAGAAGTGGCATGACGCTGTGCGGACTTGAAACCGGAGGTGTCGGCTCACGATTCGGGATTTGGAGGAGGTGGCGGACTTGAGGAGGAGTCGTCTCACGCGTTCGTGGACTTGGAGGCGGAGTCTGCTGACTCGATGGCAGACTTCGAGGAGGAGTCGGCAGACGACGCGGTGTCGGTGGACTTCGAAAGATGATGCAATCCTTTCTCCATAGGATGATATGATGTATGGCCTCTCCCAGTGTGCGCTCGTCTTCACCTCTAGGAATGTCAAGCGTTAGCCCCGAATATGGGTCCACCGCTTCATCAACCATGACACGAGCATAGCCCTCTGGAATCGGGATGCAATGGTAGGTTGCTTCGGGGGTAACTGGAAAAGCAACGCCATCCGCCACCTTCATGGATATGTTCTTCATTTTGGAGTGTAGCTCACAGTTAGTGTTCTCTATGATGTCATCCACAGGGTATGTATCCAGCAGTGTGTCACCCGGGGCAGAACCAACGCTGCTTCTCTGCATGGATGGGACGGTGCTATCCAATGCTGGACGATCATCCGCTTGCTGCTGCCGCTGCTGAGACCCCCTTTCCTGGCTAAGTGAGTCGATCTGCTGTTGCTGCTGCTGGAATTTGAGTGCGAGGTCCGCGTGCCTTGCTTCTAGGCCTTGAAGGCGTTCTGCGTCCTGCTTCCTCTGCTCCTCCTCCAGCTTCCTTTTCTTATCCTCCTCCATATTCCTTCTTGCACGGGTCCTGTAGTCCTCGTTCCATTCTGAAAAGCCCTCATACCAGGGAATAACGCCCTTGCCTCGTGTTCTTCCGGGTTTCAGAGATTTCCTAGGCGTAGCGTAAGCTCGTCGTTCTCTCTGTTGGGCGTGAACACCCCCTTCGAGCTTCTTCTATTGCGTCAATTATCTTTTGTTCGGCTCCTTTTAGACTTGCCTTCCGTGAAACTTCGCCTGTCTTCGGGTCCAACACTCCCCCATGCACATAGAACCAAGTTCTGCACCTGGGGGCCAGTTCCTAGTAACCAGAGTGACCCCTGCATCCTCCATCTCTTGCTCAGACTTATCCCACTTAGGCAATCCCACCGCGTAGCCACCTGGACCGGCATTTGCCTTGTTTTTCATCGACCGTTCCTTAGATACTTCTGAATCCTTGAAGGCCATGAAATCGTCCCAGTGCTCTCTTTGCTTCTCCAGTGTTCCCTTGAAATCTGGAGTCTTCCTTTCATTAGCGAGGTAATTGGCCCATACAGTTTTCTTGTGGGTGTTGAATGCAATTGCCATCTTCTTAAGAGCAGCGGCCTTGACTTTCTCCACATCTGCTTCAGTGAAATGATCTCGTAGGGTGAAATGTTCCATCAGAGATTTCACAAGGTCTTTTTTGGCTCTGTCGTCGACCCAAGTAACACCTGGACGTTTAGTCTTTGGCTCTTTCTATTCTTGAATGGAGATCGGGAGTTTGTCCTTCACAAGAACTCCGCACTGACGAGTCTTGTCCGCAACGTTCTTAGGCGTGAGGGGTTCGCCACTAAGTTTGGTGGATTCGATGTGGTACTTTACACCATCCTTCAACAATCTGCCTGGGCCTCGCTTTGTCTTGTTGTCTGTAGAAGCAGATTTGCTCGATTCGGAGGGCTGAAAGAAGAAAGATCGATTCGTTAATATATCTTCAATAAAAAACATGTGATGATCATCATGATGCATGCTTATATAAATATACCTCGCCGGTAGTCTTTGTTATTTGAAGATCAGCATTATGCGTGTCATCACAAACATTATACGTGTCATCATAATCATAATCATAGTTCATGACTTCATCAGCTCGGTCGTCGAGATCGAATATCTTTTCATCACCCTCTCCGGTATTGTTCAGATATTGGGAGCCATCATCTGCTTCATTCAGATCATCTAGCCTGTGAGGGCTGCGTATGATGTCGAACAATTCCTCTTCTCTCTCTCTGCCGGTATTGTCCGCCATAGCTTTTACTTTACTAATACAGAAGAAATATAAAACAATTAAGTATTCAAATTACAATGCATGGATGCAATTAATCAATAAGGAAAAACTTAATCTCGAATACATCGTCTCGAATATATAATCTCGAATACATCATCGTCTTAATATATATAATCTCGAATACATCATCTCGAATATTATATATCGAATACATCACTTGCTAGGTACCTAATAAAGATCGAGTACCACAGAAGAATCTAGGGCGGCACTCGCGGTTCCTGTGGCGCGGGCGGTGCACACCCAAAGAGAAGGAACCATCACAGGATCATATCTCCGGTCATCTTCCCAAAGAACCCGCCAAGTAGTGGAGAACCTGACGTCGTCCATAGCAGCCATGTAGCGATGGACGTTCTCATCTTCCTCCCTGACACGGCGACGCACCACCTCCGGCGGGGCCGGCTGCCTCTGCATCGAATGTGGCCCACACGAACGCCACCAAAGAAGATCAGGGTCGACGACGGGACCCGAGGTCGGGTTCCTCACCAAGCGGCGCGCCCCTCCCGGTAGCACCTCCTAGTGCCAGCCCGACGGAGCCCAGTCCCGGACATGGCTCCCCTGAAGCAGGATGTCGTTGCGAACGGGTTGACGGCGAGGATGTGGGCCGGGCATATCGTCGAGAACAAATACTATATGCCCGCAAAAAGTAACATTTTTTAAATGATTGGATTGTGATAACTAAAATTCTATATATATGCAAATTCTAACAATTTGACATTAATCTAATTCATCTAACTAAAACTAACTCTAAAATTTCCTGATTATATAACTAACATTTCCATAACAATTCTAATATTTATATAACTAAAAACAGAAAAGTTGCTAACATTTCTATAAATATTTCTATAACTAAAAAACAGAAAACATTTATAACATTTCTATATAACTAACATTTCTAATATTTATATAACTAAAAAACAGAATAATTTTTAACATTTCTATAACTAAAAAACAGACAAATTTATAACAAACAAACTAATGTGTGTGTGTGTAGTGTGTGTGTGTGTAGTGTGTGTGTGTATGTGTGTGTAGTGTAGTGTGTGAACATGGCGGCCGGGGCGAGCTCACCGGCAAGCGGCAGGACGGAAGCGGGCTGTGACGGAGGAGAAGCAGAGGAAACTGATTTTTTTCAAGTGTTGTATATATAGGATGGACCTTTAGTACGGTTGGAGCCACCAACGGTACTAAAAATCTGTTTTAACCAGGCCAAGCGGCGTGAAGCGCACCCCCTTTAGTACCGGGTGGTGGCTCCAACCGGTACTAAAAGGGGGGTCTTTAGTACCGGTTGGAGCCACGACCCGGTACTAAAGGGGGTGCGCTGGCTACAGGCGGTGCGCAAGTTTAGTCCCACCTCGCTAGCCGAGGGGCTACCGCACTGGTTTATAAGCCCCAGTGTGGTAGCTCTCTCGAGCTCCTCTCCTAAGCAGGCCTATTGGGCCTACCTGTCCTCTTCACCCAGTGGGCCTACTGGGCCTTTGCAGGCCTGCATCCTGGCCCAGCAAATGGTTGTGTTCAGGCCGCTTTGGCCCAGTAGGCGGGCTTTTTTATTTTCTTAATTTTTTTCGCTTTATTTATTTTTGTTTTATTTATTTTTGAGTTGTTTTTTGCTGTATTTAGAGTTTCTTTGTAAATATTTTTGCTTGAGGTACAAAAAATTACAAACTTTCTGTTAGTGCCAGTAGTTTTCAAATTTGAATAGTTTAAATTTTGAATTATTTGAAATTTGTGTGGATCACTAGTTTGTGAATAACTTAACTTTGAAAAAAGTTTTTCCAGTGATTCTTTTTTCTTATGTTTAATATTAGTGTGTTTTATCATTATATTCAATTTGGTAATGCTTAGGTTATTTAAAAAATGAAATGCCTTTGTAACAGTTCAGTTTTAAATGGAAACCACGATACTTGAAAGAGATTGTCCATTTTGTACACGAAGTGCATCCAGTTTTTGCTGTAACCCTCTCTACTTTCTTGCACATGCTATTTGTATGAAATTATGACACCATGCCAACTTTCAACCTTTTCTGAGTTCATTTGAAATGCTTTTCAATTTCAGGGTCATTTAGCTGGAAAAAATCAGTAAATGCATGAAAAGAATTTGTTTGCACATAAAATTTCTTCGTGTTTCAAATGCCAAAACACATAACTACCCTAACTATTACAGACATTCCCTTCTGGGTGTGAAACACAGAAGAAAGTGATGATAGTGAAGCCGATCACATCCCATATCTTTGGGTGTGAAACTTTTTCTTCGCGTGTGTCCCTTTGCGCCGTAGCCATGGAAAATCTTCATCATTTAACTGGATGCTCGGGTCAATATTCACTGCGAATGGAGCAATTTCATCAAACTTTTCATAATCTTCTGACATGTCTGTCTTGTCATCCACTCCCACGATGTTTCTTTTTCCTAAAAGAACTATGTGGCGCTTTGGCTCGTCGTATGATCCATACGCTTCCTTATTGTCGTGGCGGGGGAGCACGAGCACCTATGGGGCAGGGGCTCCTTCTCGGTCCGGCAGGGAGCGGAGGGTCACGCGAAGAGCAGATCGAGGTCGAGCACGCGGGGGATTTTACCCAGCTTCGGAGCTCTCCGGAGAGATAAAACTCCTACTGCTGCTTTGTGTTTGTATTTTGTTCTTGCTCGAGAGCGTGGGTATGCTGTGGTTTCGAATGCGTTGAACCGAACCCTTTCTACGTGCGCATGGGCCTCCTTTTTATAGTCTAAAGGGGGTCACCAACAGGTGGCAGCGTAGAGAAAAGGGTAAAAGGGTAAAAACGTGGGTTGGTACAACCACTATCTACAGTGCCCCTACCTAATTCTGACGGCAGGGGACAAGGGCATTTTATGCCCGTCCGGTCGCTCCAACAGTGTAGGAAACGACCGTTAGGGGCGCCACCGATCGCCACGATGGCCTCCTTGTCAGCTCCATGCGCCACCTCGCACCGCTGGGCTTCACAGCTACCCGCCACGTGCACCAGGCGCGATCCTGCGGCGACACGTCATCGGGTGAGCTGGAGCGCAGAGTGGTGGCCGCCGCGGCAAGTGTCTTGCCGCGGTCTCTGTCTTGTCGCACCTGCAAGCTTGCCGCTTGTCGGGTTTTGCCGGGACGCGCGGTGCGTCGCGGCAAGTCTTCTGAAGCGCCTTGGTTGGCCTTCCCGGCAAGCTCCTCTTGCCGGGGCCTTGTCTTAACACTTTGTTCTTGAATGGCAGTAAAATAAGAATGACGGAGGGTCTTGGCGGACGCCCGACAAGCCTTGCCGCGGGACGCTGCGACTGCCCGTGCACAAGTTCGGGGTACTAAGGCACCCCTATTTTAGTACACCGACAGGAGCCCCCGGGCCTGGGCCATACACGGTGCCGAGCGCTGTTGGGCCAGGCCCAAAATAGGGCACGGGCACGCGCGGCCTGGGTCCAAACCAAATCTGCTCCGTATCCACCGCGGCCTCCCATAATGGCACGCGTCAATCGCGGCGTCGTGGGAGACGTGGGTGGCGTGCGCGATATTCGAGGCGTCCACCCCCCGTGATCATGGGGCGGGGCGAGGTCACCTCATCCGTCGCCTCGGCTCTGCATCCCCACCACGCGGCTCTCATGCGCTTGGGGTTGTGGGCGGTGGAAGTGGGAAATTGGGCCGTCACGAGCGGGGGCAGCGGGTCGGCCCCCACTCCCTGCTCTTCCTTTGCCTTGATTCGCTGAGCGGGGCGGCCGAGCCCCCTCCTCGCTCCTTAAAAAGGGCGGAAGGGGAGCGCAGAAGCCCGCGCTCTCTCATCTCCTCCTTTCTTCAGCTTCCGCTCTCCTTTCTCTCCTTCGCCATGGAGAAAGGGAACCCCGGCCCTTCATCGGTGGCGGCGAGGGTCGCCGCCAGACAGCGCATCCCTTCCTATCCCGCGCTCGTGGTGGCAGAGCCAGCCACAAGGGGAAGAGGGAGGGGGCGAGGTCGTGGACGAGGTCGAGGACGAGGTCGAGGCGCTCGGGGAAGAGGCGGGCGGGGCTTGTTTTTAATGAAAAGAGGAAGCTTGCTACGTTATATCCTTCACCATAAGAGAACATGAAAGAGAGGATTACAAGTTTTAGATGCAGCTAAGGCCCGAAGGCTTACAAATTAAAAAGATAAGATGCCCGTAATCCCTTTCTTGTTCCTCTCTTCAGGAGGTAGGTCAAGGAGGGGAGAAGGGCAAAAGGGGCGCCTAGGCGAGCTACGGGTGCCAGAAGACACCAAGAGAACGTCCCGGGGGCCGTCCGGGGGCTGGACGATGATGGCGGCGCCGAAGCGAGCTCGAAGGCAGGCGGCGGGGCGTCGGCCGCTGTCGAGGCACTCGCCCTCGTACTCGACTTGACGGCCTTGCCGCCAACCCTCTTCCCTTCCGCATCCTCCCTACGCCGGCCGCCCAAGAGCGACCCGTGGAGTTCAAGGAGCCGGCGACACGGATGATGGGGTCGCCGGTGACGCACGAGGCGACGCCCGACACCTAGTCGGGCCCGCCACCCCGCCGCCCGCTACCCTCGTCGTCGCTGTCGTTCTCCTCCTCGTCACTCTCGTTCGAAGGGGAGTCTTCGCTGTCGGAGGAGCTGTCCACGCAGCACCGCCCGAGTGCGGAGTCCCGAAGACCTTGACGGAAGGAGGTCGCCCTCCATTAACTTAAAATGGAGGGTAAACCCGCCGTCGAGCTGTGGATCTGGTGACGTCTTCCACCCACGATCAAGATACATCACATTAGGGGCTGGGAATACAACGCGGACTCGCGTGCCGCTGATCCCACAGCCCCTCATGTGCAGTCTCAGCGTCTCGGGCGGATCCGACTCCATCGCGCTCGCAAACGGAGCTGGAAGCCGGAGGCGACGACGAGGCGCCCGGCGCAGCTTGACGAAGAACTCGCAAGGGTCGTCCCCTGTATGGACCGCCGCGGGGAGAAGAACCGCCGGCGGAGGCAGAGATGGTGCGCCGCCCCGCCCGCCTCTTCCCCGAGCGCCTCGACCTCGTCCTCGACCTCGTCCACGATCTCGCCCCCTCCCTCTTCCCCTTGTGGCTGGCTCTGCCACCACGAGCGCGGGATAGGAAGGGATGCGCTGTCTGGCGGCGACCCTCGCCGCCACCGATGAAGGGCCGGGGTTCCCTTTCTCCATGGCGAAGGAGAGAAAGGAGAGCGGAAGCTGAAGAAAGGAGGAGATGAGAGAGCGCTCCTGGTGCACGTGGCGGGTAGCTGTGAAGCCCAGCGGTGCGAGGTGGCGCATGGAGCTGACAAGGAGGCCATCGTGGCGATCGGTGGCGCCCCTAACGGTCGTTTCCTGCACTGTTGGAGCGACCGGACGGGCATTAAATGCCCTTGTCCCCTGCCATCAGAATTAGGTAGGGGCACTGTAGATAGTGGTTGTACCAACCCACTTTTCTTTTTCTCGGCCTGGTAGACATGTCTTTCACATAAAAAAACCTGCGCCACATCATTGGCTAGGACGAATGGTTCATCTGCATACGCAAGATTGTTGAGATCCACTGTTGTCATTCCGTACTGCGGGTCTTCCGTTACCCCGCCTCGTGTCATATTGACCCATTTGCGAAACAAAGGACCTTCAAATCACGATCCATAGTTAAGTTCCCATATGTCCTCTATGTAACCATAATATGTTTCCTTTCCCGTGTTGGTTGTTGCATCAAAGCGGACACCACTGTTTTGGTTGGTGCTCTTCTTATCTTGGGCGATCGTGTAAAATGTATTCCCATTTATCTGGTACCCTTTGAAAGTCATTATATTTGAAGATGGTAGCTGGGACAGCGAGTACAGGTCATTTTGAATATCGCCATCATTCAGAACGCGTTTACGCAACCAACGGCGAAAGTCCTCGTTTGTTAGCGTGTAATCCAGTCGTCAGACTTCTCCGGGTGTTTGGAATGTAGAAAATTCTTGTGTTCCTCCATATACGGAGCCACCAAGGCGGAATTCTGTAGAACTATGTAGTGTGCTTCAGTGAGAGAATGCCCGTCCATACATATTATTTGATGCCCTCCTAGCATGCCTTTTCCTTCCAGTCTGCCCTTATGCCGCGATTCAGGAACACTAATCGGCTTAAGGTCAGGAATAAAGTCAATACAAAACTCAATGACCTCCTCATTTTCATGGCCCTTCGAGATGCTTCCTTCTGGCCTAGCACGGCTATGAACATATTTCTTCAAGACTCCCATGAACCTTTCAAAGGGGAACATATTGTGTAGAAATCTGGGACCCAAAAGCGTTAATCTCTTTGCAAAGGTGAACTAGGACGTGCATCATGATGTTGAAGAAGGATGGTGGAAACACCAACTCGAAACTGACAAGACATTGCACCAAATCATTCTGTAACCTTGGTATGATTTCTGGATCGATTACCTTGTGAGAGATTGCATTGAGGAATGCACATAGCTTCACAATGGTTAATCGAACATTTTGCGGTAGAAGCCCCCTCAATGCAACCGGAAGGAGTTGCGTCATAATCACGTGGCAGTCATGAGACTTTAGGTTCTGAAACTTTTTCTCTGCCATATTTATTATTCCCTTTATATTCGACGAGAAGCAAAACGGTACCTTCATGCTGAGCAGGCATTCGAAGAAGATTTCCTTCTCTTCTTTGGTAAGAGCGTAGCTGGCCTGACCCTGATGTATGCCGTCTTTTCCGTGCATACGTTGCTGGTCCTCCCGTGCCTCTGGTGTATCTTTTGTCTTCCCATAGACGCCCAAAAAGCCAAGTAGGGTCACGCAAAGATTCTTAAATCACGTGCATCACGTCGATTGCGGAGCGGACCTCTAGGTCTTTCCAATATGGCAGGTCCCAAAATATAGATTTCTTCTTCCACATGGGTGCGCGTCCGTCAGCGTCCTTCGGAACAGGTTGTCCGCCAGGACCCTTTCCAAAGATTACCTTCAAATCCTTGACCATATCATGTACATCAGCACCAGTACGGTGGCGAGGCTTCTTCGTCTGATGAACCGCGTCACCTTTGAAATGCTTGCCTTTCTTTCTTACGGGATGCCTTGTCGGAAGAAATCGACGATGTCCCAGGTACACATTCTTCCTACAACTATCCAAATATATATTGTCGGTATCATCCAAACAGTGCGTGCATCCGCGATATCCCTTGTTTATGCATCACGAAGGTTCTTGAGAGCAGACCAATCATTGATGGTCACGAACAGCAACGCCTTTAGGTCAAATTCTTCCTATCCGTGCTCATCCCACGCACGTACACCAGTTCCATGCCACAGCTGTAATAGTTCTTCAACTAATGGCCTTAGGTACACATCAATGTCGTTGCCGGGTTGCTTAGGGCCTTGGATGAGCACTGGCATCATAATGAACTGCCGCTTCATGCACAACCAAGGAGGAAGGTTATACAAACATAGAGTCATAGGCCACGTGTTATGGTTGCTGCTCTGCTCCCCAAAAGGATTAATGCCATCTGTGCTTAGACCAAATCATATGTTCCTTGGGTCACCTGCAAACTCCTCCCAGTACTTTCTCTTGATTTTTCTCCACTGCGAACCGTCAGCGGGTACTCTCAACTTTCCGTCTTTCTTACGGTCTTCTGCGTGCCATCGCATCGCCTTCGCATGCTCTTTGTTTTGGAACAAATGTTTCAACCGTGGTATTATAGGAGCATACCACATCACCTTGGCAGGAATCTTCTTCTGGGCGCTCGCCCTCGACATCACCAGGTCATCGCGGTGATCTTATAACGCAATGCACCGCATACCGACAGCGTTCAAATCATCGTACTCACCACGGTAGAGGATGCGATCATTAGGGCATGCATGTATCTTTTGCACCTCTAACCCTAGAGGGCGACAACCTTCTTTGCTTCATACATACTCTCGGGCAACTCATTGTCCTTTGGAAGCATATTCTTTATCATTACCAGCAACTTTCCAAATCCTTGTCGGATACACCATTCTCTGCCTTCCATTGCAGCAATTCAAGTGTGGTGCCCAACTTTTTTGTCAACCGCAATTTGGTACAACAATTTCTTGTGATCCTCTAACATGCGCTGCAACTTTGTCCTCTCCAGATCACTTGCGCAGTTTCTCTTTGCATCGGCAATGGCCCGACCTAGATCATCAGCGGGCTCATCTGATGCCTCTTCTTCAGCTTCTTCCCGCATTGCCGGCTCAGCTTCTTCCCCCATTGTTGTATCATCGTATTCAGGGAACCCATGGCCAGGATAGCCGTCGTCGTCCTCCATCATAACCCCTATTTCTCCGTGCTTGGTCCAAGCATTATAGTGGGGCATGAAATCGGACTCAAATAGGTGGACGTGAATGGTTCTTGACGTAGAGTAACTGTGACCATTCTTATAGCCAGCACATGGACAAGGCATAAAACCATCCGCCCGCTTGTTTGCCTCGGTGGCCCGCAGAAAAGTATGCACACCATTAATGAACTCGGGAGAGCATCGGTCATCATACATCCATTGTCGGCTCATCTTCATTACACAACATCGAATAGACCAAATTAATACAAGTTCATACATAAAGTTCATACATAAAGTTCATATACAACACTTAATTAAATGCAACATACAAATAACTCTCTAGCTAAAGAATTTAAATGCAACAACAAATGCGATGAAGATCGCAACTAAGGTAACAATTGATCCAACAACATAATGATACGAAGCCACACTATCAACGGCATATTTTCTAATATTTCTAATCTTCAACCTCATTTTCTCCATCTTGATCTTGTGATCATCGACGACATCGGCAACATGCAACTCCAATTCCATCTTCTCCCCCTAAATTCTTTTCAATTTTTCTTTCAAATACTCGTTTTCTCTTTCAACTAAATTTAACCTCTCGACAATAGGGTCGGTTGGAATTTTCGGTTCACATACCTCCTAGATAAAAATATCTCTGTCAACTTGATGGGCATAATTTGTCATAAACACGAAATGCAACAACTAGTTTTAAAAGAGAATATACCACATCGAATCATAACAAGGGCGAGGGCCGACGGGACGGATATCAAAACCATGGCACTATGTATAACAAACAACGTCGGGTAAGATAATTATACGAGTAACTATATATCCAAATCACACAAACATCAATTTGGTAATGTAAAACATTCATGAACAAGAGCCTCACCACAAGGTGGTGCCGGTGACAGAGACAGTCTTGAGCGATCGGCGGTGGTTCTGACGGAGATTTAGAAGGCACTAAGTAAACCACACCTACATATGCAAACTAAGTGTTATTTTTGACCTCAAATTGCATATAAATCAAATACTAGCAAATATAACTCCTCCCAAATTAATCACTATACAAAGCATTGCAAGAGCTAATCTAGCAATGAGAGTTGAAAGGACAAAGTTGCTAACCTTTGTGATCATTTGAATGGATGGGGGCCTTCAAATCTTGACAAATTTTGGGCAAAATTTGTGAGGAGCTCGAGGAAGAGAGGGGAAGAACAGAGGAGAAGTAAGGGGAAAGGGGAAGAACAGAGTGGCTCGGGTGGACGAAGGGTTTATGTACATCGACCTTTAGTACCGGTTCGTGCCACGAACCGGTACTAAAGGTGCTGGACGGGCCCCAGACTGACAACACCCTGCCACCACCCTCTTTAGTACCGGTTCGTAGCACGAACCGGGACTAAAGGATCGCCACGAACCGGTACTAATGAGAACGGCCGGCTAGCCGTTGGAACCGGCACTAATGGACACATTAGTGCCGGCTCAAAATTAAACCGACACTAATGTGTCTCATATTAGGTCTTTTTTCCACTAGTGTACACGTCGCCAGTGGACGTGAGATCGATGATGGATCCATCGTGGTCGGAACCGGACACGTCCACCATGACGTGGTTGCGGCTCCTGAGGTGGTCGTGCACCATACGTGGCGCCGGAGAGTGCGATTCCGCCTCGCCAACGTCTGTCGCGGCCTCCCACGCCTGCTGCCTCGCACGACGTCGAATGCCAGACGGACAACACCGCCTCTGGTGAGGGCAGCGGCGACACGCCTCGTGCCGGATCCATGCTCCATTTGGGCGGACGCAATGGATTCCCGGAGGAATGAGTCCGACTACTGCCGTCGGGTAGACTCGTCCTGAGAGTGGCGGAGCGCAAGGCGGATGACCATCTCCTTCTCGGGGCCGCGTGGGACGAGTTTGAGGTCAACATATCTGAAGGTGTAGGACTCGGATCTACTGCCCGCCATGCTGGAGAAGGTGGGAGATCGCTAGTGGGAGCTTATGGGCAGAGGTGAGTGGAATGCGACTGGGCTTTCAGTCGGAGTGTGGATAGGGTCCAATTTATGTGGGGTCGGATGGGCCGGAGTGGGTTGGATCCGATGTGGCAGGCGCGTCCACGCGTCCCCATAACGTCCTAGGTATGTGTTGGATGCGAACCAACCTGTGGTTGGATGGTTAGATGGACTGTGGTATCCTCAGCCCACCAGGGTTCAAATCCTGGTGCTCGCATTTATTCCTGGATTTATTTCAGGATTTCCGGCGATGCGCATTTAGTGGGAGGAGACGTTCCCGTCGACGACGAGGCGCCTACGGTGACTTCGTAAATCTCAAGATGATATGCCGGCTCAGTCTTTCGGAGGCGCTCATAGGGGTAGGGTGTGCGTGTGTGCGTTCATAGGGGTGAGTGTATGCGCGTGTATACGAGCGCTTGTGTCTGTACTGATGTTAAAAAAAAGGTATATGTTGGATATGGGAGTGCGGGTTAGTTCGAGCGTTTGGCCGGATATGAGACGCTCGGTTCGGTGGCATTTTTCGGTCTGGACAATGTCCAAGGCGGGCATGGGTCTGGTTACAGATGCTCTTAGCCCCTTGAAGGAGTTGGTGATGAGAGCCCGAGGTGAAGAGGCGGAAGTAGACGAGGGGCGTCGTCGCCCTGTTTAGATTAGCAGCATCTCTTGGGAGGGACCCTGTACGTACAAATAGTCCAATTATCTACCAACAAATATTACTCCAAATTCCCGGGGAGAGTATTGCGCAGATTATGGTTACTCTTTCTTTACAATTCCCGCGATCCGGTCCCGGCACGACGTCCGTCCATGCCTCTCGTGCGCCGACCCGAGAGATAAGATAAATCTCCTTCTCTTACCCGCCGGCAGACCCCCTCACGGGTAGGGCAGGCACCATGATGCACAACACGATCCAGCGGGAGATCCAGAGGGAGAACCGGCGGTGGCTCCTGCTCCGGCTGATGGAGGAAGGCCGCGTCGACCCGCCGGCTCCTGCTCCATCTCCGATCTTCCGTCACCGTGCCAACATCTTCGTCCGGGTAATCTATCCATCTATCCGCATAAACTCTTAAACCCATCTCGGCCTGCACCGCCAACCAATTATCCACGCCAGTGTCAAAAGCGCTCTTATATTACGGAACAGAGGGACTAACATGCTTCAATTATCTTTGCAGTGTGCTTTAACCATGCTGAGCCTGGCGATACTGGCCTCCTTGTTCGTGCTCAGGTACAAGTACCACGACCCCGAGCTGCAGCACCCTCTCCTCATGGCGCTCTGTGTCTTTCTAGCTCTCTGCTTCATTCCAGCCGGGTTCCTATGTACTCAAGACTAATTGCCTCACATCCAAACATGGATTCTTGCTTCTTTGGGAGATTAGGCAGGCTTGTCATATACCCTTATTATTTCTTCTTCTTCTTCTTCTTCTTTCAGGGAGTGAAATGCACGGTTGGTCCATAAATGCATGACTTTTTATATATTTTTATTTTTAATTCCAATGTCCATCCACAATTTGAAATGCGCCGGCCTGCGTGTACGCATCTGCGGGCCGACAGACAAAACCGAACATCAATGTCCCTGACCAATCCAAACGAAAAAAAACAGAGCAAATACGTGTCAATTTTAGTTTTGGTGCTTGAAGTTGGCCTAAGCATTAGAATAGGGTTCCGTCGTCCATGTTAGAGGCTGCATGTTCCCCTCTCCTGTGAACAACAGAGAGACGAATCTAGGGTGTCTTTGTTTACCCCCGTGCTCGCCGACGAGCCGTGGGTTCCCTCTCCCTCCGCCGGCGGGAGGGTGGGGGAACCTTAGATCTCTGCTTTGATGTATTTATAGGGTATGAATAGGTAGGGTTTCAGTCTGCGGCATTGTAGAGATGGAGGCGCTGCCGGAGCGAAGTGTGATGCCACAGATTCTTCCCCTTTGTGTCGTCGTCCTCTGGGCCGTTGTTGTGGTCCTAGCGGCTTTTGGTGATCGAGGCTCTCCGTTGATCATCCGTTCTTGCGGGTGGTCGACGAGGTGATGTTGTCGAATGCCCTCGCTAAGGATCTGGTCTTCGTTGTGTCGTCGCCTCCTCCAGCGACGGTGCGGGGCTCATAGGGTAGTGTGTAGGAGGTTCGCGCGCCAGTTCTTCCTCTTTGTTGCTCGTCGGCAAGGGAGATGATGGCTGGGCTTCGGTGTTTCTACGTCTCACTACTTCTTCGCCGGCGGACATGCCATAGCCGAGGCTGATGACATCCCATCTGCGAAAAGACCGGTCGCTGAGTCCAAGGTCTCGCCGGCTCCGGGAGAGAGCAGTGGTGCCAGTGCGGCGTCCTCAACCCACGTTGCGGGCCTCTAGGGACCCGTCTATAATTTTCATCTTATCTAGGGTGCGATGTAGCACTAAAGTCTGCTAAGCGCATCTACAACACCGACCCTCAAACCGCCTGCATCTGTCCGGACCGCAATGTCCGAACAGCGGAAGTCATCCAACGCGGGCCTATATCGGTCCGCGGCGCAGTCCGGACGTACTTTCTCCTGCAAACCAGAGACAGGGGGGGAGGGGGGGCTTTGCGGGCATCTGAACACCACCCACGCCCGCTTCTGACCACACCGGCCCAGCCAAACCCCCTTCTCACTCGCCCACGCATGTTCCCGCCAGGCGCCAGTTGCTTGCATTCATGCCGTTGTAGAGCGTGTCGCTGTACATTGAAGTTGGCTCAGGCGGATGCGACCTCTCACTGCCTCTCCAATTGAAGCAGCGCGCCGGCCGAGGGCGCCGCCCACCGCACTCTCGGCCGAACATGTCTCATCGTCGCATTCAAACGCCTCCATTAAGCTCGCATGAAAGCTGAGAAACCTACTCGAGCAACATGTTCCGTTCACGAGCGGGCCAACATCAAACACAATGCCCCTCCAAACCAGCTCGCAGAGGAGTGGGGAGTTGCTCTAGGCCGACACGGGGGGAGGGGGAGGATGGCGGTACAGGCATCATTGCTGCCGTGGATGATGTCGTGTCGTACCGCGCATCCCATGCTTGCTAACACGCCGTCAACGCATGTCGTGAAAGTGGAGCTCTGCGCGACTGGCCGTAGACTAGTGCAGTGTATTCATGTCGTGAAAGTGGAGCTCTGCGCGACTGTACGTGCACATAATTTTACCTTTATATAGTTAAAATATGTCCAAAATGTAACCGTTTTTGTCTGGTTCATATGAAATCCGGCATGTTTATATGAAATTTGACTGTGTTTGCATGAATTCCGTCCGGTTTGTTAAAAAAGTGTTTGAAATGTATGTGGGCAGAATTGGATGGCGGCCTCCCGCATCCGTGTCTGCGAAAAATAATAATATGAGACCAGGTCTCATAGTTAGCAGGTGAGACCATTCTGATGGATGACACGTGGCATTCACAAATCACAAAGCATCTAACCTTTCCCCCCTGATTTCAGGTGAGGGGTGGGGTAGATGCTTTGTGATTTGTGAATGCCACGTGTCATCCATCAAGATGGGTCTCACCTGCTAACCCGTGAGACCTGGTCTCATAGAATTCCACCCCCCGTCCGCGGGCGGATGCGAGAGAAAATTTATGGGTTACATGCTCCAATAGATCTGGGCTATAGCTGGCCAAATGAGCCGTTTTTTTGGGGCCGGCCCGTGAGCACGCGCGTCACGGCCCGCCTTGGGCCGAAGCACGGCACGGTCTAAACAGGCCAGGCCGGACGCGCGCATACTGGGCCGTGCACAGGCACTGGAGGCTGAGCACGCGGGCGGCACGGCACGGCCCGATTATGTTTTTTTATTTTTTTATACATCTATATATGGCCCAATATATAAAAAATAGGCTAAAAAACGCTCAGTGCGGCAAATAATAGGCTGAAAATATGTGGCCCACCGTGCTAAACGGGCCAACGTGCTGGCCCGTTTACAAACTGGGCCATGCTTGGGCCTGGGGGCGCAGCACACGGGCCGGCACGGCACGGCCCGTATATATAGTAATCGTGCCCTGGCGGGCCGTGCCGGGCCAGGCACGATTACGATGGGCCGGGCCGGGCCGGCCCGTTTGGCCAGGTATGATCTGGGCGTTCTCCCCGAAAGGAAAAAAAAAAGATTCCGCCGTCCATCCTTTATGCGCCGACTCGGAGCAGGACACCGAAGCGTAAAGACAAATCAGATTGAAACGCCGTCTCCTCTGTCTCTAGTACTAGTACTAGTAGTGTCCCCGCCGGCAGCACAGTAGATCTCCCGTCACCGCCAACCACCATGATGCACTACCTATACCAGCAGGAGATCCAGCGGGAGAACCGGCGCCGGAGCCTCCTGCTCCGGCTCATGGAGGAAGGCCGCGTCGACCCGCCCGCCCGCCCATCTCCGATCTTCCGCCACCGTGCTAACATCATCGTCAGGGTAATTCTATCTATCTACTCCGTATACTAGCGCGCGTTGCCGCGCCCGTTCAACTTAAGAATGAGATGACATAAAAATTTGAAAATAAAAATCTTGGTATTATAAATATTTGTTCCATCTGAATTATAGTACATACATTGGATGAAAGGCCATAGCGAATAATGGCATCACCCGTCAGTACAAAGGACAATTCATAAGATAAGAAGGTTTTGCTATATGTTCTCATCGAAGCATATTAAAATTAATGACAACACTCAATCCATCTCCATGTTTAGCCTACTGCCATTAAAGATTTAAGTGTACAACCACCCGTTGTTCAAATTAATGGTAACTGTTGAATTTATAATGGAGAAATCCAAGCAAAACCTTTTTTTTCTTAAATATTCCTGGGAGCGCGTCATTGTTTATGAAGACAGCATTAAGATAGTGTGAGTCGCCAAATGTACAAATATTTACAAAAACAGAATAAAATAAAAATCGTCCTCACTGAATGGCAAAGAAAAGAAATGGATGCCTAGCTGGCTAGCTCACCTAGACCTGGCACATCACACGAAAAATTAAACGAGGCCTGAAGCGCCAGGAGTGCTCGCTGGCAGCCACACCAATGCTCAAGAGAGCTCACAACCAGACGCCTGAAGGAGCAACAATGGAAACAGCCCGTAAAGAAAAAAACAGTAGAAACAGGGTCTCCAGGGAAGCAGTGTATATACATATATATATATGTACTCATGGTGGACTGCATTTTTCAAACAACATCTATATCTGTATTCATGATGTTACTGCCAAGCTACATGGTACAATTGCTCATGTCATTTACTTGTTTTACTTGCACATACCCAAAACAATTTGGTAGACCATTAATTTGGAGCTGAGTGGTGCATCCAGAGGGAACTGGCAGCGAAACGTTCGCAGCAGAAACTAAGATCTGAGAGTTAATTGGAGCAGAACAAATAACTGTACCATGATGCAGGGATCCTAGCAACAATTCATAGTGAAATCTTACCATGACGGAAGGCACAGATGCTAGGAGATTGTAGATGTTGCAGCCAGAGGGTGCAGCGGTGGACACCTGGATTGGATCGCATGTCTTCTTCAACCCCTCATCTCCTCCTAAGCGGCTGCGTTGGACTGATGGGCAGGGGGTGGGGTAGCAACGATTGGATCAAGCGCTCCTCCTCCTTCGTCGTACTCTCGAATGGTTGATGGCGCCGCACCTCCACCTGCTCCACATCGCCTGCCGCCGCCGCCAGTAACCCGCCGCCCCATCGCCTCGGGCGCCATGATCCATGAGACAACCACATGAAAGAAGCCCACAGAGATTAACACCCAATTCGTACATTAAAAGAGAAGCTGAGGGCCCGTTGATGGTTCCTTGGCCCGCTTAACGTGAGGACCTCCAAGTCGATCATCGGAGTAGCAGCCCATAGACGTGGGCTAGTCATGACGCTTCAGGGCTGGCGAGAAAAAAAGGCTCATGCGTGCACCGTGGGATAGCTGAGCGATCCGGTACGTTCCTTTGCGGAATCCAAGGGCTGATGAGGTCAAATCGCTGTGGAGGGGCATAGCTCGCCCCGTTTTACTGTTTCTCAATAACGCCCCACCCCCTCCCTCTTAGATACCGTCATCTCTCTGTATGATTTTTGCAGTGCGTTTCAACCATGGTGAGCCTGGCGATACTGGCCTTCCTCTTGGTGCTCAAGTACAAGTACCACCTGCCCGAGCTGCAGGATCCCCTCGACATGGCTGCCTGTGTGTTTGTAGCGCTCTGCTTCGCTCCAACCGTGTTTTTTTTTTGAAAGCAACATAGCTTTATTACTCAACGTGCGGGCAAATCACCCAACACACAGGCGCCCACTTGGGCTGGTACATCCATGTCCCACTGCATACAATGGGCAGAATCACATAAACGACCAAGACTAGCAAGTTCATGAGCGACAGAGTTCGCGCTACGCCGGCAAACAGCGATGTTAAAATGAGAGAACCAAAGCTTTAATTGGTATTTCATGTCCTCAATTACTGCTGCATAGGCCGAGGAGTCCACCCTGCGTAGGTCCAGCGCCTCCTCCAGAAGCTGCGAGTCAGTCTCGAACTCCACTCGAATCATGCCTAGCTCTGCCGCCAAGGTGATCGCATGTGACATGGCTACAGCTTCAGCAGCGAAGGCATCACCGATATTGTCAGTCCGTCCTGCCCGAGCACAGATCAAGTCTCCATGTTTTGTTCTTGCCACCACACCCCAGCCTGCATGGTTCTGCCCGGGCACAAAGGACCCATCTACATTGATCTTGTACTCCATGTCACTTGGCGGCCGCCACCTCTCCGGGTTGCTCTTGACAGGGGGGTTCAGAAAGATGTGCAAATACTCCAGCACGTTACTCCTTGTTCGCCTCGCCACTTCGTCTGGCACTAGCGGCATCTCCCCCTCTCTAAGCTTGTTCCTGTTTGACCACCACAGCCACCAAAAGGTGAATATGTGTAACCTCTTTTTCTCATCTAGGCCCCAAACATAATCCATCATCACATGCACAGACGTGAGTGGTTCCATCTCCATACGTTCCTTCTCCAAACCTAGGTCCCTCCACACTTCCTTTGCTGACTTGCATTTGATGAAGAGATGCGCCCCGTCCTCGTCAGCTCTACCGCAGAAGAGACATTTTGTGTCAGCAATGCGGATCCCTTTGCGTGCTACATTGGTGCGGAGGGCTAGGGAGTCGTGCTTCAGCCTCCACACGAACATCTGAATGTTTTTTGGGCACGGTAGTTTCCATAGGCGCTTCCATGAGTCCTCCTTTACAGAGTTGAGATTACTAGGATCATCCGCGCTGCCCCCCACACCGGCGTTCTGCATATGAAGTTCAAGTTGGCGCTGAAGCTTGTAAGCGCTTTTGACTGAGTGAGCACCTTTGGAATGATAATGCCATGCAATGAAGTCCCGACCCCCCTCCCTTAACAGAATTTGGAGGATATGCTTTATGTCATCCGCCCAGAAGGTGTCTCTCACCAGTTGTTCATCCCATCGCCTCAAGCGGATCGATGAGCTCGGATCTGATCAGTAGAAGGTTCTGTCCCTTGGGTGTCAAAACACGCCTTGACCAGGGCCGAGGAATCCAGGGATCGGACCAGATATTTACTTGGGTACCATCCCCAATTCTCCAAATGTACCCTTCTCTAAACAGGTTAAGCCCATGCAGGAGACTTCGCCATGAATAGGAGATGCCATCCCTCGGAGTCGCTTCAAGAATCTGTCCGTTCGGGTAGTAACGCGCCTTAAGCGTTTGGGCACAGAGAGAATCAGGTTGTTGAATCAGCCGCCAAATCTGCCTGGATAGAAGCGCCAAGTTGAAGTCATGCATGTCACGGAACCCTAAACCCCCTTGTGCTTTGGGTTTTATGAGAGTCTTCCATTCGATCCAGTGGGTACAATGAGACTTATCTTGTTGGCTCCACCAATATTCTCCTATCAATGAACTTAGTTCATCACAGAAAGACCTTGTTAGGTAAAAACATGACATTGCAAAAGTAGGGATGGCATGAGCGACTGTTGTGACCAAAGTTTCCTTGCCCGCCTTCGCTATAAGCCTTTCTTTCCATCCATACACTCTCCCTGCCATTGCACTCTTGACAAAACCAAAGGCCTTCCTCCTTGATTTGCCCACATGAACAGGTAGTCCCAAGTACTTCTCGTTCCACGTCTCACTCTGGATTTGTAGAGCGTCCTTGACACTCGTTTTAACCGCAGCATTAGTATTGGGACTAAACATAACTGCAGACTTCTCCAAATTGATGCATTGCCCTGAGCATTCCTCATACAGGTCCAGTATCCTACGCAGCTCCCGTGCCTTTGTGTGGTGCGCTTTTAGCAGAAGAACCGAATCATCGGCGAAGAGTAGGTGCGACACTACCGGAGCCTGAGGACAGATCCTAACACCAGTGATTGCTCCGGTCTCCTCCGCATCATGTAGCAGTGCTGACAGTCCCTCCGCACATATGACAAACAGATACGGCGAGGCAGGGTCCCCTTGCCTGAGTCCTCGGGAGGGCGAGAACTGCTCGGATAGAGCTCCGTTAACCTTTATCTGGTACCGGACCGAGCTGACACAGTGCATGACTAAGTCGATCCATCGAGTGCCGAAACCCAGCTTTGTCAGCATCGCTCGCAGGAAACCCCATTCCACCCTGTCATAAGCTTTGCTCATATCCGCTTTCACCGCTGCTATACCCTCTTTTCCTCTCTTCTTGTTCAGTAGATAGTGTGACACCTCATAAGCCACTAACACATTGTCAGTGATCATCCGGCCAGGAACAAAAGCGCTTTGATTAGAAGAAATGATGTCAGGAAGCACAAGCTTAAGTCGGTTGGCGATAACCTTCGAGACTAACTTGTAGATCACGTTACAAAGGCTTATCGGGCGAAGATCCTTGATCCTGTGGGGGTTCTTTACCTTCGGAATGAGGACCACGACCGTGTCATTCCACCCTGTCGGCATAGCTCCACCATTTAGCACTGCAAGGACCTCATCCACCACTTTGTCCCCCATAAAATGCCAATGTTTCTTATAAACGATCGAGGGCATCCCATCAGGGCCCGGGGCCTTCAAGTCACCAATGTGGTCTAGCGCGGCCTTAACTTCCTCCCTGGTAACCTCCGCTTCAAGTATAGCACGCATGGCAGGAGTCACACGGGGTTTAACCTTGTCAATGAGTTCGGGCAGACGATTAGCCCCCGTAGAAGTGAACAAGTCCTGAAAAAAGGAGCAGACAAAGTTAGTTAACTCCTCCCCTTCCTTCACCTCCAATCCGTCTTCCCTTATCAACTTCTTTATCCGGTTAGCTTTCTTCTTCGCAGATGCTACAGCCATGAAGTATTTTGTGCTTCTATTGCCATCCCTGAGCCAAGTAACATGCGAGTGTTGCTTCGCTTTGATGTTCTTCTTGTTCTCCAGCTCCTCTACAAGACAACGCAGGCGCGTTTCCTCTCTGACTTTTGCTTCTGTAACTGGCGCCCGCATGCATGCCTCCAGCTCCCTCCGTGCTCTCTTCAGTCTCCCCTCTAGTTCTCCCACCACTTCCCTACTCCATCTTTTCATCCTCCCAGCCACATTGGTCATCACAGAAGCCACATCATCCCTCTCCTTCAGGCAGCCTTCCTCCCACGCTCCCTGGATCTCAGCACCACATCCCTCCTCCTGCAACCACCACGCCTCGAATCTGAACCCCCGATCGCCTCCACTCACCCTACTGGGCACACCTTGTGTGTTAACTATTATCGGTCTGTGGTCTGAGTGGCGAGGAGCTCCGTTGATCACGCTAAACTCCGGGAACCGCTCGCACCATTTTGCATTGGCCGTGGCCCTGTCCAGGCGTTCACAGATGTATGAGTCCACCTCCTTGCTATGATTCCTCCATGTGTATTTATCGCCTTCATAACCAATGTCGCATAAGTCACACGCCTCCAAGGCCGCTCGAAAATTGCTCATAAACCTTTGGGGGCGGACAGCACCCCCTATCTTCTCATCCCCGGTTAGGATCTCATTGTAGTCTCCAAGGCACAACCAAGGACGGCCACTTTGGTGCTGCTGCCCAAGGATACGCATCATCCTCCAAGTCTCCGCCTTACGCTCCAGCTCAGATTCGCCGTAAACCCCCGTCAGTCTCCAAATCCTCCCATCATCCTCCGTTATATCCACATCCACATGACGCCTCCCATACGATCTTAGCGAGATATTTAACCCTCTCCTCCAGAAAAGAGCTACCCCTCTGCTCCTTCCCTCAGGATTCCAAACCACCATGTTGGCTAACCCCAACAACCATCGAAATTTCTCAAGCTCCTTCTCTGTTAACTTTGTCTCCGCCAAAAACAATACATCGGGCTCCTCCGACCTCCCTAGCTCAAGGAGGCTACGAACTGCCGGGCCGTTCCCGAGACCCCGGCAGTTCCAACCGATCAGTTTCATTGGTCCCGGCGGGACTGCTCTAGCAGCCCGGCCGATGTGTTGTCATTGGCTTCCACCGGCAGGGATGCGGACGTCAGCTCCGCCCCCTGTTTGCTCTCATCCCCCTTGGCCTTCTTTCCTACCTTCTCTACTTCGTTGTCCTCCTCATCCGTCCTCCCCCTCTTCCCTCCCAATTCCATAGCCTCCCCCGCTTCACTTCCTGCAGGAGCCCCGTCCCTAACCTTCCTCCTGTACTTCCTTCCTCCTGTACCCTTCCCCTTATTCGTCGCCTTACTGGAACCATGCACGCACGTAGCTGCACCCTCCGGGACTGCCTCCACCGTACCAGGATTGGTATGGACTGTGATGATCGCCCCCTCCTGGCCTGCGGGCTTATTCTGTAGACGCTTCGTCCCATCCCCAAACTCCAATTTCTTTGGAATACCCCCTCCACGATTCTCTTTGTTGCTCTTGGCTGGGCTAGTAACCTCCTCCTCCTTCCCAGATCCTCCTCCTGCACCTCCACTGGACTCGCTCTTCCTCCAAGATAAACTATCACTCCCACTTCCTGATCGCCCTCCTGACCGGGTATACCCATAGTTCCTTGGGCCATTCAAACTCTTTCCTCCAACCCTCCAACCTTTCTCCTCCGACCAGCCCTTCCTCTGACCCATATCTGCTCGCAACCATCTCCCAAACTGTGAGCGCTCCCCCTTTTTCAGCTTAGTGGCACAGTCCTTTTCCCCATGTCCAATGATCCCACACGTGTAGCAGAAGTCTGGAAGAAATTCATACTCAAAACTACACCAGTTGCGTTCTTCTTCCCCTTCTCCAACGACCATAGCAGTCTTCCCCTTGGCCTGATCAGCAGCCTCTTCATCCCCTCCATCTAAGGTGAAACCCCTCATGATCGGCCTATCAATTTGCATCCTAATCTTAACCCTTAGGAACCTGCCGATCGCTACTCCATCTACTCCCGTGTCCGCCTCCACAAACGCCCCGACTAGGTTGCCGATGTCTTCTGCTGATTCCTCATTCATCATTCCAAGTGGGAGGTTGTAAACCCTGACCCAAATAGGGATGTTGTTATGGGCATAATCCTCCGGCCTCTTGCTTGGAACGTAATCCTCCACCACCATGAGCTCCTTGTCAAACATCCAAGGGCCGTCCTCCACTGCCTTACGTTTACCCGACTCCTGGTGGAACGTGATGAGGAACTGGTTCACACCGATCTCCTTGCAGCCAATACCCTTGATCGGGCACCAAACCCTACCCAGCGAGAGGCAGATCGCATCTGGGTGCGCCAGTTTCTCCGACATGACTTTGCCAACCGCCTGCACCAACGTGTCCTTCCCTCTCTCCCTGGCCGACAGCCGCACCTTGACGCCCTTCTTTTCTTCCTCCGAGAGCTTGAGACCCTTCATCAACCCCGCTACCCCTTCGACCGCCATGACTCCACCCCCTCACCTCCCCCGGCACCTCCTAGGAGAGAAAACTGTTTTACGACCACGCGTCCTAGGGAAACGCGTAGAAGGCTTATGGTGGATGGTTTATGGATCGCGGGACGAGACTCAGATGATGGAAGAATGGATCTGGTGAGAATCGGCGGCGACGGGACGAAGAACCCTAGGTCACGCGTACAATCGCCTCGGGATCGCCTCCGGAAATCCCGGAACCAACGCCAACCGTCACCTAACAAGGGACGGACTAAGTTTCAGGTTACCCAAACATACTTGGGCCACTCTCGGGGCGATTTCGCTCCAACCGTGTTCCTGTGTACTCAACAAGACTAGTTAGTTAACCAACATCTTGTAAGTTTTTTTATTTTTCTTACAGAACCTTGTAAAAGGGTGGGGAGCTCCCGCATTGCATTACGAAGAAAAGAGTTGGTCCGGTTAATTAAGGAAACCAGACCCAAAAACGCGTGGTTAATTAAGGGAAACCGGAAAAGATCACACACACGCTTGCAAGTTAGAAAGATGAACAGTTGAGGGGAACACCTTATTAGCCATTTGCGCGTTTACATGGCTTGTACGTGCCTACATAAACTGTTTTTTGAAACAAGGCCTACATAAATTGTTGTTGTTAGTGGATCGCATTATCTATCAGCTACGGCATATGAAAAATGCCTAGATAAACTCTTGTTGTTCCTAAGATTCTGCTAAACACAAGCTTGTTGGCACCGGATTACTTCATTTATTTATGACGTGGTAAAAAAATTCAAAAATATATGATTAAGCATGCAAAATTATATACTGACAGTTTGCAAAACACAGGAAATCCAATACATAAATACTATAACACATAATAAGATGCTAAGAGTTAACAAAGCATCCCAAAACCACATAAACCATCTCCATCTTGCATTTATTACTTTCAAAAAAGTGAAGGCTCAATATCACAAAATGCAATCTATCCACGGCAAATCGAATCACTCCCGCTGACATGAGAGAAGATCATCCGCATTAAGCAGATCATAACCAATTGAGCATCGCTTCTTTTGACATCTAATAACAATATTACATTCTAAAGTTGTGAGAAAACTGCATTTTGATAATGCCTGAGTTTTCACTCTGTATCCATCATACATGTTTCTTGATGAAAGAACAGAGAGGCAAGCTGGAAAAAAAAAGAATAGTTCAACTAAAAGTGTCAACTGAAATACTGCAGGTGGGCAACACAGTTTAGGCCATACATAGTACAAGCACTGAAACATCTGAACTCTGATCATGGACTGAAGATTGTTATTAGCGCGAGGTGCAAAAGCAGAAAGAAAGACATTGAAGATTTGATTTCATCTTAAGGACATCAGCTGCGCAACCACAACGGAGATAATTTTTATACCAAGAGTTAGACTCCAAAAGACGTCCACATTCCAAAAACCAGAACATGACCTTAGTGCTCCAAAGCAAGCCCCATTCTATTGTCCTGTATCTAGCAAAATTATTAGGTGGAAAACATATAGCAGTCCAGCAAGACATACTCGTTTTGGATTGTCAATCCATATTGCAAATATGGCTGTGCTAATTGACACAAAAGAGGATTCGGTATATCTGAAGATTTTTAATTAACTGAAAGTACTTCCTTGGTGTTCTCATTAACGTATCTAAACATGAACCGAATAAGCAAGTCAATAATATTAACCAGAATCAAGTATTGTAAGGACATGTAGTTTCAGTTTTCCTTTCTCCCTGTCAGTGCTGATTTATGAGAAGAGAGGAAAGAAATAATATTGCACAGTTTTATTTATTCTTCCAAGCAAATACACATAACCAAATCCGTCAACTGTGAGAACCAAAAGCTTTAGTTTATAATAATACAAAAAGTTGTTGACTGTGGAAACAGAAAAATGATTGACCATAGCGATTATCCTCAAAAAGACTATTTAAAATGCAAATCATATTGTAGCTGCCTATTTTCATATTACCGTGTACATGTGAAATTTTGATGTGAACAGCAACAGTGCTTAAAAATCTGAAGCAGACAAATGCATGATACTCTTATTCAAAATGTGCTTTTACTTCAAATAAACTGAAGAATCGTAGCAGTTTTTTCCCTCCAAGAGCAAGAATGTTTTAAAAGCTCAAGCACACCCATGCCATGACAACATTATTTCACTTTACTTAATCATAGACCAAAAAATGTTGTTGTCGGACCGAAACCAATATATAACTGCAAGCCACAAATGAAACCAAGATGATTTTCAGTGAAATAACATCATACACATTGATTAAATAAAGGTATCAGGAACCAAGAACACAACCATGTAACCAGAAGTAACATTCAGAAAATGTCACGGCACCATCATCTCCAGTTAGTTTACATACAGAATCATAACACAAAGAGGCTTTTCTTGGTCAGAAATACATCTAAATCTGCAAGTCATACACGAACCACAAAATAAGACTGATAGGATTAACAACGTATGTTTTGTGCTCATGTTACTTTAGGACATTCCACAAGCTCTATGACACATATACAGTCAGTCAAATTGCAATACATGAACCATTCAAATCAGTAACTAATCAACTATTCCCAATTCAATAATCACACAAAATGCTGGTGCTTCACCAAGTATTCACGATGCTTGCTTGGTGATGCCGCTGGCAAGGTGAATCGATTGGGCTGCATTAGCGGTGCAGAGGAAGCAGGCAACAGGTCAGATACGCATTTTAGCTTTCCAAAGCACTTTTACCTGTAAAAATCATAAACTCTACTCTTTTACTTCACTACTACACATACTCAAGATGTGCTAGTGGGTTACAAGTCCACCCTCTTTATCCCCTATGCACTATTGCACAAAAATGAGCCTTAATCGACATTGTGAAGGCTCATGTTCACAACAAAAGGGTAAAGTAGTTTAAGGACTGATTTCTTTCATTTTTACATGTATGCACTCAGGACAGGAGATTATCCAAACATTACATGTTTGGGTCCCTCTGTCAAGCAAAGTTACCTATATACTATCCCCCAATCCATCTGCGATCCTGCAGCATTCATATGAACAAAAGGTTGTCAGAAAATACAGATGAGATGTTGATGCAATATATAGAAGAAATGTGAGAAGTTTTAAAAGTTTACCATGGCCCAAGCAACAATGTGTAAAATGCAAGCCAAGACCATCATGATGTAGGAAACAACTGAGGTCCCTGGTGCTATCAGGAGGCAGCTATACCAAATCACCAGGGCAGTAATGCCAGCCATGCCGATGCGGCTTGTGATATCAGCACAGTTTTGCATGAATGCAGAATGCCGGCAGTGCACCTAGACCGACTGCAATCCACACCAAAGAGAAGATAACATGGAAAGCTTTCCTGCCATTGCCCGACACATGCTTCATCACCACTCCCGTAGGGTCTAGGTAAGGCAGTAAGGTCAATGACCCGAATAGAGGATAGCCAAGAAACTCCCCCAGGTTCTCCTGCACACCAATGTCAAGGGGAAAACTTGGGATATTCAGATACGGATATTTTGCTGAATTAAACTGAACAAAGATTCGTTTTTCAAGTTCTTGCGGGAAGAACATATGAAACTCAGGATAACTGAGGACAATCAAAGATCGTGGCAACATTTTCAATAAAATATTCATGCATTTATAAAAATGTCTATAACTTTTAGTAAAGTTTGTATCATTCACCAAAAATGTTCACACGTTTAAAATTATTCACGACATTTTTTAAAAAGATTTATGAAATAAATGTTTTCTAAAACTTTAAGAAAGTGTTCATGACATATAAAAAATGTTCATGACATTAAAAAAATTGTTGTAATACAATAAAATTACAAAATGATCAGTGATGTATGAAAAAAGTTCAACATATATTTATAAAAATGTTCAATGTGTATACGAAAAAATATCGGCGTGTATTTACAAACGTTCATGAAATGTAAAAATTATTTGCATACTTTCAACAATAATATGACATAAAAATACCCATACATTAAAACTGGTGTTAAAAGTTCATGAATTTAAACTGAAGAAACAAAAGGCAAAAAGGAAAATAAAATAAAAATAGAAGTTGATAAACATAGAATAAAAACCAACAGAGAAAAACAGATAAACTGGTAGAAAAACATAGAGAAGGAAAAAAAACACCTAGAATCTTCCTCAAACCTCCCAAATTGGAGTAAGAGCATTCGAAAACTGGAGGTAATTGGGCCGGTCCACATCTCCCCACATTGTAGGGGCACTAGCGCGTTAAAATTATGACCGTTTTCACCGTTGTGTTCCTCTCGTCAAGATATTCTAACATGGACCTATGTTAATAGGTTTTGACGAACTTTTATTAAGCGCAATTGGTGCTCGCAACCAGAACTAAACTACGCTTCCAACCAGAACTAAATTCTCCATGATGCCATGCCCCAAGGTGTGCCAGTAGGCCAAGAGTTGATCCATCGGGCCATTAGGCGAACCAGATACATCACCTGGCAACTGGCATATGATAACCCACAAGTATAGGGGATCGCAACAGTTTTCGAGAGTAGAGTATTCAACCCAAATTTATTGATTCGACACAAGGGGAGCCAAAGAATATTTACAAGTATTATCAGCTGAGTTGTCAATACAACCACACCTGGAGATTAATTATCTGCCGCAAAGTTATCAGTAGCAAATTAGTATGATAGTTTTGATATAGTAGCAACAACAATACTGACAGTAGCAGTAGTAACTTAGCAGAAACAATACAAGAGAAAATTCATAGGCATTGGATCGGTGAATTGGTTGGATGATATTCATCATATAACAGTCATAACCTAGGGCGATACGGCACTAGCTCCAGTTCATAAATATAATGTAGGCATGTATTACGTAAATAGTCATACGTGCTTATGGAAAGAACTTGCATGACATCTTTTGTCCTACCCTCCCGTGGCAGCAGGGTCCTATTGGAAACTAAAGGATATTAAGGCCTCCTTTTAATAGAGAACCAGAACAAAGCATTAACACACGGTGAATACTTGAACTCTTCAAACTACGGTCATCACCGGGAAGTGTCCTGACTTCTGTCACTCCGGGTTTGCCGGATCATAACACGTAGTAGGTGGCTATAACTTGCAAGATCAGATCTATAACATAGATATAATAATGATAACATAAACGGTTCAGATCTGAAATCATGGCACCCGGGACCAAAGTGACAAGCATTAAGCATGGCAAAGTCATAGCAACATCAATCTCAGAACATAATGGATACTAGGGATCAAGCCCTAACAAAACTAACTTGATTACATGATGAATCTCATCCAACTCCTCACCGACCAGCGAGCCTACGAAGGAATTACTCACTCCCGATGGGGAGCATCATGGAATTGGCGATGGAGAAGGGTTGGTGATGACGAAGATCGAAGATCCCCCTTTCTGGAGCCCCAAACGGACTCCAGATCTGGCCTCCCGATGAAGAATAGGAGATGGCGGCGGCTCCGTCTCGTGAAATGCAATAATTCTTTCTCCCTGATTTTCTCTCTCCAAATATGTGATTTTATAGTATCAGGGTTGGAGTCTGCGGGGCCACCAGGTGAGGATAGCCCATGTGCCCCCCTCCACTGGTTCTTGGCTCCAGAAATTCTCTTTCATTGTATAAAAATTCCTCGCCAAGTTTCATTTCAACCAAGAACTTTAATTTCTGCATAAAAAACAATAACATGGTAGTTCTGCTGAAAACAACGTCAGTCCGGGTTAGTTTCATTCAAATCATGCAAATTAGAGTCCAAAACAAGATGAAAAGCGTCAGGAAAAGTAGATACGACGGAGACGTATCAACTCCCCCAAGCTTAAACCTTTGCTTGTCCTCAAGCAATTCAGTTGATAAACTAAAAAGTGAAAAAGAAAAACTTTTACTAACTCTTTTACTCTTGTTTACATAAATAAGCTTAAGTAGCACCCAGGTTTTCAGCAAATATTATAACTAACTATGTCGACAATAACTCCTAAAAATTATATTAACTATAGGATTCCCATTCACTTAGTAAACTTATTGGACACACGGGTCAACCACTTGACATCAATGGCATAATCAACTAGCGAGCAATAATAAGATATCTCAAACTACAACACTTTGTCAAAACAACCATAATATAATACGACAATAGTGATATCTCGCTAGCCCATTCTGAGACCGCAAAACTTAAATGCAGAGCACCTCCAAAGTTCAAGCAGCGACTAAACATTGTAATTCATGGTAGAAAAAGATACAGTCATGATGCACCCAACATTAGCTACACACAATGCATGAGGATGAAAATAGTGCTCTCAGGTTCTGGCGCTTATTTTGAGAAGGTGATGACACAACATAAAAGTAAATAGATAGTCCATTCACAGAGGAAAACAGTGATTTGCAGAGGTGTCAGAGCTCAAGTTTTTAAAACATAGGTAAATGAAATTTTGAGAAATGCACCCTTCTTGTTTACTTTGCGACCATTATTTATCGGTATCTTTCAAGCTAAACACATTAGCAGCAGTTCTCAAGCGATAAAAGTAAAGGTTTACTCCCCCTCCACCAACAATCACACTCCACGGCTTGTCCGAAACAACGGATGTCGTCCATACCAACAACAGTCCTGGAGGAGTTTTGTTTAATTATTTGCAATTTGAGTTTGGGATTGGGAATCCCTATTACCGCCCCTCTCGTGCAAGGACGAGTGAATAAACACTCATCATGAGAATAACCAGCTTAGCATGGAAGATACTGACTACCTCCTGTCGCTCTATGAACAATCCAGGCACAGAAAAAATGATATTTATTTGAAGTTTTTAGAGGTGGCACATGCAAATTTACTTAGGATGGCAGGGTAATACCGCATATAGGTAGGTATGGTGAACTCATTTGGAATAACTTGAGTTTCAGGGTTTTGATGCACAAGTAGAAATCCCGCTTAGTACAGGCAAAGACTAGCAATTAAACTGAGAAGCGGCCAGCTAGAGAGCGAAAACGGTCATGAACATGCATTATGCATAAGTAACATTGGATACTAGCATGAGTAGGATATGAACACCATGAACATAAATATGATAGAGACTATATTGGTTTTGATTCAACTGCATGCATGAACATGTGCCAAGTCAAGCCACTCGAACATTCAGAGGAGGATACCATATCATCATACTACATCACAATCATTTTAACGCAATGTTGACATCCAGGATAAATCATTATCCACTCCCAGCTACTTAAGCATGGCATGAGAAACTATAATCTCTAATTGTCATTGCAAACATGTTTGGTCATAATAAGCTAAATCATGGATACTAGGTTAAACATATTTACAAAAATGGAACAAGTTGAGCTCATACCTGTTTCTCTCTGCCATAGCCAGTTCATCAAATATTGTCATTATTTTCTTTCACTTGCATGACCGAACGATAAGAAAATAATAATAGTGCAAGAGTGCCTTGGAGTAAGCTGGAATCTGCAAACATTTTATTCAAAAATAAGAAAACAAGGTAATATGGGCTCTCTGTTAGATCAACAATAATGCATATGAGAGCCACTCAACATTTTCATCGTGGTCTTCTCCTTGGTACAACTCAATAAAAAGAAAAGAAATTCAGAGAAACACACTAAAATATTTTTTGAGTTTTTGGTTTTTATCTGGAAGGAAACAAATTAAAGAAAGAAAGACAAAAATGAGAAAAGCTATTTACACGGGAGAGATCCCAACAAGCAAAAGAAGAACAAGGAAATCTTTTTGGGTTTTCTTTTAAAATACTACAACTAACTACAATAGAAAGAAAAAATCAAAAAGAAGCAGGAAATATTTTTTTGTATTTTCTCAAAGTTTTTCAAACACACAAAAAGAAGGTGAGAAAATAAATCTAGCATGGATAATACAATGAAAAAGTGTGGACGCCGACAACTGGAATGAAATATGTGAACATGAAAGTAATGTCGGTGGAAATATGTACTCCCCCAAGCTTAGGCTTTTGGCCTAACTTGGTAATCACCACTCGAAGAAACCATGGGGTCCTATGTTGAAGTGCTGGGGAGCGGGCACCTGAGGGTCCCACTCCTGAGACTCCCCCTCGGCCGCAGCCAGGTTATTCCATAGGTGACATTGTCTTCAGGCAAGATCATGTATCCGCCCTAGCAATAGGATCAAACAAAGTAGGTGCAGACAATGGAATAATATCATGAGTAACCACACTGGAAACTTATAAGGAACAGTAATGTTAGTGCTCTCGCTAGCAATGAACTGGTGGTGTGCCATAGCCTGACGATCTAAATAAACCTTGGGTGAAGGATAATCATGTTGGTGTATCTGAATGTTAAAGTGACTCGCTAAACAAGTAGCATAAATACCACCAAGTATTTTACCCTTGGATATGTTAATGTGGAGGCGACGTGCCACAATAGCCCCCAAGCTATAAGTATTGTCGCCATAAAGTGCACGGCGTACAACAGCGAAGTCTAGGGCACTGAGTGCACCTACCTTCTCTCTAGCAAGCAAACACTTTGCAATGAATAGAGCGAAATAATGCACGGCAGGAAAATGTAGGCTAGTGGCGGTGACACCTGACACCCCTCTCTCATCCCCCACTGTTAGGGTGCGATAAAAACCATCAAACTCCGCGGGCCTAGGCTCTACTAAATCCCCGTCAGAAGGGATCATCATATGTCACAAAATTAAGTACGTGGTATCTGATGGATTTTAGCATATAAATTAAATTGCACCTCAGGAGGATTATTCCTACTCAAGAAATGAAAACTTTGCGCAAAGGAATTTGTGAGGAGATAGTACTGTTCGCATTCAGCTGTGATGAAGTTGGTGAGGCCGTCATTCGCAGCATATTGTGCAAACTCTTGATGGATTCCGGCTCCCTCCATGAATGGGTTATGCGACCATTCGCACGGCCGTACCTCTGCCATTCTCCGAGTGTGGAGATCACTATCAGATGACTCCCCAATTAATCCCTTGGAGTTCTTCTTGGAAGCAAACTTCCTAAAGATACTCATCTTTTTCCTATGAACAAAATTCTGAAATTTTTAGTCCACAAAATTTTTCTCAACAAAACTTTACAAGAATGATAGCAACTACTCATAGGGATGCATAGAGGTCATATCAAGCATTCAAACTACTTAGAACTCTAAGAATTTAACATGCAAGCTCATCTACAGCAACACCAAGAGCAACTAATTATTCAAAATATAAACAACTAAATCAAAAAATAGTTGGACCAATGGAGGACGCACATACCAAGCAACAATCCCCCGAAACAGTTTTGGAAACGGAGCTTCGAGCAAAGAGATCGAAATCCGCGGGTTTGAGAGCAAGAACACGAGAGAGAGAGAGAGAGAGAGAGAGAGAGAGAGAGAGAGAGAGAGAGAGAGAGAGAGAGAGAGAGCAATGGTGATTTTTTTTCTGGAGGTAGGTGGTGATATGGGATGAAGAGATAAGTGCGGGGGACCACGTGGGGACCACAACTCACCAGGGCCCGCCTGGAGTGCTGGCGTGCCCAGGTGGATTGTGCCCACCTGGAGCACCTCCCTCTGATGTTATTTGCACTAAAAAATTCTTAAATATTCAAAAAAACATATTAAATTTTCAGAGGATTCTGAGAATTTTATTTTTTGGTCATTTTTTATTGCACGGAAAACTCAGAAAATCGACAAAACATGGCATTTTGTTTTATTTAACTAAAAAATAGTAAACAAAAGGTTGGGACAGAAGGTTGTGCTCACTAAATTCATCTACTCCCTACCTCTCAAAAATGATTCATTAATAAGGTTGATCAAGTATTATTAACAATCACTTCCGATTAGCATGAAACCAAAGAACTTTCGTAAAACACTAAGTTACCTCAATGGGGATATGAATATCCCCAACAATAATCATTTCATATTTCTTTTTGGTAGTAGGTAGAGGTAGTTGAAAACTTTCAATAGTGATTGTCGGAGATTTTTCAATAACATTAATTAATACCATTCACTTGGAATTGTTTCTTCGGAAAGTGCACCGCATGCTCATTACCATTGATATGAAAAGTGACCTTGCTTTTATTGCAATCAATAACATACCCTGTAGTATTCAAGAAGGGTCTACCAAGTATAATCGACATGTTGTCGTCCTCGGGCATCTCAAGTATAACAAAGTCAGATAAGATAGTAATATTAGCAACAACAACAGGCACATCCTTACAAATACCGATAGGTATGGCAGTTGATTTGTCAACCATTTGCAAAGATATTTCAATAGGTATGTGTTTATTCAAATCAAGACTTTTATATAAAGAGAAAGGCATAACACTAACACCAGCTCCTAAATCACATAAAGTAGTTTTCACATAATTTCTTTTGATGGAGCAATGTATAGTTGGTATTCCCGGATCTCCAAGTTTTTTAGGTACTCCACCCTTAAAAGTATAATTAGCAAGCATGGTGGAGATTTAAGCTTCTAGTATTTTTCTCTTATTGGTGATGATGTCTTTCATGTATTTTGCATAAGGAAGCATTTTTAAGATGTCAGTCAAGCGAGTACGCAAAAAGACTGGCCTCAGCATTTCAGCAAAGCGTTCAAATTCTTCATCATGCTTCTTCTTAGTTGATTAGGTGGAAAGGGCATAGGTTTTTGAACCCATGGTTCTCTTTCCTTACCGTGTTTTCTAGCAACAAAGTCTCTTTTATCATATCTTTTATTCTGGGGCTGTGGGTTATCAAGATCAACAGCTGGTTCTATTTCAATATCATTATCCGGTTCTTTATTATTTGTTTGAGTATCTTCATGAACCTCATCATTGTATTTTTCATTATCATAAGGTGAGTGTTCATTAATAGAGTGAGCTTCAGCATCAGAAATAGAGACTTCATTATCATTATCAGGAGGTTTTTCTATTTCAGGTTCACTAGAGGCATGCAAAGTCCTATCTTTTTCTTCTTCTTTTTCTTTTTAGAAGGACTAGGTGCATCAGTGTTAACTCATTGAGAGTCTTGTTCAATTCTTTTTGGGTGTCCCTCAGGATAAAGTGGTTCCTGAGTCAGTATACCCCCTCTAGTCATTACTCTAACAGCATGATCATTGATATTATTACTCATTTCATCTAACAACTCTCTTTGAGATTTAGCAACTTGTTCTAATTGAGTTTGAACCATAGAGGCATGCTTTCCTACACCTCTAACATCATTGGAGATTCTAAGTACCAAGTCACTCAAACGAGCAATCATATCAGAATTGTATTTCAATTGTTTCATAACATTTGCATTGAAATGATCTTGCTTTCTAATGTAATTATCAAACTCATAAAGGAATTGACTAGGATGTTTATTATAAGGAATATCACCTTCATCAAACTTCAGTAAATAATTTACCTCTACCACCTTAGGTGGTGGTGGTGTTTCAAGCCCATGTATTTCTTTGATAGGTGGTAAAATTTTAACATCCTTTGCCTTAATATCTTTTTCCTTCATAGATTTCTTTGCCTCTTGCATATCTTCAAGACTGAGATATAAGATACCCATCTTCTTTGGAGTAGGTTTAAGTGGTGGTTCAGGAAGGATCCAATCATCATAATTTTTCAATATGTTATTCAATAATTCTTCAGCTTGTTCAACAGTCCGTTCCTGAAAACACAACCAACACAACTATCTAGGAAATCCCTAGAAGCACCGGTTAGTCCATTATAGAAGATATCAAGTATTTCATTTTTCTTAAGAGGATGATCGGGCAAAGCATTAAGCAATTGGAGAAGCCTCCCCCAAGCTTGTGGGAGACTCTCTTCTTCAATTTGCACAAAGTTAAATATTTCCTGTAAGGCAGCTTGTTTCTTATGAGCAGGAAAATATTTTTCAGAGAAGTAATAAATCATATCCTGGGGACTAGGCACACAACCAGGAGCAAGAGTATTATACCAAGCCTTAGCATCACAATTTAATGAGAACGGAAATAATTTTAGAATATAATAATAGCGAATCTTCTCATCATGAGCAAAAAGGGTGGCTATGTCATTCAACTTAGTAAGATGTGCCACCACAGTTTCAGATTCATAACCATGGAAAGGATCAGATTCAACCAAAGTAATCAACTCTCGATCGACAGAGAATTCATAATCCTTATCATCAACAAAGATAAGAGAAGTAGCAAACTGGGGGTCACATTTCATTCTAGCATTTAAAGATTTCTCTTTCATTTTGCATAATAATTTCTTAAGATCATCTCTATCATTGCAAGCATAAAAATCTCTAGCCGTCTCCTCATCCATAACATAACCTTCAGGTACTTTTGGCAATTCATATCTAGGAGATCTAGGTCTAATAGGTGTTTCAAGATTTTTAGTTTCAAGCTATTCATCAGTTTCAACAATTTCATCAGTTTCAGCATTCTCAAAAGCTTTAGTTCTAGCAAGTTGTTCATCAAGAAATTCACCTAGTGGCACATTATCATCAAGTAAGGTACTAGCATCATCATGAGTAGCATTCATAACAGAAGTAGCATCATCAAAAACTTGTGACATATCAGAATTGCATAGCATGTGGTGGTGTTGTAAGTTTACTTATAACAGAAGGCGAATCAAGTGTAGAGCTAGATTGCAGTTCCTTACCTCCCATCTTCTTAGAGGGAAAAATCTTAGTCTTAGCATCCTTCAGATTCTTCATACTGATAATTTGATAACAATCCCAAGTGACTCAACAAATATAGCTATGCTCCCCGGCAACAATGCTGGAAAAAGGCCTTGATAACCCACAAGTATAGGGGATCGCAACATTTTTTTAGGGTATAGTATTCAATCCAAATTTATTGATTCCACACAAGGGGAGACAAAGAATATTTGCAAGTATTAGCAGCTGAGTTGTCAATTCAACCACACATGGAGATTAATTATCTACAGCAAAGTGATCAGTAGCAAAGTAGTATGATAGTTTTGATAATAGTAGCAACAACAATAGTGACAGTAGTAGTAGTAGTAGTAACTTAGCAGAAACAATATAAGATAAATTCGTAGGCATTGGATCGGTGAATTCGTTGGATGATATTCATCATATAACAGTCATAACTCAGGGCAATACGGCACTAGCTCCAGTTCATAAATATAATGTAGGCATGTATTCCGTAAATTGCCATACATGCTTATGGAAAGAACTTGCATGACGTCTTTTGTCCTACCCTCCCGTGGCTGCGGGGTCCTATTGGAAACTAAGGGATATTAAGGCCTCCTTTTAATAGAGAACCGGAACAAAGCATTAACACACGATGAATACATGAACTCCTCAAACTACGTTCATCACCGGGAAGTGTCCCGACTTCTGTCACTCTGGGTTTGCCGGATCATAACACGTAGTAGGTGACTATAACTTGCAAGATCGGATCTAGAACATAGATATAATGGTGATAACATAAACGGCTCAGATCTAAAATCATGGAACCCGGCCCGGGCCCAAAGTGACAAGCATTGAGCATGGCAAAGTCATAGCAACATCAATCTCAGAACATAATGGATACTAGGGATCAAGCCCTAACAAAACTAACTCGATTACATGATGAATCTCATCCAACTCCTCACTGGCCAGCGAGCCTACGAAGGAATTACTCACTGCCGGTGGGGATCATCATGGAATTGGCGATGGAGAAGGGTTGGTGATGACGAAGATCGAAGATCCCCCTCTCCGGAGCCCCAAATGGACTCCAGATCTGGCCTCCCGATGAAGAACAGGGGGTGTCGGCGGCTCCGTTTCGTGAAACGCGATAATTCTTTCTCCCTGTTTTTTTTCTCCAAATATGTGATTTTATAGTATCAAGGTTGGAGTCTTCGGGGCCACCAGGTGGGGACAACCCACCTGGGCGCACCTGGAGGGGGGCGCACCCTGGTGGGTTGTGCCCACCTAGGTGCGCCCCTCCGCTGGTTCTTGGCTCTAAAAATTCTCTTTTATTGTATACAAATTCCTCGCAAAGTTTCGTTCCAATCCTAGAACTTTTATTTCTGCGCAAAAAACAACACCATGGTAGTTCTGCTGAAAACAGCATCAGTCTGGGTTAGTTTCATTCAAATCATGCAAATAGGAGTCCAAAACAAGAGGGAAAGCGTTAGGAAAAGTAGATACGACGAAGATGTATCAGCATACACCATGGTGCATCAACCACTTGGCGAAAAGCATATGTGAAAGTTCGAGTCGAAGAGTGGAGGTAGCTCGCAAGTCGATCATTCCCATTCACATGCCCGAAATAAGTGGGATATTCATTACTGTGCCACCTTTGTTCAATCGAGTCCATGTTCTCGATCGCCCAAAACCCATTCGTTCACCGACCCATGGACCAAAGGTTGCTTGCTTGGAAGTGAGCTTTCTAGTTTTCTTTACTACAATCATTTTGCGAGAGCAACCCCGGGTTCGTTCCTAAGATGAACTCTCAACTTTCTTTGTTCATGTTTCGGCATAGGAGATATAGCGGTAGGACAAGACTACATTGCCATACGATCTAGGAATATCTAGCGAGGATAGATTAGATCATAACCGACCCCACTATTAGGTAAACTCTAACATTGCTCCCATGTGTAAGGCAAGGCCTACGAGGTCTCCTCACAACTCATCTCATAATTATGTGATCCTTGCGATCTCACTATTTATTGTGCACCAGACCCTAGCTTATACAAGGCTACTATCCCACAATACACCAAACCCCATCACCATTGTACACCTCCATAGTGAGGGCCCGAACCTTGGCAAATTACCTCATGTGAATTCCATTTGTGTGCATCCTGCTATGTGCACAACCCAATCGTGCTTACTATCAGGATCTTGTACCGACAGTCCGTGCATCAGGCAGGGGTAGCGCTGGCTGGAGATCAGATCCAGATGGGATCCCACTTCATTGTCGGAGTTGAGCTCGTTGTCCCGAGTCACCTCTTCTTCTTGTCTTGCCTCATGTGCTTCTTGTATTTCATTCTGTGCTTGCTATTCATGTTCTTCATATGGATGTTGTTGGGAATGAAGAGCTTCATGCGCTTGCTTCGCTTGTTATTGAGAACAAACTTCTTTTGGTCTATGTGGGTATGTTCTTCCTCTTCTTGATGGTCGCACTCATCATAGGCTCCTCCCTCTCAATCTTGTCATTGTCATCGCTCATGATCCAATATGCAGTCTTGTAGTCTACTGCCACAGTGAGGCTGTGGAGAACAATTTTGCTCTTATTCTTCTTAGCAGTTGTGATGTCAAGACTGGTGTGAATTTGCATGTGGCGGATTCTTAGAAGCATTTCAACTTGCATAGAGTCTTGTTGATGATGAAGATGTAGACACGTTCAACTTTCGTACATGTATATGATCTTGTCCATTTGCGCATCCAACTTGGATTTGAGCTAGTCTTTGTTGTGAATTTTGACTTCGTGCAACTCAGCATGCAAGTGGTGACAAGATTGCTGTTAGAAGGGAGAGATGATTGGTGGAATAGTTGATTGTTGTATTGCTTGAGCCTCGTGGGCATATATATAGGAGTACATGGTCAACATGGAGTACAAGACAAGCCGGAACATATCCTAGTCTATCTCGTATTTCCTAACTAAACATAATACTCAACATCCCCCTGCACTCACAATGGTAGCAACGCAGATAGTGAAACTGGAGAAGAATCCGAAGGCAAGCTGATTGACACCCCACCCACACACAGTCGTAACGATCGATGCATCGCAGAGTCGTGGCTGGAGTGAAAACCGACGAGGTTGCTCAAGCAGGCGGTAGCCTTTTGTGACGTTTGTCGATGTAGAGGAGAGCGTGGGTGGTGTAGCCGTGGTTGAGGTAGCCATGCGAAGAATGCCGTGGTCGAGGTCGAGTCGGGGTAGCCAGTGTCGAGGATGTCACGGGAAGCCGCGGGCGCAAGGAGGCACCGAGTTACTCATAGGCGCAGTGGTGTCGAAGTAGTGGTGCGCCAGGAAGTAGATGATGTTGACGACGCGTCGCGCCGGGGTTGCCAACCCCGGGGACACATCGTAGACAAAGGCACGCGTCAGTGTTGCCAGCACCAGACATGCGTAGAAGGATGAAGATGAAGTTGATGAACCGCCGCACCAGGCTTGCCAGGCCCGGGGACACGTCGTGGACGAAGGCACGCGGCGGTGTTGCCAGCACCGGGCATGAGTAGACCAGGACCTGCACGAGTTGTACGCCATGTCGAAGAAGTCGGAGAGGCCAGCAGAGAAGGACTAGACGACGGTTGCGGCGGCAATCGGCGCGGGGCCAATGTAGCCTGCGGTTGTCTGAGTAGATGAAGCGGTCGGGGTAGACAGCGACGGTGGCGACGGGCTGGTGCTGGACGAAGACGAAGGGGGTGGACGGGCGGTTGCGGTGGCTACGTGAAGGAAATATGCCCTAGATGAAGGAAATATGCCCTAGAGGCAATAATAAAGTTATTATTTATTTCCTCATATCATGATAAATGTTTATTATTCATGCTAGAATTGTATTAACCGGAAACATAATACATGTGTGAATATATAGACAAACAGAGTGTCACTAGTATGCCTCTACTTGACTAGCTTGTTAATCAAAGATGGTTATGTTTCCTAACCATGAACAAGGAGTTGTTATTTGATTAACAAGGTCACATCATTAGTTGAATGATCTGATTGACATGACCCATTCCGTTAGCTTAGCACTCGATCGTTTAGTATGTTGCTATTGCTTTCTTCATGACCTATACATGTTCCTATGACTATGAGATTATGCAACTCCGTTTGCGGAGGAACACTTTGGTACTACCAAACGTCACAACGAATCGGGTGATTATAAAGGAGTACTACAGGTGTCTCCAAAGGCGATGTTGGGTTGGCGATTTGAGATTAGGATTTGTCACTCCGATTGTCGGAGAGGTATCTCTGGGCCCTCATGGTAATGCACATCACTTAAGCCTTGCAAGCATTACAACTAATGAGTTAGTTGCAAGATGATGTATTACAGAACGAGTAAAGAGACTTGCCGGTAACGAGATTGAACTAGGTATTGGATACCGACGATCGAATCTCGGGCAAGTAACATACCGATGACAAAGGGAACAAACGTATGTTGTTATAAGGTCTGACCGATAAAGATCTTCGTAGAATGTGTAGGAACCAATATGGGCATCCAGGTCCCGCTATTGGTTATTGATCGGAGACGTGTCTCGGTCATGTCTACATTGTTCTCGAACCGTAGGGTCCGCACGCTTAAGGTTTCGATGACGGTTATATTATGAGTTTGTGTATTTTTGTGTACCGAAGGAGTTTGGAGTCCCGGATGTGATCACGGACACGACGAGGAGTCTCGGAATGGTCGAGACGTAAAGATTGATATATTGTACAGCTATGTTCGGACATCGGAATGGTTCCGAGTGGTTTCGGATAATACCGGAGTGCCGGAGGGGTTGCCGGAACCCCCAGGGAAGTAATGGGCCTTAATGGGCCACGAGGGGAGAGAGAGGGCTGCGCCAGGAGGTGGCGCGCGCCCCCCCCCATGAGGAGTCCGAATTGGACAAGGAGGGCGGCCCCTTCCTCTCCCTCTCCTCTCCTTCCTTCCCCTTCCCCTCCTAGTTGGACTAGGAAAGGGAGTCCTACTCCCACTAGGAGGAGGACTCCCCCTCCCTTGGCACGCCCCTCTAGGGCCGGCCGGCCCTCCCCCCTTGCTCGTTTATATACGGGGGCAGGGGGCACCCTAAGACACACAAGTTGATCCTTAAGATCGTTCCTTAGCCGTGTGCGGTGCCCCCTCCACCATATTCCACCTCGGTCATATCGTAGCGGTGCTTAGGCGAAGCCCTGCGTCGGTAGAACATCAAGATCGGCACCACGCCGTCGTGCTGACGGAACTCTCTCCCCGGAGCTTTGCTGGATCGGAGCCTGTGGAGCGTCACCGAGCTGTACGTGTGTCAAGAACTCGGAGGCGCCGGAGTAACGGCGCTGGGATCGGTTGGATCGCGAGGAGAACGTACGACTACTTCCTCTACATTGTGATCGCTTCCGCTTCGGTCTACGAGGGTACATAGACAACACTCTCCCCTCTCGTTGCTATGCATCACCATGATCTTGCGTGTGCGTAGGAAATTTTTTGAAATTACTACATTCCCCAACAGTGGCATCCGAGCCTAGGTTTTTATGGTTTGATGTTTTGCACGAGTAGAACACAAGTGAGTTGTGGACGATACAAGTCATACTGCCTACCAGCATGTCATACTTTGGTTCAGCGGTATTGTTGTATGAAGTGGCCCGGACCGACATTACGCGTACGCTTACGCGAGACTGGTTCTACCGCCGTGCTTTGCACAAAGGTGGCTAGCGGGTGTCAGTTTCTCCAACTTTAGTTGAACTGAAGTGCTACGCCGGTCCTTGAGAAGGTTAAAACGGAGTCTATTTGACGAAGTATCGTTGTGGTTTTGATGCGTAGGTGAGATTGGTTCTTGCTTCAGCCCGTAGCAGCCACGTAAAATTTGCAACAACAAAGTAGAGGACGTCTAACTTGTTTTTGCAGGGCATGTTGTGATGTGATGGTCAAGACGTGATGCTATATTTTATTGTATGAGATGATCATGTTTTGTAACCGGTTATCGACGGCTGGCAGGAGCCATATGGTTGTCGCTTTATTGTATGAAATGCAAGCGCCTGTAATTGCTTTACTTTATCACTAAGCGGTAGCGATAGTCGAGAAGCAATAGATGGCGAACGACAACGATGCTACGATGGAGATCAAGGTGTCGCGCTGGTGACGATGGTGATCACGACGGTGCTTCGGAGATGGAGATCACAAGCACAAGATGATGATGGCCATATCATATCACTTATATTGATTGCATGTGATGTTTATCCTTTATGCATCTTATCTTGCTTTGATTGACGGTAGCATTTTAAGATGATCTCTCACTAATTATCAAGAAGTGTTCTCCCTGAGTATGCACCGTTGCCAAAGTTCATCGTGCCGAGACACCACGTGATGATCGGGTGTGATAAGCTCTACGTCCATCTACAACGGGTGCAAGCCAGTTTTGCACACGCAGAATACTCAGGTTATACTTGACGAGCCTAGCATATACAGATATGGCCTCGGAACATGGAGACCGAAAGGTCGAGCGTGAATCATATAGTAGATATGATCAACATAGTGATGTTCACCATTGAAAACTACTCCATCTCACGTGATGATCGGTTATGGTTTAGTTGATTTGGATCACGTGATCACTTAGATGACTAGAGAGATGTCTATCTAAGTGGGAGTTCTTAAGTAATATGATTAATTGAACTTAAATTTATCATGAATTAGTCCTGGTAGTATTTTGCAAATTATGTTGTAAGATCAATAGCTCGTGTTGTTGCTTTTCATATGTTTGTTTTGATATGTTCCTAGAGAAACTGTGTTGAAAGATGTTAGTAGCAATGATGCGGATTGGATCCGTGATCTGAGGTTTATCCTCATTGCTGCACAGAAGAATTATGTTCCTGATGCACCGCTAGGTGACAGACCTATTGCAGGAGCAGATGCAGACGTTATGAACGTTTGGCTAGCTCAGTATGATGACTACTTGATAGTTTTGTGCACCATGCTTTATGGCTTAGAATCGGGACTTCAAAGACGTTTTGAACGTCATGGACCATATAAGATGTTCCAGGAGTTGAAGTTAATATTTCAAGCAAATACCCGAGTTGAGAGATATGAAGTCTCCAACAAGTTCTATAGCTAAAAGATGGAGGAGAATCGCTCAACTAGTGAGCATGTGCTCAGATTGTGCGGGTACTTCAATCGCTTGAATCAAGTGGGAGTTAATCTTCCGAGATAAGATAGTGATTGATGAATTCTCTAGTCACCATCACCAAGTTAGTAGAACTTCGTGATGAACTATAGTATGCAAGGGATGATGAAAATGATTCCGAGTTTTTCATAATTATGAAATCGTTGAAGGTAGAAATCAAGAAAGAACATCAAGTGTTGATGGTTAACAAGACCACTAGTTTCAAGAAAAGAGCAAAGGGATAGAAGGAACTTCAAGAAGAACGGCAAGCAAGTTGCTGCTCAAATGAAGAAGCCCAAGTCCGGACCTAAGCACGAGACTAAGTGCTTCTACCGCAAAGGGACTGGTCCACGGAAGCAGAACTACCCCATGTATTTGGCGGATAAGAAGGATGGCAAAGTGAACAAAGGTATATTTGATATACATGTTATTGATGTGTACTTTACTAGTGTTTATAGCAACCCCTCGGTATTTGGTATTGGTTCAGTTGCTAAGAGTAGTAACTCGAAACGGGAGTTGCAGAATAAACAGAAACTAGTTAAGGGTGAAGTGATGATGTGTGTTGAAAGTAGTTTCAAGATTGATATGATCATCATCGCACACTCCCTATACTTCCGGGATTAGTGTTGAACCTAAATAAATGTTATTTGGTGTTTGCATTGAGCATGAATATGATTTGATCGTGTTTATTGCAATACGGTTATTCATTTAAGTAAGAGAATAAACTGTTGTTCTGTTTACATGAATAAAACCTTATATGGTTACACACCCAATGAAAATGGTTCATTGGATCTCGATCGTAGTGATACACATATTCATAGTGTTGAAGCCAAAAGATGCAAAGTTGATAATGATAGTGCAACTTATTTGTGGCACTGCCGTTTAGGTCATATTGGTGTAAAGCGCATGAAGAAACTCCATGCTGATGGGATTTTGGAATCACTTGATTATGAATCACTTGATGCTTGCGAACCATGCCTCATGGGCAAGATGACTAAGACTCCGTTCTCCGGGACAGTGGAGCGAGCAACTGACTTATTGGAAATAATACATACTGATGTATGCGATCCAATGAGTGTTAAGGCTCGCAGCAGGCATCGTTATTTTCTGACCTTCACAGATGATTTGAGCAGATATGGGTATATCTACTTGATGAAACATAAGTCTGAAATAGTTGAAAGGTTCAAAGAATTTCAGAGTGAAGTGGAAAAATCATCGTGACAAGAAAATAAGGTTTCTACGATCTGATCGCGGAGACAAATATTTGAGTTACGAATTTGGTCTTCAATTAAACAATGTGGAATAGTTTCACAGCTCACGCCACCTGGAACACCACAATGTTATGGTGTGTCCAAACATCGTAACCGCACTTTATTGGATATAGTGCAATCTATGATGTTTCTTACTGATTTACCAATATCATTTTGGGATCATGCATTAGAGACAGCTGCATTCACGTTAAATTGGGCACCATCTAAATCCGTTGAGACGACACTATATGAACTGTGGTTTAGCAAGAAACCCAAGTTGTCGTTTCTTAAAGTTTGGAGTTGCGATGCTTATGTGAAAAAGTTTCATCTGATAAGCTCGAACCCAAATCGAGAAGTGCGTCTTCATAGAATACCCAAAGGAAATTGTTGGGTACACCTTCTATCACAGATCCGAAGGCAAGATATTCGTTGCTTAAGATGGATCCTTTCTAGAGAAGGAGTTTCTCTCGAAAGAAGTGAGTGGGAGGAAAGTAGAACTTGATGAGGTAATCTGTACTGTTCCCTTATTGAAAGTAGTTCATCACGAAATCTGTTCTTGTGACTACTATACCAATTAGTGAGGAAGCTAATGATGATGATCATGTAACTTCAGATCAAGTTACTACCGAACCTCGTAGGTAAAAAGCAGTGAGATCCGCACCAAAGTGGTACGGTAATCCTGTTACGGAGGTCGTGTTACTTGACCATGACAAACCTACGAACTATGAGGAAGCGATGATGAGCCCAGATTCGCAAAATGGTTTGAGGCCATGAAATCTGAGATATGATCCATGTATGAGAACAAAGTATGGACTTTGATGGATTTGCCCGATGATCGGCAAACCATAGAAAATAAATGGATCTTCAAGAGGAAGACGGACGTTGATAGTAGTGTTACTATCTACAAAGCTAGACTTGTCGAAAAAAGTTTTTTTGACAAAGTTCAAGATGTTGAATACAACGAGATTTTCTCACTCGTATCGATGCTTAAAAGTTTGTCCGAATCATGTTAGCAATTGCCGCATTTTATGAAATCTGGCAAATGGATAAACAAAACTGCATTCCTTAATGGAGTTATTAAAGAAGAGTTGTATGTGATGCAACCAAGAGGTTTTGTCGATCCTAAAGGTGTTAACAAAATGTGCATCTATGGACTGGTGCAAGCATCTCGGAGTTGGAATATACGCTTTGATAAGTTGATCAAAGCATATAGTTTATACAGACTTGCGATGAAGCCTGATTTATCGGAAAGTGAGTGGGAGCACTACAGCATTTCGATAAGTATATGTGAATGACATATTGTAGATCGGAAATAATGTAGAATTATTCTGCAAAGCATAAAGGAGTGTTTGAAAGGAGTTTTTTAAAGAAAGACCTCGGTGAAGTTGCTTACATATTGAGCATCAAGATCTATAGAGATAGTTCAAGACGCTTGATAAGTTTTTTCAATGAGTACATACCTTGACAAGATTTTGAAGTAGTTCAAAATGGAACAGTCAAAAAAAGAGTTCTTGCCTGTGTTACAAGGTGTGAAATTGAGTAAGACTCAAAACCCGACCACGGCAGAAGATAGAAAGAGAATGAAAGTCATTCCCTATGCCTTGGCCATAGGTTCTATAAAGTATGCCATCTTGTGTACCAGATCTATTGTATACCCTGCACCGAGTTTGGCAAGGAGTACAATAGTGATCTAGGAGTAGATCATGGACAGCGGTCAAAATTATCCTTAGTGGAATAAGGATATGTTTCTCGATTATGGAAGTGACAAAAGGTTAGGTCGTAAAGGGTTACGTCGATGCAAGTTTTGACACCGATCCGATGACTCTAAGTCTCGATCTAGATACATATTGAAAGTGGGAGCAATTAGCTAGAGTAGCCGTGCGAGCATTGTAGACATAGAAAAATTGCAAAATACATAACGGATCTGAATGTGAAAGACCCGTTGACTAAGACTCTCTCACAAGCAAAACATGATCACACGTTAGTACTCTTGGGTGTTAATCACATAGCGATGTGAACTAGATTACTGAATCTAGTAAACCCCTTGGGTGTTGGTCACATGGCGATGAGAACTATGGGTGTTAGTCACATGATGATGTGAACTATCAATGTTAATCACATGGTGATGTGATCTAGATTATTGACTCTAGTGCAAGTGGGAGACTGAAGGAAATATGCCCTAGAGGCAATAATAAAGTTATTATTTATTTCCTCATATCATGATAAATGTTTATTATTCATGCTAGAATTGTATTAACCGGAAACATAATACATGTGTGAATATATAGACAAACAGAGTGTCACTAGTATGCCTCTACTTGACTAGCTTGTTAATCAAAGATGGTTATGTTTCCTAACCATGAACAAGGAGTTGTTATTTGATTAACAAGGTCACATCATTAGTTGAATGATCTGATTGACATGACCCATTCCGTTAGCTTAGCACTCGATCGTTTAGTATGTTGCTATTGCTTTCTTCATGACTTATACATGTTCCTATGACTATGAGATTATGCAACTCCGTTTGCGGAGGAACACTTTGGTACTACCAAACGTCACAACGAATCGGGTGATTATAAAGGAGTACTACAGGTGTCTCCAAAGGCGATGTTGGGTTGGCGATTTCGAGATTAGGATTTGTCACTCCGATTGTCGGAGAGGTATCTCTGGGCCCTCTCGGTAATGCACATCACTTAAGCCTTGCAAGCATTACAACTAATGAGTTAGTTGCAAGATGATGTATTACGGAACGAGTAAAGAGACTTGCCGGTAACGAGATTGAACTAGGTATTGGATACCGACGATCGAATCTCGGGCAAGTAACATACCGATGACAAAGGGAACAAAAGTATGTTGTTATGCGGTCTGACCGATAAAGATCTTCGTAGAATATGTAGGAACCAATATGGGCATCCAGGTCCCACTATTGGTTATTGATCGGAGACGTGTCTCGGTCATGTCTACATTGTTCTCGAACCGTAGGGTCCGCACGCTTAAGGTTTCGATGACGGTTATATTATGAGTTTGTGTATTTTGATGTACCGAAGGAGTTTGGAGTCCCGGATGTGATCACGGACACGACGAGGAGTCTCGGAATGGTCGAGACGTAAAGATTGATATATTGGACAGCTATGTTCGGACATCGGAATGGTTCCGAGTGGTTTGGATAATACCGAGTCTGGGAGGGGTTACGGAACCCCGGGAAGTAATGGGCCTTAATGGGCCACGAGGGGAGAGAGAGGGCTGCGCCAGGAGGTGGCGCCCCCATGAGGAGTCCGAATTGGACAAGGAGGGGGCGCCCCTTCCCTCTCCTCTCCTCTCCTTCCTTCCCCTTCCCTCCTAGTTGGACTAGGAAAGGGAGTCCTACTCCCACTAGGAGGAGGACTCCCCTCCTTGGCGCCCTCTAGGGCCGGCCGGCCCTCCCCCTTGCTCCTTTATATACGGGGGCAGGGGGGCACCCTAAGACACACAAGTTGATCCTTGAGATCGTTCCTTAGCCGTGTGCGGTGCCCCCCTCCACCATATTCCACCTCGGTCATATCATAGCGGTGCTTAGGCGAAGCCCTGCGTCGGTAGAACATCAAGATCGTCACCACGCCGTCGTGCTGATGGAACTCTCTCCCTGGAGCTTTGCTGGATCAGAGCCCGAGGAGCGTCACCGAGCTGTACGTGTGTCAAGAACTCGGAGGCGCCGGAGTAACGGCGCTGGGATCGGTTGGATTGCGAGGAGAACATACGACTACTTCCTCTACATTGTGATCGCTTCCACTTCGGTCTACGAGGGTACGTAGACAGCACTCTGCCTCTCGTTGCTATGCATCACCATGATCTTGCGTGTGCGTAGGAAATTTTTTGAAATTACTACGTTCCCCAACACTAGAGGCAATAATAAAGTTATTATTTATTTGCTCATATCATGATAAATGTTTATTATTCATGCTAGAATTGTATTAACCGGAAACATGATACATGTGTGAATACAAAGACAAAACTATAGTCACTAGTATGCCTCTACTTGACTAGCTCATTAATCAAAGATGGTTATGTTTCCTAACCATAGACATGTGTTGTCATTTGATTAGTGGTATCACATCATTAGGAGAATGATGTGATTGACATGACCCATTCCGTTAGCCTAGCACTTGATCGTTTAGTATACTGCTATTGCTTTCTTCATGACTTATACAAAGTTCCTGCAACTATGAGATTGTGCAACTCCGTTTACGGAAGAACACTTTGTGTGCTACCAAACATCACAACGTAATCGGGTGATTATAAAGGTGCTCTCTGGTGTTTGGAAGGTACATGTTGGGTTGGCATAATTCGAGATTAGGTTTTGTCACTCCGATTGTCGGAGAGGTATCTCTGGGCCCTCTCGGTAATACTCATCACCTAAGCCTTGCAAGCATTGTAACTAATGTGTTAGTTATAAGATGATGTATTACAGAACGAGTAAAGAGACTTGCCGGTAACGAGATTGAACTAGGTATTGGATACCGACGATCAAATTTCGGGCAAGTAACATACCGATGACAAAGGGAACAACGTATGTTGTTATGCGGTTTGACCGATAAAGATCTTCGTAGAATATGTAGGAACCAATATGGGCATCCAGGTCCCGCTATTGGTTATTGACCGAGAATGGTTCTAGGTCATGTCTACATAGTTCTCGAACCCGTAGGGTCCGCACGCTTAACGTTATGATGAAAGTTTTATTATGAGTTTATAAGTTTTGATGTACCGAAGTTTGTTCGGAGTCCCAGATGTGATCACGGACATGACGAGGAGTCTCAAAATGGTCGAGAAATAAAGATTTATATATTGGACGACTATATTCGGAGACCGAAAGTGTTCCGGGTGATTTCGGAGAAAACCGGAGTGCCGGGGGGGTTACCGGAACCCCCGGGGAGAGTTAATGGGCCACATGGGCCTTGGTGGGAAGAGAGAGTGGCGGCCAGGGTGGGCACGCCCCCTCTCCCTCTGGTCCGAATTGGACTAGGAGGGGGCGGCGCCCCCCTTTCCTTCCCCCCTCTCCCCCTTCCTTCCCCCTCCTAGTAGGAGTAGGAAAGGAGGAATCCTACTCCTACTATGAGGAGGATTCCTCCTCCTTGGCGCGCCCAAGGGGCGGCCGCCTCCCCTTGCTCCTTTATATACGAGGCGGGGGCACCCATAGACACACAAGTTGATCTACGATCGTTCCTTAGCCGTGTGCGGTGCCCCCTCCACCATATTCCACCTCGGTCATATCGTCGCGGAGTTTAGGCGAAGCCTGCGCCGTAGAACATCATCATCGTCCTACCACGCCGTCGTCTTGTGGAACTCATCACCGAAGCTCGACTGGATCGGAGGCCAGAGATCGTCATCGAGCTGAACGTGTGCTGAACTCGGAGGCTCCGTACGTTCGGTGCTTGGATCGGTCGGATCGTGAAGACGTACGACTACATCAACCGCGTTGTGCTAACGCTTCCGCTTACGGTCTACGAGGGTACGTGGATGAATACTCTCCCCTCTCGTTGCTATGCCACCACCATGATCTTGCGTGTGCGTAGGAAATTTTTTGAAATTACTACGTTCCCCAACAGTGGTATCAGAGCCTAGGTTTTATGCGTTGATGTTATATGCACGAGTAGAACACAAGTGAGTTGTGGACGATACAAGTCATACTGCTTACCAGCATGTCATACTTTGGTTCGGCGGTATTGTGAGATGAAGCGGCCCGGACTGACATTACGCGTACGCTTACGCGAGACTGGTTTCACCGTTACAAGCACTCGTGCTTAAAGGTGGCTGGCGGGTGTCTGTCTCTCTCACTTTAGCTGAATCGAGTGTTGCTACGCCCGGTCCTTCTGAAGGTTAAAACAGCACCAACTTGACGAACTATCGTTGTGGTTTTTGATGCGTAGGTAAGAATGGTTCTTGCTAAGCCCATAGCAGCCACGTAAAATTTGCAACAACAAAGTAGAGGACGTCTAACTTGTTTTTGCAGGGCATGTTGTGATGTGATATGGTCAAGACGTGATGCTATATTTTATTGTATGAGATGATCATGTTTTGTAACGAAGTTATCGGCAATCGGCAGGAGCCATGTGGTTGTCGCTTATTGTATGAAATGCAACGCCTGTAATTGCTTTACTTTATCACTAAGCGGTAGCGATAGTTGTAGAAGCAATAGATGGCGAACGACAATGATACTACGATGGAGATCAAGGTGTCGCTACCGGTGGCGATGGTGATCACGACGCGGTGCTTGGAGATGGAGATCACAAGCACAAGATGATGATGGCCATATCATATCACTTATATTGATTGCATGTGATGTTTATCCTTTATGCATCTTATCTTGCTTTGATTGACGGTAGCATTTTAAGATGATCTCTCACTAAAATTATCAAGAAGTGTTCTCCCGAGTATGCACCGTTGCCAAAGTTCGTCATGCCCGACACCACGTGATGATCGGGTGTGATAAGCTCACGCCCATCTACAACGGGTGCAAGCCAGTTTTGCACACGCGAATACTCAGGTTAAACTTGACGAGCCTAGCATATGCAGATATGGCCTCGGAACACGGAGACCGAAAGGTCGAGCGTGAATCATATAGTAGATATGATCAACATAGTGATGTTCACCATTGAAAACTACTCCATCTCACGTGATGATCGGTTATGGTTTAGTTGATTTGGATCACGTGATCACTTAGATGACTAGAGAGATGTCTGTCTAAGTGGGGGTTCTTAAGTAATATGATTAACTGAACTTAAATTTATCATGATCTTAGTACCTGATAGTATTTTGCTTGTCTATGTTTATTTGTAGATAGATGGCTCGTGCTGTTGTTCCGTTGAATTTTAATGCGTTCCTTGAGAAAGCAAAGTTGAAAGATGATGGTAGCAATTACACGGATCGGGTCCGTAACTCGAGGATTATCCTCATTGCTGCACGTAAGAGCTACGCCCTGGATGCACCGCTAGGTGACAGTGCCTCTTCTTTGAGCAACGCCAGATGTTGTGAACGTCTGGCAGAGCAAAGTTGATGACTACTCTATAGTTCAGTGTGCCATGCTTTACGGCTTAGAACCGGGTCTTCAACGACGTTTTGAACGTCATGGAGCATATGAGATGTTCCAGGAGTTGAAGTTAATATTTCAAGCAAATGCCCGGATTGAGAGATATGAAGTCTCCAATAAGTTCTATAGCTGCAAGATGGAGGAGAATAGTTCGTCGGTGAACACATACTCGTAATGTCGGGTATAATAATCACTTAATTCAACCGGGAGTTAATCTTCCGATGATAGTGTCATTGATGTAATTCTCCAATCACGCCACCAAGCTACAAGAGCTTTGTGATGAACTATAATATGCAAGGGATGAACAAGACTATTCGAGCTCTTCGCAATGCTAAAAGCTGCGGAGGTAGAAATCAAGAAGGAGCATCAAGTGTTGATGGTCAACAAGACCACTAGTTTCAAGAAAAGGGCAGAGGGAAGAAGAAGGGAACTTCAAAAGAACGGCAAGCAAGTTGCTGCTCAAGAGAAGAAACCCAAGTCCGGACCTAAGCCTGAAACTAAGTGCTTCTACCGCAAGCGATCGGTCAGTCCTTTGAAGCGGAACTGCCCCAAGTATTTGGTGGATAAGAAGGATGGCAAAGTGAACAAAGGTATATGTGATATACATGTTATTGATGTGTACCTAACTAGAGCTCGTAGTAGCACCTGGGTATTTGATACTGGTTCTGTTGCTAATATTTGCAACTCGAAACAAGGACTACGGAATAAGCGAGCACTGGCCAAGGACGAGGTGACGATGCGCGTGGGAAACGGTTCCAAAGTTGATGTGATCGCGGTCGGCACGCTACCTCTACATCTACCTTCGGGATTAGTTTTAGACCTGAATAATTGTTATTTGGTGCCAGCGTTGAGCATGAACATTATATCTGGATCTTTTTTAATGCGAGACGGTTATTCATTTAAATCAGAGAATAATGGTTGTTCTATTTATATGAGTAATATCTTTTATGGTCATGCACCCTTGAAGAGTGGTCTATTTTTATTAAATCTCGATAGTAGTGATACACATATTCAAAATGTTGAAGCCAAAAGATGCAGAGTTGATAATGATAGTGCAACTTATTTGTGGCACTGTCATTTAGGTCATATCAGTGTAAAACGCATGAAGAAACTCCATACTGATGGACTTCTGGAATCACTTGATTATGAATCACTTGGTACTTGCGAACCGTGCCTCATGGGCAAGATGACTAAAACACCGTTCTCCGGTACTATGGAGAGAGCAACAGATTTGTTGGAAATCATACATACAGATGTATGTGGTCCGATGAATGTTGAGGCTCGTGGCGAATATCATTATTTTCTCACCTTCACAGAAGATTTGAGCAGATATGGGTATATCTACTTAATGAAGCACAAGTCTGAAACATTTGAAAAGTTCAAAGAATTTCAGAGTGAAGTGGAAAATCATCGTAAAAACAAAATAAAGTTTCTACGATCTGATCGTGGAGGAGAATATTTGAGTTACGAGTTTGGTTTACATTTGAAACAATGCGGAATAGTTTCGCAACTCACGCCACCCAGAACACCACAACAAAATGGTGTGTCCGAACGTCGTAATCGTACTTTACTTGATATGGTGCGATCTATGATGTCTCTTACCGATTTACCGCTATCGTTTTGGGGTTATGCTTTAGAGACGGCCGCATTCACGTTAAATAGGGCACCATCAAAATCCGTTGAGACGACGCCTTATGAACTGTGGTTTGGCAAGAAACCAAAGTTGTCGTTTCTTAAAGTTTGGGGCTGCGATGCTTATGTGAAGAAACTTCAACCAGATAAGCTCGAACCCAAATCGGAGAAATGTGTCTTCATAGGATACCCAAAAGAGACTATTGTGTACACCTTCTATCACAGATCCGAAGGCAAGACATTCGTTGCTAAGAATGGATCCTTTCTAGAGAAGGAGTTTCTCTCGAAAGAAGTGAGTGGGAGGAAAGTAGAACTTGATGATATAATTGTATCTACTCTGTCGTGGATTTGTCACGGCAGATGTCCTAGCATAAGGACTTAGTCGTGGAGCCATCGCTACGGGTTTACTTGCAGGGGTTAAAGCGGACACAAAGACACGAGGGTTTATACTAGTTCGGCCCCTTCGATGAAGGTAAAAGCCTACGTCTAGTTGTGATGGAATTGATGTGGTCTCGATGGCTAGGGAGCAAATAAGCTTCGCCTAGGCTCGAGTTGTGGTTGTTCGTCCTTGAACCGCCGGTCGTCCCCTTATATATATACGGTGACGCCTGCGTCGGTTTCTAGAGTCCCAACCGTTCATACTCGTATCCCGGTTGGTATCTCTCTTCCTAACTTACAATACAAGCTATACATCGGGCCGGTTTACGGCTACAAGTTCTAAACCAACTACAGGCCTTGGGCCTTTCCATGATTACACTACTAGCGGAGTTAACCCGGCCCAAGCTTGGCCGGTTTACACCTAGTGGTAATATCCCCAACATTAGCCCCAGATTGATTTGAACTGGTTCATGTCAATTCTTCAACGAACCTGCATCTTGGACATCTTCTTTGTTTAATAAACCGTCACGCCATCATTGCTTCTGATCACTGTAAACCGGCATGACATCGTTGCTTCTGGTCACTGTAAACCGGCATGACGTCATCTTGAAGTTTATCCTTTATAACGCCTTCTTTAATGACTGTCCCTAGATTCACGCACTTGACCTAGCTTTACTTCCTTATAAATAGGACCGAAGGGTCATTCATTTCCCTTCGCTTCCTCTTCTTCTTCCTCGCCGCTGCCTTTGGAGCTCCGTCGTCGTCATCAACGTCGCCGCCCTAGGCATTGCATCAACCTGTTCGGACCGAACACTGCGGTCTTTCTCCGCGCCTCCTCCGTTTCCGGTAAATTTATTACCTTTCTTCAGTCTGTTCCCTCACCTTAGATCTGTTTCTAGGGTTCGAGCTTCATACCATGTTCCTCGCATATTTTCACCTTTCTAGCTCTTGAGCCATGCTATGAATCCCGTTCTGTACCAAACGATGACTCCTGTGTATCCGCTGCACTTTCTCATCTTAATCCCATAAATCTTCTGCATATACACTTTATGGTGCATTTCCTGTTTCTTCTTTACTTCCGCGATGCTTTTCCTGTTTTCTGAAAACCCGCGTTTGATCCGTAGTAAACATGAACTTTTGTGAAACCTGTTTCTGTCTACGACTTCAATTACCTTCAAAGCCAAGACTAGGCGGTTTAACTCACCATGGTAAAAATAATGCTAAACCGGCACCGGCACCGGCATACCATTAGTCCCCTTGTTGAACCGCCAGAACATATCTGAAATCATCTGATAACAAGTTGATTTATAGGAACCGCCTCCGGTTTATCATAATTTAAACCAATCACTCCGTAACAAGCAACTTCTTAAACCGGATCCTTCCTCTTTGTAGATCATATGATGGCCAAACAGTGTACGAGTGCAACTGGTTCCTTCCGTGTCTCCGAGACACGCTTAAAAGAACTGTATCGATCGGCGCCTAGATGATCAACACACAATCCATTGGAGGGTTCCTGAGAGGAGTGTCCTCCCACGCCTCAGGAAGGAGAGGTCGTAGTTTTCGCAGATCACCTGGCCCAGGGTTTCAAACCGCCCGGGTCGAAATTTTACCGGATGTAATGGCCAATTTTCAACTCCGGCCCCAAGATATCGGCCCCAACTCTGTTACCAATCTGTGCCACTTCCAAGTGCTGTCCGAAGCATACCTGCAGGAGGAACCCTCTGTTGAGCTGTTCAGGGATCTCTTTCACCTAAACCGCCGCACCGAATTCACTGATGGCCCCAATACAGAGTTGGGCGGTATGGCTATTCAGAAGAGGAAGGAGATCACTTATCCCCACGTCAAACTCCATACTCATCCCAAAGAGTGGAACGCGACTTGGTTATACTGCAAAGACACTTCTCCTGAAGGTGAAAATCCTTTGCCTGGTTTTCGTCCAGAGCGGCTCAGCAACACTCATCCCTTTCCGCAACGACTGACTGCCAAAGAAAGAAGCAAATACGCTCCACAATTATCCAAGCTTCGGGCCTTCATGGCCAACGGTTTGACTGGGATCGATCTGGCACGCTGCTGGTTATCCTGGGGCATATTGCCTCTGAGCCGGCGCTCCGGTTTGATGTGCCAGTATACCGGCAGCGTCGATGACCCACTCCGACACACCAAACTAAAACTGTCTGAAAATGAAGTCACGGATTCCGTGAGGAAGATGCTGAATGAACCGGAGCACCTTTGTGCCCAAACCGGCTTGGCTCCTTACTGCACCTTTAACGCACCTCCTGCGGTAAGTCTCTGACTGCGTTATCATTAAATACTGCTACCACTTTCATACTTCCAACTCTTAGTTATTTCTGATGCAGGGGGATAATCCGTTTTGGAGCAAGAAACTCTCGCAGGACAAAGCGGACAAGGCTGGACGGCCAAGCCGGCCCAAAACGAAAGTTGTTAAGAAATCCGCCCACAAGAGGAAAACCACGGCCGTTCGATCCGCCATCGATGATGATGTGGGTAATCCGAACTTGATTCTCTTGGCTTGTTTTTACACGCCTTATTGATGATGATGTTTGTCGATGATTGAAGCCAAAGAACGCAGAATTTGCTGAGGTAACCATTCTTTCCTCCGATTCAACAAATTTGCCTTCACCGAAATTTCGCCGGGCAAACCGGAAAGTTAACTTTTCTCACCCCCTTGCTTACTTGGATCCCAAACTTCTTATGAAGACACAGCAGCATGAAGCTCGCCGCACAACCCGGCACAGCGGACAGGTAGTTACCTCTGCCGGTTTACCAAACAGCCCGGCTCGAAAGCGCCGCACCGAGGTTTCCAATCTTTTTATTACCTTGAATTCCAAAGCGGGTTTATTCCGTCAACCTCTTAATCCGTCCGACTCCGATTATCAGGTCACCTCCCATTCGTCCTCTGGCGAATCATCAGCTACTCAGCTACCACCGTTGAAGATAGCCGTCGGGTAAGTTCATACAGTCATATTCTTGTTGATTTCTTCTGTAATGCACACGCCTTGCTCCTGAATCTTTGCTTCTCAGAACTAAACCAAACCCAGCAAAAGGCTCGCTGGACAAAACAATCAAGAATCTGCCGCTTCAGATCATGAGCGGGCACCGGATCTTGAAAATGTTGCTTCTGAAGATATTCCAACTGATCCTCCGGTTCAAGAAGATGTTATTCCTGAGGAGAGACCTATGGATGTCTCAATGTCTGTTGATCCACCTGCTAGTAATATCCGGTCTGAAGAGCCTCACAGTCCTGCCAAAACAACTGTGCCCACACGATCCGTCGAATCGAAAGATGATGACGTGGTAATTACTGGAACAGGCCATTCTGAGCCGGGGAATGCTGCAACTCTAACCCGGCACACTGTGAAGGAGGACTCTTCCGCTTTTAACAAAGGAAAATGGAATGTAGAGCTGGAAACTTATGCCGCTATGAGCGCCCAAGACCTTCATTCCGGATATCTGAACCGGCTTTACAGTAGCCGTGATTATGAAGCTGGCTTGGTGAAACTGATGAGAGACAAGTTTGAGGTAACGCTCCTTTCCTTATTACCGATATAGTAATCCTTGTAGCCCCCAAGAGCCGGTTTGCAATCTTTGATCAAACTGGTACTTGATAATTTGCTTTGATAGACTTTTGTAATCTTCCCTCATAACCACCAGGGCCGGTTTAAGTATGTAAACCTAAACCGGTACTTCAAAAACTTCTTGTCGACACTGTAATAGAATCAAATAGCCATTAGCCCCCAAGTGCCGAGTTGAATACTCGTATTGAACTTGGGACTTTGCCATGTATTAGCAGTAGAAAAATTGAAGGTACATTAGCCCCCAAGTGTCAAGCATATAACTGTGTTGTATGATTGAGACTTTAACTTGAATTGTTGGCTGATCATATGCACAGGCTGAGGTGAAAATCAAAGATGATCGAATCGCCGATTTACTGTGCTGTCTCGAAAACCAAAGAAAGCCGAGACAGATAAAGCCAAGAAGGAGCTAACCAGCGCCTTTGATCTGCAATGAACAGTTGAAGGAAAGTATGAAGAAGGAACAGGCGGTCTGGGCCACCGAAAAGGCCAACTTGCTCAAACGGGCCGAGAATGCTGAAGCTGCCCTTAAACCGGTGGTGGATGATCTGACAGCCGTGAAGCGGCAAGTGCATTCTATGACGGCAGCCATCTTCGGTAAGTTCCCTGTTAATAAGTGCAATATGCTTTTCTGCTGCACCAAGATTCGGTTTAAAATATCCTGTCATCATATGCGTGCACGCGTTGGGCACTTGGGTAATGACATACGGAAGAAACTGAAAGCTGTCTACACTTTAGTGGAGCAGCTATATACCGGAGCCCAGCGCGTTATTACCACAATGTCACATAATAACTCGGCGCCGTCCCTGATCCAAGACACCTTGAACTGGCTATCCATCGTTCCTTCCCGGATTGAAGAGGTGAAGAAATCCGCTGCCCGAACCGGAGCCATCAATGCCTTGATCCGAGCTAAAGCACAGGTGCCGGATTTTGATCCTGTGGAAGCAGCTCAAGGCTATCCCAAAGGTGAAGGAGGACGGCTCGGACTTTAACGAAGAGGACTTGCGTGCAATAAACCGCGCGGTATGCTTTGGCTTGTCAATTGGCAGAAGAGGCCGATTTGGAGCACTACCAAGCCCAATACAATGAGCAGAACAAGCGTATTTCCGCTCCAACCTTTGAACCGGAAAACTTGATCCCTCCAATCCGTAAGCACACTTATGCTCCTGACATTGAACCATCATCTCTGATTCACGAAGAGGCTGTTTTCCAAGCGCTGATGGGAATCGACTGGACTTCTGTGGATTTCCAGCCGATGGGTAGGGACGAGGATGCTGAAGCGGCGGAAGATGAAGAATAGTTTTGAACCGGTAGCCGGTTTATCTCAACGAACAACGATCTCATTCGGGCACTGTGTGTTGCCTTGTAATAGCCTTAGTTAAAACTTACTGCCTGGGTATGCCTTCGTGCATCGAGGAAACTTTTATTTGATTCACTCCCCCTGCAACCAAAAGATTGAACCTCGGCGGCGGTGACACCGCCATCCGGTTTATGGCATCCAATAGATTTTGTGTATGGAAAATCAATTAATATGTGATACAAATACCTGCCATACTTGGGCATGAAGCTGGCGTAGCCAATCTTGAAGCGGAGGCCTTTAAGCAATCATGACCATCTGGGGAAATAATAACTTCCTCATAAGCGTGCTGAATCAACACAAGCCCCCATGTTTCTCCATAAGGGTGAACCGGAAGTAGGTAAACCGGAAAAATAAGAACTTCGGTGCAATACCAAACCGTGTACTGTCAGTTTGCTACTGACAGCTAAACCGGATAAAAATATTCGTCGAGTTGGAAACGCAACAAAAATCGAATACCAAATATGGCAACAAAGGCAATAACTCTTTGCAAAAGGAAAGCTGCATGGAGCTGGTCAGATGGCATTACCATGGTCAGACGCAACCAAGCCCCCCGAAGGTGTAGCGATGGTGCTAGTCGGCCAGGTCCCCAAAAGACTCGTGGCGAGTACGCCGGCCAAGTGGCATGACATTGGTTCGGGTTCACCAAGCCTCAAGTGACGCTGGCCCTATTGGCCGACCAAGAGGCGTGACGGTTCAGACGTGACCGTGTCCCCAAATGATCTGGTGGCTTACGCCTATCAAGAGGTGTTGCGTTGGTTCGGATACGACCAAGCCCCCAAATGATCCGGTGGCTTGCGCCTATCAAGAGGTGTTGCGTTGGTTCAGATACGACCAAGCCCCCAAGTGATAAATATAATTGTCAAGGGGTAAACCGGAGGCCGCTTTAAAAACTGAAGCACTCCATGTAACCACACATGAAAAGAAAGACAGAGACCCCGCTTTAGCTGAGGCCCTGATTTTTATTATATCGAAGATAATATATACATTGTTATGCTATGTACATAAACTGAGCCGATGACTCAAGTGTAGTAAGGTCGAAGATGAGCTATATTCCACGGCCTATTGGTCTCCTCTTCTGATGTACGTGAGTCTTGACGCTCTCGAATATCAACCAGATAGTAGGAACCGTTGTGTAGATTCTTGCTGACCACAAAGGGTCCTTCCCAAGGCGGGGATAGCTTATGCATATCAGTCTGGTCTTGGATGAGACGAAGCACCAAATCTCCTTCCTGAAAGGCTCTGGTTTTAACCCGGCGGCTGTGATAACGACGAAGATCTTGCTGGTAAATCGCCGAACGAGCGGCTGCCATATCACGCTCCTCATCCAATAGGTCCAAAGCGTCCTGTCGTGCCACCTCGTTGTCCGCTTCAACATAAGCCGCTACACGGGGCGAATCGTGCCTGATATCACTGGGAAGAACTGCTTCTGCTCCATAAACCATGAAGAAAGGTGTGTAGCCAGTAGATCGGTTTGGCGTAGTATTGATACTCCATAACACCGATGGGAGCTCCTCAACCCAGCACCACGGTGTTCTCTCGTAATGGAACCGAAGTCGGGTTTGATACCGCGCAAGATTTCTGATTAGCACGCTCGCCTGCCCGCTGGACTGGGGTGCGCCATCGATGAGACGCAAGCGGATGTGCTCACGCTCACGTAATTCTTTCATAGCTCCCTTGGACAGATTAGTGCCATTGTCAAGAATGATACTTGTGGAAAGCCAAACCGGAAAATCACCTTTTTGATGAACTGCACCGCTGTTGCCGCATCACACTTACTGACGGGTTCCGCTTCAACCCACTTGGTGAATTTATCCACTGCCACCAACAGGTGGGTCTTCTTATCTTTGGATCGCTTAAAAGGCCCAACCATATCCAGCCCCTAGGTCGCAAACGGCCACGTTATTGGGATCATCCGCAATTCCTGTGCCGGTACATGAGCACGCCTGGAGAATTTCTGACATCCATCGCACCGTTTGACCAAGTCCTCCGCATCAGCATGAGTAGTTAGCCAGTAAAATCCATGACGGAATGCCTTCGCCACCAGGGACTTTGAACCGGCGTGATGCCCGCAATCCCCTTCATGGATCTCTCGTAAAATTTCACAACCTTCCTCAGGGGAAACACAGCGTTGAAATGCCCCTGAAACACTGCAATGATGCAACTCCCCATTAAGAATCGTCATAGACTTGGAGCGCCGGATTATCTGCCTGGCCAGAACCTCATCGTCTGGCAATTCTCCTCGAGTCATATATGCAAGGTAAGGCACCGTCCAATCCGGAATAGCATGTAACGCCGCCACCTGGCGAGACTCGGATCAGGAATTGCCAAATCCGCTTCACCAGGAGCTGAACCGACGGATTGTGCAAAACGCCGAGGAAGACATTAGGGGAACCGGTTTACGCTGAGAACCCAAACGGCTTAAAGCGTCCGCCGCTTCGTTCTTCCGGCGATCCACATGATCCACTTGATAGCCCTTGAAACAACCTGCGATATTATCCACTTCTCGACGATATGCAGCCATAAGGGGGTCTTTAGAATCCCAAGTGCCAGATACTTGCTGAGCCACCAGGTCCGAGTCACCAAAGCACTTAACCCGGCTTAAGTTCATCTCCTTAGCCATCCGGAGGCCATGAAGCAAGGCTTCGTACTCAGCTGCATTATTAGTACAAGGGAACATTAAGCGGAGAACGTAACAAAACTTATCACCTCGTGGGGAAGTTAAACGACTCCAGCCCCCGAGCCTTCCAACTGTCTGGACCCGTCGAAATGAATAGTCCAGTATGTGTGATCCGGCTTTTCCTCTGGTGCTTGTAACTCTGTCGATCGTTAATGAAATCAACAAGGGCTTGTGATTTCACCTGCAGCTTGTGTATATACTTTAGCCCATGCGCCCAAGCTCGATGGCCCATTTTGCAATCCGACCGATCGCCTCCGGTTTCAGATGATGTCACCTAAAGGAGCGGAACTAACCATCGTAATAGGGTGTCCTTGGAAATATTGCTTCAATTTCCGGCTGGCCATAAAAACACCATAGACTAGCTTCGCCAATGCGGATATCTGCTTGGACTCAATAAGCACCTCGCTGATATAATAAACCGCCGTTGAACGGATACTCTTTTCCTTCCTCCTTGCGCCCACCACAATGGCCACACTCACCGCCGAGCATTGGCTGCCACATATAATAAGAGTGGCTCCTTGTCAACCGGAGCCGCAAGAACAAAGCGAGGTTGGCCAATTGCCGCTTTAGATCCTCAAAGCTTCATCGGTAATTTGGACTCGCATTTAAATTACCTGCCTTCCTCAAAGATCTGGTATAAGGGGATGGCCTTCTCCCCGAGGCGGCTGATAAACCGGCTCAATGCAGCAATTCGGCCCGCGAGGCGTTGAACATCGTTGACACACTTTGGTTTAGCCAAGGAAGTGATGGCTTTAATTTTCTCCGGATTAGCCTCGATTCCTCTGTTAGACACCAGGAACCCCAATAACTTGCCAGCCGGAACACCAAACACACACTTGGCCGGATTAAGCATCATCTTATAAATGCGCAAGTTGTCGAAGGTCTCCTTCAAATCTTCCACCAGTGTCTCCTGTTGCCTTGATTTCACCACAATGTCATCTACATAGGCGTGCACATTGCGGCCGATCTGCGTATGCAAGCAATTCTGTACACACCGCTGATAAGTAGCTTGGGCACTCTTGAGCCCAAAAGGCATAGATACATAGCAGAAGGCCCCAAAGGGAGTTATAAACGTCGTCTTCTCCTGGTCCTTAACTGCCATTTTGATCTGATGATATCCAGAGTATGCGTCCAAAAAACTTAAACGCTCACATCCTGCCGTGGCATCAATAATCTAATCGATGCGGGGGAGAGCAAAAGGATCTGTTGGGCAGGCCTTGTTGAGATCTGTAATCCACACACATACGCCAGTGCCGTTTTTCTTAAGGACCAGCACCGGATTAGCAAGCCACTCTGGATGAAACACTTCAATGATAAAACCAGCCGCCAGGAGCCTGGCTACCTCTTCCCCAATAGCCTTGCGTCTCTCTTCATTAAACCGGCGGAGGAACTGTTTCACCGGTTTATACTTAGGATCCACATTAAGTGTGTGCTCAGCGAGTTCTCTCGGTACACCTGGCATGTCAGATGGCTTCCATGCAAAGATGTCTCGGTTCTCACGGATGAACTCGATGAGCGCGCCTTCCTATTTAGGATCCAGGTTGGCACTGACAGTGAACTGCTTGGACGAATCGCCTGGCACAAAGTCAACAAGCTTGGTTTCAGCTGCCGATTTGAATTTCAGATCCGATTCATGCTCTGTAGTGGGCTTCTTCAAAGGGGTCATATCTGCCGGATCAACATTGTCCTTATAAAATTTCAACTCCTCCGTGGCACAGACCGCCTCTGCATAAGCTGCATATCCTTCCTCACATTCCAAAGCGACTCGGCAGCTTCCATGCACCGTTATTGTTCCTTTGTAACCCGGCATTTTGAGCTGCAAGTAGATATAACAGGGTCGTGCCATGAACTTAGCATAAGCCGGTCGTCCAAATAAGGCATGGTATGGGCTCCGGATTTTCACTACTTCAAAAGTTAGCTTTTCAGACCGGGAATCATGCTCATCTCCAAAGGCCACATCCAGGGCTATCTTACCAATAGGATAAGCAGATTTGCCTGGTACTACACCATGAAACACCGTATTGGACGGTCTGAGATCTTTATCTGTGAGACCCATACGACGGAAAGTGTCATAGTACAATATATTGATACTGCTTCCTCCATCCATAAGTACCTTAGTAAACTTATAGCCCCCCACCTGGGGATCTACCACCAAAGCCAGCTGACCCGGATTATCAACCCGGGGGGGATGGTCCTCTCTGCTCCATACGATAGGCTGCTCTGACCAACGCAAATACCGTGGCAAAGCCGGCTCAACAGAATTTACTGCCCGTTTGTGAAGCTTCCGATCCCGCTTGTCCAAGCTGGTTGTGAAAACATGATACTGCCCGCCGTTCAACTGCTTTGGCTGGCTCGATAGCTCGATCGCCGTTGTTGTTCTTCGCCACCTTGATTACTCTGGTTATTGAAATTGCCCTGGCTATGCCCTGAACCGGAAGCTCCGTCCTGACCCGGCCCATGAAAACCGGATCCTGAACCACCACCTGAACCCTGGTCATATCGGAAAGCATCGGAATTTTTGAACTCTTGCATAATAGAACAGTCTTTCCAAAGATGATTCGATGGGTTTTCTTTCGTCCCGTGCTTGGGACAAGGCTGATTCAACAAGTAATTCAAACGGTTTGCACCAGCATTTGGACCCCTATTCGCCTTGCCTCTGCGCGCTGGAACCTCATCCTGCGCATTAGTGTTGGCTACGAAATCATCAGCCTTGCGCTTGCCCCCGTTTCCATGACCTGCCGGTTTGTGATGCTGCTGCTTGGAGTTGCCATTCTTCTTTCCCTTCCCTGCTTCGTCATCATCTGCTTCAGGATCCTTGGTACTGTCTGAATCGGCATGTTTTACCAAAGCGGTCATGAGGGTTCCGTATCATTGCGTAAACGCTTCATACGCCCCAGCTTAAGTTTCAGAGGCTCAAACCGCAGTTGCCTTCCAATGTGATGATCGCCGAGTCAAGATTGATCCGGTCCGAGGAGTGCAAAATCTCGACACACGGCGCGTCCAACGGGTTGTTGACTCTCCTTCTTCTGAACGCAAGCCGCCAGGTCTACTATGGACTTGGGCTGCTTACATGTATCCTTGAAATTTGGATAAACGGGCCCGTGAATCGACCCCACTTAACCGATAGAATTGGGCGGCAAGCTTTTCAACCAAGCACGGGCTGTGCCCTCCATCATCATGGTGAAGTACTTTGCACACGCCGCTTCATCAACATCTAGCATCTCCATGGCCATCTCATAACTCTCAACCCACGCTGTGGGATAGATCTGCGGTGTAATTCGGCACCTTGCGCGGGCCTTTAAAATCTTTAGGCGAGCGCACACATTGCGAGAGCGGGATTAAGCAGAGGCACTCCCAGAGCGGACGCGACTCGGACCGGCGGCGGTGGTAGGGCGATCTGGTGTATGTTGACCCGCATCATCTCGCGGCTGCTAACTCGCCTCCTGCGTGCGGCCCGATCCACCACCTCCCGAGCATTACGAAGCGCTGCCTACACTGGTGATTGCCTCGGCCGCTTCACGGTCCCGCTACATTTGATAGGGCCGGTTCATCCATGCTTTCTTTGTAGCTCCGCTTGACGGGCGCGAGTGAATCCGATCGCGGCTGTATGAATACGCTTCCTCTTTGGATTAGTGCAGTCCGAGAAGCTCCTTAACCCGGCGTGTCTCAACCGCCAGGGGAATCTCCTTCGACCGATCGCCTCCAATCGCAAGCAGCAAACTGCAACAAGGTTGTCCATAGGGTTGGAGTAATGGCCCGGGCGTCTGACCGCGGAGGGATCACCGTGATTCTGCTGTGGGGGCTCCATCGGGCGCGGTTGGACCGTCGCTCCTGCTCTGGTGCCTCAATCCGGTTCACCTCCTGTCTTTGGGCGGGTTATCGGGTCCGCCCGGGTCTGAAAGAGGTTTCTAGGGTCAAATCCTGATGGCAGGCGCGATCTGTACTTCCGCCTTAACACCTCCTGCGCGCGCTCTGGTCAAGCATGAGTTTGTAAGCTTGTGCATCTAAAGCGCCCGCTCTGCGCCATGCGCTCCTTCTTCTGCCGCTAGATCCGCTTTGGCTTGCGTGATCTGCTCTCTCACCTTCGCGATTTCTGCGTTATGGGCCTCCTGATCTGCTGGGTTATTCTCCGCCATGAGCGCTGCTAGCGCATCAAACAGATCTGGCAAAACTTGAACCGGCGGTCGCACCGGGCCTCCTGCCCCTGCTGCCGCTTGCTGAACCGGAAAGCATTGCTGCTGCGGTTGAAGAGAGGTTTGCGCCTGCGCGCATCGCCATGAATACCCGATCCGGTTTAGCTGGCTTGGGGGTCCGGAATCGTCACCATCGAACAGCCTCGATCATACCATCCTGCAGCTGGTACAATGACTCGGTCTCTCCTGCTGAAGATTCATCGCCGAGTAAACGACCGCCTCGCTGTCTTTGCTCGAACCGCATCATACTCCCTCCATGGGTAGCTCCAACGAAGACATGCTTCACGGCCGGTTTAGCCGGGCTGGTCGCGCGATGAGCCGTCTCGACGAAGTCGGTGCAGTGTCGCTCCGCCCAGCCCTCCGGTCTTGCCGATGAAAACGTATGCCGCCGAACGGGACCCGATATCCATATTCGATTGAATCGGCCTCGGGACCCCATCCAAAGATCGCCGATGTAGATCCGCCGCGACGACTCTTGGTCATCCGCCCACGACGTAGCCTTCGAGTCCTTTGAGCTTGCCCTCCAAGATCGCCAAACCATCGCGGCGATAGCCCCACGGTGGGCGCCAACCGTCGTGGATTTGTCACGGCAGATGTCCTAGCATAAGGACTTAGTCGTGGAGCCATCGCTACGGGTTTACTTGCAGGGTTAAAGCGGACACAAAGACACGAGGGTTTATACTAGTTCGCCCTTCGATGAAGGTAAAAGCCTACGTCTAGTTGTGATGGAATTGATGTGGTCTCGATGGCTAGGGAGCAAATAAGCTTCGCCTAGGCTCGAGTTGTGGTTGTCTGTCCTTGAACCGCCGCCGGGTCGTCCCCTTATATATATACGGGTGACGCCCGTCGGTTTGCAGAGTCCCAACCGGTTCATACTCGTATCCCGGTTGGTATCTCTCTATTCCTAACTTACAATACAAGCTATACATCGGGCCGGTTTACGGCTACAAGTTCTAAACCAACTACAGGCCTTGGGCCTTTCCATGATTACACTACTAGCGGAGTTAACCCGGCCCAAGCTTGGCCGGTTTACACCTAGTGGTAATATCCCCAACATACTCCCTTATTGGAAAGTAATTCATCACGAGAACCGGTTCCTGTGACGACTACACCAATTAGTGAGGAAGCTAATGATATTGATCATGAAACTTCAGATCAAGTTTCTACTGAACCTCGTAGGTCTAGCAGAGTAAGATCCGCACCAGAGTGGTACGGTAATCCTATTCTGGAAGTCATGTTACTTGACCATGATGAACCTACGAACTATGAGGAAGCGATGATGAGCCCAGATTCCGCAAAATGGCTAGAGGCCATGAAATCTGAGATGGGATCCATGTATGAAAACAATGTATGGACTTTGGTTGACTTGTTCGATGATCGGCAAGCCATTGAGAATAAATGGATCTTTAAGAAGAAGACTGACGCTGATGGTAATGTAACTGTCTATAAAACTCGACTTGTTGCAAAAGGTTTTCGACAAGTTCAAGGGGTTGACTACGATGAGACTTTCTCACCCGTAGCGATTCTTAAGTCTGTCTGAATCATGTTAGCTATTGCTGCATTTCATGATTATGAAATTTGGCAAATGGATGTCAAGACTGCATTCTTGAATGGATTTCTAGAAGAAGAGTTGTATATGATGCAGCCGGAAGGTTTTGTTGATCCAAAAGGTGCTAACAAAGTGTGCAAGCTCCAGTGTTCCATTTATGGACTGGTGCAAGCATCTCAGAGTTGGAATAAACGCTTTGATAGTGTGATCAAAGCATATGGTTTTATACAGACTTTTGGAGAAGCCTGTATTTACAAGAAAGTGAGTGGGAGCTCTGTAGCATTTCTAGTTTTATATGTAGATGACATATTATTAATTGGAAATGATATAGAATTTCTGGATAACATAAAGGGATACTTGAATAAAAGTTTTTCAATGAATGACCTCGGTGAAGCTGCTTACATATTGGGCATCAAGAACTATAGAGATAGATCAAGACGCTTAATAGGACTTTCACAAAGCACATACCTTGACAAAATTTTGAAAAAGTTCAAAATGGATCAGGCAAAGAAAGGATTCTTGCCTGTGCTACAAGGTGTGAAGTTGAGTCAAACTCAATGCCCGACCACAGCAGAAGATAGAGAGAAAATGAAAAATGTTCCCTATGCTTCAGCCATAGGCTCTATCATGTATGCAATGCTGTGTACTAGACCTGACGTATGCTTAGCAATAAGCTTGGCAGGAAGGTACCAAAGTAATCCAAGAGTGGATCACTAGACAGCGGTCAAGAACATCCTGAAATACCTGAAAAGGACTAAGGATATGTTTCTCGTATATGGAGGTGACAAAGAGCTAGTCGTAAATGGTTACGTCGATGTAAGCTTTGACACTGATCCGGACGATTCTAAATCGCAAACCGGATACGTGTTTTTATTAAACGGTGGAGCTGTAAGTTGGTGCAGTTCTAAACAAAGCATCATGGCGGGATCTACATGTGAAGCGGAATACATAGCTGCTTCGGAAGCAGCAAATGAAGGAGTCGGATGAAGGAGTTCATTTCGATCTAGGTGTCATACCTAGTGCATCGGGACCAATGAAGATCTTCGTGACAATTGGTGCAATTGCCTTGGCAAAGGAATCCAGATTTCACAAGAGGACCAAGCACATCAAGAGACGCTTCAATTCCATTCGGGACCAAGTCCAAGTGGGAGACATAGAGATTTGCAAGATACATACGGATGTGAATGTTGCAGACCCGTTGACTAAGCCTCTCTCATGAGCAAAACATGATCAACACCAAGACTCCATGGGTGTTAGAATCATTAGTATGTAATCTAGATTATTGACTCTAGTGCAAGTGGGAGACTGAAGGAAATATGCCCTAGAGGCAATAATAAAGTTTCCTCATATCATGATAAATGTTTATTATTCATGCTAGAATTGTATTAACCGGAAACATGATACATGTGTGAATGCATAGACAAAACTATAGTCACTAGTATGCCTCTACTTGACTAGCTCATTAATCAAAGATGGTTATGTTTCCTAACCATAGACATGTGTTGTCATTTGATTAGTGGGATCACATCATTAGGAGAATGATGTGATTGACATGACCCATTCCGTTAGTCTAGCACTTGATCGTTTAGTATACTGCTATTGCTTTCTTCATGACTTATACAAAGTTCCTGCAACTATGAGATTGTGCAACTCCCGTTTACCGGAAGAACACTTTGTGTGCTACCAAACGTCACAACGAATCGGGTGATTATAAAGGTGCTCTACAGGTGTTTCCGAAGGTACATGTTGGGTTGGAATAATTCGAGATTAGGTTTTGTCACTCCGATTGTCGGAGAGGTATCTCTGGGCCCTCTCGGTAATACTCATCACCTAAGCCTTGCAAGCATTGTAACTAATGAGTTAGTTATAAGATGATGTATTATAGAACGAGTAAAGAGACTTGCCGGTAACGAGATTGAACTAGGTATTGGATACCGACGATCAAATCTCGGGCAAGTAACATACCGATGACAAAGGGAACAACGTATGTTGTTATGCGGTTTGACCGATAAAGATCTTCGTAGAATATGTAGGAACCAATATGGGCATCCAGGTCCCGCTATTGGTTATTGACCGAGAATGGTTCTAGGTCATGTCTACATAGTTCTCGAACCCGTAGGTTCCGCACGCTTAACGTTACGATGATAGTTTTATTATGAGTTTATAAGTTTTGATGTACCAAAGTTTGTTCGGAGTCCCGGATGTGATCACGGACATGACGAGGAGTCTCGAAATGGTCGAGACATAAAGATTGATATATTGGACGACTATATTCGGACACCGAAGTGTTCCGGTGATTTGGAGAAAACCGGAGTGCCGGGGGGGTTACCGGAACCCCCCGGGAGAGTTAATGGGCCACATGGGCCTTGGTGGGAAGAGAGAGGGACGGCCAGGGTGGGCCGCGCGCCCCCTCTCCCTCTGGTCCGAATTGGACTAGGAGGAGGGCGGCGCCCCTTTCCTTCCCCCCCTCCCCCTTCCTTCCCCCTCCTAGTAGGTGTAGGAAAGGAGGAATCCTACTCCTACTAGGAGGAGGATTCCTCCTCCCTTGGGGCGCCCAAGGGGCCGGCCGGCCTCCCCCCTTGCTCCTTTATATACGGGGGCGGGGGGGCACCCCATAGACACACAAGTTGATATACGGATCGTTCCTTAGCCGTGTGCGGTGCCCCCCTCCACCATATTCCACCTCGGTCATATCGTCGCGGAGTTTAAGCGAAGCCCTGCGCCGGTAGAACATCATCATCGTCACCACGCCGTGCTGACGGAACTCATCTCCGGAGCTCGGCTAGATCGGAGGCCGGAGATCGTCATCGAGCTGAACGTGTGCTGAACTCGGAGGCTCCGTGACGCTCGGTGCTTGGATCGGTCGGATCGTGAAGACGACGACTACATCAACCGCGTTGCAGTTAACGCTTCGCCACGGTCTCACGAGGGTGCGTGGGCTAATACTCTGCCCTCTCGTTGCTATGCCATCACCATGATCTTGCGTGTACGTAGGAAATTTTTGAAATTACTACGTTTCCCAACACTACGGGGGTAGCGGTGGCGGCGGCTGAAGAAGAGCGGCGGCGGCGGCGACTAGGTTAGGACCACGGCGGCGATGCTCTAAGTAGGCAAAGAACCCTGACAGCGTGACAAAGACCAGCGCGGACGGTGGCGTTCCCGCGCCAAGGGAGATGGCGTGGCGCGTACCACGGGAGGTCGACGCGCGATGACGGTGGAGTGGACCGTGGGCCACGGTGCTACAGCCCGAAGGGGTGACGCAACGGCGGTGGGCAGGTCGGGGCGACGGCAACAAGACCTCGGGGCGGCGGCGGGGACCGCAGGCCGCGATGCTAAGGCCCAAAGGGGCGATGCAGCGGCGGAGCGCGGGTTGGTGCAACCGCGGGGACGGCCTCGGGGCGACGGCTAGGACCGCATATCGCGACACTACGACCCGTAGGGGCGACGCAGCGGCGACGCACGAGTCGATGCAGCCGCGAGGAGAACCACGAGGCAGCGGCGCTGCAGCCCAACGGGTTGATGCAACGGCAGCCCGTTGCCCAATCGGCGGAGGGGCGCGCTGAACTCGTGGACGCTCTTCACGGGACCTGCGGAGGCGCACGTAACAGACAGAACATGTCGGTCGCGCGACGTAGATGAGGCGGATCGCGGCAGCGAGCGGGTGAGCGAGATGAAGACGGGGTGGTGACGGAGTCCGAGATGAAGCCGGCGACGATGGATGGAGTGGGATGACGAGCGAACGAGCGCGTCAGCACCGGCACCCGGGCCACCAAAGCAGCGCCGGCGCCCGGGCAGCGAGGCCCGAGCGACCAACGGAGCAGCGGCGCCCGAGTTGAGGCAGCCAACGAGCCTGACGCAGCCGTCCCGACGCAGACGAGGACGAGGCTGGCGAGGTAGACCGCCGGGCCGCCATGCAGAAGCGGCGGAGGCGGGTGGCGTGGATCGATTAGCGGGCCGACGCGCGAGTGGTAGCTATGATGGCCGCCGCATGGCGCGAGGCCGCCGGCTGTAGGCGATGCAGGTGTTCCGGTCGGAGCAGGGCGGTGGCGGCCGGCACAGGGCGACGGACGGGCCAGCGCGCGGACGACAGCCTTGAGGGCTGCCTGTCGCGTGAGGCCGCCGGGTCGGTGAAGTAGCCGGTCGGTCGCGCCGGTGTCGGAGTGGAGGCGCGGGGTGTCGACGGCGTCGGTGGGCGACGCAAACCAATCCAGTGGATCGGAAAACCAAAAGTAGACGCCGATCAAAGCGACCGTCAAGAGAGAGAGAAAAACTCGAATCAAAGGATCAGGAAAAAGACTCTCTAGGGCAACCGGTCGACACGATCGGCAGACGAACCCTAGGTACGGGCGGTGCAGCCCACGGCGGCGGTCGTGAAGGCCGACCGCCTCGGGGGCGGTGCGCGGAGCGGAAGCAACGGGAGGCTAGGGTTTAGAACCCGAAAACTGATACCATGTTAGAAGGGAGAGATGATTGATGGAATAGTTGATTGTTGTATTGCTTGAGCCTCGTGGGCATATATATATGAGTACAAGATCAACTTGAAGTACAAGACGAGCCGAAACATATCCTAGTCTATCTCGTATTTCCTAACTAAACATAATACTCAACCATTGCCATGTGCTCATGTAGGATGGTGTGTTGGCGTCATTGATGGCTCGTTTGAGGCCGAAGTGACACTAGTGGAAAAACAGGCTTTCCGTCCAGCCCATAAGTCGCGAAGCTGTAGGAACCGCGACCAATGGGACCTTTAGTCGCGGTTCTGGAGGTGAACCGCGACCAAAGGCTGGGCCTGTGGCTCGGTGGCCAATCTGGTGCACGTGAGGGCTTTAGTCGCGGTTGGCCAGACAACCGCGACTAAAGGTTTCGGCACCTTTAGTCACGGTTTGCCGTGCCAACCGCGACTAAAGCCCTCCCTATATATACCCATCCAAAGAGCCAACACTTAGCCATTTGGAGCCATTCTCTTCACAAGTGGGTGTAGGTTTGCTTTTGGTTCCTCTTATGCACATAAGGTGTTTGATGAAATGCCCCAAGAGCATGAAACAAACATGACATGAAGTGTTGGAGCCACACTCTTCGATCGCGGTTAGCAACTTGATGAACCTTTGATGTGTCAATATGCATGTGTGTAGTTCATAACAAATGCATGATGGTTAATTATATATTTTATATTATAATAATGCAGATGAATCGGCAATGGATGTACGGTAACCGACTCTCCGCGAGTTCACTACGGGTTTGAAAGATTTCCTCGTAGTGGCTAATGCGAACAAGCGGGGGTTTTGTTATCTGTCCATGTGTTATCTGTAAGAATGAGAAGGGTTACTCTTCCTCAAGAGTTGTTCACATGCATCCGCTTGAAGGGTTTCATGCCAAGCTATAATTGTTGGACCAAGCATGGAGAAAAGGGGTTATAATGGAAGAAGATGAAGAAGGGATGATTTCATCAATGAAAGCTATCTTGCTCATTTCGTGATACTTTCATGGAAGATCTTTGAAGGTGAAGGGAAGGTGAAGAAGAGGCACGTGATGATCCCGCTGATGATCTTGGTCGGACCATTGCCGATGCACGGAGACGCCGCTAAACCGAAAAGGAGAGGGAGAATTTGGATCGCATGTTAGAGGATCACGAAAGGCGCTGTACCCGGATGCGATGATGGTCGAAAAAGCTGGGCTGCACAATCTGGATTTGCTGAAATGGAAGGCAGAGGCAGGTGTAGCTGACTCGGCATTTGAAAACTTGCTGAAAATGTTGAAGAATATGTTTCCAAAGGATAACGAGTTGCCCGCCAAGACGCTGAAGCAAAGAAGGTTGTCCGCCCTCTAGGTTTAGAGGTTACAAGATACATGCATGCATCAACGATCGCATCCTCTACCATGTGAATACGAGAATTTGAATGAATGCCGGTATGCCTTGCATTGCGTTATAAGATCGAGGCGATGACCCCGGTGACGATGTTGAGGGCCGAAACCCGGAAGAGGGTTCCGCCAAGGTGATGTGGTATGCTCCTATAATACCACGGTTGAAACGTCTGCTCATGAACAAAAAGCATGCCAAGTTGTTGCGATGGCACAAAGAGAAACGTAAGTCGGACGGGAGTTGAGACACACCGCAGATGGAACGCAATGGAGAAAGATCGACGGATGGTTCACAGATTTTGCGGTGACGCAAGGAACATAAGATTTGCTCTAAGCACGGATGGCATGAATCCTTTTGGCGAGCGAGCTCCAGCCATAGCACTGCCCGTGACTCTATGCATCTACAACCTTCCTCCTTGGTTGTGCATGAAGCGGAAGTTCATTATGATGCCGGTGCTCATCCAAGGTCCGGCAACCCGCAACGACATCGATGTGTACCTAAGGCCATTAGTTGATGAACTTTTACAGCTGTGGGGTGGTGTCCGTGTGGGATGAGCACAAACAAGAGGAATTTGACCTCACGGCGTTGCTTTTCAGAACCATCAACGATTGGCCTGCTCTTAGTAACCTTTCGGACTGTCAAATAAGGGATACAATGCATGCACGCTTGCTACATGAGACCGAAAGTGTACATTTGCCAAATTGTAAGAAGAACGTGTACCTTGGGCATCGCCGATTTCTTCCAAAAATTCATCCAAGAAGAAAGAAAGGCAAGCATTACAACGGCAAGGCAGATCACCGCGAAGCTGCGGAACGACCGGTGCTGAGGTATTTGATATGGTCAAGGATTTGAAAGTCATCTTTGGAAAGGGTCTGGCGGACAATCAGTTCGAAGGGAGCCGACGGCACGCAGCCATGTGGAAGAAGAAATCTATATTCGGGAGCTAGAATATTGGAAAGTCCTAGAAGTCCGCTATGCAATCGACGTGATGCACGTTACGAAGAATATTTGCGTGAACCTCCTAAGCTTCTTGGGCGTGTATGGGAAGACAAATGATACAAAGGAAGCACGGCAGACCAGCAACGTTTGAAAGACCTCGATGACCGCATCCGGAATGGTTTCAAGGTCGTGCCAGCTACGCTCGACCAAAGAAGAGAAGGTCATCTTTTTGAATGCCCGAGCGTATGAAGGTCCCGTCTGGATTCTCGCCCAATATAAAGGGAATAATAAACATGGCGGAGAAAAGTTCCAAAACCTGAAGTCTCACGATCGCCACGTGATTATGACGCAATTGCTTCCGATTGCTTTGAGGGGCTCTGCCGAAAATGTTCGATTAGCCATTGTGAAGCTATGTGCATTCCTCAATGCAATCTCTCGAAGGTAATCAATCCAAGTTCTACCACGGTTCTGAACGATGTGATCCAATGTCTTGTCGATTTCGAGTTGGTGTTCCGCCATCCTTCTTCAATATTATGACGCACCTCCTGGTTCACCTAGTCAAGAGATTTCCGTTCTCGGTCCTGTATTTCTACACAATATGTTCCCCTCGAGAGGTTCATGGGAGTATTAAAGAAATATGTTCAGAACCGTGCTAGGCCAGAAGGAAGCATCGCCAAGGGCTATGGAAATGAGGAGGTAATTGAGTTTTGTGTTGACTTTGTTCGACCTTAAGCCGATTGGTCTTCCTCGATCGCGCACGAGGGGAGACTAAGTGGAAAAGGCACGATCGGAAGGAAATCAACGATATGTATGGACGGCCATTCTCGATCAAGCACACCACACCGTGTCTTGACCAATTCCAGCTTGGTGGCTCCGTACTTTGAGAAACACAAGAATATTTTACTTTCGGACAACCCGGGAAGCTCGAATCTGGATTAGGAAGGCCCACATGGAGACTTTCGGCAGTTGGTTGAGAAAACATTTAATGAATGACAATGATGTTGTAGATCAGCTGTACATGTTGGCCAAGACACCATCTTCGACTATAACGACTTTCCAAGGGTACGAGATAAATGGGAATACATTTTACACGATCGCCCAAGATAAAAAGAGCACCAACCAAAACAGTGGTGTCCGCTTTGATGCAAAGAACCGAGAATGGGCAAAAGGTCACATATTATGGTTACATAGAGGAGATATGGGAACTTGACTATGGACCCTCCTTTAAGGTCCCTTTGTTCCGGTGCAAATGGTTCAAGCTAACAGGAGGTGGGGTAAAGGTGGACCAGCAATACGGAATGACAATGGTGGATTTCAACAATCTTGGTTACCTTGACGAACCATTCGTCCTAGCGAAAGATGTCGCCAGGTTTTCTATGTGAAGGACATGAGTAGCAAACCGAGGAAACGGAAAGATAAGAAAACGATCAAGACATCATGCGATGATCCAAAGCGCCACATTGTTCTTCGGGGAAAAGAAACATCGAGGGAGTGGAGGACAAGACAGACATGTCGGAAGATTATAATATGTTTGCTGAAATTCCGCCCTTCAAAGTGAACACCGACCCAAGCATTAAGTTAAATGATGAGGATGCTCCATGGATACGGCACAATCGTAAGCAAGCAGGGACACAAGGGAAGAATTGATGTGTAATAATTTATTGTACCAAACTTTGTATTTGGTCGATGAACTGAATGATGTATCAAACCTTTTGTCAAACCTTCAAGGGATTAGTTTTATTTTTCTGATTTTTTGATATATAATTGTATTTTTAAGATTTTAAAATGAATTAGTTTTATTTTTCTGATTTTAAAAGGAAAAAGGAAGAAGAAGAAAGAAGGGAAAAGGAAAAAAAACAGAAGAAAAAAACAGAAGAAAAAAGGAAAAACAGAAGAAAAAAACAAACAGAAGAAAAAAGGAAAAACAGAAGAAAAACATAAGAAAAAAACAAACAGAAGAAAAACAGAAGAAAAAAGGAAAAAGGAAGAAAGGAAGAAAAAAAAAGAAGAAAAACAAGAAAAAGGAAGAAACAAACAGAAGAAAAAAAAAGAAGAAAAAAGGAAGAAAAAAACAGAAGAAAAACAAGAATTTAAAATGAATTAGTTTTATTTTCTGATTTTTTTGATATATAATTGTATTTTTAAGATTTTAATAACATAAATAAATAAGTAATTAGAAACTTTAATAGCAAAAATAATTATCATAAAGTAAAATAAATAAGTAATTAGAAACAAAATAAAATAAAATAAATAAGTTTTTTGTTGTAAGTAGAAACAAAACAAAATAAATAAAGCAAAAATGAAAACAATACAAATTAAACAGAAAACAATACAAATTAAAAAGAAAACAATACAAATTAAACAGAAACAGGTACCCTTTAGTCGCGGTTGGCGGCGAGACCCATGATTAAAGGTACCCTTTAGTCATGATTGGCGACAAGCCGCGACTAAAGGTGGGGGCGAGAGCATAAAAAACCCTTTAGTCGCGGTCAGGCGAGGCAACCCGCGACTAAAGGTACCTTTAGTCGCGGCTCTCGTCGCCAACCGCGACTAAAGTTGGGGGCTATAAATACAAGGTCCGATTCTCGTCTTCTCCGATTCCTTTTTGTCTTCGCCCTCGCCCTCGGCCTTGCCTTCGACGCCGATCGACGCCGACGCCGACGCTGGCGCGCCTGACGCAAGTTCGCCCGACGCTGAAGCCTGCGGCCGCAAGCCCTGCGCCGCCGCCCGTCCCGATGGCGCCGCCTCCGCCCTGCCTGCCCTTGCCCGCCGCCCGTGCCCTGCGCCCTTGCCGCCGCCGCCGCCCGCCGCCTGCCTGCGCCCTGCGCTGCCGCCCGCCGCCTGCCGCCCGCGCCCGCCGCCGCCGCCCCTGCCCCTGCCGCTCCTCCGCCAGGTGGCATCCGGAAGAAGAAGAAAGAAGAAGAAAAGGAAGAAGAAGAAGAAAGAAAAGGAAAAAGGAAGAAGAAGAAAGAAGAAGAAAGAAGAAGAAAGGAAAAGGAAGAAGAAGAAAGAAAAGAAAAAGGAAAAGGAAGAAGAAGAAAAGGAAAAGGAAAAGGAATTTTTTTTTTTTTTTTTTTTTGTTCTTTTAATTTTAACTAGTTAATTAGTTTAACAAAAGCGGTAAATAACTTAAAACCCTAAACCCCAAAAACAAAAAACAAAGAAAACCGCCAAAGAAAAACAAAAGGAAAAAGGAAGAAGAAGAAAGAAGAAGAAAGAAGAAGAAAGGAAAAGGAAGAAGAAGAAAGAAAAAGAAAAGGAAAAGGAAGAAGAAGAAAAGGAAAAGGAAAAGGAATTTTTTTTTTTTTTTTTTTTGTTCTTTTAATTTTAACTAGTTAATTAGTTTAACAAAAGCGGTAAATAACTTAAAACCCTAAACCCCAAAAACAAAAACAACAGAAAACCGCCAAAGAAAAACAAAAGGAAAAAGGAAGAAGAAGAAAGAAGAAGAAAGAAGAAGAAAGGAAAAGGAAGAAGAAGAAAGAAAAGAAAAGGAAAAGGAAGAAGAAGAAAAGGAAAAGGAAAAGGAATTTTTTTTTTTTTTTTTTTTTTGTTCTTTTAATTTTAACTAGTTAATTAGTTTAACAAAATGGTAAATAACTTAAAACCCTAAACCCCAAAAAACAAAAACAATGTAAAACCGCCAAAGAAAAAACAAAAAAATAAAATGGAGGGGCGGCGAGGGGCGGCGAGGGGCGGCGATGCTGTGTGTTTTTTTTGGGATCGAGAGGCGGCGAGGTTATACATGTGTGTTGTCCTCGCCTCCCTCTCCGTGACGCCGTCGTCTGCCGCCCGTCTCGCGCTACCGCGACACCCTCTCCACCCCTTCCTCGCCTCCTTTTGCCACCGCCCTTCGCCACCGCCACCGCCACCGCCCCTTCTTCACTTAATTAATTTGTTTTTACTACATGTTTTCAGGATCGACATAATGGCGGACGATAGAGCTGACCCGATTATGGACAACTATGATCCGGACGGTGAAGCACATATGTTCGCATCATAAACGGCGATATTCAATATGTGCCGACCGGAGAAGAAGAAGATGATATCTCTTCTTATCTGAACCTTGACGGTGAAGATGAAGGCGCCGTCAAGAAGATGATGTCAAGAAACGCCGATAAACGCGATCTTCAAATGGAAGTAGCAACCACCTCCGCGCCGAGGTATATATATACATTGAGCCTCTGGTGATACAAACTAACCGATTTGAATAAATATGTGTACTAACGCGCGACTCTCTTTCTTATTTTAGCCCTCGGCGGATCGTCAAACAATCGAGTACGTCGTCAAAGCGTGGCGCAACCAAGACGATGAAACCAGGAGAAACATGCACCATCCAGGTTGTCGATCGTGAAACCGCGAGCGGCTGGAGCCCCGCAAGAACGCCACCAAGTTTGTCACCAATGCGGAGCCATTGTTAGAGACAACGTCTCGATCACCGCCCAGAGTGGAATGAGCCAAAGAAGGCACGAATTGATGGTTTCACTTTTGTCGATAAGAGAACAAAAAAGATTGCTTCAAGAAGCTTATGGAACATTTCGTTCTACCTCCGAATACAACAAATTCGATGAGGAGGGTAACAAGATTGAGGAAAACAAGGAGAGGAGGAGGCTAGTCAAACAGTTCGCTCTTCATAAGATGGCCGGCGATTCCGGAAATTCAAGCAAAATCTAGCCCGTGACTTTGTCAAGCGAGAACAAGACTCGGATTTCAAAGAACAATATGAGAAACCGAAAGATGATTGGCCAGAATTTGTGAAGCAAAAGAAATCGGAGCAGTTCATTCAAATATCGAAACAAAATAAGGAAAATGCGGCTAAGAAGGAGTACAATCATGTTATGGGGCCAGGAGGGTATCGCATTTGGGTGCCTAGGTTCGAGAAGATGGAGAACGAATGAGGGCGCGAGAATCCGTCCAGCACGGAGGATGGGACCCAAGGGCCAAAAGCTGGTGGTACGGGCATGGGGAACGCTGAACCCGGAGACAGGGGAGTGTGTTTACCAGGCAAATTAATTAAACCCACCCAAGCCCTTATTGACGCAATGAAGGATGCTCAAGAGGGAAGATCAAGTTCAACAGAGAGAACGACGCTACCGACAAAAGCCCTCGGGAATCCTGAACACGGAGGACGTGTACGAGGCATGGGGCACATTCCGTGGAAAATAGGGTTCCCCGAGCGATGACCCGTCGATTCTGAAGCCGTAAGAGAAAGATGGATCGGGAAGCGGATGTTGTGGCGCGGTTGGCATCGAAATGGAAGTGATGAAGAAAACCATGAGTGTACTAGTAGCGAAAGAGATTCAGCTCGGGTGCAGCATGAAGATCATCCGGCGGATCTCGGAAGCCAGCAGCGAGAAGCAGCGTGGCTTCCACGGAGGCCCCACCGGCTGGTGCGGATGCACCGACGATCGAAATTATCTGCACCGGAGCCTCGGTGGTCGAAATTACTGCACGGAGCCTCCTCGCTACCCGTGGGCGATATAAAGGAGATGAAAGAATGTCATCTCAGATTATCCTATCGGGAACATGTCCATGAAGGTAGCCATCGGCAGTGCTTTACCATGTTTACTCGGAGCACTCCACCACAACAACCCCATTAAAGATGGCTATGCTCGTGTCACGGTGGAGGACATAGTCCAAGGGTTTGAGGACACGGAGATTGAAATTGCTACACGAAGGGGAGAAAAGACTTGAGATGTCAAGCGCCATTACATTCTATGGCAAAAGAAGTTTATCAAGTTTCAGCGAGGCGCCAAGGACAACAAGTCCACCTCTACGGTGGTGGTGGTGGCGGTGGCGGTGGTGGTGGTGGTGGTGGTGGTGGCGGTTCACCTACACCTCCGCCACATCAGCCGATGCCGCCCCAGCCCACAACGTCCGGCGGTGATCATCCGCCGCCCCGATCCTCGTCCGTGGTGATCGACGCCGCCCCAATCCACCTATGGCAAAGAAGCGTAGCAGTCTGGATTATTAACCGGACCCTTATGTACCTAAGACCACAAAGGTACGGACCCATCATCAAGCCTCTCCCCACAAGGCCTTGGGAACGAGTGCCGAGGAAGTCGGCGCGCTGCTGCTGATTTGGAGAAATGGAAGGCGGACTGCAAGAAGAAAAGAGAGCCCGAGCCCAAGCCAAGATATTTTCGATGAGCAAAAGAAGTGGGCTAAGTCATTTTTGAGCACACCGTCCCAAGTCCAAGAATCGCCACCGACTATGCACGTGAACTTGCAGGCAGGCATTCATGTTCAAGGAGAACAAAGAGCGGAGAAGGCCGAAAGTAAAAAAGCGGAAACAAGTTGCCCAGCTCGGGAACAAAGTAAACAATCGATTGCCCGCTTATAGTGGAAGCCTTCGTCCGGATGCCCCGAGATCATACAAGCTGCGGCAGACAGGATTGATATGAACGAGTGCCGAGAACAAGCGCCAACTTAGGTATTACTCTTCGTGAACTATTAGACCTTGATGAGTTGCGGCGAAGGAGGTAGTAATTACATATGTCAAGAATGGGCCTCTCGTCGAGCCTGCGAGAAAAGGATCTACCGACCAAATGAAACGTCTGCTGAATTGGTACAAGGGTTACATAAAAATAAAAACGCCAAAGAATATATTTATGCGGAAGTTAGACATGAGCATCACTTCAAACATTACTATGTACAAGTTGAACTGAGTGAATTGTTCCAGCTTTTCAATCTGCTTGAGCTCGACAAATCTATCATCGGTTGCTACGCTCGTAAGTGATTTATTAATTTCTACCCCATCTCGTTCATATTGCCTGCACTATATATATGTCCTAACTATATTGTTGTGTCCTCTATTATACATGCAGAATGAAGATTAAGGAATGCGAGTAAGGAACATCCATGATGTTGGGTTCATTGACCCACACATCGTTAATGATATTGTGTTGAAGCATTACCCCGCCGACGTGGAGGCAGCACTGTGGCAGTTTCTTACAAAGCAGGAACTCAAAAGTGATATTCTATTTCCTTACCATTTTGGGTGAGTGTTTCATCTTGAGCACATTCTCTTTTGTTTACTCCATGCATGGTATGTGGCGGCTAATCGATGAGTTATGCATGACGTCTTGTGCATGTATCGTGTCCGCAGGTTCCTTTGGATTCGCTAGTAATTAAAGTTAACACCTCGTAATGTCTCGCCCACGACTCTCGAATAAGGATCCAAAGCTTTGGGCCGACATGAGAAAAATGCTGCGAAGTAATTATTTTCATTCATTTGCGCTCTATATCGATCGGCCTATTTCGTTCATTTCCTAATATCAAGTAACTAATAACTCTCTTGTTCATTTAATTTTCTTTGCCTCGTAGGGTTTGGAGACGGTTCGTAGATACAAAGGTCGGTGAATTCAAAAAAGAGCTAGAATTCAAATTGTTAAAGCCTAAGAATGCTGGGGATATTCAGCCACCGTTGACCAATCTATGTGCATACTATGTCTGTGAGAGGATCCGGAGATACACCTCTGAGCGGGTTGATCCGAGTGATACCAATGCTCAGAGGAATAACCTCCGGTGGATGCTTAGTCCGAGCTCGCTTCCGACCACTTCAAGAGGAACTAGCTGGATGGTTCTGCAGGGAAGTCCTCCATCCTAAAGGAGAACACTATCACGAGGACGTAGAACTTTATATGGATTAAATCATGTATGGAAACTTGTTCAAAATTGTATATGGTCATCCGATGATATTGAATATATATTGTATATTCCTCTTGAATTTTTTGGTTCTAATTTCAAATTTATTTGAAATTGTACATTCATATGCATGTATGTAGTACCGTAGAATATATGAAACTCCTTCAAAATTAAAATAAAGCACAAAAGAAATAAAACAATACAAATTAAACAGAAAACAGGTTTAGGGGTGGGGCTAAAACCCTAAACCTGCGGCGGCCTTTAGTCGCGGTTGGCCAGAAGAACCGCGACTAAAGGTCCTCCGCTTGACGGCCGCTGGCGCCCACGTGGACGGGCCGTTAGTCGCGGTTCTTAAGCAGCCGCGACTAAAGGTGGGGGGCTTTAGTCGCGCTTATCTGGTCGCGGTTGCGCAGCCGCGACTAATGGCAGTTGCGAACCGCGACCAAAGGCCTTTTTTCCACCAGTGTGATGAGCCTTTGACGTTTAGTTGTTGGTGTCTTGTTGGTCATCGTAGACTGGATTAGATGTACCTTCCCTTTCATCAAAACACTCGAGCTGGCTGCGAGTAGAAACGGGGATAAACAGTACAAAAGTGACCTCTTACCGATGTTAGTGACGGATCAGGCGATCTCACAAGTGTCAAAGCAAATTTAATAACTTGGTATCGAGCCTTGTCCAATCTCAAACCTACATAGAAGGCTTATAATGGATCTTGCTAGCGAATAGTGGCACGAGAATTCACGGCGCGACCCCGACCCTCCCTTCCCTCCCCCGACCCCGCGCCCGCGCCGCCCCCGGGCGGCAGGCGGCTCCTCGCCGCCTCTCCGTCCTCCTCCCGTGCCTCTGCCCCCGCCGCCGCCGGTGGCGCCCGATCTGGCAGGCGGGCTGGCGGCGGGCTCTCCTACCCGCCGCGCACCTCGACTCGGGACAGGGGGGCGGCGGCGGTGCCCTCGGTGACGGGCGGCCCGGCGGCTGGAGGTGGCTGGCGGCGCCCGTCATGGTGGTGGCGCCGTCCTTTGGCGGCGGGGCGGCCTGGTTGCGCAGGGTGGCCGGCGGCGCGTCCTCGGCCCAGATCTGGGCCCTTAGGGCCCCATCTGGGTCCTAGCGGGCCGGTCCCTGGGCGTGGCCTCGTTGTCTATGGTGCGGTGAGGAGGATGAGCGGCTCGGATTGGGGCGGCGGCACCGCTGGCGTGCCAGCAGCAGCGCGAAGGCGGGAGCTTTGCGGGCCCACGAGGGCTCGGGCTGGCCGGTGGGCCCACGGGCCTGGTGTGTTCCCTCTATTGCGTCCGGACGGCTACCGTCGCGAACGGTGGAGGTGGGGCCCTCCCGCGTGCCGATGGTGCTGATGCCCTAGTCCCGGCTCTGATTCTTCGTCGTGCTATCCTCACTTCGCGGTGCCGTGGTGAGACGGCGTGGGGGCCTCAAAACCGGTTGGCGCACGATGGTGGTTGGTTTGGTGGCAGGCTCCGGGGTGCCCGAGGTGCGGGTTGGGATCGGGGGAACCCCTGTCGGCATGGCCAACACCGGCGCGGTGGCGCCTGTGGGTGCCACCTGACCTTCCGGGAGGGCGTCGGAGCTACCCTTCCTCTCGCCTCGTCGTGTACCGGGGGAAACCCTTAGCAGCAGCGTCGTCATCGTCGCGATCCTTCTTAGAGGTGTTGATAGGTGCCGGCGCTTCGGAGTCTTGGAGTCTAGTGGAAGATCATGGTGGGCGCTGCGATCGCGAGGCTTCTTCCTTTTGTTGATCCGCCGTTTTCGGCATTTGTTTCTTTTGCTTTTCTCTGTCGTTTTTTTTGGGCGTGACTGTGCTGCTTCCGCCCCAGCACCTATTCATGTATGGTTTGCTTTGTATACAAAGCGGGGGGGAAACCCTTTTTCGGCAATAGTGGCACGAAATTAAGCAATTTGAAGTTCAAGATTTGCAAAAGGTTGAAAGTGAATCGCAATGAACTCAGAAAGCTATGCAAGTGATCACAAATGTAAGGATAGCAAGGGAACAAAAAAATGCACGCGCAACACGATTGAGGCTTGTGCAACCAAGGAAATGAGCATACAAAATCCGCCTAATGAAGGCTAAGCTCGTGTTGCACAAATGCAAGAAGAGACACTAAGAACAAGGATTCGGTCACTTGGCTACCACTCTACTACTAACAAAACTTGATGTTTCTTGTAAGTATCCTTGGCACTTATGTTTCTTTTGCTCTTTGCACCTTTTGCTTATAAGCGTCTTTTATATTCCTTTTTCTTCCTTTTTGTCTTTTCTCTTTGAGCCAAGATCAAAACCTATGACTTCCTGACTATTTACCACAACAAGGTTTGCCCAACTCTAGGTAGGGCGGGGCTACGATGGCGGCGTGTCTTCGGCTCGCTCCAGTGCTTGTAGTTGTCGCTAGGTCGTCGACGGATCTGGATGTAGTTTATGTTACTTTTGGGGTTCTTTGTACTGCCATGACAATTGATGAATATATAGATCGTAAGTTTTTCCCACAAAAAGAATCTGGACCATCAAATCAGTTTCATTAGCTTCCTTGTATAAGATACTCCCTCTGTCCCAAAATAAGTGTCTCAACTTTGTACTAACTTTAGTACAGTTAGTACAAAGTTGAGACACTTATTTTGGGACGGAGGGAGTATATACTTTCATGCTATGTGACATTAGATGTTGTAAAATTTACCATATTATTCTATAAACTTAAACAATATTGAACAAGTTTCTTTTGTGAAATAGGACATAGATCTATTATAAAGGTTTATAAGAAATACAAAGCACCCTAAACATAAATTTACATCGAGGACCCAGATCCACTCAACAATCACTACCACCAGCAGTTCGAGGCACAAACTCGCCACTTTCGTCGCTCCCTGCCAGAGCGGGCTTGACCTGGTTGATGACAAATGGGAAGTCTTCATGCATGTGCCCCTAAAGACCATCGCCCAAGAGCCACTTCCATTACCTTTGTACCCTTGAATCGATCTGAAGCGCCCGACACCAAATCACGCTAGCGCGCATGCACGATGAGAAACCCTAACCTTGCCCCCAAAGGAGATAGTAGGAATCTACGTAGGAGCTACGTCAATTTCGTCCAAATGAATGGATTCAAGAGGGGTTGGAGCCTCAAAGATGAAAGCGTCATCCACCAAAATGCCGCCCCTGTGAGAAAAAAAAACCCTAACCAAAACTACTAGCCGAGCCAAGGAACCGGGTGTCGGTGTCAAAACCGGCGAATCTCGGGTAGGGGGTCCCAAGATGCGGATCTTGGATTGATTGGTAACATGAGGCGTAGAGACGGTGTTTACCCAAGTTTAGGCCCTCTCGAAGAGGTAAAACCCTACGTCCTGCTTGATTATATTGATGTGTATGTGATGGTTACAGAGTTGATCTACCATGAGATCGAATGAACTAAACCCTAGATGAGTAGGATGATGGTTCTTCTAGCCCTCTGGTTTATATAGGCATGAGGGGTATCTAGGGTTACATATGATCAAGTGCCGTCAGGGGATAAACATGCCATCTTCATTATCTTGACTTGGCGGATACACCAAGGCTTCGGAGGTTTCCTTCTTGAACACGGAGTCGCTCATAGTTCGGCCTTCCAATAACGGATCAAGAGCGGCCCACCTGTCTGGCCCATAAGAGATAGACCGGCACCCCAAGGACCCCTTAGTCCAGGACTCCCTCAGTAGCCCCCGAACTAGTCTTCGAAGCCGAGGCATGTGGGGGAATCATCGGCTTTGTGGACCAGTTCCTTCCTTCCATGGTACTTACGCCAGGTACGCAGTTCCCCTTAGCCAAACCTTCAAGGGTTGCCTGGCCAAGTTCGGCCACGCATTATCCGGATTATGACCTGATTTCCGAATTGTATATATTACTTAGCCTCGAAGGCCAGCCACTCGAGTGCGAACAATGCCTTCACCTGACAACTTTTGGCGAAAGGCTCGGCAAGAAGCTACATAGCAGAAGGCAGCGGCCGAACGTGCGACCGCCAAACTGAAGACGATAAAGGCGGTTGGTGAGGAACACGAGGCCAGGGTGGCAGAAGTACAACAGGATCTCAAGGATGCCATCACAAAATGTGAGGACCTTGAGCAAAAAAGTAAGGATCAGGGCTCCGAGCTGACCTCGCTGAAGTCGGCAATCAAAGAGGAGCGGGTGAAGGCATGATTGCTTGTAATCTGCGTTGGTATTTCCCCGAAGAGGAGAGGATGAAGTAGCACAGCAAAGGTAAGTATTTCCCTCAGTTATGAAACCAAGGTTATCAATCCAGTAGGAGAACCAAGCAACACTAAGTAAACAAAAGTTTTCCTTGATACATATAACATTTTCCACAAAAGTTTGCCATGGCCCATGGCAACAACTTTAACTTTGTATGTTTCCCCGTTTACTACCATGGCAATTATCTCCTGCCTGTATTTGTTTTTCAAAAATTTCCATGACAAAATTATGTTATATTCTATGGCAAATTTATCGAGTTTACCATGGTTAATTTTAAATTTGTGTCATGGCAACTTCTCCATGTTTTTACTTTTGCTTGATGTGTGTAATTAAAACACCATGGCAATTTTTTCTGTATAAGTTTTTCTTCGTAAATTCCATACAAAGCATGTCAATTTTAATTAAAACATCATGGCAAATTTTAATTTTTAAGCATGGCAAATTTTATTTTGTTGTACCTTGCACTGGTTTATTCTCGGACCACGACAAATTTTATTTTTTCGACCTTGGAAAGTTTTAATTTTTTTCATTAACTTTTTTGTTCAAAGACACGCCCACTAACCTGTTCCTTATATTCTCACGTAGCTGGAATTTTGGTATTTTTATTATAAAAGAAACAACATTTTTTATTTTTAAGGCCTGTTTTTTTTTGTTTATACAAAGTTGGGCCATTTTAGGCTCTATTTGATTCACTAACAATGTGCTGACTGAAGGGGCCGAAAGGGTTCGGGGTGGCGTTCCACCACACTGAACGACAGAATCGTTCGTCCAATCGCTTCTCCCTGCCGAACCTTTCATTTGATCTGGGGCTTTCCCAAGCCGAACAATCGGCGTTATCGGGGTCCTAAAAAATACATGTATATAAGAGAGCTTATTTTGTATTTCCATGGTTTAGTTTCTATCATTTATTATTTCTCTATATATAGATAATATTGGTGTATTTTGGATAAAGCATGCTAAATTTTTGGGCGCTCCTACGCATCTGTCGGTGGATCCGCCTCGCAAGCCATCAGATCTGGTTGATTGAGCCGCCAAGCGTCACCTTCTATCATTGCAACACAGGGCGTGTTGCAAGAATTTTCTGCAACACAAGTCATGTTGCAAAATAAATTACAGCATAGGTCAAGTTATAGTTTTTTTTTTTTGCAACAAAGGCCTTTTTTGGCAATAGAGATGTTATTACAGTCTTTTTTGCAACAGAGGTCTGATTGCAACTTATTTTTTTTACAATAGAGATCTTGTTGCATTTTTCCTTTTTTTTGTAACAAAGATCTTCTTACAACTCTTTCTGCAACAGAGACATTGTTGCAGAAACTCACTATAGCGAATCTGACACGCGTTGCACAGAAGAGACTGTGGATGCTTGCGTACAATCCGCCGGCTAAAGCCAAGCATATTCCATAAAAATAGAGCATCTTCAATAGAAGATGCAAATTTGGAGATGTAAAAATTTACATCTTCAAAAAGTGCTTTTTGCATCTCCAAAAAATGCCAACTCCAACAAATTATGCAAAACGGAGATATAAAAAAGCAACTTCAATAGAAGATGCAAATGGAGATGTAAAACTATACTTCAACTGCTATTTCATTTGAAACCTATACTTCAAACATAGCAAATTCAACTACTACTTCATTTCAAACATAATTAAACATAGTTCTAATTAATAAAAACATAGCAAACTCAACTACTACTAGTTCGAGGTACTACATTCATCTACTTCTACTACTACATCTGCTGCTGCTGCTGCTGCTATTACTACTACTACTACTACTACATCTGCTGCTGCTACTACTACTACTACTACTACTACTACTACGAGTTCGAACTACATCTACTTAAACTACTCCGAGGATAAAACTACTACTCATCATCGGAGTTCTCGAACTGCTCCCAGAAATCATCCTTGTCCGGGACGTCACAACCCTCGTCCTCCTCCTCGGAGTCGCCCCAGTCCTCCTCGGAGGAGTCGACAGGGATCACCGTCAAGGGGACATCCTCGTTCCTCTTCTTCTTCTTCTTCTTCTTCTTCTTCTTCTTCTGCTCGATGTCGCGCTTTCACCAGAACTCCTGCTCGGCCTGCACATACTACAAATGCTCACGTGCGAACCTCGCCATCGCCGCCTCGTCGCTCTCGCCAGGACTGACGACAATGGCGGGCCTCTTCTTCTTCGTCTTGATCCCCTTCAAGCGAATGCCCCCCAACACGAGCAACTCCGCATCCGCCTGGGTCCCGATCTCAGGGAAGTTCAGGTCCTTCTTCGGCCTCCCGACACGCCACACCGACATGTTGTAGGCACGCGCGGCATCGTGGCGGTGGGGTACATGCCGAGCCAAAAGCGATGGTCAACGTTGGAGAATTCGACCCCGACGTTGCCGGAGGGCTTCGCCCTCACGGCGAAGAAGCCCGTATTGCCCCTTGGGGTCTTCCTCGGCCACATGGTGAGGCGGCACGGTGCAGCGACGGGGCGGCGCGGTGCGATGGATCCGTGGTGGCGACGGCAGGGTAGGGGCGGATGCGGCGGGGTCGGGCGGAGCGCGATGGATCCGTGGCAACGACGGCAGAGTAGGGGTGGATGCGGTGGTGTCGGACGGAGAGGAGGGGTAGGGCGGAGGCGTGGCGGCCTGGCGGGTTCAGGGAGGAGCCGGGGCGGCGACGACCCAATTAGCGTCGTACAATGGCGGGCGGCGGCCGAAAGTGGGAGGAATCGGAAGCGGGCGTTGAGGCGGAGGTGGATCCGCGGCGGCGGCGTGCTGATTTGGGTGGCGGCCGAGCGGCGCGAGGATGAAGATTTGGGGAAGGGGAAGAGAAAGGAAGTGGGAGTTGGGTAGTTGACGAGCGGCCGCGTTTTTACATTTCCTGGAGTTGGAGATGCAAATTTGCACCGTGAAGTATTATAGTTTACATCTTTGTGAGGCGGAGATGTAATTTTTTTTTACCTACATCATCTACTGGAGTAGTGTTTTGGGGTTTCAGAGATGCAAAAGTTAGGTATTTTTACGTGTACATCTTCTATGGGAGATGCTACTACTACATATTATCGTTACTCGTTGCTGCCCCCTTCACAATTACCGGGAGATCCAGTCCGGTCCCGGCACGACACCACCGAAGCGTTTTCCTAAGATAAAATCAGATTTGAGTTCAAAAAAAAGAAAGATAAAATCAGATTGAAACGCCGCCTCTGCCTCTGCCTCTAGTACCGGTTGTTTCCCCGCCGGCAGATCTGCTCTGCTCCGGTCCGCTCCCCTCACCGGGCAGGCACCATGATGCACTACCTATACCAGCAGGAGATCCAGCGGGAGAACCGGCGCCGGAGCCTCCTGCTCCGGCAGGTGGAGGAAGGCCGCGCCGAGCTGCTCAACTGGCCTGATCTGATTCAGCGCGGACGATATGCGCACCACCTTAGGATCATCACCAGGGTACACTCCGTAAATCACCACCATCTATCTATCTTTTTCTCTATCTGAAAAACACAGGTATCGAATTGAATGCTGAATTACCCTTTTCAATTGCAGTGCGCTACGCCCGTGCTGGGCCTGGCGATTCTGGTCTTCGTGTTGGTGCTCAAGTACAAGTACCACGTGCCCGAGCTGCAGGATCCCATTGACATGGGGGCGTGTGTGTTTGTAGCTCTCTGCTTCATGCCATCCGGCTACCTCTGTACTCAAGACTAGTCCATATCCAAGCTTGGCTTCTTGTTTGCTTGCTTGCTTGCTTGGAGGATTAGCTAGGCAGGTTCATCATCTCCCTAGGACAAGTGAAAGTTTGTTAATCACTTCCTCTTCCTCTGTAAAAAAATATAAAAGCGTTTAGATCACTAGAGTAGAGCGAGTACTCTTCTTGGTCTTCTTTCACGCAGCAGTTTGCAGGTCAGAAAGATCAACTGTTGAGGAACAACTTATTAGCTATTTGTGTGTTCACAACTTTACATGGCTCGTGCCTATAATAGATTGAGTGCTGTTGGTGCACCATTATGTTGGTGGTTGCTTGTCAGAGCATGGAATTGTTTACATTTATTCACTACCAGGGCACCTTCATATATTCTTTAAACACAATACATACTCTAAAAAGGAAAGGCACAATAAGTATGAAAGAAATAATCCGAATCAGAGACCATAACCTTCAGCGCTGTTGAATTCTGCGTTTCAGCAAACTGCATTTCAAAAATGCCTGGATTTCCACTCTATCCATCATCGTTCAGAAGGTACCGTAATTTCAAAAAAAAAAAAAAAGAGGAAGAAGGTACCGTATTTTCTCTATTCAAGCGACGCTGGTTCCGCCAATTCTTATATTCACCATATAAAGAGATCTTAAATAGTGCTGACACGAGGCATGGCAACAAAATGCAAGACGGAATGTGCATCATGGTGGTCTCGTTCAGTAGCTCTCGTTCACACACCTACGCGAGACCCCAAATTTTGATAAACCAAATACAAGTTGCAGCACTGATAAACCAAATTTCGAAACCCACAAGGGCTCTTGAACACGAGAGCTTGTTTTTCAGACCATGACCAAATATACACAGTAGTTTTTCTGTATTCTACAGGCCAAAGGACACATTCAGATATCAGTATATCACACACTTCTGAGAGTGCGTTCTGATTAACTGACAGCGCAAACAAGAATATGAATATAACGTAAATTAAATGTTACTACCGGTTGTGGAATCGGAAAGGTTACAACTTACAACTAAGGCAAGCATGAGTAGATTCACAGCTAATAACCCGTGTCAAATGGCTACACCACCTAGAGCAGATCACACTACAGACAATAAGAACAGTCACCAACATCAACCTTTACACGACAAAGCCAAATAATCCGGGTAAGAAATTTTAACAAACGACTCCAGTACCAGAAAAGGGCCACCATCCAGAGCAGATCATTCTCACACTATTGATAGGTTAACAGAACTTATCTGACATACACCTAAAAAAAACTTATCTGACATAGATTTAAAATCAGCACCAACATCATACCATCATTTTGGCATGGATTGAAAAAGCACCAGTGAATTAACCGAGCAACTCAGAAGCAACTTCCAAACATTGGCACCAGAAAAAATAAAAGGAAAAACAACTGCATAACTAAAAGAAAAGAACTTCTTTAGAATTGTCGAACTATAATACATTTTACTTTCCAAAGCATTTTCCCACCTAAAAATTATGGGTCATAACTAACTCTACTCTTTTTCTTCGCTACTCCGCATACTCTAAGCTTTCTTCACTACCCTTTTCCCCTTCTTTTTAATGTTCACCAGAAAAGGGAAAATTACTTTCAGGACTGATTTATTTCATTTTTATATGTATGCACTCAGGAGGTTCTCCAAATATTACTTATTGAGTCCCTGTTTTAAATAAAGTTACCCATGAATTTTCTTGCACTGTATTACTCAAAAATTGTATGCCATGCAGGAAGTAAATCCTGAGTAGGGTGAAAAACAACATGGAATGTGCAGATGAGATTGATACAGGAACAGGAAAATAAACTAGACTGCACAATAATCTTGAACTTTAAATTGCAGTGCACAAGCTAACTTCCTTTTCCCTCTCCAACCTACTGGCTAGCCTGAAGGATCTGCTCAATATTTCATATTTGCAGTAAGCCCTCCTTTCTTGCTAAACAAAAACTATCTCAAGAAAATCAATTAAGGACTGGTATTAATAGCACCAAAGCAAGGATACCTAACTTGCAGCAGCCAACAAACAGTACCTTTACAATAGCTGCGGAGCTTAAACACGGTAGCACATATTTGTTACAGCAAGAGATCATATGGCATTTCACAATATAGTAATATGGCTAAAATATGGATGGATTAGACCAAACAAGAGCTACCTGGAAAATGGAAACAGGAATTAAGAAACATGATACTATCTTCATTTCAAAACTCAGTACACGGCTGAACTGGAAACTCGGTACATTTCAAAACATGCACTTTGGTTGTTGCTTGTCAGAGCATGGAATTGTTTACATTTATTCACTACCATGGCGTCTTTAAACACAATATATGCTCTAAAAAGAAAAGGTGCAATATCACAAGGTCCATGACTAATCAAATTACTCCCACTAGTATGAAAGAAATAATCCGAATCAGAGACCATAACCTTCAGCACTGTCGAATGCTGCGTTTCAGCAAACTCCATTTAGAAAATGCCGGGATTTCGACTCTATCAATCATCATTCAAAAGGTACCATATTTTCAAAAATAAAATAAAGGCAGAAGGTACCGAATTTTCTCTACTGAAGCGACACAAGGTTCTGCCAATTCTTACATTCGCCATATAAAGAGATCTTAAATAGTGCTGACATGAGCCATGGCAACAAAATGCATGAGGGGAATGTAACATGAGACAAGGTGCAGTTTGGGCTCTTGTTCACATCATTATAGATTATATATGCATGTTGAAAGAAAACATGTCTTGTTGTAATAAAACAACTGTGTATCTTATTATGCAGCAAACTATGTCATTGGCCTTGGCAATAGTCTACGTCCAGCCAGCATAAATGCATAATCACTACACCGACAAATAAGATGATCGTATAAAAGCACAAACAACTTCTGCATATTACAGGATAGCATCACAGCAACTTATGTTTTTTTTCAATCTAAATATATGCAAGCAGTGCTTGCTGCTTTGTCAAATAAAAAGGTTGGTGCTCTGGATCTGAATTTCGCAGTAGCTCTCGTTCACACACCTACACGAGACCCCAAATTTTGATAAATCAAATACAAGTTGCATAACAAATAAACCAAATTTCGAAACCCAGAAGGTCTCTTGAACACGAAAGCTTGTTTTTCAGACCATGACCAAATATATAGTTTTTCTGTATTTCTACAGGCCAAAAGACACATTCAGATATCAGTATATCACTCACTTCTGAGAGTGCGTTCTGATTAACTGACAGCGCAAACAAAACACCCAATTTTGGTGCAGTTGTTGCAATGAATAGCTAACAGGGATATTTAATTAAATGTTACGACTGGTTAAGGAATCGGAAAACTTACAACTTACATCTAAGACAAGTATGAGTAGATTCACAGCTAATAACCCGTGTCAAATGGCTACACCACCTAGAGCAGATCACATTGCAGGCAATAAGAACACCAACATCAACATTTGCACTATATCCGGGTAAGAAATTCAAACAAACAACTCCAGTACCTGAAAAAGGCCACCATCCAGAGCAGATCATTCTGCAGGCAATAACACCCAAACCGAACCTTTGCACTATTGGTAGGTTAACAGAACTACAGCACCGACGTCATACCATCATTTTGGCATAGATTGAAAAGGCACTAGTGCATTAACCGAGCTACTCAGAAGTAACTTCCTAACATTGGCACCAGAAAAGATAAAAGGAAAAATAACTGCATTACTAGAAGAAAAGAACTTCTTTAGAATGATAGTATCTTCATTTCAAAACTCAGTCTACGGCTGATACTGGAATGTACTTTCTCAAAAGTAGAACAAACTGTTACATGCACTGTACAGTGAGACTCCATTGCTTTAACTATGGTCATATGTTCAGTAATCTGCCACAATTGCCTATTCCACAGTGAACAACAAATCAATCATCATGTACCAAGGCTTTTACACTACGCTCCTCATCGGATCCATCTGCGAACCTGCAACATTCATATGAACAAAAGGCTGTCAGCAAATACAAATAAGATGATAATAAAATATAGGAGAAGCGAGAAGTTTAAAATTTTACCCAGGCCCAAGCAAAAAAGTGCAGAAGGCAAGCGACGGCCATAATGATGTATGAGACGATTGATGTGCCTGGTGCTATCAGCAGGCAGCTATACCAAATGACAAGGGCCGTAATACCAGCCATGCCAATGCAGCTCGCGACATCAGCAAAGATTTGCATTAATGCAGTGTCCCTGCATTGCCGGCAAGGAACACCTAGACTGACTGCAATCCAAACCACAGAGAAGACAAAATGCAAAATCGTCGGGCCATTGCCCTTCAGATTCTTCAGTGCGACTCCCGCAGGGTCGAGGTAAGGCAGTAAGGTCAAGGACCCGAACAGAGGATAGCCAAGAAACTCGCCCAGGTTCTCCTGCACACCAACGTCAGGGGAAATTCAGATACACCAACGTCAGGGTAAATTCAGATTTTTCGACAAAGAGGGGAAATTCAGATAGGGAACTCTAGATTCTAGAAATTATATGAAACTTGGGATAACTGATGTGAAGGGAAGATCGTGGCAACACATTTCATTAAATTGAACAAAAAATCGCTTTACTTTCTTGCAGGAAGAACAATCAAGCACACACCGTACCTCTGGTTCGGGCGCTCCAGCAAGTACAGTGGAGGCCTTCTTGGACGACGGCCATGCCTTATGCTGAAGAAGCGCTTGCCTTAGGACGCCGTCGTCGACCTCGTCTGCGTTCCTCCTGTCCTTCTTGATCCAGTATGCCCATTGGCAAGTACTCTCTTCTCTGGCCTTTGAATCGGCCGCCGCCGCCACCGCCACCGCCAAGCTTAGCTCACGCGCCGCCACCTCCAAATTCCGACAGGGCTCTGCAAGGCCCTCTTCCTGAATCTCCGCCTCTAAAGCCGCCCTGGCCGCGGCGCTGCTCACCATGCCCGCGGCGTTCGCCATGGTCTGCAGGTCCGCGCCAGCAAGAACATCGATAGCTTCTTGAAGCTCCCTGGCGCGATCAAGAAATGCGCACCGCTCGAGGGCGCGGACCACCAGCCCCGCCACCCAGACGAGATGGAGGGAGGAGAGCAATTCCGCCGCAGCCGCAGCCCGGGCCGCGGAGGAGGCGCGGGCTAGCACCGAGGCGGTGCTCTCCATGCTGCGGCGGAGGCCGGCGGCCGGCGGGGGCGGGGGGGAGGGGCCACCAGCGGGCGGAGGGTTTTTCGAGTTCTTGGATTCTTTGGTCTCGGGGGAGCCGGCGAATTGGGGGGGGCGGGAGGGGAGGGGAGGAAGAAGGAGAAGAACGGGGGTCCGTTATAACTCGCTCCTAGCGAGCAGGTGGGAGGGCTCGCTCACGCGCGAAGTGGCCCAACGTCTTTTTTTCCTTGATGACACGCCACTGTGCATGTGAGTTAAAAAAAATACAAGTGTATCAAAGAGCTTATTTCGTATTTCCACTGTTTATCGTTTGTTATTTCTCTATGTATAAATAATACTGTATAAGTGTATTTTGGGTAAAGCATGCTAATATTTTATGTAATTTAAAGAAATATTCATGCAGTTCAAAAAGGTGTTCATGTAGTTTAACAATGTTTCATGAACATTTTAAATGTTCCATGCACTCGGAAAAAATGTTCATGAAAAAATTAAATTGTTCTTGAAATTTAAATAACTGTTCATGCATTTCTAAAAATGTTAATAAATTTTTCAAAAGTTCGTATCATTCACCAAAACTGTCCACACGATTAAAAATTCCTCATGACATTTATTAAAAATTTGATGAAAGAAATGTTTTCCCAAAAGTTTTAGAAAATCTTCATGACATATAAAAATGTTTGTACCATTTTAAAAATTGTTATAATCATTTAAGATCTAAAAATGTTCAGTCATGTATATGAAAAAGTTTCAATGTATATTTAGAAAAAATATTCAATGCGTATTTGAAAAAATGTCAATGTGTATTTAAAAATGTTCATGAAATGTAAAATTATCTGCATACTTTTAAAAATAAATTGACATAAAAATGTTTGTACACTAAAACTGGTGTTAAAAGTTCATGAATTTTAAACTGGAAAAAAAAGATAAAAGAAAAGAATGGAAAAATAGAAGCCGCCAAAAAATAGAATATAAACCAACAAGGGAAAAACAGATTCCTCAAAAAAAAAACAAGGGAAAACTGATAAATTGGTAGAAAACATAGAGAAGCAAACAAAACCTGAAATCTTCCTGAAACCTCCCAAATTGGAATAGAAGTTTGCCAAAACTGGAGGTAATTGCGCCGGTCCACATCTCCCCACATTGTCAGGGCATTATCATGTATCTCATGTTAATAAACGAATATAGCACTAGTGCGAACAGGGGGTTCTCCGTTTTGTAATGAGTTTGGAATGTGCCATGCCCCTGGGGTGTAGCAGCAGTCCAAGAGTCGGTCCATCGGGCCATTGGGCAAGCCAGGTGCATGACCTGGCTACTGGCATACACCATGGTGCATCGGCGACTTGGTGAAAAAGCTAACAAATCAAAACAAGAGAAAAACATAAGTGAAAGCTCGAGTCGAAGAGTGGAGGTAGCTCGGTAACTCTAGGCGTTCATTCACATTCATTCCTGCCCGAAACAAGTGGGTTATTCATTCCGGTGCCACCTTTGTTCAATCGAGTCCATGTTCTCTGTTTTCCAAAACGCATTCGTTCACCGACCCATGGAACAGAGGTCGCTTGTTTGGATTGAGCTTTCTAGTTTTCTTTAGTACAATCTTTTTTCAAGAGCAACCCTGGGTTCATTCCTAAGATACACTCACAACTTTCTTTGTTCATGTCCCGCCATAGGAGATCTAGTGGTAGGACAAGAATACATTGCCAGACGATCTAGGAGTACCTAGTGAGGAATTCAAGCTTAAAAAAAATCGGATATCGGGTTCGTATCGGTTTGGCTTCGACATATCGCATGTCGGATATCGGGTGACATATCAGACGATATGTAGATGTATCGGAGAAATATGTCTAGTTTTTTTTTCCATTATTCTTGTTCAAAACATGTATTTTTAGTGAAACAAAATGTATGATGTTAATGCTTCAACATAACACTTTTAGATTCCTAGTTTATTAACTTGTTGATTAAGAAACTATTATGGAAAGATTCACAAAAACCTTACTCTCTGATTAAAAACAATAAGATATATATGCATTTGTACGAAAGATTGTGCATGACCTTGATAATATATGATAAAGTTGTAAATGCATAATCTTATTTCACTGCTTTCTAATAAAGAACTATTATCATCTACGTATCATTCTATATTGGTGGACATATCGGGATAGATATCGACCATGTCGGTCGATATTTCGGTCCATGCCGAATGATATGTTTGAAAATGGTATTTACCAAATGATATGTTATGTTTATATTGATAGAGCCCCAAAAGTGATATATCGGCCTATATATCGATCGTATCGGTCTAGATTTAAAAGCATGGCGAGGATAGACTAGATCATAACCGATTCCTTTATTAGGTAAACCCAACCTTGCTCCCATATACAAGGAAAGGCAAGGTTTCCTCACAACTCATCTCATACTTATGTGATCCTTGCGATCTCACCATTGTGCACCAAACTGTAGCTCCCATACGATGCTACTATCCCATAATACACCAAACCCTATCACCATTGTACACCTCCATCGTGAGGGCCCGAACCTCGGTAAATTGCCTCATGTGAATTCCATTTGTGCACCTTTCTACGGGCACATCCCCATCTTGATTACTGTTAGGATCTTGTACTACCGGTTGGTGCATCGTGTAGGTATAGCACTGGCTGGAGATCAGATCCAGATGGGGTCCCACTGAAGGAAATATGCCCTAGAGGCAATAATAAAGTTATTATTTATTTCCTTATTTCATGATAAATGTTTATCATTCATGCTAGAATTGTATTAACCGGAAACATGATACATGTGTGAATGCATAGACAAAACATTATGTCACTAGTATGCCTCTACTAGACTAGCTTGTTAATCAAAGATGGTTATGTTTCCTGACCATGAACAAAGAGTTGTTATTTGATTAACAAGGTCACATCATTAGTAGAATGATCTGATTGACATGACCCATTCCATTAGCTTAGCACACGATCGCTTAGTATGTTGCTACCGCTTTTATCCATGACTTATACATGTTCCTGTAACTATGAGATTATGCAACTCCGTTTACGGAGGAACACTTTGGTGCTACCAAACGTCACAACGAATCGGGTGATTATAAAGGAGTACTACAGGTGTCTCCAAAGGCAAATGTTGGGTTGGCGATTTGAGATTAGGTTTTGTCACTCGATTGTCGGAGAGGTATCTCGGGCCCTCTCGGTAATGCACATCATCGAAGCCTTGCAAGCACTACAACTAATGAGTTAGTTGTGAGATGATGTATTACGGAACGAGTAAAGAGACTTGCCGGTAACGAGATTGAACTAGGTATTGGATACCGACGATCGAATCTCGGGCAAGTAACATACCGATGACAAAGGGAACAACGTATGTTGTTATGCGGTCTGACCGATAAAGATCTTCGTAGAATATGTAGGAACCAATATGGGCATCCAGGTCCCGCTATTGGTTATTGACCGGAGACGTGTCTCGGTCATGTCTACATTGTTCTCGAACCGTAGGGTCCGCACGCTTAAGGTTTCGATGACAGTTATTATGAGTTTATGTATTTTGATGTACCGAAGAAGTTCGGAGTCCCGGATGTGATCACGGACATGACGAGGAGTCTCGGAATGGTTGAGACATAAAGATTGATATATTGGACGGCTATATTCGGACACCGGAAAGGTTCCGGAAGTTTCCGGAGAAAACCGGAGTGCCGGAGGGGTTACCGGAACCCCCCGGGGGAAGTATGGGCCTTAGTGGGCCAAGAGGGGAGAGAGAGGGGCCGCACCAGGAGGTGGCGCGCCCCCCCCCCAAGGGAGTCCGAATAGGACAAGGAGGGGGGGCGCGGCCCCCCTTTCCCTCTCCCTCTCCCTCTCTTTCCTTCCCCCTTCTCCCTTCCTAGTTGGACTAGGAAAGGGGAGTCCTACTCCAACTAGGAGGAGGACTCCCTCCTGGCGCGCCTATAGGGGCCGGCCGGCCTCCCCCTCCCTCCTTTATATACGGGGCAGGGGGCACCCTAGGACACACAAGTTTGATCTACGGATCGTTCCTTAGCGTGTGCGGTGCCCCCTCCACCATATTCCACCTCGGTCATACCGTCGCAAGCTTAGGCAAAGCCCTCGCGCCGGTGAAACATCAAGATCGCCACCACGCCGTCGTCTTGACAGAACTCTCCTCGACACTCGGCTGGATCGAGTCTGAAGGACGCCATCGAGCTGTACGTGTGTCAAGAACTTCGGGCGCCGGAGTAACGGCGCCGGATCGGTCGGATCGCGAGGAGAACGACGACTACTTCCTCTACGCCAGATCGCTTCGCCGGGTCACGAGAGTGCGTAGACAACACTCTCCCCTCTCGTTGCTATGCATCACCATGATCTTGCGTGTGCGTAGGAATTTTTTTTGAAATTACTACGTTCCCCAACACCCACTTCATTGTCGGAGTTGAGCTCATCGTCCTGAGTCACCTCTTCTTCTTTTCTTGCATCATGTGCTTCTTGTATTTCATCTCGTGATTGTCATTCATGTTCTTCATATAGATGTTGTTGGGCATGAAGAGCTTCATGCGCTTGATTCACTTGTTCTTGACGACAAACTTCATTTTGTCGATGTGGGTATGATCTTCCTCTTCTTGATGGTCACACTCATCATAGGCTCCTTCCTCTCAATCTTGTAATTTTCATCAGTCATGATCCAATATGCGTTCTTGTAGTCCACTGCCACGGTGAGGTTGCGGAGAACAATTTTGCTCTTGTTCTTCTTAGCGTTTGTGATGTCGAGACTGGTGTAATTTTCATGTGACGGATGTTTCGAAGCATTTGAACTTGCATAGAGTCTTGATGAGGACAAAGATGTAGACGCGTTCAACTTGTCGAACATGTATGTGATCTTGTCCATTTGTGCACCCAACTTGGAGTTGAGGTAGTCTTTGTTGCGCGTTTTGACTTCACACAACTCGCCATGCAACAACTCGCCATGCAAGTCGGTGACAAGATTGCCATGAATTCATGTAGTATGGTGTTGGCAACATTAATGGCTCGTTTGAGGCCGAAGTGATGAACCTTTTGACGCGTAGTCATTCATGTCTTCTTGGTCATCGTAGACTGGATTAGATGTACTTTCGCTATCCATCAAAACACCCGAGCAGGGTGTGAATAGAAACGGAGATAAACGATACCGAAGTGACCTCTTACTGATGTTAGTGAAGGATCAGACGATCTCACAAGTGCCAAAGCAAATTGAATAACTTGGTACTGAGCCTTGTCCAATCTCAAACCTACATATAAGGCTCATAGTGGAGATTGCTAGCGATAGTGGCACGAAATTAAGCAATTTGAAGTTCAAGATTTGTAAAAAGTTGAAAGTGAATCACAGTGAACTCAACAAACTATGCAAGTGATCACAAATGTAAGGATATATAGGGAACAAAAAAAAATACACACACAACACGATTGAGGCTTGTGCAACCAAGGAAATGAGCATACAAAATTTGCCAAGCGAAGGCTAAGCTCTTGTTGCACAAATTCAAGGAGAGACGCTAAGAACAAGGAGTCAGTCACTTGACTACCACTCTTCTACTATCAAAACTTGACGTTTCTTGTAAGTATCCTTGTCGCTCATGTTTCTTTTGCTCTTTGCACCTTTTGCTTATAAGCTTCTTTTTTTATATTCCTTTTTCTTCCTTTTTGTCTTTTCTCTTTGGGCCAAGATCAAAACCTATGATTTCCTGACTATTTACTACAATAAGGTTTTCCCACTCTGGGGAGAGCGGGGCAATGACAGCAGCGCGCCTTTGGCTCGCTCCAGTGCTTGTAGTCCGTCGCTAGGTCTTCGACGGATTTGGATGTAATTTCTGTTACTTTTATGCTTCTTTGTACAGCCATGACAATTGAAGAATATATAGATCGTAAGTTTTTCCGCAAAAAGAAATCTGGACCATCAAATTAGTTTTATTAGCTTCCTTATATAAAATATGCACTTTCATGCTATGTGACATTAGATGTTGTAAACCATATTATTCTATAAATTTGAACAATACTAAACAAGTTTTATTTTGTGAATAGGACATTAGAGATCTATTATAAAGGTTTATAAGAAGTACAAAGCACCCTAAACATAAAATTATATTGAGAACCCCGCTCCACTCAACAACCACTACCACCACCAGAATAAGGCGCAAACGCACCGTTGTCGTCGCTCCCCTACCAGGACGGGCTTGACCAGATTGATGACTGATGAGTGGATTTTATGCATACTTTTTAGAGTATATTCTAGTGCCAAAATCCCTCATATCATATCCATCTAGCACTTATTCATGTCTTCAATGCATAGTTTTTGGTATTTACTTGTTTTACCAAGTTCATTGCGCACTTTATTTTTGTTTAGTTTTTATTAGTTTTCCTTTGTTTTGTGGTCTTTGTAGGTGTGTTGACAAGTTCATGGACTTGGGCATCAAAAGAATCAAGCTAGGGGTCAAACCGGAGAAGTTTTAGGCACCAAATCAAGGCCCTTTGAAGAGTTTGATGATTTGACATTTATCAAAGTGTCCAAAATGAAGACCAAAGGCCACAAACGCATCGGGCTTTTCGCTAGCAATCCAACGATCCCAATAACGTCAAAATCGGAGTTCGTATGAAGAAATGGCGACCAAAATACAAAGCAGCTCAGAAGTCCATAGTGAAAGATGACCTTTCATACGACCGGAGCCGCCTGTTTGAGCGGTCGTTTGAGCTCCAAACAGCCATGAAAATTGACTAGAACTTTCCAAATTTTGCTTCGATTTCGTCCCTGTTTTTTCCTACGAGATCCTTGACGACCAAGACATGTTTGGGACGTGGATTTGGCTCCCCTTGAGCCCTTAGATGAAAGGGAGGAGGCTATATAAACGGAGGAGACCCGAGGAGCACTACTATATGAAGGCCTCCAACCCTATCCGCCGGGAGATACCATCTCCATCCTCCATAAGTTCCATCAGTCGCAGCCACATGTCCATGGCAGCAACTCCACCATAGAGAGATGCCCAAGACAAGAAGAAGGAGTTACTACTATGAACGTTATCTGGAAATAGTAGCCGCATGTGCGACGACATAGTTGCGGGCTTGGTAGTTAGCGGTGCGACCACCGCTCCCTATGGGATAGACATACTCTATTTACTGCGAATTGCAATAGCCCTGTGCCCTTGTAGGTCATCAATGGCAGCTGGGAAGTCTTCATGCATGTGTCTCTAAAGACCATCATCCCAGAGCCAGTGCCATCACCATTGTACCCTCGAATCGATCTAAAGCGTCCGTCACCAAATCTCGTCGGCGTGCATGCACGATGAGAAACCTTAACCTCGCCCCCAATGGAGATAGCAGGAATTAATCTACGCTCGAGCTACGTTGACTTCATCTCAGTGAACAAATTCGAGGGGGGTTGGAGCCTCAAAGATGAAGCGCCATCCACGAAAATGCCGCCCCTATGAGAAAAAACCCTGACCTAAACTATTAGCCGAGCCAAGGAACCGGGACCCCCCCCCCTCCTACATGCCACCGGTTGCCTGAGCGGCAAGCAGAGGGAGGTAAATCCACGGGCTCGCCGACGAAGCTTGGAGGGGATGAATGCCCTAACCGCCTTGAGCGGAAGAGGGAAAGAGAAACCCTAACAACATTAAACAAGTTTGACTGGAATCTTTTTTAAATATATATTAATAATTCGAAAAATGAAGGGAGTAATATGACACACCGTTACATCCGGTGGGCCGCCGTTACGGACTAGGCCGTATGGTTGGTACCCACAGAGTATCCGGACGATTGGACGGACTCAACGACCCTCAACGACCTGCGGGCGCACCTTCTGATCGTTCCGCCGCGTACCTCACCGACACACAGACCCCACAGCCTCCGGACCCCACGGACCAGTGACACGCCACGGAAGCCCCGACGGGCCCACCCGGACCAGCTCCTCCACGTCTGCTCAACGACCTGCTGCAGCAGCACGCGACGCGCTTCCTGTCCTTCTGACCTGCTCTGCTCCCCGCTAACTCCGTCTTCCTTGCCTTCAACTCCATTTCAAACCAGGCCCGCACCGCACGCCCCGCGATCGCCGCCGCCGGATGCCGATGGCCGCGCCGCAGCCTCGCCGGCACCACGCCGCCTTCCTCCGCCGCAGGCCCCCCACCCCCGCCCCTGCCAATGGGAAGGCCGCCGCGGCCGCCTCCACCAGCTCCAAGCCTGCCCAGGCGCCACCCCCGTACGTACGCCCGCCCGCCCGCCTCCGATCGTCGTTACCAGCCGCCCCTTGCTTTCGGTTCTGAAGATTGATGTGTGCGGCGCAGGTCGCTGGAGGAGAGGACGGTGAAGCAGCTCAGGCTGACCAAGGCCCTGACGCTCCCGGAGGCCACCGCGGTGTCCGAGGCGTGCCGGAGGATGGCCGCCAGGCGCGCCGACGCCGCGCTGCTCACCGACGCCAAAGGGGTGCTCTCCGGCATCGTCACGGCCGAGGTAAGCCAACTGAGAACCAGTATATGTACTATATCAGGAGGGAGGAGCCGTTGAAAAACAGAGTAATGTCGTCAATGATGGATGTGCATCAGGTTTTGTATGATAACATTAGAGATTAGGATCAAGTTTTTCATGTGGCATCTGTTTGCTTCTCTCCGCAGGACATATCGGGCCGAGTGATCGCCGAGGGGTTGAGGCCCGAGGAAACGAGCATGGCCACGGTGATGACGCCGACTCCCGTTTTTGTCATGTCCAACTCATCGGCCACCGAGGCACTGCAGAAGATGGTCCAAGGTCATCTTCTTATTTTTCTTCAGTACTCCACCAGTTTCACCTTCAGTATGAACATTACTAATTAGTTCCATTCAATCTGATCGGTTGTCCATGGTTCATTGTTGTGCTATATGCACCTCGATGGGTGAGATTGAGAACAAGTTCAGTTTATCATGATTGTACAGCTACAGCCTGATGGGTCAGCATTGCTCCAATAATCATAGGATTGCATTTTGTCAGTGACTGAAGTAACGGGCGACAGTAAACCTACAATACCATATATTTGAGAAAAGAAATCATGTAGTCAATTCGAACTGAGGGTAGATCATGATGAGTAAGCTTTATTGCATCTTGCCTAATAGCTAAAGGCAAGACTTGAGAAATTCCCAACATGTTTTCTTGCTAGCATTTTTAAAAATTGATTGCTAACATCTTGTTGCCATTCTTATAGATTTATCATATCTTGTCTCGGTGATTTTCTTTGTAGTCACATGGCTTTCATGTACAGGCAAATTCCGGCATCTTCCTGTAGTGGAGCATGGTGACGTCATTGCCATGTTGGACATTACCAAGTTCCTCTGCGATGCCATTTCTAGAATGGAAAAGGCAGCAGAACAAGGTAGTGCTATAGCCGCTGCTATGGAAGGGGTCGAACGGCAGTGGGGAAACGAATTCGCAGGTTTCTTTCTTTACTTTATTTTAGTATGATTAGGTTGGCTACTTATTTCAATTTTCAAGACCACCCATGATGCATTCCATTCAGGTCTCTTTGATTAACTAGCTGATGTTACTTCAGGTGCGCACACGTTAATAGAAAATCTTCGAGACCACATGTTTAAGCCTTCCCTGTCAAGTATCATAACTGAAAATAGCAGGTCAAATTGCTACTGGCAAGAAAATGCGTGATCCGTTTTTTTGTTGTTGTTGTTATGACTTATGACTGAATATTTCCATCGCCTTTGTAGTGTTCCATCGGTATCTCCTTCAGATCTGGTAACTGTAGCTGCCAAAAAGATGAGAGAGTACCGAGTTAACTCAGTGGTTGTCATGACAGGGAACATGCTGCAAGGCATTCTCATGTATGTTCTTTTTTAAGCCGTGTACATTTTAAAATTTTCCATTTGTCAAATACTATCACTTATAGTAGGATAAATTTCTGGTATGTTTTCCATTTTAAGAATATGGGTATTCTGCAGCTCCATGGATCTGGTCTTGCGAGTAGTGGCACAAAGTCTGTCTCCAGAGGTGACCCTCGTAGAAAAGGTATGGTAAAAAACTGAAGCACCAACATTTTGACAGATCATGATTTTGTTCATTATTTTTTTCACTAGTTGATTAAATATGCTGTTATCTTTCCAAGGTTATGACTGCAAGTCCTGATTGTGCTACATTGGACACATCAATCCTCGAGGCTCTACAATCAATGCAAGATAGAAAATATCGTCATATTCTTGTTGCGGGCAAAAGTAAGTACTGAATTCTAACATCAACGAAAAGTTCCTTTCCATGTACATATGTAATTTAAATCTTTGAACAGGAGGACAGATTGTCGCCTGTTTGGACGCTCTACAGTTAACCCAAACAGCCATCTCCATGGTAAGAATGAATTGTATTTTCAGAACCAAGGGAGGTTGCTACACATTTCATTAACTTGCGGTATCTCATCGTGTTTTCGTTAGGTCGAGGGAGCCTCTGGACCAAACGATGTGGCAAATACCATGGTTCAGAAGTTTTGGGATTCAGCACTTGCCTTGCGTCCTGCAGAGGAGTATGACTGGCATAGGTTTGTTATTATTCTTCGATTTGCATATACTCTTAAATTTCTTAAGATCATTTGATCAGTCTTTTGTTATATAGTGCAGTGATGAATCTTGTACGGTAGCCTCAGATAGTGCAGAAGGAAAGCAAGCACCCCCTCATGTTGGCAATGCATTCTCTTTCAAAATTGAAGACAGAAAAGGGCGGATGCACAGATTCAGTTGCGGTTGGGGCATTTCTCATCTTATTACTTTCCTGGCTCTGGTTTTGTTGATGAAGTGTTATAAAGTGCTTGCCTGCCTGAATTTCTGATTATGGACCCCCTTTCTGCAGTTTCAGAAAGCATAGAAGAGCTTGTCTCTGCTATTGCATACAGATTAGGAACAGAAAGCGAGAAGGCAAATGTAAATCTTCTGGTAAGAGGTTGGGCTTTGCTTATGCATTACTGTATTCCCCTTCCTTCAAGTGAGCAATAGGGCAAACCAAAGCTTGTACTTCTGTATCTTTTCACATCCCACTTGAAATTATTTCGAACAGTACGATGATGATGAAGGTGACAGAGTTCTTCTTGCTACTGATGGTGACCTCGTTGCGGCAATTGAACATGCAAGATCAGCCGGATGGAAGGTTTGATCTTACTCATCTTTTCTAGAACAGCAGCGGTTGATCTGCATCCTTCCTAGCTATGCGCAACAGCTAGATCCTAGAGCATTTTTAGTTTGTGCATTCATCCGTCTTCTTCTTGCAACATTAGTTTCAGTAATTTAATTTGAGGTTTACAACAACTTGTTTCTTTTTTGACATTTCGGTTTCCTGTTTCAGGTTCTGAGGCTCCACATAGAGGACGGGTCCGAGACCGAGACCGAGACCGGGGCGGTGTCCATTTCCTCGTTACCTGTAGATACCTCGATGGCGCGGAGAGGCTGGCCATCGTCCCTCGGGCTGGGGATCGTGGCCAGCGCGGCTGCGGTCACCGGCGTCCTGGTAACCGCCTACTTGAGACGCTCCGAGCTGTGACAGTCTGACTTGAAACATACAGTACTTCATTCAACATTGTAACATTGCACTTACACAGGACTGAGAGTTTTGTTTTTCTTCCGGGGTTTGCATTCGTTGTAACTGGGTTCAGAGAGTGTGTTTTTCTTGTTGGGCGTTCTACGTACTTGTGAGTTGTGACAACAGGGGTGTGTATATTCAGCCATTCAGATATAAGAACCTTACGAAGAGAAAAATAATAATGGTGCACCAACAGCAGTCTATCTAGATCTAGATCTACGCACGAGCCATGCACGTAAACACGCAAATGGCTAATAAGTTGTTCCTCAACACAACTTCATACCTCTGAGTTTTTAAACTGCTGCCTGAAACAAGACAAAGAAGAAGAGTACTCGCTCTATAAAAATATACTACGTATGTAAAAGCGTTTAGATCCCTAAAGTAGTGATCTAAACACTCTCATATTCCTTTACCGAGGGAGTAATTAACAAACTTTCACTTGTCCTACGGGAGATGATGAACTTGCCTAGCTAATCCTCCAAGCAAGCAAGCAAGCAAAGAAGAAGCCAAGTTTGGATGTGGGTTAATTAGTCTTGGGTACAGAGGTAGCCGGATGGCATGAAGCAGAGAGCCACAAACACACACGCCCCCATGTCAATGGGATCCTGCAGCTCGGGCAGGTGGTACTTGTACTTGAGCACCAACACGAAGACCAGAATCGCCAGGCCCAGCACGGCCGTAGCGCACTGCAATTGAAAAAAGCAATTCAGCATACAAATTCAATACTATTTCAGATAGAAAAAGATAGATAGATGGTGGTGATTTACGTACCCTGGTGATGATCCTAAGGTGGTGCACATATCGTCCGTGCTGGATGAGAGCAGGCCAGTTGAGCAGCTCGGCGCGGCCTTCCTCCACCTGCCGGAGCAGGAGGCTCCGCCGCCGGTTCTCCCGCTGGATCTCCTGCTGGTATAGGTAGTGCATCATGGTTGGTGCCTGCCCGCCCGTTGAGGGGAGCAGATCTGCCGGCGGGGAAACTACCGGTACTAGCTAGAGACACAAGAGGCAGAGGAGGCGGCGTTTCAATCTGATTTTTATCTTAAACGCTTCGGTGGCGAGACTGCTCCGAGTCCCCGCAGCGGACGCAGAGGATGGGCGTCGTGCCGGGACCGGACTGGATCCTTGTGGAAGTACAAAGAAAGAGGAAGGGCATATCCACCCAAAACGCCCGCATCCGTTCGAGCTGTCTGGCCGAAATTTGTGTCAACCATGGCACCCCATCTGTTTGTGGATCAATTCAGTTGTCGAATTTCCGCAAACCAGACACAAACTGAGAGGCCTTTGCAGAGGCCACGGTAGTCACGGGGTTGTGTCTCCCCCGGTCCACCTGGACTGGCTGGAGACGCATACGTGGGCGTCTCCTACCGTGGAGGTGTCGACCCAGACTGTGACTGATGTCGGGCTAGGAGTGAAAGGAGACACCTTTTACTCTTGCTATCGTGGTGGGTGCACCATAATGTCGGCGATGAGTGGTGTCTCCAACATGGATGCCAGGATGGCGGCCTCAGATTGCGGTCTGTGTGGTTGGCTCTTCGCCGGGCACCATGCTGACAGTAATGGCTTTCTCTCTTGATTGTGTGGGCGGCGGGTGGCTGGGGGGGCTCTCTGTCACTAGCAGTGGAGACGCCCTGATCCGGATATGGAGTTCTAAGGCATGGGGAAGTTGCCAAGCGAAAACTCTGCGCTTTGTCGCCGAAGACGGCGACGCTCTCGGGCACCCCTCTCTTCTTGAAGACATCATTGTGGTGATCCTCTCCACGTCAGGGTCCCGAGTGGAAAACCTTGTTCGTGGTGGACTCGGCAGCGGTGACATTTATCGCCGTTATCCCTCCTTAGTGTGTTGTCCTGTAGTTAGATTTTTAGGGCGCTGTGTGGCGTTGTACTCAGATCTTGTTGTGCACTCTTTTCGGTAGTGTAGTCGTATGCGTTTTGCATGAACCAGTTATCCCGGGATTTGTGTTGTATGAGGGCTACCTCATCACCTGTTGTCAATCCATGTACTTTGTTCGGTTGTTGCTCTACATATAAAGCGTGGCGAAAGACTGTTTCAAGAGGGAGTATGGACCACCGCCATGTAGGAGTCTGACACCCCCAGTCCACTTTTCTTTCACTATGCCCCTGCCCCCTTGTTTTGCATCCACGCCCTCCTAGTCTGACACCATTGTTGTACCTCTCCGGCCATCACCTAGTCATGCTCGGATGCCCGCAGCCCCCACTCACGCGCCTACCCACATTGGGCTACGTCATCGTTCACCCAGGATCCGTCCGTAGCCAGGTACCCTCCGCCCCCTTGTCGACGACGTCCATGGTGGACGCTTGACAGGTGTTTGGTTAAATGCCATAGAGTTTTTTTGTTGAATTTCTCGTTATTTTCTAGAGTTAAGCACGATGGCAGGGTATTCGATGATGAAGAATGAGTTGATGTATGATGCATGGAAGATCATTTCTGCGGACTTTGTAGGCATGAGAGAGGCAAGACGACTCATTGTTTTGGCAAAACGTGTGTGCTTCGTTTCTTGGGGAAAAAGCACATTGCGCCCTACGCGCACGTGACACAAGATCGCAATGTGAAGTCACTAACCCATCGGTCGTATCATGGAAGCAGGTATTATTGACCAAAGGAGGGTTGATGGAAGATTTCAAACAAATTCTTCAAAGGAAGCTATTTTTTTGAAGAAATAAAAACTAAGCAGTACAAAAAAATACTTGCTAGAAGAAAAAGTAAGCTAAGCATACATTCAATGGAATAACAAGGTCATGAACAAAAGAAAGCATACGCACTAAGTAGCAATACAAGTAAACAAGACGCACAAACATGCGGACACACTTAAGTACGACAAGACTTAAGACAAAGCAAAACATAGCATGCACACAACGGGAAATGGAAGTCTTAAGACAAAGTCATCAGAAAGGGCGGAGACAAAGTCTTCACAATTCAAGTACTAGAAGTAAAGAGGCGAAGAAATGAAACCAGTTGCTCAGAGAAGACAATGGATTTCTTTCCAGTTCAAGTTGTCGTGACAAACAATATATCTGGTTGGAGAGGCTAAGATTCAACTCAAAAGACAAAATCTTCACCTTATTATCCTTGAGCTAAGGTCAGTTAGATCTCGTCCAATCACTCGTGGTAAGTCTTCGAGGTAGACTTCTGAAATCTTCATAGACTCGTTATTTGGGAATCCACAATCCACCCTTGTATGCTCAGAAAAATGACGCCTAGCCGTCTAGAAGATTACAGTCTTCAAACATAATAAGTCTTCGGTTCACTCAGAACAAATTCTTCAGGATTATCTCAAATGCTTCGGAGGATAGGTTGCTCTAAATGACACTTGTCATGCAATAACTCGGAGCAACCACGACAAATAGTGGAGGGGTGGCTATTTATAGCCGGAGCAGTTCTGAGGGTGAAATCACCAGAGCCATATCATTGACACGTGTTTAACGGTCCGATTTCGAATACACACGACAACCTTACTTGAGGAACAAGTAAAACTAACTTCTCATACAGAAGAGATTTCGCTCATCTTACTATATAGCTGCCCGGGCCTTTTTCATCGGCATTACAGATGCGCATGCATGTCATTTTGGTCTGAACATGGGAAACCCATGAACCCTGCCATTTCACCTGGGCATGAACTTACACGTTTGGTAACTTCAGGGAAAAAACTAGAGACTTTGATGTACCCTTCAGTGTCACGTCGTATGGTCAGCGCCCGCGAGCAACACGTTGGCCAGGGGGAAACGTCAGGGCAGACGTGTCCCCCATACAACCGAAACACTAGAGATGTTGGTGGGACCAAAAAATCAACTCAGAATAATATTTCCAGACGAGGTCAAATCGTGCTAATCTTTGTGTTTAAGGTCAAAACAATGATTTTGAAGGAAATATGCCCTAGAGGCAATAATAAAGTTATTATTTATTTCCTTATTTCATGATAAATATTTATTATTCATGCTAGAATTGTATTAACCAGAAACATAATACATGTGTGAATACATAGACAAACATAGTGTCACTAGTATGCCTCTACTTGACTAGCTCGTTTATCAGAGATGGTTATGTTTCCTGGCCATGGACAAAAGAGTTGTCATTTGATTAACGGGGTCACATCATTAGGAGAATGATGTGATTGACTTGACCCATTCCGTTAGCTTAGCACTTGATCGTTTAGTATGTTGCTATTGCTTTCTTCATGACTTATACATGTTCCTGTAACTATGAGATTATGCAACTCCTTTACGGAGGAACACTTTGGTACTACCAAACGCCACAACGAATCGGGTGATTATAAAGGAGTACTACAGGTGTCTCCGAAGGTACATGTTGAGTTGGCGATTTCGAGATTAGGTTTTGTCACTCCGATTGTCGGGAGGTATCTCTGGGCCCTCTCAAGAATGCACATCATTATAAGCCTTGCAAGCAATGTGACCAATGAGTTGGTTACAGGATGATGCATTACAGAACGAGTAAAGAGACTTGCCGGTGACGAGATTGAACTAGGTATTGATACCGATGATCGAATCTCGGGCAAGTAACATACCGATGACAAAGGGAACAACGTATGTTGTTATGCGGTTTGACCGATAAAGATCTTCGTAGAATATGTAGGAACCAATATGGGCATCCAGGTCCCGCTATTGGTTATTGACCGAGAATAGTTCTACGTCATGTCTACATAGTTCTCGAACTCGTAGGGTCCGCACGCTTAAGGTTTCGGCGATGTTATATTATGAGTTTATGAGTTTTGATGTACCGAAGGAGTTCGAGTCCCGGATGAGATCGGGACATGACGAGGAGTCTCGAAATGGTCGAGACGTAAAGATCGATATATTGGACGACTATATTCGAGTTCGGAAAGGTTCCGAGTGATTCGGTATTTTTCGAGTACCGGAGAGTTACGGAATTCGCCCGGAGAAGTATTGGGCCTTATTGGCCCTGCGGGAAAGAGAGAGGGCTGCCTAGGGCAGGCCGCGCCCCAAGGCCTAGTCCGAATTGACTAGGGGAGGCCGCACCCTCCTTCCTTCCCTTCTCTCTTCCCTTCCTAGTCTCCTACTCCTACTACATGGAAGGATCCTAGTTGGACTTGGAAAGGGGGAATCCTACTCCCGGTGGGAGTAGGACTCCCCTATGGCGCGCCTCCTCCCTAGACCGGCCTCCTCCTCCCTCCCTCCTTTATATACGGGGGCAGGGGGCACCCCATGGACACACAAGTTGATCTACGGATCGTTCCTTAGCCGTGTGCGGTGCCCCCTTCCACCATATTCCACCTCGGTCATATCGTCGCGAAGCTTAGGCGAAGCCCTGCGCCGGTAGAACATCAAGATCGTCACCACGCCGTCGTGCTGACGGAACTCTCCCTCGACACTCTGCTGGGTCGGAGATCGAGGGTGCGTCATCGAGCTGTACGCGTGTCAAGAACTCGGAGGTGCCGGAGTAACGGTGCTTGGATCGGTCGGACCAGGAGGACGTACGACTACTTCCTCTACGTTGCGTCAACACCTCCGCTTCGGTCTACGAGGGTACGTAGACAACACTCTCCCCTCGTTGCTATATCATCACCATGATCTTGCGTGTGCGTAGGAATTTTTTTGAAATTACTACGTTCCCCAACAGTGGCATCCGAGCCTAGGTTTTATGCGTTGATGTTATATGCACGAGTAGAACACAAGTGAGTTGTGGACGATATAAGTCATACTGCCTACCAGCATGTCATACTTTGGTTCAGTGGTATTGTTGGATGAAGCGGCCCGGACCGACATTACGTGTATGCTTACGCGAGACTGGTTTTACCGCCGTGCTTTGCACACAGGTGACTAGCGGGTGTCTATTTTCTCCAACTTTAGTTGAACCGAGTGTGGCTACGCCCGGTCCTTGTGAAGGTTAAAACGGCGTCTATTTGACAAACTATCGTTGTGGTTTTTGATGCGTAGGTAAGAACGGTTCTTGCTCAGCCCGTAGCAGCCACGTAAAATTTGCAACAACAAAGTAGAGGACGTCTAACTTGTTTTTGCAGGGCATGTTGTGATGTGATATGGTCAAAACGTGATGAGATATAAGTTGTTGTATGAGATGATCATGTTTTGTTGAAGTTATCGGCGACTGGCAGAAGCTCTATGGTTGTCTATTTGTTGCATAAGATGCAAGTACCAAATAATTGCTTTACTTTATCGCTATGCGATAGCAATAGTTGCAAGAGCAATAGTTGGTGAGACGACCATGTGGTGACACATTGATATAGATCAAGATGATGAAGATCATGGTGTCGTGCCGGTGACGATAGAAATCATGACAGTACTTTGGAGATGGAGATCAAAGGCGCAAGATGATCATGGCCATATCATGCCACATATTTTGATTGCATATGATGTTTATCTGTTATACATCTTATTATGTTTTGTTTGACGGTAGCATTTTAAGATGATCTCTCACTAATTATCAAGAAGTGTTCTCCCTAAGTATGCACCGTTGCGAAAGTTCTTCGTGCTGAGACACCACGTGATGATCGGGTGTGATAGGCTCTACGCTCAAATACAACGGTGCAAAACAGTTGCACACGCGAATACTCAGGTTATACTTGACGAGCCTAGCATATACAGATATGGCCTCAGAACACGGAGACCGAAAGGTCGAGCGTGAATCATATAGTAGATATGATCAACATAGTGATGTTCACCATTAAAACTACTCCATCTCACGTGATGATCGGACATGGTTTAGTTGATTTGGATCACGTGATCACTTAGATGACTAGAGAGATGTCTGTCTAAGTGGGAGTTCTTAAGTAATATGATTAATTGAACTTAAATTTATCATGAACTTAGTCCTGGTAATATTTTGCAAATTATGTTGTAAGATCAATAGCTTGCGTTGTTGCTTTCATATGTTTATTTTGATATGTTCCTAGAGAAAAATGTATTGAAAGATGTTAGTAGCAATGATGCGGATTGGATCCGTGATCTGAGGTTTATCCTCATTGCTGCACAGAAGAATTATGTCCTTGATGCACCGCTAGGTGAGAGACCTATTGCAGGAGCAGATGTAGACGTTATGAACGTTTGGCTAGCTCAAAAGGATGACTACTTGATAGTTTAGTGCACCATGCTTAAACGGCTTAGAATCGGGACTTCAAAGACGTTTTGAACGTCATGGACCATATGAGATGTTCCAGGAGTTGAAGTTAATATTTCCAGCAAATACCCGAGTTGAGAGATATGAAGTCTCCAACAAGTTCTATAGCTAAAAGATGGAGGAGAATCGCTCAACTAGTGAGCATGTGCTCAGATTGTCTGGGTACTTCAATCGCTTGAATCAAGTGAGAGTTAATCTTCGAGATAAGATAGTGATTGATGAATTCTCTAGTCACCATCACTAAGTTACTAGAACTTCGTGATGAACTATAGTATGCAAGGGATGACGAAAACGATTCCCGAGCTCTTCGTGATGTTGAAATCGACGAAGGTAGAAATCAAGAAAGAGCATCAAGTGTTGATGATTGACAAGACCACTAGTTTCAAGAGAAGGGCAAAGGGAAAGAAAGGGAACTTCAAGTGGAAAGACAAGCAAGTTGTCACTCCTGCAAAGAAGCCCAAAGCTGGACCATAGCCTGAAACTGAGTGTTTACACTGCAAAGGAAATGGTCACTGGAAGCGGAAATGCCCTGAATATTTGGTGGATAAGAAGGATGGCAAAGTGAACAAGGGTATATTTGATATACAGATTATTGATGTGTGCCTTACTAGTGTTTATAGTAGCCCCTGAGTATTTGATACATGTTTGGTTGCTAAGATTAGTAACTCGAAACAGGAGTTACAGAATAAACAGAGACTAGTTGAAGGGAAAGTGACGATAAGTGTTGGAAGAAGTTCCAAGATTGATATGATCATCATCGCACACTCCCTATACTTTCGGGATTAGTGCTAAACCTAAATAAATGTTATTTGGCGTTTGCGTTGAGCATGAATATGATTTGATCATGTTTATTGCAATACGATTATTCATTTAAAGTCAGAGGATAATTGTTGTTCTGTTTACATGAATAAAACCTTCAATGGTCATACACCCAATGAACATAGTTTGTTGGATCTCGATCGTAGTGATACACATATTCATAATATTGATGCCAAAAGATACAAAGTTAATAATGATAGTGCAACTTATTCGTGGCACTGTCGTTTGGGTCATATCGGTGTAAAAGCGCATGAAGAAACTCCATAAAGATGGATTTTCGGAATTACTTGGTTATGAATCATTTGATGCTTGCGAACCGTGCCTTTGGGCAAGATGACTAAAACTCCGTTCTCCGGAACAATGGAACAAGCTACTGACTTATTGAAAATAATACATACCGATGTATGCGATCCAATGAGTGTTGATGCTCGTGGCAAGTATCGTTATTTTCTGACCTTCACAAGATGATTTGAGCAGATATGGGTATATCTACTTGATGAAACATAAGTCTGAAATAGTTGACAGGTTCAAAGAATTTCAAAGTGAAGTGGAAAAATCATCGTAACAAGAAAATAAAGTTTCTGCGATCTGATCGCGGAGACGAATATTTGAGTTACGAGTTTGATCTTCAATTAAAACAATGTGGAATAGTTTCACAGCTCACGCCACCTGGAACACCACAACGTTATGGTGTGTCCGAACGTCGTAACCGCACTTTATTGGATATGGTGCGATCTATGATGTCTCTTATCAGTTTACCACTATCGTTTTGGGGTTATGCATTAGAGACAGCTGCATTCACGTTTAAAATAGGGCACCATCTAAATCCGTTGAGACGACACCGTATGAACTATGGTTTAGCAGTAAACCTAAGCTGTTGTTTCTTAAAGTTTGGGGCTGCGATGCTTATGTGAAAAAGTTTCATCCTGATAAGCTCGAACCCAAATAGGAGAAGTGCATCTTCATAGAATACCCAAAGGAAATTGTTGGGTACACCTTCTATCACAGATCCGAAGGCAAGATATTTGTTGCTAAAATGGATCCTTTCCAGAGAAGGAATTTCTCTTGAAAGAAGTGAGTAGGAGGAAAGTAGAACTTGATGAGGTAACTGTACCTGCTCCCTTATTGGAAAGTAGTTCCTTACAGAAATCAGTTCCTGTGACAAATACACCAATTAGTGAGGAAGCTAATGATATTGATCATGAAACTTCAGATCAAGTTACTACAGAACCTCGTAGGTCTTCCAGAGTAAGATCTGCACCAGAGTGGTGTAGTAATCATGTTCTGGAAGTCATGTTACTAGACCATGATGAACCTACGAACTATGAGGAAGCGATGATATGCCCAGATTCCGCGAAATGGCTCGAGGCCATAAAATCTGAGATATGATCCATGTATGAGAACAAAGTATGGACTTTGATTGACTTGCTCGATGATTAGCAAGCCATGTTAAATGAATGGATCTTCAAGAGGAAGACGGACACTGATAGTAGTGTTACTATCTACCAAGCTCGACTTGTTGCGAAAGGTTTTCAACAAGTTCAAGGTGTTGAATACGATGAGATTTTCTCACTCGTATCGATGCTTAAATCTGTCTGAATCATGTTAGCAATTGTCACATTTTATGAAATCTGGCAAATGGATGTCAAAACTGCATTCCTTAATGGATCTATTAAAGAAGAGTTGTATATGATGCAACCAGAAGGTTTTGTCAATCCTAAAGATGCTAACAAAGTGTGCAAGCTCCAGCAATCCATCAATGGACTGGTGCAAGCATCTCGGAGTTGGAATATACGCTTTGATGAGTTGATCAAAGCATATGGTTTATACAGACTTTTGGAAACACCTGTATTTACAAGAAAGTGAGTGGGAGCACTACAACATTTCTGATAAGTATACGTGAATGACATATTGTTGATCGGAAGTAATGTAGAATTATTCTGCAAAGCATAAAGGAGTATTTGAAAGGAGTTTTTCGAAGAAAGACCTCAGTAAAAGCTACTTACATATTGAGCATCAAGATCTATTAAGATAGATCAAGACGCTTGATAAGATTTTCAATGAGTACATACCTTGGCAAGATTTTGAAATAGTTCAAAATGGAACAGTCAAAGAAAGAGTTCTTGCCTGTGTTGCAAAGGTATGAAATTGAGTAAGACTCAAATCCCGACCACAACAGAAAATAGAAAGAGAATGAAAAGTCATTCCCTATGCCTCAGTCATAGGTTCTATAAAGTATGCTATGCTATGTACTAGACCTATTGTATACCTTGCTCTGAATTTGACAAGGGAGTACAATAGTGATCTAGGAGTAGATCACTGGACATTGGTCAAGAATATCCTTAGTGAGGACTAAGGAAATATTTCTCGATTATGGAGGTGATAAAAGAGCCCGTCGTAAAAGTTACCTCGGTGCAAGTTTTCACACCGATCCAGATGACTCTAAGTCTCAATCTGGATACATATTGAAAGTGGGAGCAATTAGCTAGAGTAGCACCGTGCAGAGCATTGTAGACATAGAATATTTGCAAAATGCATACGGCTCTAACTATGACAGACCCGTTGACTAAACTTCTTTCACGAGCAAAACATGATCACACCTTAGTACTCTTTGGGTGTTAATCACATAGCGATGTGAACTAGATTATTTACTCTAGTAAACCCTTTGGGTGTTAATCATATACAGATATGAATATTGGTGTTAAATCACATGACGATGTGAACTAGATTATTGACTCTAGTGCAAGTGGGAGACTGAAGGAAATATGCCCTAGAGGCAATAATAAAGTTATTATTTATTTCCTTATTTCATGATAAATGTTTATTATTCATGCTAGAATTGTATTAACCAGAAACATAATACATGTGTGAATACATAGACAAACATAGTGTCACTAGTATGCCTCTACTTGACTAGCTCGTTTATCGAGATGGTTATGTTTCCGCCATGGACAAAAGAGTTGTCATTTGATTAACGGGATCACATCATTAGGAGAATGATGTGATTGACTTGACCCATTCCGTTAGCTTAGCACTTGATCGCTTAGTATATGTTGCTATTGCTTTCTTCATGACTTATACATGTTCTCGTAACTATGAGATTATGCAACTCCGTTTACGGAGGAACACTTTGGTACTACCAAACGCCACAACGTAATCGGGTGATTATAAAGGAGTACTACAGGTGTCTCCGAAGGTACATGTTGAGTTGGCGATTTCGAGATTAGGTTTTGTCACTCCGATTGTCGGAGAGGTATCTCTGGGCCCTCTCGGTAATGCACATCATTATAAGCCTTTCAAGCAATGTGACCAATGAGTTGGTTACGGATGATGCATTATAGAATGAGTAAAGAGACTTGCGGTGACGAGATTGAACTAGGTATTGATACCGACGATCGAATCTCGGGCAAGTAACATACCGATGACAAAGGAACAATGTATGTTGTTATGCGGTTTGACCGATAAAGATCTTCAGAGAATATGTAGGAGCCAATATGGGCATCCAGGTCCCGCTATTGGTTATTGACCGAGAATAGTTCTAGGTCATGTCTACATAGTTCTCGAACCCGTAGGGTCCGCACGCTAAGGTTTCGATGATGTTATATTATGAGTTTATGAGTTTTGATGTACCAAGGAGTTGAGTCCCGGATGAGATCGGGGACATGACGAGGAGTCTCGAAATGGTCAAGACGTAAAGATCAATATATTGGACGACTATATTAGGAGTTCGGAAAGGTTCCAGTGATTCGGTATTTTTGAGTCTGGGAGAGTTACGGAATTCGCCGGGGAGAAGTATTGGGCCTTATTGGGCCAAGGGAAAGAGAGAGGGCTGCCTAGGGCAGGCCGTGCGCCCCAAGGCCTAGTCCGAATTGACTAGGGAGGGCCGCACCCCCTCCTTCCTTCCCTTCTCTCTTCTCCTTCCTAGTCTCCTACTCCTACTACATGGAAGGATCCTAGTTGGACTAGGAAAGGGGAATCCTACTCGGTGGGAGTAGGACTCCCCTATGGCGCGCCTCCTCCTAGGGCGGCCTCCTCCTCCCTCCCTCCTTTATATACGGGGGCAGGGGGCACCCCATGGACACACAAGTTGATCTACGGATCGTTCCTTAGCCGTGTGCGGTGCCCCCTTCCACCATATTCCACCTCGGTCATATCATCGCGGAGCTTAGGCGAAGCCCTGTGCCGGTAGAACATCAAGATCGTCACCACGCCGTCGTGCTGACGGAACTCTCCCTCGACACTCTGCTGGATCGGAGATCGAGGGTGCGTCATCGAGCTGTACGCGTGCCAAGAACTCGGAGGTGCCGGAGTAACGGTGCTTGGATCGGTCGGACCGGGAGGACGTACGACTACTTCCTCTACGTTGCGTCAACGCTTCCGCTTCGGTCTACGAGGGTACGTAGACAACACTCTCCCCTCGTTGCTATATCATCACCATGATCTTGCGTGTGCGTAGGAATTTTTTTGAAATTACTACGTTCCCCAACAGATTTCGGCCCATCGACTTCTTCAAAGGGACACCTCGTCGCTGGACTACAGTGTGGTGAGCGTCCACTTTGGAAGGTGATGGGTGCAGACATGCAGTTGCCATACATCTTCCTCCAGCCTCCCCTGCTTCACTCTAAACATGATCAATCTCTCCAGTACAACAAGAAAACAAAACAATTTCTTTGGTCTATGCTCTCGACTTGTCTAAACTCCCCTGTGTCCAATGTCAGTCTCCACACCATCTAATCTGAACCCGCGCTCATCGTCTCTAGTTTGAGATCCTGAGACTTCATTTGGGTGCACTTCCCTTTCCAACATGATACTTGGCCTTCCATTGCTGGATTTACTCTAACACTACACCATCAGTCATTCAGGAACCACCAACTCGACAACCAAAGAAACTCAACATGTGGAACTTGTGGTTTCAGTGTTTCCCCAACCTTGTACTGTTCCACATCCCTGCTAAACGCCAAAGACTTTGATGTCTCCTTCAATGTCACGTCAGGTGGTCAGTGCACGCGACCAACGTGTTGGCCAGGGGTAAACGCCAAGGCAATGGCGTCTCCCGTGCCACTGAAACACCAGATATGTTGGTGTGAGCTTTCAATATTATTCTATAGTCCCAACACCAGCAGAAGCAGTATATATCATCATACTATTCCACATCCCTGCTAACTATGATGGACAGAAAGAAGTGTCAGATAAACCAGATCCGATCACTCCCATCATAAGGCCATCCATATGGGTTCGTTCTATAATGAAAGCCGGAAAAGGACCATCATTTTTGTAGTAGTTGCTAAGCAGAGAGAGAAACTAGCCTTTGAATTCAGAAAATAAGATTTAATAAAGGCATCAGGAATCAAGAACACAACATGTAACCATAAGTAACATGCATAAAATGTCATGGTACCATTATCTACAAGTTGGTTTACATGCCTATTCATAAACCAAAGAAAGCTTCTCTTGGCACAAAATACATCTAAATGATGATAGTGGGACATACCAATATGTTTTGTGGTTATTTTTTTAGGACATACCACAAGCTCTGTGAAACGTATACACAAAGTCCGTCAAATCGCTAAATGATGATAGTGGGAGCATCGAAAGTTTCATGTTTCTAGCTTTTGTCTTGAGACTTGGTTAGGCTTTTTGGCTTTAGGCTTTAGGTCATAGGAAATGGGTTTCTATATCATGACTTGAGCTTGTCCTTTGCCTCCCAACAATCCCCTCTTAATATTGCGGGATCACTAATCCATAAACAAATAAAAATGGCTAAACTAGATAGCCTTTGAGAGGTCCTTCTTGATCATTCGCATTTTCGATGATTGTCGATCAACGTCAATATGCATACAAGGGGCTAAAATATGTACATACACTTAGCGCTTTCATTAGTCCCACCAATACATCATCATCAATACCAAAATATAGTTAAAGGGAACACTGTACTTTCATATGCCCTTCTACCATTTTTGCACTCCTCTGAATGTAGGTAGAACTTACGCTTTTATAAAGAAGATGATTGGATTAGGTGAGCTTTTCTGTCATGAGATAGGTGAAGGAGGGGGGATTAGGAGAGGGAGGCCTGAAGTGCGGCGGAGGAGTCTGCAATCATCAAGGACGGGGAAGTGTCGAGTTAGCTCCAATACCATATAAAATCCCATGAGATCAGGAAAGTGTCCACTAACTTTTAGTAGTTACTGGGTGGCGAGGATTGGCCCATAGGCCGGGCAAAGAGGGCAATCGCCCCAGGTCCCAATAGGAGGGAGGGCCCAAATCTCAAATTATAGTAATAGCCACTATACCATTATCCATTAAGTCCAAAATATTGTCATATAGATGAAAAATAAAATCCTAAATTTGAAGGTGCAAGTCTACATTACAGACCAATAGCATGTGCCACATATGAATGAACCAACCTAATAGGTGGGTAGTGACGGTGACATGCTCTTGATGCTCATTCACGTAGATCGGCACAATTTCTACATTTTTCTCTTGCGAAGCTCGTCCAAAGTTAGAGTTGTCTCTGTTGGCAAACTATTGATTGACATTTAAGCCTTGGGCAAGGGGACGTGTGATGAGAATGACCCTTGAAGACACACTCAATGGATGTCTTCTTTGTAGCAACTTTGTGACGTCAGTGTACATAGTCAAGTAGCCCGAAGCCTCTTTTGTTATTGTGCTCTACGATGGCAATGTGGGTGGTTTGTAATGGTTTTCTACTAATTAAGCGGGCAATTATCACTTCTTAATGAACAAAATGGCAAGTATTGTGCCTCGTCTAGAAAAATCTGATAAGCCACATTCAGTTTGGTTATCCCGCAGTCTCTCTCTTTTAGACATCATGCAAGTTGTACATAAATTTTTGTTAACCAGATTTTATGCATAACTTCGTGCAAAACTGTTTGTTTAGAAATTGACAAAAGTTCATGTATACACCACATTAAACCAAGCATCCAAATAAGCATATCTAATATTGTATTTTTATGTATGAAAAGTTGAATTGCTCCTGACAAATCCTGAGATTGGCGAAATCGCCAGAAGCATCTACTAGTGACGACAACGTCTCTCCCACTAAAAGAATATTTCCACCACAAGGAATATAACCATCCAAGGTATGCCCCATCCATGAGCAAGCACATGTTGTGAACTTATAATTGAACCTAACTCGAAAGACATTTGCAAATAGTTCACTTCATGTACTCTAGACTAGATGATTTTATAAATATGCTTACTTGATAATACACTAGAAATAGTTATTAAATTAAAATATTAAATAGACATTACACTTCAGAGATCTTACCATGGTATTACATTTAAGCACGCGCGTATACAAATATATAGGTATGCACTATATAATTTATCCTTTTGCCCAAAAAATAATATAGTGATAACTATGTCACAATACACAATCTAAAATAAAATAAAAACATTGATATAGATTACAATTGATACAAAAAAACATTATAATTAATATTTCACAACATTGTTATATAATTAATTATGTTAGCTAAATAATAGAAAATATACTAGTTAAACATTATAATTTGATAAATTATGTTTAAATAAGTATAAAATTTTAATATAAAACATATTTATTTTCAGCCTGCTCCCATCTCAAATGTGTGTGAACAAACCATGAGTTACATGTAGCATAAGTCATCACTTAGTTGGTGAAATGTATGACAAAATGGATTCCGTAAAGGGAGGAGCCACGGGCTAGCACAGACTGTGTGCTCTCTATGGTGGCGGGCGGCAGAGCTGGGAGGTGCCGAACAACAATGAGCAGGTGTAGAGGTTCTTGACTTCTTTTTCTGTTTTCGATTCTTGGTCTCAGGGAAGAAGCGGAGGACCTGACAAATTGGGGAGACGATAAAGAAGCCAGAGAAAGTAAGGTGCGACCATGTTGCACTCTCGAGATTGACATGGCCACCCTAATACCAAGGACGAATATGAAACGATGCGTAGTGGCATTTTTTTTAAAACTCGATAAATTCCACCATCTGAAAAATAAAATGAGGACATAGACCTAAATAATTAAAAATAGATTGACAAATTAAGAGCCCCCGAAGTTGTGCACCTCCAGATAAAAAAAGGGAAAATTTTGGTTTTTTTAGGAATAAAAATATTTTATTTTCACTTTTGGTCCTTTTTGTGAAAATGTCTAAGGTCATATATTAAGTATCACATGTTCGTACGGACACACCCATACAGAAAGATAAAATTACATTCAAAATCTTGAGGGTGTCGAAGTCTTCTTTCTCGTGCACAATGGCACGCCATGCCCATAGTTCGATGTTGCCTCTGGGCCTTCAGTGTGGGGAAGCAACGGCCGGAAGTCAGCAGTGGAGACTAGCTAGGAGACGCCAGCGACCGCGATCTGCCAAGCTAATAGCCGCCCCGAAGAAGAAAAGCCAGTAAGGGTGTGTAGAGGCTTAGAAAACCATGAAAATCAGCCGTATCAACCAGAATTCTAAACCGAACGGGTCCTGGAAAACCAATTGGAGACAAGGCTCCACACACCCTCTGTCGGCGAGAAAGAAATTGCCTCAAAATGAACAAGGATAGACAGGGAGAACATTTAAATATATTAAAACTGAGCACTAATCAAGCCCTCTCAGACCATTAACGTTTTTAACCATTGGATCTACTCTGATGGGAGTTCTCGGCCATCAGATGCCGTTCCAGTTCCGCCTGGGCTTTTTACGCAGAGCACCGAGCGCTGCACTTTAATGGGCCGCTGCTCCGGTAACAAATTCGGACGTATGTCGTAAACCTGGGAAAATGGGCTTGGCCCAAGTCATCTGAAAAAGCACAGACCATACGCACACATCTATAAAAAAAGTGCGTCGCTCCTCCTTCCGCGTTCAGATCGGTTACCTCTTCTCCTCAGCCGCCCCTCTTCCCCGGCCTACCAGCATCGCTCTAGCCGCCTTTATCGGTTGACTGCTGCGTGGTTCGCTCGCACGACAGCAGCGGTCTAGGCGACTGCACGAACGAGCAGCCACCGCCGCAGGGAGTCGCTCGCCGCTGCCTGGACTTGCCTCGCCGCTGTCTCCCTGCCGCCTAGACTCTCCAGGCCGCCGCTGCCTCCAGGTATTTCCTTCGTCTGCTAGGTATTCCACCCAGACTTCTCATCTCTCTCTTTTCCCATCCACTCGCCTACGACACAGGTTGCGTCGCTATTTTCGTCATCTCCTTCAGCTCACATCCCATGGCATAGCAATTCTTGATCGTCCCTGTCGGTGGTGGAACGACTCCTCCGTCTTCCCTCAGCCGCCGCCGACTTCCTTCTCCTATCTTTTCCCCTGAAGCTGCAGCACTAGGAGAGACGATGGGGGTGAAGGATCTATAGGATTTTTGAGCCACAACCCACCTTTCTTGATGCCAGCACGCACCCCTTGCAGAGTTGCAGGTACATCACGCCTGCTTCAATTTAATCATAATATTGGTTTGTTTTCCATTGTTCAGGTTGTGGATAAAGAGAATAGAAAGCAAGAAGTGGGGGAGATGGGAGATGCAATGAGAGCACTGGAGAACAGAGCAATGTATTCAAAGCAAGACATGGACATACTTGCCGCTTTAGAAGAGATGTCGTCGATGAAAGTACGATCTGGGCATCTTGCCATCCTTTTAAGTTTAGTTAACCTGTACTTGTACATGCACATGAAATTTTGACTTTACTGACTACTGACATTGTTTTATTGTGCCGTATATAGTTTAGACATGTTGGAGTCTCCGTTGACCAGATGCATGAAATTTTGAAGCATTCCGCTCATCAAAAGGCAAGATCACACATACTTTGTTTTCTCTATATATTTCATACAAGTTTTAGTGTAGTGCTTCACATTTTGGGTAATATGTATCATGGTGGTCCTGTGGCATCATTTTCTGAAAATATTTTCTCTCTAATATTGGTCATTTTGTGTGCGATTACAGGAGGAAAAAACAGTAACAGAACTAGATGAAGAAGACAAAGAACTCATCAAATCAATCACTTTCAGAGTGATCCTCTATGTCAACTTTCATATGTACATGCATGTGCAAACTTGCATTTGAAATTATTTCTAACCCTGTCATGCTGTTGGTTATTGCAGAACTTAGAAGATTATGTTAAACGGATCGAAGACGACAATGACAATGATGAAGATTTTATATACCAGGACAGTCAAGTGTCCCGTGAAAGGTACTTGTCTCTCTGTATTGTGTTTTTTTATATTTCTTTTATGTTTCTATTTCCTATGGTCTTAAGTATGAAAAGTAGAAACATTACTGTATAACATTAGCTTGAATTTACTTGAGTCAACAAAGTGGGTATGTGTACATATAATTGACAAGTTTAGGCCCATCCCAAGCTGTAGGGCTCATGATGCAAAATTTTGTTGCTGATAGGATTGCATCAATGACAATTACTATTTCCATGTTGTAAGATGATTGAGAAAAAACACATAGATCTATGTTGTTGCTAGCATAAACAATTCTCAAATATGTGTTTTCCTCTTATGTGCCAATATTTTTTATTGCCTGAAACATCTGCATTGCAGCTAGGATATGCTATTCTTATAAATTGTTCACCTAAAAATGAGAGCTCTCTATTGCTTAATGCAGATAAATAGATAATCTTGCTATGCATGGTTGGAGGCAATCTGTTGATTTTTGATATCTGGAGGACAGTAGTGGGTAAACATGCCAATAATGTAGATCATTGTCATATGCCTGTATTGAAATTGACTTATAATAAGGTACATAATGAACTTCAATAATATTTTCTCGAATATGTAATTGTGCATACTGTTACTTATTACTACTGGAAACATGTGGATGGCGAACACAACGATTTCAGAAGGACTGTGGAAAGAAATTGTTGAGCATAAAAAGGCGACCTACAATAGTGGTAATTTCCTCTTCTTATAGTGGGTGATATGCTTTATTCTACCGAATTCCACCAAGGACAGCCCATTCAGCCGACTCAATCCCTAGAGTTGCTTGTATGGTATTTAGGATATTGTTTATTTGATTTCCTAACTAAATGAAATCCTTGTTAGCAGTCTTCTCAGTGAATGTGATGCACTCCATACAAGAAATGTCTAGGTGCACTAGGCCCGCCTAATTCTTCTTTGTTGTGGAACATGGTGGCCCTTTCGGTAGAGAGGCATGTGAAGATTATACAATGTATAGTGACAATTTATGTCACCTGTTTCATGTTTACTTTTGCTTCAGCTTATTATCCGTCTTGGCATTATGGATTGGTTCTATTTACGTGCCAAGCGAATTTGTATGTATATGTGAACTTTGTCTTTTTACCAAAGTATATTTGAGATTTTCATTGATTATTGACTAATATAAGGTTATGTTTGTACAAGTATAATGTATTTCATGAGCCCATATATTTTTAATATTTTCCGGGCCTCCTTCCCGTCGGTAGTGGTGGACGTTACTGCCGGCTCACCTCCTTCTCCTTTATTTCTTGAGGACTACTTGTTCTTTCTGCTGCTGCTAATCTCTATTCCCGTGCAGTGCACACCTCTGCCAAATCCAAGGTATAAATTGATTTGCTGCCCTATCTGTTCAGGTTCCTCTCTTTCTTATGGTTCATTGTTTTCCTGTGAAGGCGGCTCATGGCGTCAGTGGTGACGGTGGAAATATGATGTTAATACTCACTGTTCATGACTAAACTTTGCCTCTCTGATGTCAATTCCAGGTAATGTGCAAATATGATGTCAGTGCCTAGACGGAACACTTTAGGTAATTTATCCCTCGTGAAAATTATCCATGTTAATACTCATGTTCATGACTAAACTTTGCCTCTCTGATGTCATCATCTTTTTAGTAGTTTACAAGACAACCAACACAGATCACAAGAATAAATTTCATCTATCTTGCTATCAGTGGCTCTAAAGAAGACATGATAGGCAACTGAACTGGTGTGGATGCTTGAATTGATGGACTTAAGGTCATCCGGAGCCCTATATATACATCTGAATAACCTTTTTACAATTTCTTATTGAAAACTATGTACCTTTATATGCTCATCACAGTCTCAGTAGTTGGCCATAAATTAGTGGTTTCAATTTATCAATCACTAGTAGAAAACCACCAATCAGTCCCGGTTCGTAAGGGCCTTTAGTCCCGGTTCGGGAACCGGGACTAATGGGTCGTTACTAATACCTCAACCCATTAGTCCCGGTTCAAACACGAACCGGGACCAATGAGCCTCCACGTGGCCTGTCGCGAGAGCCGGTCGGGGCCTTTGGTCCCGGTTGGTGGCTCCAACCGGGACCAAAAGGCGCCCACGTGTCTGCATTCCGATGGCCTGGTTTTTGTTTTTTTTGATAGGAGGGGGTTGGGTGGTTTTGGGGGTTAATTTAGGTGTTTCGTTAGCTAGCTAATTAATAGAGAGAAGTGTCCTCTCTTAATTATGTCCGTGCTTGCTCGACGCCACGTAGTAAATATACATAAGTGATCGAGAGAACCATTCAAGATCTGAAGTTCGTCATGCATACCGAGAGAAGTGATCGATCGACCTCTCCTTCTCGAGAGATTGGTCGAACAACAAGTTTTACTGGCTACATACATGTACAATCTATATAAGATCTCTTAATTACAAACCACTAGGATTTGAATTCAAGTTCCACATGGTATTCTCCGCTTTCTTGATGGCGTGATCAAGAAAGAATCCCGCCAATTCCTCTTGAATTGCTTTCATGCGGTCTGGTGGTAGGAGTTCATCCGATCTGCCAAGTCTAATTAATTTGAAGAAGGGGTTAATTAATACATATATATGAATGAAACTCAACAGAAATGATGGTGTAATAAAATGAAATTGCGAATATTATTGCTTACGCACTTCATATTGTCTTGTAGAGTAGCCCGCTTGTTTTTCAATGTCGCGTTGTGGATGAACTCGCACACGTAGTATCCACAGAAATCATTCCTTCCTCCTGCCACAAGCACTTTACGAGAAATAGAGGTCAATCAAACTGATAATGAAGCATTATATAAATGGCATTGATGAAAGTATAGCTATAGAATCAACGGAGATGCGCAAGAGTACTTACTTTCGGGTATGTATATCGCAGCTCCTTGGCAGTCCCGAGCTTGTGCGGTGAACTGTTTCCAAACCCTGCAAGACAAAGAAAATATTTGTTATTACTTGAGATATCAAGAAATGAATAAAAAGTTGCCGATATGGTGCGATAATGATCGATTGAACTTACTTGCTGAGCATGTCAGTCATGTCCGCATAGGTGCTGGGATCTTTCCGTGGAGTCTAAGACGGTTACTAGTCCACGCTCAAGCTTAATCTCCAGAAGAATATAGTGGTACCTACACGCAAGCATAACTCATCAATTACATTAACCTCGCTCGAGTAATAAGGAAAACCGAATATGCACACGACAGTAACACTCACGGGCCGTGGTAAGGAAAGAGTATGGTATCTTTGTTTTGATTTTGATCAATGATTGTAGCAAGTTGTCCTCGGCCTCTTGGGCGCTTTTTAACCAGAAAAACATCTATGATATTTGTGTTAATGAACCCAATATCATAGATTTCATTTTTTTGCACTCGACGATCTTCAATCTGCATAATATATTGAGGATAATTAATTATAAATACATGCAATGAAAGAGCCGAGCTATATATACAGACTAATGACAGAAATAGTACTTACAGCAGTAGCAAAAGACCATTAATTTATCGAGGGCCTTTTGATTGAAGAACTCGAAGAACTCCTCAAATGGAATAGACAACAGATCATTTGAAGCGAGGTCGTGCTCCTCTTTAATATTCAGATACAAAGTGTTCATCCCTCGGACTCTCTGCAGGTTTTCATGTACCAACTGTGGAATCTTCGCATCATTGTTGTCGAGACTTTTCATCTTTGACGAGAGGCTTCCCGTATCAGATCTAAATAAGTCCACCTCCATGAAATCAGGAAGTGCATCGTCAGGCAGGTAATCTCCAAGATTGCCATAACCGGCCACCGTGCCCGGAGGATTAGACACATTCAGCGAGGGGCACGATTGCTGTGCTTGTTCGCCGAGCTGGGCAATTTTTTTCCCCTTTGCCCGTTGTTCTTTTGACCTTTTATCCCTGACAGTAGTTCCCGACCGCTTGGCTTGGAGATATGTCTGTTCAGTAATGCGCTCATAGTTGGTTCTCGGCGGAGACTTTGGTGGTTTCCTCGGGGCATCGAGTGCGCTTTGCTTTCACCGGATCGACCTTCTCCTCCGGAGGTGGATGTATCTTTGCTTTAACCCCTTCAAAGAACTCCTTCACTTGGGTCTGCACGATCGTATCGTTTTCCTCCTTGCTCCTCTCATACGGTAACTTCTCTACAGGCTTTAGAGGTGGACCGTATCTGTATTGCCTCTCTCTTCTTGTGCTGCTAGACGCCGGAGCGACGGAGCGGCTGCGGCGTCTGTCTTCCTTCGTGCTTGCTTACGAGGCGGAGGAGAAGGACTACGACGCGCCGGAGCAGCCGGGCGGGCGGGTCTCTTCCGCCTTTCGGGCGAGGCGGAGAAGGAGGAGGCGGAGTGCCGCCACGCGCCGGAGAAGGGGCGGAGTGCCGCCACGCGTGCCTGATCTTCACTCACGGAGGAGGAGGCGGTGGAGAAGGCGGAGTGCCCCGACTCGCGGATGAGGAGGAGGAGGCGGAGGCGCCCAGTTCAGAAGGTCGATGAGCTCCTTCCGCCATAGGCATGGAGTCTTGAGCAGAACCCAGCCTAGTCTCCCTTCACCGTAGGGTGCTCAAGCCGAGGTCCTCAAATCCTCCGTTATTTCATCAACCATCACCTTAGCAAATCCTTCGGAATCGGTGGCGGTGATAAGTTGTGCGGGTCCACTAGGATAAACTTGGCCAACAGCCGCCTTGACCTTCAAATTCATGCATCGCGCCATAATGTGGCAATTTTGAGACTCGTGATACCATCCACGGGATAGCTGGCGAGAGCCGTCAAGACATGCTCCGCTGAAGCAGCTCGGTGGAAGCAACGCTGCTTCGCGGCTGAGATGGCGGGGTAACCGGGGAAGCTTCGCATGTCGTTTGTTGCGATCTGCCGCTTCTCGGTCCTCTTCTCGATCCTCTAGCCCCATTACCCTTCCAAGCAGCGCTGCATTTGGTCATGCTCCACTTTCTTCCTCCTCTCGTGGGTTTTGTAACCCCTGCGTCCGGAAAACCAACCTTCCACGGAAGCGAGCCTGGCGTGCCTCGTGTCCGTCCAGTGGTGCTCGGGATTCCCAAGGGCCATTGTGAGCTCGTCCTTCTCCCTGTTTGGAAGGAACGTCCCTCGCTGCGCAGCAGCAATATATTGTCGAAGTTTCTTGACTGGTGTTTGCGTTGCTCGTTCGTCCATCGACATCGCCTCACATAGGTCCAAGGTTCCGCCAGCCCGAAGAACCAAGTCCGCAACGGTCCGCCAGCGATCGTCTCTCGGTTCGATCCCTTTTCAAGCAGATCATGCTCAGCCTTGGACCACTTAGGCGGGCTTTGAGGTAGCCACGACCCGTGCGATGGTGAAGCGTCTTCTTCGCAGCATTTTTCTTGTTTGTCTCCGACATCTTCTTACTCTTTTCCGATGTCATGTGGGCCACAAATGCGGGCGATGATCTTTGATCTTCTCATATTTGCCGATGAATTCTGGTGTCTCTTTTTCTTGACAAACTGGTTCAGCTCTTTCCTCCACCTCCTCATTAGGCCAGCCATCTTCTTAAGAGCACAAGACTTGATTAATTGCTCTTTAAGCGGCTTCTCCGGATCCTCCTCTGGCGGTAGGGTGAAATTTGCCTTCAGCTCATTCCAAAGATCTTCTTTCGCATATCATTGACATAAGACACCTCGGCGTCTTCATCCTTAGCAGCTTATACCATTCTTTGGATGCTGATCGGGATCCTGTCCCTAACAAGAACCCCCGACCGAGCGAAAATGCCTTCTTTGTCCGGTTGGGTTCAATCGGTTCGCCGTCGAACACGATTTCTATGATCTCAAACTTTTCATCCGAGCTCAACTTTTCTTGGGCCTCGTCTCCGTGCGAAGTTGTGCTCGATCCGGAGGGCTAGAAATTATAAGGAAGAAAGACGACAGTACTTAATATGTGTACATATACCAAAACAATGGATGCATCAATTAACTTGTCAAGACGGGCTTAACTAATATATATATACCTGGCCGGACTCGGTTCGGTGACTCGGCTCGGCACGGTCTCCTTCGTCTTGTACCTCCATTGTGTCACCGGAGCCATCATGAACATAGTCCTCCTCTTGTACCGGCATTAATGAGTCGAAGCCATCATAATCATAGCCCTCTTCTTCATCCATCTGACCAACGGTGTCATTGAGAAATGACGCAACATCATCACTTCCATTTGCGATTATTTCCCCCAACATCGCTTCTGTTTCTTCGTCTCGGGAGTGCTCCATAGTTTCTGCAAATATTGACAACATGTCAATTATTATTCAACATCGTTTTCTCTCTAGGGTTTGGGTGTCCTCGAGAGTTTTGGTCGAGCGAGAGGGCCGAGGGGGCTGCTGCAGTTGTATCTAGAGGGGGTTAATTATATCGACAACGACGCGACATACATATACATATCGGGGAGGGGGTATCGGTATACCACCCCCTCGTGTTTAAGTTTCTTCTTCTCCTTTCCTTTCTTTCTTCTTCTCCTCTTCTTTTTCTTCTTCTCCCTCGAGAAAGGAAAATAATTAAGGAAAAGGAAGAAAAGAGGAAGAAGGAAGAAGAAGAAGAAGAAGAAAGTAAAGAAGAAAAAAAGAGAAGAAGAAGAAAGGAAGAGGAGAAGAAGAAAAAATAGAATTTTTTCTTCTATTTTTCTTCTTCTCCTCTATTCCTTTCTTCTTCTCCTCTTCTTTTCTTCTTTTTCCTCTTCTTATTTATTTCTCCTCTTCTTCCTCTCCTCTTTTCTCCTTTCTTCCTCTTCTTATTTTCCTTCCTCTCATTCTTTTCTTCTTCTTCTTCCTTCTTCCTTCTTCCTCTTTTCTTCCTTTTCCTTATTTTACTTTCTCCTCTACACTAACCTAAAATGCACTAACCTAAAATCGATCGATATCTACTAACAACCTAAATATAAAATTAATACATATATGAAAAAACATATATAAACAAAAAAATGCTATGAACATTATATTCATACATACATATATAGCCACATCCACTCATCACATATATATATAGCTACCACATACATATATACATTATACATATGAAAAAAAATGCAATGAACAAAAAAAAATACACTTATGAAAAAAATACTATGAACATGTACACATATATATACATACAAACACATATACACACTTCTTCTCCTCTTTTTTTTCTTCTTTTTCTTCTTCTTCTTCTTCCTTCTTCCTTCTTCCTCTTTTCTTCCTTTTCCTTATTTTACTTTCTCCTCTACACTAACCTAAAATGCACTAACCTAAAATCGATCGATATCTACTAACAACCTAAATATAAAATTAATACATATATGAAAAAACATATATAAACAATGCAATCGACCATTCATCACATATATATATAGCTACCACATACATATATACATTATACATATGAAAAAAAATGCAATGAACAAAAAAAATACACTTATGAAAAAAATACTATGAACATGTACACATATATATACATACAAACACATATACACAAAAAATGCAAAAAGTGCTATGGAGGAAAATGGGCAGGGCGGGTGGGTGGGGCGGCCAGCAGGGGGGGCGGCGCGACCGCCATGGCAGACAGGGCGTGTGGTGCCTGAGGCAGGGTGGGCGTGGTGGCCGTGAGGGGGGGCGGCGGCGGTGGACGCGCAGGGCTGGACGGAGGGCGCGGAGCAGGCTATGCTCACAGGGGCGGCGGCGGCGGCGAAGGCGAGTAACTGACGGCGTCGGCGGGGCGGCGACAACAAGGTGGAGTAAGGCGTCGGGCGGCGGCAATGACGAGGAGGAGCAGGGGCGTCGGGGAGAAGTGGGCGATTTGGCGGAAGCGCCAAGTGTGCTTATATAGCTGACCTTTAGTCGGTTGGTGGCACCAACGGGACTAATCTTTTAGTCGGTTGGTGCCACCAACCGGGACCAAAGGCTCTTTTTCGGCAGCCCAAAGGCGGGAAGCTGCGACCTATGGTCGGTTGGTGGCTACAACCGGACTAAAGTCTCTTTAGTCCCGGTTGGTGCCACCAACCGGGACCAAAGGCCTCACGCTGCCAGCGTCGGGCCAAAGTTTAGTCCCACTCGCTAGTTGAGAGGGAGCGCAGTGGTTTATAAGCCCCACCGCCGCTCCCTCTTGAACTCCTTTGAACTGCAGGCTTACGGGCCTATTTGCTCCTTCGTTGCTGTTGGACCTTTGGGCCTTCAAGGGCCTGAATCACGGCCCAAATAGGGATACCGATCGTATTCAAAGCCGTGGCGGCCCAAGAGGTGGCATTTTTTTTCTTGCTTTATTTAATTTATTTTGTTTCTACTTACAACAAAATACTTATTGTTGTTTTTTGTTTTGTTTTCTGCATTATTTATTTTCTTTTGTTTTTGCTCTATTTTTGAAATCTTTTTGCTTCTAGTTTTAGGAAAATTATAAACTTTCTGTTAGTGCCATTACTAATTTTCAAATTTGAAAACACTTTTTTTGTTTTCTTTCTTGCTTTATTTAATTTATTTTGTTTCTACTTACAACAAAATACTTATTGTTGTTTTTTTGTTTTGTTTTCTGCATTATTTATTTTCTTTTGTTTTTTGCTCTATTTTTAAATCTTTTTGCTTCTAGTTTTAGGAAAATTATAAACTTTCTGTTAGTGCCATTACTAATTTTCAAATTTGAAAACACTTTTTTTGTTTTCTTTCTTGCTTTATTTAATTTATTTTGTTTCTACTTACAACAAAATACTTATTGTTGTTTTTTGTTTTGTTTTCTGCATTATTTATTTTCTTTTGTTTTTTGCTCTATTTTTAAATCTTTTTGCTTCTAGTTTTAGGAAAATTATAAACTTTCTGTTAGTGCCATTACTAATTTTCAAATTTGAAAACACTTTTTTGTTTTCTTTCTTGCTTTATTTAATTTATTTTGTTTCTACTTACAACAAAATACTTATTGTTGCTATTTTTAATTACAACCATAAGACATTTCAAATGAACTCTGAAAAAGTTGAAAGTTGGCATGGTATATCATAAATTGACCCACACATAGCATGTGCATGTACAAAACGAAAAATGGTATCATACTCATCAGTTACAATATAATGGTATCATAAACGAACAATAGTTGCGGAGAAAGTCTTCACTTTTTCTTCGCTTGTGTCATTTGCTTATTGCCGTAACCATGGATAATCTTCATCGTTTATCGGGATGTGGGGTGAGCCTTGACTTTAAAGGGAGGAATTTCATGAAACTTTTCATAATCTTGAGACATGTCCATCTTGTCCTCCACTCCCACGATGTCCCTTTTCCCGAAAGAACTATGTGGCGCTTTGGCTCATCGTATGATGTATTTGCTTCCTTATCTTTTCTCTTTCTCGGTCTCATGGACATGTCCTTCACATAGATAACCTGTGCCACATCATTGGCTAGGACGAACGGTTCGTCGGTGTACCCAAGATTTTTCAGATCCTTGTTGTCATTCCGTCATGTGGGTCTACACATACCCGCCTCCCGACAGATTGACCCATTTGCACTTAAACAAAGGGACCTTAAAATCATGTCCGTAGTCAAGTTCCCATATGTCCACTATGTAACCATAATATGTGTCCTTTCCCCTCTCGGTTGTTGCATCAAAGCGGACACCGCTGTTTTGGTTGGTGCTCTTTTGATCTTGGTCAATCGTGTAAAATGTATTCCCATTTATCTCGTATCCTTTCCAAATCAATATGGTCAAAGATGGTCCCTGGATAACAAGTACAGCTCCTCACAAACAGTGCTGTCACCTCGACACGTGCTTCCAACCAACTGCTGAAAGTCTGATGTGTTCACATGTAATCCGATCGTCGCCGACCGCCGGGTGTTTGAAGCGCAGATCGTTCTTGTGTTCATCGACATACGGGTCACCAAGGTAGAGTTCGTAGAAGCTGTGTAGTGGGCTTGAGACCAAGAATATCCGTCCTGCATATTATTGAGTCCTTTCCAAGCGTGCCTTTTCGGTCAGTCTCCCCTCATACCGCGATTTAGGGAGACCTATCTTCTTAAGGCCAGGAATGAAGTCAACACAAAACCCGATGACATCCTCGTTTGATGGCCCATGGAGATGCTTCCTTCGCCCGGTAGCGATTACGGACATATTTCTTTAGGACTCCCATGAACCTCTCAAAGGGGTACATATTGTGTAGAAATACGGGGCCTCGAATGACAATCTCGTCAACTAGATGAACAAGAACGTGCGTCATGATATTGAAGAAGGATGGTGGGAACACCAGCTCGAAACCGACAAGACATTGCACCACATCACTCCTTAGCCTTGGTATGGTTTCGGATCGATCACCTTCGAGATATTGCATTGAGGAATGCACATAGCTTCACAATGGCTAATCGGACGTTTTCGGTAGAAGCCCCTCAATGCAACCGAAGCGATTGCGTCATAATCACGTGGCGTCATGAGACTTTAGGTTCGAAACTTTTCTCTGCCATATTTATTATTCCTTTTATATTCGACGAGAAGCCGGTCGGGACCTTCATACTAAGCAGGCATTCAAAGAAGATTTCCTTCTCTTCTTTGGTAAGAGCATAGTGGCGGGACCTTCATCTTGCTTTGGAGGCATGCCGTCTTTTTCGCCCAAACGTTGCAGGTCCTCTCGTGCCTCACCTGTATCTTTTGTCTTCCCATACACGCCCAAGAAGCCTAGCAGGTTCACGCAAAGGTTCTTCGTCACGTGCATCACGTCGATCAAGAGCGGACCTCTAGGTCTTTCCAGAGGGTAGGTCCCAAAATATAGATTTCTTCTTCCACATGGGTGCGTGTCCCTCGGCGTCACTCGGAACAGCTAGTCCGCCGGGACCCTTTCCAAAGATTACGTGTAAATCATTGACCATAGCAAATGCGTGATCACCGACGCATGGCGGGCTTCTTCCGTGATCTGCCTCGCTTTGAAATGCTTGCCTTTCTTTCGACATTGATGGTTGGTCGGAAGAAATCGGCGATGGCCCATGTACACATTCTTCCCGCAGCTTGCGGTATATACTATCGGTGTCAAGTAAACAGTGCGTGCATGCGTGGTATCCCTTGTTTATGCGTCACGAAGGTTACCGAGAGCGGGCCAATCGTTGATGGTCACGAACAGCAACGCCTTTAGGTTAAATTCCTCCTGTTTGTGCTCATCCCACGTACGTACACCGTTTCCATTCCACAGCTGTAAAAGTTCTTCAACTAATGGCCTTAGGTACACATCAATGTCATTGCCGGGTTGCTTAGGGCCTTGGATGAGAACGGCATCATAATGAACTTCCGCTTCATGCACATCCAAGGAGGAAGGTTATACATACATAGAGTCACGGGCCAGGTGCTGTGATTGCTGCTCTGCTCCCCGAAAGGATTAATGCCATCCGCGCTTAAAGCAAACCATACGTTCCTTGGCTCACTTGCAAACTCATCCCAATACTTTCTCTCGATTTTTCTCCACTGCGACCCGTCAGCGGGTGCTCTCAACTTCCCGTCTTTCTTACGGTCCTCACTGTGCCATCGCATCAACTTGGCATGCTCTCCGTTTCTGAACAGACGTTTCAACCGTGGTATTATAGGAGCATACCACATCACCTTCGCAGAACCCTCTTCACGGGGGCTCGCCGTCAACATCACCGAGGTCATCTCGTCTCGATCTTATACCGTAATGCACCGCGATACCGGGCATGCGTTCAGATCCTTGTGCGCACCATGTAGAGGATGCGATCATTAGGGCATGCATGTATCTTCGCACCTCCAATCCTAGAGGGCATACGACCTTCTTTGCTGCGTATGTCTTTGTCGGGCAATTCGTTATCCTTTGGAAGCTTCTTCTTCAATATTTTAAGTAGCTTCTCAAATCCTTTATCAGCACAACATTCTCGCCTTCCATCGCAGCAATTCAAAGACGGTACCTAGCTTTGTGTTGCCATCTTCGCAATTGGGGTACAACCCTTTTTGTGGTCCTCTAGCATGCGATCGAACTTCATCTTCTCTTTTGACTTTCGCATTGCGTCCTTGCATCGACAATGACCGGCGGAGATCATCATCATCGGGCACATCATCTGGTTCCTCTTGATCTTCAGCAGCTTCTCCCGTTGCAGCATCATCGTGCACATCGTCGGTTCCTCTTGATCTTCGGAGCATCACCGTATTCAGGGGCACATAGTTGTCATCGTACTCTTCTTCTTCGCCGTCTTCCATCATAACCCCTATTTCTCCGTGCCTCGTCCAAACATTATAGTGTGGCATGAAACCCTTGTAAAGCGGTGGGTGTGCAGGATTTTCCGGTCGAGTAAGACTTCGTATTCCACATATAGGGCATGGACAACACATAAAACCATTCTGCTTGTTTGCCTCAGCCACTTCGAGAAAATTATGCACGCCCTTAATGTACTCGGAGGTGTGTCTTGAACCGTACATCCATTGCCGGTTCATCTGTGTGCATTATATATAATTAAGTGTGTCAAAAATCATTAGAGAGATCATGAATAGATAATTAATTAAGTGACCAAATTAATAGAAGTTCATCATCACATTAAAACCAAAGTACATACATAGTTCTCATCTAACAACATAAAGCTCTGCAGATCATCTAAATTAATTAAACCATACACTGAAACTATGTAAAACATTTCAATGCGAAAACAAATGCGATCATAATCGCAACCAATGTAACAACTGATCCAACGACATAATGATACCAAGCCTCGGTATGAATGGCATATTTTCTAATCTTTCTAATCTTCAAGCGCATTGCATCCATCTTGATCTTGTGATCATCGGCGACATCCGCAACATGCAACTCCAATATCATCTTCTCCTCCTCAATTTTTCTAATTTTTCCTTCAACAAATTATTTTCTTCTTCAACTAAATTTAACCTCTCGACAATAGGGTCGGTTGGAATTTCGGTTCAACAACCTCCTAGATGAATAAAATCTATGTCACGTTGGTCGGCATAATTGTCATAAACAATAAATGAACCAATAGTTATGAAAAGATAATATATACCACATCCGAATCATAGACGGGACGAGGGCCGACGAGGCGGATACCAAAACCATCGCACTATATAAGATGCAATAATAAAAGTAAGAAAATTATACAAGTATATATCTATCTAAACATACAAATAAGAATATTTTTCCTTTGGAAAGAAGATAAGAACAAGAGGCTCACCACGGTGGTGCCGCCGATGAGATCGGTGCGGGTGATCGGCGACGTTGAAGACGGGATGGGGCGTGACGGACCGCTAAACCTAGACAAATATGGAGGAAAATGGAGCTTGGCGGTCGAGCTTGGAGAGGAGAAACCTTAAGTAGTGTGGCTCGGGCATTCCATCGAACACCTTGTGTGCATATGAGGTGAGCTAGAGCACCACAAGCCCTCTCCCCTCGGCGGAAAAAACAGAGCGGTGTGCTCTGCTTTTGCTTGCTGGGGTATATATAGGCACCACCATTGGTCCCGGTTGGTCGCACGAACCGGGACTAAAGCGTTCCTTTGGTCCCGGTTCGTGCCACGAACCGACGAATGGTGTGGGCCAGAGCGGGGATCATTGGTCCGGTTCATCCCACCAACCGGGACCAAAAGGTCCAGACGAACCGGGACCAATGGCCCACGTGGCCCGGCCGGCCCCCGGGGCTCACGAACCGGGTCCGATGCCCCCATTGGTCCCGGTTCTAGATTGAACCGGGACTAATGGGCTGGACCGGCCTGGACCATTGCCCCCTTTTCTACTAGTGAATCTAGTTGCATGGTCTCTCTGAAATTAGCATGATCAAGCTCCAATGTGCGTATTTAAACTACCTTTTGCCTTATAGACTTGTAGTGTGCAGAATTGCAGATGAATGCAACTTGTTCTGATTGAAGTGGACAAGTTCCGAAGAAAGGTTATTTTGTTGTTAACGTGCTCCTCTTTTATTTAATATACTCCCATGACAGAAATGGCGCCGGAGAGTTTCCACGTTAATGCTAAACACTGACTGTAAGTCATCTATCTCCCTGTTTTGTTACCTAAGCGTTTGGCGCTATAGAAGCTTTCCTTCTTCTCTACAGATGATTATTTTTGTGTAACCAGTCTAAATATTCAAGTGATATTATTGGCGAAATAAGACGAGTCCTATGTGCTTGAAATTATTGAATTTCCAGATGTAGTGATGCTTTCTTGTTTCATGGTATTTATAAGCAAGGATTTGGAAGTGATTTCATCTGCACGTACATGACCGTAGTTGCTATATTTTCAGCTCTAGAGGATCTATTTTTTCTATAGTAATTGCCATTGGCAGTGGAATTCTTAGTTTCACTCGACCATGCCCAAAGGGTCCACAATATTGACAATTTTTACATGCTCATACGTGTTTCAATTGTTTTTCTTTTGGAGAAATTCATTTCAGTATCTTTTAGTACCCTTTTCCCGTCTTGAGGAAGCACTACATAAACTGGTACCAAGATAGCCGAACCAGTATTCCATAGGGTTCATGACGTTGCGTCCAATAACAAGTGAAATACCAAGATTTGCGCAGATTCCGTGTTAGTAGATGTTCTTTTATGAGATTCATGCTAATTTTCAGATCTTGCATAGCTTTGATCCAAAATCATAATAATTTCTACTGGAACGAGGGTGTGTGATGAGGTGTCCCAAAGTTTATCAGGGTTTGTTGTGACGTTGTTGCAACAGCTGTTGCGGAAATTCCACATGCATGGTATGCTTAGCAGACTGATTCTCTGCATAAAAATAGACTCTGTCATGCTTGCTTCCGTATTAGGAGAGGGAGAGGAGAATTTTGGTGTTCATGTTGCATGTCCAGAATTCTCTCCTTGCCTTGTTGATAGTACTACTATTGCATTAACTTTCAGGTAGAATGAAATTACACAAAATTATATACAATACTACTGTTTTAAGTTTCAGGTAAAATAGATTAAGCAAAATTATATATAATATTACTATTGCTTTAGTATCGAGATAAAATACTCCACGTAATGGCATCAAACCCTAACATTCCACAATAAAAAAGACGGGCGCAGCAACGCGCACCATCAGTGATCTAGTTATTCCTACAATGAGGCAACGCCGCCACCTCGTCGCCTCACATCAAATACGAAAACCCCCTAAAGAAAACTGGAAACAAATCACCCATGCGGTTGTATGACTAATTCAGGGTTGATATCTAGCTCACTGTCGTCTAGAATCATGCACCGATGACCTCTTCTTTGATGATCTAGCCAGGCGAGGCCATCAATGAAGATCATCATCTGGGATCCCTCTGGCGTCATCGATTTCACCAACGCCTCCATCGAGCACCGCCTGACAAAGACCGCCACTCTAGCATACATCTCCTTTGTTGTCCCACAACAACCCGTTGACACCTCCTCGGCAGCCCCCTCCCCCCACCCCAATAGGACCTCCCCACTGGCAAGAGGGAGAGACGTCGGGTGACGGCTTGGATATTTGGTGCCGGCCAGGATCCTCTCTCTCGTACGAAGCGTTATGTGTGTTTATTTGCACACGTTTCCCCCTTGTGCCTATGATATGAATTGGCAATCAACTTTGTGTATAAGCCCTTAAAAACTTTCAACCTCAGACCTCCAGAGTGCAGAACCATGCCGCTATATGAGAAATTCGGGGCTGATGTCTAGCTCACCGCCGTCTAGAACCATGTACCGACGACCTCTTCTTCAATGATCTAGCCAGGTTAGACCACCAATGAAGATTGGCACGCCGTATCCCTCCGGCCGCCGTTGACTTCACCAGCGCCTCAATCGAGCACCGCTTGGCGCCCGATGAAAGCCGCCACTCGAGCATACATCTCCTTCGCTGTCCCTTCGCACCTCCTCGGCACCCCCATCCCCCACTCAATAGGACCTCCCCCGCCAACGAGAGGGGGAGACGACGGGTGACGGCGATTTTTGGTGCCGGCCAGGACCCTCTCTCGTACGAAGCGTTATGTGTGTTTGTTTGCACACTTTTGGCCCTTGTGGCTATGATTTTTTCGCGAATACGCAAAGGATGCGTATCTTTGCATTGATAGAAGACAAGTTTTACCGCATGGGATTACAAAAGCTCACTAAGCCATGTACACACGGGGGCATGGAAGTGAACTAGGAGCAGAATAGACTTGGGGGTGCTCAGCCCCAGCCCTTGTGGGTATGATACCAATCGGCAATCAACTTTGGGTACGTGACCTTAAAAACTCTCAACCTCAGACCTCCAGCGTGCAACAGAATTGCTCAAGGTTCCATCCAAAGGGAGACAAAAAGGAAACACGGATGATGATCATCCACCCGAATAAGCCGTGCCGTCATGCCGCGGAAAAGAACAAGCAGGAGAAGAAAATTATAAGCAGCAAATGCCTCGACCGCTCCGCTCGCGAAGAACCCAAACAGCACGGCATACCGCAACATAATTTCCTCCACCCGCTCAGTTGACTGACCAACCGAAGACTCCACATTTCCCATCCCAAGTCGTCTCATGAGAAACTTCTTCTGCGGCGACCGCCCGCCTCTCGACCATCGACAAGCCACAAGCGCGCTCTCTCGGCGACCAAACCCCCTAGCTAGCTAGCCAGTAGCCTGACCAGTTCGTCCCACCATGGTCGCCGCGCCGGCGAGCACGGGAGGCCCGTCTCTCTCTCCGTGCGCCGGCTTCGTCGCGGACACCCTGATCCTCCCCACCCGGAACGTCAGGCTCTTTGCGCCGGTCTTCGCGCTCGTCCTCGCCCACACCTTCGTCTTCCTCGCCGTCGCCGTCCACTTCGCCCACGAGCATGCCCTGTCGGGCCCCACGATCTGGCTGCGCCCAGCGGCGCTGCTCGTCCTCCACCTAGCCTACCTCGCCAGCAAGCTCGCGACGCAGGCCACCGTCGCGCTCGCCGCCTGCGCCACGCTCCGCGGCGACCGGCCGCGCTCGCTCGCCGAGCTCGTCCGGGCCACCCCCCGGCCCCGCGCCCTCTTCGCCGGCGCCGCGCTGGTCGCCGTCGCGGAGCTCGCGTGCACGGCCGTCCCGGCGTATTATCTGGACTCCTGGTACAGGTACAGCTGGAGCCACTCCGACACCGGCGGCGTGGAGTCGTTCGTGCAGGGCGTCCTGCTGTTCGTCTTCCTCGCCACGCTCCTCTTCCGCCTGTGCCTCGCCGCGGTCTTCCCGGTCGCCATCGCCGCGTCGGCGACGGCGGCGACAGAGGAAGGCGGCGACGGTGGTGGCGGCGCGAGCGCGGCCGCCCATCTCCAGCGCGCGTGGCGGCTCATGACCGCGGCCGCGAGCTGGAAGGAGGCCGCCCTGCAGGTGCTCGTTGTGAGCGTCGTGCTGCCACTGGCCACCTACCCAGTGTACGCGTTTGCTCTGGACTGCGGGCAGGGCGGGTGCGTGCTTTTGCTCGGCTGGATGTACGGGTTCCTTCTGCCGTCCGCCGGCGTGCAGCTCTACTCCACGGTGGCCGCCTCGGTGTTCTACCACCGAGGCATGGAGCAGCAGCGTCATGAGCTTGCCATTCCAATGACGATGAAGGTCATGAAGCTAGGAGGTACCCCTGTAAATTCTCTGAAATTGATTAAGGGTGGTATCGCCTGAAGAATCATGATAAATAGCAATCTGCTCTGATTCGCCTGGAAGGAGCTCGGGTGCAAATTTGTGGCTATGTAGATAGTGAAAATGGCATATTTGTTTCAGACTTCAGTAAAATTTCTAGGTCCGCCATTGGTGAGCAGATTTTAGTTCAGCTGAATAAGGCACTAATATCTCCCTCCTCGCGGAATAGTATGTCAGAGTTGCAATCCAAACTTCAAAAGTCGTGTTGCTCATCCTAAAAAAAGTCTCATGACCTATATAATGACTGTGTTGTATGAAATAAGTTGAATGATCTCATGGCATAATCACAGAATTTTGAGAAATATGCAATGCTGTCGCTGAAAATTACAGTTTGCGTTCAGTGCAGTTCTCACTGTCCGGTTTTTCGACCGGCCTTCATTCACTTAAAATCGCTAGTATTTGTGTTCAATGCTCTGTATTCACTGTGCTTCTCAAGTCAGCAAAATTCTACAATGCTCCCAAACAGGGGCTTGGAATGATTTGTTTCCAAATCTTGACACCTGGACTCTGGCAGTTAAAGAAAATTGTTCAACAGCTCAGCTGAAGAATTGGTTAGTTTTTTGGGTCCGACTAACACTAAATATTTTAAGAACGAAGCAAGAAATATACTGAATCCAACCAAAAGCACAGACAAGCATTGACCACAGAAATAAAACCGAATGTAGCTGAGCCTACACAAGTTCCACACAAATCAATCCAGATAATCATTTTTGGCATAATTCTCACAGATCAATTCAACAAGCTCCTTGATCGCCATTATCGGCATCCTTGATCTGATCACCAAGTCGCCTCGGGCAGCTCCAGTTAATCGCTCGTAGCTGCTCCATGGTCTTCATTACCCTCTTATTCACAGGCGGCCTTGTTCTGCCGGTCCGTTCGTCCCCATGCACCCTGGTTGTGGTTTACCCTCGTCAGCCAGCTTAACAGCTTCGTTTTTAGTTGGCTTAGCAGCTTCCTTTTCAGTTTGTTTGAGCTGTACTGGTGCCCTGCATCAAAGAGTACATATAGCTCATGCTAGTAAGAAAATGGTCAAGAGCAGTATTTTATTATTATTATTTTTTTTGCGATGAAAGAGCAGTAACTGATTTCTCTTTTCTATCGACCAGAAAAGTACCCTGTTGTTAGTTTTTTGTTCTTTTTTTTCGAAAAGGGGGATTCCCCGGCCTCTGCATCAGAACGATGCATACGGCCTCTATTATTAGAAATAAAGCAAGGTCTCAACAAGGTCTTACAGTAATGTAACAAAAGCAGGGATTAGCTCACATAGAGCGTCCACTGCAAAGCAGCAAAGAGAACATCCACAACCGGCTAGCATGAAACCAGATAGGTAAAACTAAATGCCTATCCTATTACATGATCGCCATCCAAACCGGTTGAAGATATCCCGCGCCACCATCTCCTACCGGACAGATTCAGTAACCAAATGCTCCCTGGCCTCCATCGGAGTGAGTAATGACCACGTACGGATCAGCGCTGTAGCTCGGAATAACACCTGCAAAAAATGAGTATTTGTTGTTCTGTTAAAAACCAAATCATTTCTGCAATTCCATATTGCCCATAATAACGCACATACTCCTACACGAATATGTCTGGCTGTGTCGGACTGAATCCCAACAAGCCACGCCCCAAATAACGTGTTTACCGATGTGGGAGGAGTAATATTAAAGGCAATTTGCACGGAGCGCCACAACCCGCGTGCCAACGGACAGTCAAAAAATAAGTGCTTGATGGTCTCATCCGTATGACAGAAACTACACTTAGTAGAACCTGTCCAGTGGCGCTTAACTAGATTATCCTTAGTAAGAATAACCTGCTTATGCACAAACCACATAAACACTTTAATCTTCAAAGGAACCTTAACTTTCCAAACCTCCTTGGAAGTGGGTATTACAGCAGAATTAATAATATCAACATACATCGATTTGACTGTGAATACCCCAGTCCTAGTTAGTTTCCAAAACAACTGATCGCGCTGAGGAGTTAGCTGAACTTCCATCAGCCTACGGACAAGGTTAAGCCATGCCTCCCATCGAGGCCCAACAAGCACCCTCCTAAACTGGATGTTTAGAGGTATAGACTGCATCACCGTGGCAATGAGAGTCTCCCTACGCTGAACAATACGATACAGTGTCGGATATTGTGTAGCCAATGGCGCGTCACCAAGCCACGTATCCTCCCAGAAACGTGTATTCTCGCCATTACCCACAATACATTTTGTTCTATTAAAGAAAGCGGCTTTAACCCTCATAAGCCTTTCCAGAATGGTGAATCTGTAGGTCTCAGAGTAACCTGGGACAACGTATTTGAGTGCAGATATTTACTACGTAGGATCTGCGCCCAAGTTGCCTCTGTCTCAGATGACAACTTAAACAACCATTTACTAAGCAGGCACTTGATCTCAAGATTTTCAACCCCAAGTCCCCCTTGGTCCTTTGGTCGACATATAATATCCCATTTGGCCAATCTGTATTTCCTCTTGGACTCATCACTCTGCCAAAAGAAACGAGAACGATAGAAGTCTAGCCTTTTCCGAACACCCACTGGGACCTCGAAGAACGATAAGAGAAACATATGTAAACTCGTGAGCACCGAGTTAATTAGAATTAACCGGCCTCCATAAGACATGAGTTTTCCTTTCCAGCAACTAAGTTTCTTCTCAAACCGATCTTCGATACACTTCCACTCACGATTAGTTAGCTTACGATGGTGTATTGGAATCCCCAGATAAGTGAAAGGTAAAGCCCCAACTTCGCAACCAAACAGTTGTGTATAGGCTTCTTGATCATCTTTGGCTCTACCAAAGCAAAACAACTCGCTTTTATGGAAGTTAATCTTCAGCCCCGACAACTGTTCAAATAAACATAACACTAGCTTCATGTTCCTCGCTTTTGCCAAATCGTGTTCCATGAAAATGATTGTATCATCAGCGTATTGCAGGATGGACAGCCCACCATCTACCAGATGAGGCACCAATCCCTCCACCTGACCGGCCTCCTTGGCCCTCCCAATCAGGATCGCTAACATATCAACCACAATATTGAACAGAATAGGCGACATAGGGTCCCCCTGTCTCAACCCCTTGTGCGTTCGGAAGTAATGACCTATGTCATCATTAACTTTAATGCCCACACTACCTTTTTGTGTGAAAGTTTCCACCTGATTGCGCCAGAGCTCATCAAAACCCTTCATCCGTAGAGCCTGTTGGAGGAACGGCCATTTGACTTTATCATAAGCCTTCTCGAAATCCACTTTGAAGATAACACCATCTAGTTTTTTTCGTATGAATTATATGAAGCGTTTCATGCAGGACCACAACCCCTTCTAGGATGTTCCTATCCGGCATGAAGGCCATTTGAGAAGGTTGCACAACAGTCTGCGCAATCTGCGTGAGCCTGATCGTCCCCACCTTAGTGAAGATCTTGAAACTTACATTCAAAAGGCAAATAGGCCGAAATTGCTCAATTCGTACGGCGTTAGTTTTCTTAGGCAACAAGGTTATCGTGCCAAAATTAAGTTGGTAAAGCTGCAAGTGTCCCGAGAACAAATCATGGAACATCGGCATCAAGTCCCCTTTGATAATATGCCAACACTTCTTATAAAACTCAGCCGGGAATCCATCCGGCCCGGGTGCCTTGTTACACTTCATCTTGGAGACAGCCTCAAAAACCTCCTTCTCCGTGAAAGGGGCAGTTAGGACATCGTTCTCCACAGAAGTAAGTTGAGGGACATCGTGAACTCTAGACTCATCCAGGGACACACAGTTACCATCTGGTGGTCCGAATAGACGCTTGTAGTAGTCCGTAATGTAAAGTTTCAGGTTGTCCTGACCGACTATGGTGCCCTCATCTTGTTCTAACTGGAAGATTCTCTTCTTTCGGTGCTTAACGTTGGCTATCATGTGGAAGAACTAAGTGTTCGCATCCCCCTGGACAACTTTTGTCACCTTTGCCCGCAGCGCCCACTTCAATTCTTCCTCACGGAGAAGCTCTTTCAACCTCCCCTCAGCCTCATGCTTGATATGAAGCTCGGGGGCTGACAAAATCGTAGTTTCTGCCCTTATATCTAAGGTTTGGATAAGGGAGAGAAGTCGTTCCTTCTCCACCTTATACATTCCACCTAGATGCTTAGCCCACCCCCGAAGAAAACTCCGAAGGTGTCTAATCTTGTTCTGCCAACGCTCAAGTGCAGTCCTACCTCCGGCATCTTTAGCCCATTCTCTGGCTACAAGATCCAAGAATCCTTGTCTTTCAAACCACGCCAGCTCGAAGGAGAATAAATTCTTGTTACCCGAATATGTGGCCCCACCAGAGTCGAGCAGCAGGGATGTGTGATCAGAAATACCACGTGAAAGCGCTTGCACCGTTCTGAAGGAAACTTCGTTCCCACGCAACACTAGCGAACCCGATCCAACTTCTCGAGCGTCGGTTTGGTAGTGAATTAGCCTGTAAACTTTCTCCCTGAAAGCTCAATCTCTCGCAAATCTAAGCTTTCGATAATCGTATTAAACATAAATGACCGTCTTCCATCAAAATTGTCATTATTTTTTTCATCACGTCTTCTAATGATATTAAAATCACCCCCAACCAGAATTGGGAGTTGCTCAGACCCGCAGATTCTGACAAGATCAGCTAAAAAGTCAGGGTTGAGCTCTGCCTGCGCTGCCCCATACACCGCTACCAAAGCCCAGTCAAACCCATCAACTTTTGACCGTACCCTGAACTTAACAGCAAAATCCCCCATGACCACACTGCGGACCTCGAGAGAGTCACATCTAACACCGAGTAAGATTCCGCCCGACCTTCCTCTCGGCGGAAGACAATGCCAGTCAAACTCCATACCCCCCGACAGCGTATTGAGAAATTGAGGCGAGAATTTGGCTCTACCCGTTTCTGATACGGCAATAAAGTCCAATCGATGCTCAATGGACGCCTCCGCCAGGAACCTCCTTTTAGCCAAGTCCTTAAGACCTCTGCTATTCCAGAAAATTCCTCTCATATCTCATCATGAAATTTCTTAGCCGTGCGTATCCTAGCGCTCCTACGGACCGCGGACGTCGGGTATATTTTGCGCTTCCACTTGCGCTTAGGGCTAGAATGACCTACCCGGTCTAATACTTCCATAGCTTGCGGTCTAGCCTCTTCTATACCGACATCCTCATCCTCCTCCTCCTGCTCCTGGAGGGGCGGTGCGAGGTCCTCACAAAACTTATCAAGAACTCGAACTCCCAAAGCATCAATCTCTGAGTCGTTCATTGGTTTAACAGCAGCTAAGTTACGAATCATGTCTAAAGCCCTCTCGGCTTCTAGATCAAGCAAATCATTAATAGAATTAGAAACTTAGCCCTCATTACTACCAAGTGAAATTCCTAATTGGTTTGCCTTATCTACAATTTGCTCATTCGAAAAATGCAAAATAGTATTGGAAGTATTAACGGACATACCAGTAGTGGCGTGGACGTCACGAAGCTTTGCCGCCCTCGCGGCACAGCGCTGCTACATGTCGTCAACCTCCGGATAGCCCTGAAGCCGACAGCTCATACGTTGGCCCTCAGACGCCTGGTCCGGGATCCCGCCAAACTGAATGACCTCCTCCCTTGTGAACTTATCCGGAGAGCAATCGCCTGTCACTCCCCGAATATCCACCCGGTCTCCATGACCAGGTGAGAGCGCAGCGTCAACAACTGGGGAGGCCGAGGCCACCTGCCTCCGCCCCCCAGTCACTCCGGACCGCCTATCCGGAGATCCCCTATGTGGCGCAACCGGGGATCCCCCATCGGGCCCCGACGGTGAGAGCGCGGCGTCAGCAGCTGTGGTAGCAGAGGCCACCTGCCTCCGCCCCCCAGCCTCTCCGGACCACCTATCCGGAGATCCTGAGGATGGCGCCACCGGGACACCCCCGCCTGGCCCCGACGGCGAAGAGGGCCTTGAGGCCGCCCGCCTCAAACCCTCCTGAGGGGCTGGTCCAGCAGGCTGCAGTGCCTCCCCATCAACCGGCATAAGAAGAACGGAAGCCACATGCCCCGGCCCCCCTACCGAAGGCCCGTCAACCCTCCTGGTAGCCACGTCGGGAAGGGCCGGATCTGGGATCGCCAAAATCCCCAACGCCGAGCCCACATGCCCAGCAACGCCCACCACACCTGCGTCATGAAAGTCCAACGCTGGTAGAGAGTGCTCAAACTCCTCAGAAGACTCCACCCGTTCACTCCAAAGCCTCGGCGGTGCAGAAGCGGGGCCAAAGGAACCAAATCTCAAAGTGGTCGACGGCACAGAAGCACTAGGTACCGACCCCCCATCTGATTCCTTAGCCGTTTCCACCGGTCTCTTGGCCAACTCAGACCTAGGCTCATTACCCCGTGGTTCTTGACCAGTCGTATCATCATCGCCCTCACTCATATCATCACCAGTGGCCGCTGGAGCGTCAGCAAAGAGACTGTCATCCTCAAATTCAATCTCCAGACTGTATACGTAGCCACGAAAAGCCCACTTAACCACATTCGGCACAAAGTCAATGTCCAAAATACTGACCAGAATACGAGCAATCCCATGAGCCCGAGTAAATGCCATGTCTACCTGCTCGGTCTTTCCCACCAAAATCCCCAGGCTAGCAACAACTCTGGCATCCTGCAGCAGAGCAGAAGGCGCTCCCGAAAAGCGCAGCCAGGCCTGAGTAAGGGGAATACCCTGAGGCTCAACCAGGCTCCACTCCTGGAACTCAAGAATGGCTTCCGTACCTGGAACCTTACACATCCCAAAGCTCAGCAACCTCTGAAAATCCTCCACCGTCGGGAACTGAACCCTGAATAGGTTGGTCTCCAGCCTGACAAGCTCCCAATGGAAGTCTCCAGGCGCCAGCTCACGGAGTCGCTGAATGATCTGGGCGTCAGACACCTGACCTCTAGTCACTTTCACCACTCCAGTCGTCATACTGTGCACCTCTTGAGGAACCTCCCTCTCAGAAGGCGACTCAAAAAAACGTAAGCTTAGAACAAAACACACCATATGTTATCAGGCTCGGTGTCTGCTCTCGTAACGACGGACAAGCCCCAGACTCATGTGCAGGCTTACCACAAGTATCACAAAGAACAGCTACACATTCAGCAATGAAATGACCCTTATCACCACATCGGTAACAAAGCATTCTTTCCTTCTTCTTGGCAAACTTAGCAGCTCTGTCTATCTCAGTTGATTCAGACACCTCCACCACCATCGGCAGAGTGTCCCCCACAACAGGAACCTCTGCCGCCGCCAGATCCGGGACCACCTCCATAGCCTGGCAAGATAACTCTAACTCCTCAGTTCCAGCGTGTACCACCGTATCATTAACATTAGCATGATGTGCCTAGGCGATAACGCCCCCACGGCCACCGCGGCCACCATGGTTGCCACGGAACCCGCCTCTGAAGCGATGAGCTGGACGAAGCCCCTCGACAAAACCACTGCCGGCCCCATGAATGGCCGCTCACCGAAGCCATCACTCGCCGGGCATATCCCTGTCCACCACCAGAGGCGAGGACCCCGGTGGTGCCCTTCTCCATATGCGTTATAGCCATCATCACCCCACTGGCCACGGGGCGCGACATGAGCATCGGTACCTACAGAGACCTGCGGCGCCTGAGCCTGCTGCAAAACCGGAGTCGCAGAAACGCTCGTCTGCCGTGCCACGAAGTGCGGCGGTCGAGCAGCAGCCTGAGCCCCGGAAGGCGGCCTTGAAGCCGGTGCGGGCGGCCTCGTCGTCGGGACACCCCGGCCCGCCGCGGTCCCCATAGACGGTGCAGGAGGCCTTGGACCCCCCGCCCCAGCGTCGGCGTCGTCACCACCGGCGCAGGAGGCCGAGCAGCAGCCGCAGCCACCCCACGGCCCAGCTGACCCGGCAAGACAGCCGCCGGTGGGTGGCCTCCGACGACAGGAGCCGCACGGCGGCCCCTTGGCGCGGTGGCACTCCTCCACGGCCAGCTCCAAGGGTCACACCTCGGCCGCTTGATCCAGGAGGCAGACCACCGACGCCGCGACTCCCAACCGCCCGCGGCCAGCCATCATGTCGAAGCGCCAGTGCTGCCACCGCCCCACGACCGCCCGATCCGGGCAGCATACCTCCGCCGCCGCTGTTCGCCGCCGCCCGGTGCTGGCCCCAGCGGCCCGGCGCCCGCGCGCCGCCACGAAGAGTGGCCGCCCTCTCCCGCCATCCTTGGGAGCGGCGGGATGCGGCAGCACGACCACCACCGCTTCGCAGAACGGCGGCGATGCCGAACCCGAACCCTAGAGCGAAACAACGAGACGTCGATCGAACCACGAGTGCATGGAGGTGTAGATCGACGTACTGGCTCGCCTTGGGCCTCATACCCATCGATCGTAAGCCTAGTAGTCGTCGGGCCGGTTCACTCAGAACCGCCCACCCTCAACAGCCCCGCTTGAGGGCCCAACAGCTCATTCAATCTCGCGAGCGGTGATTCCGGATCGACACTCTGTGGTCAATCACGGCGCCGCGGCTCAGCGCCGCCCGGCGTCGCCGGTTTTCTTCCGATTGACTACTTTCCGTGAACCATCGGTGATGAAATCAGACAAAGTGAGTTTAGGGAGACTAACCTTAGGGATGGGCCCCTTCCAAGGCCGCATCGCCGCCGCCGTCGTTCGTCAGTGGACAATGCGCCGGATCATCTCAATCTTGTCTTCGGGCCTCAATCCTTGCCTCGCGGGATCATCGACCGGCACCACGCCATCCACGATCTCCGCCACCTCTTCCTTAGAATATCCCGGATCGAAAGCCTCACAAATCACGGACGAAGGCGTTGGCGAGTACACCTCCACCGGGTCTCCGGCGTCCTCGGCGTCGTCGTCCTCCTCCGCCTCCGACTCTGCAAGCGCCCAGTACCTTCCAACACTCCGTGCCGTCAATCTGAGCGATTCTGGAGCGAATCCCCGACCTGCTCTGATGCCATGTTGCAGATCCTGGGTGAGGCTCGGGGTGAGAGGAAGGTCACGAGAGAGAGGAGGAGAAGATTTCTCTGGAGAACTCTATCTTATTCATTCCCAGACGCAAGATGTATATACAGGTGCTTTTACATTTTTCACCCTCTACAGTCCCACAATTACAAGTAAGTCCTACCAACATCATCTATTAATTTCCACAACGTTTAACTGTTCACAATTATACAAGAATGGTTGCGCGCACAAACCCAAGACAAATTCAGCAACTTATTTCTATTGGATTGCCAGGATTTGTTGAATCAGCCGATCATATAGAACTGTATTCATACAGATGGTCAGTCATAAAAGTATCCAGCAAGCGAGTAGCAGCAGTAAGTTAATTACTTGCACTCTCGCTCAGATATCTGCAGATCTCACTGGTGTAGAAGTTGGGAAAGAAAACGAAGTGCTTCTTTACATCAAGTTGGGCTACTCTTCGCAGGGTTTTGTTCCTCACATCAATAGCAATCATGAACTCCATCTTTTCCATGATCCCATGTTTGGTGCTAGAAGCCAAGTAGACAATATCATCGTCGTCTATGCTTATGGTGGGGAACGCCATCTGAAGTTTTTGCAACGTTGGCGTGGTGTCGCTGCCACTGCTGCTCAGCTTAGACAGCAGGTCGCAATGACCTGGGACGCAGCCGGAATCCATGGTGACATCTTTGACTGAAAGTTGACAGTCAGGGTGCCACTATGCAAATGAACCATCCGGCGCCGGCCGTATCGCCATGCTCCATGTTCTGGCCTTCCAGCTGTTGGATTAATTATGCATCTCTGGGATGCCATTAGCAGGAACAGATTGCATCTAGATCACCTAAAAACATGAACGGAGAAGGGTTTAGGGGATCATTATATGTCACGGCAGTGGACATGAACCCCTGCTTGGTGCACGCTTGATGCAGGGGTGATGTACTCGAGGTAGAAGTCCTCCTCAACGTCCTGATGCCCTCAGGACGCCACCGGCACTGCCCGGGGACGGCAGCGGCAGCTGGAGTAGGTCTTCCCGTCGCTGCAGCGCTCCCCCTGATCGAATGGGGTGAGAGAATATCGGGAGGGGAGTGAAACCGTACGTGAATTGTGATCGCGCAGGCAGCCAACCCTCTCCTGTACCCCTTTTATGTAGCGCTGGCGACAGGAGACCTAAACCATCAGTTGGTTTGGGTGCCCCCGATCAGGGCGCCTTAGTTGGGATAAAAAGCCCACGTACGTTGGTGCGTGGGGCCTTTTTCTTTAACGTTATCTTTCCCTTTTTTCTGTTAGACTAATAGATCTAACTGGCTTGTTTAAGCCGTCAGATCAAACCAACATTCTCCCCCTTGATCGTTAGGCTTAACTTCATTCGCCCATTCTACATAGAAATGAGGTACCAAAGTGAGGTGTTACAACAGCTCGAAACGCCATGGAACCTCAATACTTATAGCACACCCGCCTATTTCGAATGGAAAACATTTTGCTAATTGGGGAGTGGTTTATTTTAATAGTCCTCTTATTCCAGAATCACCAGGCTTCCAGTAGTCCCATGCCGGCAACATGCTCACAAAAAATACTGGGTGGTAAGCCTTTTGTTAGCGGATCCGCAAGCATATGCTTCGTTCTTATATGTTTAACATCAACTGTTTGATCCTAGAATCTATCTTTCACAACACGATACTTTATGTCAATGTGTCTGGCAGCATTACTTGACCTGTTGTTACTCGTATAGAAAACTGCTGGTTCATTATCGCAGTACAATAAAATTGGTTTAGATATGCTGTCAACCACTTTAAGTCCGGGAATAAAATTCTTTAGCCATACAGCCTGCCCGATGGCCTCATAACATGCCACAAATTCTGTTTGCATCATAGATCCAGCAGTTAATGTTTGTTTGGAGCTTTTCCACGATATAGCTCCTCCTGTGAGTGTGAATATATAACCTGACGTGGATCTCATACTATCCACACACCCGGCAAAATCAGAGTCTGAATAACCAACAATTTCTAGGTTATCAGTTCTTTTATATGTAAGCATGAAATCCTTAGTTCCTTGCATATAACGCAAGACTTTCTTTGCGGCCTTCCAGTGGTCCGGTCCTGGATTTGATTGGTATCTGCCAAGCATCCCGGTTACAAAATATAAGTCTGGGCGTGTATACACTTGAGCATAGATGATGCTTCCAAGAGCTGAAGCATAAGGAACTGACTTTATCTCATCAGTTTCACATTGTTTCCTCGGACATTGAAATGTCCCAAACTTATCGCCCTTAACTATAGGAGCAGGTGAGGGTGAGCACTTATTCATATTGAATTTTTCAGTACTCTCTCAAAGTATGCCTTTTGAGACAGTCCCAACGTTCCTCTGGACCTATCTCGATGAATCTCGATGCCGAGGACATACGAGGCTTCACCAAGATCTTTCATATCAAAATTGGATGACAGAAAATTCTTGGTCTCATGCAGCATATCCTTATCGCTACTTGCCAATAATATGTCATCAACGTATATGACTAAAAATGTGAACCTACTGCCTTTAAACTTAACGTATATGCAGTTGTCCACAACATTTTCGGTGAAACCAAAAGTTTTGATAATTTTATCAAACTTGAGGTACCACTCTCTTGAAGCTTGCTTCAAGCCATAAATTGATTTCTTTAGACGACATGCTAAATGTTCCTTCCCTTCTATGACAAAGCCTTCTGGCTGAGCCATGTAAACGTTTTCTTTTAAGTCACCATTTAGAAATGCCATTTTAACATCCATTTGGTGTAGTTCTAGGTCGTAATGAGCTACTAATGCCATTATGATTCTGAAAGAATCCTTGGTAGACATAGGAGAGAAGGTTTGATTATAATCAATGCCTTCTCTATGTGTATACCCTTTTGCCACTAGCCTTGCCTTGAACCGTTCGACATTCCCTTTGGAATCATACTTGGTTTTGTAGACCCACTTGCAGCCTACTTTCTTAGCTCCATCGGGAACTTCTACTAAGTCCCATACGTCGTTTGAGCCCATAGATTTCAACTCGTCTTCCATGGCAACCAACCATTTGGACGAATTTTCGCTTTTAATGGCTTCCTTATAAGAGATTGGATCCTCCACCTTACCCAGATCATTCATATCCTCAATCATGAAAGTGACATAGTCATCTAATATGGCTTTCTTCCTCTCACGTCGTGGTCTACCCATGGGCGGAGGTGGTGGTGGAACGTCATCATTTTCATTATTTTCTTGGAGATCCTCATTTGTGTTTGGATTCTCATTATTAGTTTTTGGATCACCATTCGACTGAGAGACTGAACCGTGAGATTCAGGATCATCAGATGTCGCATTTCTTCGTATTGGAAAAACAATCTCTTGGATAGTCGGGGATGGTACACAAACCCACTTCTCCTCAAGATCGATCTCCCTTAAATTTGTGACCTCATTATCCTCAAAAAATACCGCTTGTCTAGTCTCCACAAACTTGGTGGTGTGACTTGGACAATAAAAATGATATCCCTTTCCCCTATGAGGGTATCCAACGAAGAAACAGCTAACTGTTTTTGGATCCAATTTCTTAAGTTGTGGATTGAAAACATTAGCTTCAGTAGGGCAACCCCACACTCGTAAGTAATTCAAGCTTGGTTTCTTTCCCGCCCACATCTCGTAAGGTGTGTTCGGTGCTGACTTAGTTGGAGCAAGATTTAGTATGTGCAGCTGTCTTTAATGCCTCTATCCAAAGGCTTACTGGTAAACTCGAGTGACTAAGCATGCTTCGCACCATATCCATAAGGGTGCGATTCTTGCGCCGCCACACCATTTTGTTGTGGTTCACCAGGCATTGAGTACTGAGCAATGATTTCATTTTCAGATAAGAACTTGGCAAAAGGTCCAGGAATCTGCCCATAAGGAGCATGCCTACCATAATACTCTCCCCCGCGATCAGACCGTACAACTTTGATTTTTGCGTTCAGTTGATTTTCAACCTCCACTTTATAGACTTTGAATTTCTCCAAAGCTTCCGATCGGTCACGTATGGGATAAATATACCCATAGCGGGAAAAGTCGTCTGTGAATGTAATGAATGAATCAAAACCATCTACAGACTTAACAATAAGGGGTCCACATATGTCGGTGTGAATTAAATTCTAAAACCCCTGTGGCTCTTACTGTTCCTTTCTTAATTGTTTTTGCGAATTTTCCTTTAATGCAGTCGACACATTTGTCTGCATCTGAGAAGTCTAATGGGAGGAGCATTTCATTTTTAACTAAGCGTTCCATTCTCCCCCTCGAAATGTGGCCCAAACTACAATGCCACAATTTCGAAGAATTACTAACTCCTTTCCATTTCTTCTCAACATTAATTTCATCACTCACATGCATAACTGAATCATTATTAAGAGATAACATGTATAGTTGGCCTCGTCTAACACCGATGCCTACATTCTTATTACATTTGATCAAAGCAAATTGTTTCTTGCCAAAATGTCACTCATACATATCATCATCTAAACGAGAAACTGAAATCAAATTCCTACTTAAGGTAGGCACATAAATAACATTATTCAATCTAAGAGTGTGGCCAGTGTGTAGATACAACGTGAGAGATCCCACAGCTTCAACATCGGCCTCAACTCCGTTTGCAACCTTAAGCTTTCTTGTTCCTCCTCTTATCGTTTGGATCGTATCGAATCCCTGCATACAGTTAGCAACGTGAGTGGTTGCCCCTGAATCAATCCACCATGACTTTATTGAAAAATCAACATAAAGAGATTCATCTACAAAAGTAATTTCATCAATACCTCTTTTGTTCATCCATTTTAGAAAGCCTGGGCAGCCCCTTTGATAGTGTCCCTCCTCTTTGCAGAAGTTACAAGCATTTTCTCCAGCAATGGAGCTACTAGGAGCAGAAGAAGAACCACCGGCTTCTTTACCCTTGAATGCCTTAGGGTTGAATGGCTTAGTGCCTTCTTTCTTGACTTGCCTTTTCTGAGGCTTAGGGAAACCTTGTCCGTCATGCTTTCTGTTGTTAGAGCCAACATGAAAGACATGGTCTTTCTTCTGCCTCATGGTCCTCTCTTTCTCCTGGACGATCCTTGCGGTCATCTCAGAGAGTTGTCATTTTTCCTTTAGAGAGTTATAGTTGACCGTAAATTGTTCAAACTCTTCTGAAAGAGACTCAAGAATAATTATGACAAGAAGGGCTTCAATTAAAGAACACTCCAAAGCCTTAAGTTTGGTGTAAGCATTTACCACTCTCAATATGTGTTGCCTAACGTTTCCGTCAATAGTGTATTTCTGAAGAAGCTTAGCAAAAAGCACATGAGCATACATTTTGTCAGAGCCTTTAAATTGCTCCTCCATTTCAGTGAGGAATTCTTTAGCAGTGTCTTTTTTAGGGACTGCTTTAGAAATGTCCGGCGATATTGTCGCTTTCATGATGAGAAGCGCAATATGGTTGGACTTATTCCACTTTTCCATCTTAACATCATAGTCCTTCTTGAGTTCTGCATACCCTGTAGCACCTGCCACAGGTGCCACAGGTGCCACAGGTTTTTCTTCCCTCAAGGCATAGTCAAAATCATTACAACCCAAACATAATTCGACTTGGGACTTCCAACGAGGGAAGTTACTCCCCATAAGTGGTTCGATCGTGTCGGACCGGAATGAAGCGGAAGCTGAAATCATCATAAAAATTCATAAGTAAACTTGCATGATTATAAATTTACGTTGCTAAATAAACAAACATGCCAAGTATTTAATTTCAACTCCATGTCAACACACCGTTGGGCAGAAAAAACAAGGAATTTAAAAAAATATCATAGGGGTTGACTCATAATAATAAAACAACGTTGGTCCGAATTAAAATTAGAGTCATTTCATTCTCAATTTAAACATCAACATTAAAAAAACATTATCATTATTTGATGTCTAAAAAAAGTCATCATCCAAGAACACATAATAAATCCTGAATAAAATATCTCATTGGTTCAATTTTATCCAGAATAATAATGTGTTAATTACATTTTTACGCATTTTCTGGTTTAAACAGTGTAAATCATAATATTTATTAACTTAAACGCACTGGAAAAACAGAAAATCGCGACAGTGATTTTGGCCCAAAAATCCCACGCTATCCGAAAAGCAGCTCAGTCCAGTAGCATAAATTGTTCTTTTTTTTGCTGGACTGAAGCCCGTGACCGAAAATGGCCCATTAATGCACGAAGGTCCGAGCTGGTGCTCCGCGTCGCTGAGAGCCGCTCGATCGAAACGGACGGCCGGCGCGGATTGGAGCCCGAACAAAAATGCTGACCGGCCTAACCCTAGTCACTTTCTCCCCTGACCCCTCCGCCCCCGCGTTTACCGCTACAGAGAGCGGCGACGGCGTACAACGGCGGCCCGAGGTGCACCGGCCAAGGCGGCGCTGTGGCTGCGCTCTCCGGAGCAGCGTGCCGCGGACTTAGTCCGGCGCGCTCCTCCGGCGAGCGTGGCTGCTGATGCCGCGTGCGAGGGGCGGGGTATGCGCGCCCAGGATTCCATTTCGGGGTGACGGCGGCGAGCACGACCACAAGGCCGAGCTGGCGTTCGTCCATAAGCACGGCGACAACGGCTCAAGTTCTTTCTGCGCGGCGTCCCGAGGACGGCGGCGTCACGGCGTCTCCGCCCTCGCACCGCGGTGGACGCGATGCGGACCCCGAATGGAAGAGGCGGCTACGCAACGCATTAGGTGAGGATTCTCCTCATTTCTTCTCCAATTCGTTTTCATCTGTGCTTGATTTGGTGGAAAACAGTCCTAATTGCAGAATTAGGGTTTTTACGAATTAGGGAAAAAAATCTAGGGTTCTTAAACCTGAGGGGTTGCTACTGTTGACGTGCGTGTATCCCTCTGCCTTCTATGTTGATAATGCATACGGAAACAAGACTTAAACATGATCAATTTTAATCAACTTAACATGAAGGTGAGCATTAGATCTTAACTTGGATTAATTAGAATTGATGAACGTAGGTGGCAGTACAGATCCGTAGCATATTAGAATTAAAACATGATGATTTACAGAGGGCATCAAGACAGCAGCATGCATCTTTGGGCTAACCAGGGGCTAAAACTTTCAATCTTGATCATGAACCCTAAACCTGACTTGATCTAAACTTGATGTTGATCTACAGATCAATAATATAGGGACCTATTGCAATCAAACTTGGCGACTGATACCATTGTTGGATTAATTATGCATCTCTGGGATGCCATTAGCAGGAACAGATTGCATCTAGATCACCTAAAAACATGAACAGAGAAGGGTTTAGAGGATCATTACATGTCACGGCAGTGGACATGAACGCCTGCTTGGTGCAGGCTTGATGCAGGGGTGATGTAGTCGAGGTAGAAGTCCTCCTCAACGCCCCGATGCCCTCGGGGCGCCACCGCACTTGCCCGGGACGGCAGCGGCGGCTGGAGTAGGTCTTCCGTCGCTGCAGCGCCCCCGATCGGATGGGGTGAGAGAATATCGGGGCGGAGTGAAACCGTCGTGAATTGTGATCGCGCAGCAGCCAACCCTCTCCGTACCCTTTTATGTAGCGGCGGCATGGGGACCTAAACCATCAGTTGTTTTGGGTGCCCCCTATCAGGGCCCTCAGTTGGGATAAAAAGCCCACGTACGTTGGTGCGTGGGGCCTTTTTCTTTAACGTTATCTTTTCCTTTTTTCTGTTAGACTAATAGATCTAACTGGCTTGTTTAAGCCGTCAGATCGAACCAACACCAGCCACCAGGAATGACCTTGGTGATGCTCCGCTTCCACCGCACCCATTCCAGATAGGAATCTGGGGCCTTGTTGTACACCTTCGTCGGCGACCAGATCTCCATCTCGATGTACTTGATGGTGCCCTTGTGCCGACTAATGGCGACGTCCCGGGTATAGTTGGGCTCGGCTAGGTTGAGGAGACGATCCCAGTTTCCCCTCACCGGCACCGGCAGCGGGATGTCGTGCACAATCACTGGCGGCTCCACGAGCATGTCGCAGACGAGGATGCCATGCCAGAGGTCTACCCAGGCGACCGTGTCGTGCTCGCCGGCGATCGTGATCGTTTTGGCCGTCTCGTGGTATGGCCTGTCTTCTTCCAACACTTCGACGGGTAGCGGGACGAGCTTGTCCCTGACAAGCTCGTCCACTGACATTGACATGGGCATGGTGATCCACCCCTTGGAGTCGCAGGAGCGATGCAGGTGGAGACTGAAATCCCACCTGATAATGGGCTAGTCGCAGTTGCTCTCGGTCTCATACACCGAGGACCAATCGCTCATGGCGGCTACGGCGTACCAGGCGCTGCCGTCGCGACCGAGGAGGGCATGGTGAAGTCGATGAAGCCCCTCGGATGCGGGTTGGGGAGCAGGTCCAGCTCATGGGCTCGCGACCTGTATATGAAGTAGTCCGAGGACCCTACGTCGCGGAGGGCGCTGATGTTGTTGTGGACGCAAAGGAGCACGAGGTCGGCTTCGTGGAGACGACCCTGGGCTCATGGCGGCGGTTGTAGTCGAGGCCAGGGCAGTGGAGGCACAGGTAGGAGAGGAGTGGCGGCCGGGCGGCGTGGAAGGTAACCTGGATCGGCAGGCCGGTGCTCGTGGTGCCCCTGGCGGTGGTGGCGTTGGGACGGTCGGCGATGTAGCACCGCAGGTCGATGAGGACTGCACCGTCGTAGCCGTCGCACTCGAGAAGGGTGGGCGGAATCAAGGTGGCGGCGGCGGCCATCATGGGGGAGGAGGGGAGGAGAGGTGGGATGGACCCAATGGAGAAGTGGGGTTTGGCTATATACCCACGCAGTTTTTGTGGGAAATATAGTGCCGCGTTTTTTTAGAAATATAGTGCCACGTGAAATACATGAATTATACTTCCTCAATTCCTAAATGGGCGATGATAGGCACCGGTGAGCCAGCCCACATTCCGCCGGTCTACTACTAGCCACCTGATTTAAAAAAGAGAACCGTCAGATCTCAGCGTTATCTTCCTCCCTTCCCCGTCTTCCTTCTCACTCCCGCACGCATAGGAAACAGAGAAAACAAGAAGGGGATTCACACGCTCCCCGCAGGCACACCACCACCTCCTCCTGGTCTTAGTTGTGGTCGTGCCCGACGAGCTCCGGTGAGGTCCCGCCCCCCTGTCCGCCGAGATTGCATCACAGCCACCATTGATTTTAGGCGCGATTCACCATGGATGCAACTCTAAAGACGGTCAGATCCAGTGCACGGGGGCATCATTGCTACATCCCCAACGTACCCACACCTCCGGCTCGCCGAGGTCGTCGCCTTGCACCATCTTGTCCAGCAAAAAAGATCCAAAAAAGCAACAAAAGCTCAGTGGTTGGTTGAAGCAAATCATTATAAGGTTCCAGCAAAAAAAGATATCGTTTCCAGCAAAATCAAGCTCAGCACAGATAACTTCAGTGATTGATTGAAACAAAAAAAATACTAGTTCCAGCAAAAATAAACGCTGGTTCCAGCAAAATAACTCAGCAGGGAGACTCCTATTTTTGATTGTAGTAAACAAAAGAAGGGTTGTAGCAAAAAGAAAGGGTAGTTCCAGCAAAAATATACACCGGTTCCAGCAAAAACGCTCGTCAACGGCGAGGGCGCCTTTGGTTCCAGCAAATCGCAGGGCCGATGGCAGCAAAAATTGATGCCAGTTCCAGCAAATAGATGTCCGGTTGCAGCAAAAAAGGGTCATCCGCAGCCCGCCGTCCGTCTCCACGGCGTGAAGACCTTTTGACGGTCAAAGCAGCGTGGGGCATCGGTTCCAGCCCTGGGATGCCTGGTTGCAGCAAAAAGGCCGTGGCCTGCTATCATCGCCGCCGTCTCCAGCATGGGCGGGTGCTGATTGCAGCACCTGTCATCGTCGACAGAAAAACGGATGCAGAGGTGGTGGATGGTGGTTCTCCCATGGTCAGAGACCCGCGATGGCCGCTGCCGCGCAGCGCCGTGTGTCGACCGCTGTGGCGCCGTGTGGAGGAAGAAGCAGAGAGCGAGCAGAGATGGTGAAGCGCGCCACGAGGATTGGATTGGGATGAATGGAGCGAGAGAGATGGCATGTGCGGTGAGAAAAGGAAGGGGATGGATAAGGCATGGATGGATAAGGCAGTGCTCGCGTGTGGTGCGTGGGGCCCTAGGTAGTGCGCGCATGTGTGGGAACGACCAGCGCAAGTTTCAGCCGGTCCGCCGGCTCGAAGCGTTTCCCTTCCTAAATACGGAGTACACGGCTAACTAATTTGGTGGCTTGAAAAATAAGCCGCCTTCTTCCCGGGTTTTTTCATAAGCCGCCTCCCTCATTCATTGGGCCTTCTGAACTAGTTATGGGGTAATTAATTTAGAAGTCTCAACAAATTTTAAGGACGGCTTAATTTTTTAAGCTGGGGAGAGATAACATATTTTTTAAGCCGCTCAAAAGAAATGGCCCTTAACTAATCAAAATCTCTAAGAAAGACAGCGCTTGCGTCTGTACTGTGTTCAAAAAAGAAAGACTGTATTTAGCAACAGAGAGAGTACTTTCATAAAAAGAATAGATAAAATGAATTTTTGAGGGAAATATTATATATTGGCCAATCAGTCGAGCCGCCCCGATCTCTTGCGATAGCAGGGCACGGTGACGAGCGCTTCATAGCCGCCCGCTCCTCCTAGAGGACAGGGGCATGGCTGTGGCAAAACAGGGAGCGGTGCTGGGTGGGGGCGCAAACGACGCTTGCAGGCCGTGATGCCATTGCGGGTGAGGTTGCGAGCAAAGCACGGGGTAGGTGAAAGCGACGTCGCCATTGATGAGAGCCTAACACGAGAACTACGATGGCAGTGGGGTATGCTAGAACCAACAACATGGTGTGGTGTGATCGACGACGTGTGATACTGTAACCAGAGCGCAGTTGTGCTGCCAAAGCTGCAACCGAAAGCGTGGGATGGTGAAACCAACCGCGTGGGATGCTGGAACTAGTATTGCGGCATGCTGCGACCGACATGAGCCAAAGTTGCGACCCGGCGACATGGGATGCTGGAACCCACAACAACGCGTGCTGGGAGCTGTGACCGGCCATTGGGTGAAACTCTGATGAAGGGGCCCGAATGCTGCAATCGGGCATGGTCGACGCCAGAACCAACATCCAGTGGTGTTGCGACGACTGCGGTAAAAATGCAAGCGTCAACACCAATGTTGCGGAACGGCAACTAGATGCCAGCGAGCTAGACGAGCCGGGGAATGGCGGTGATACGAACCCATGGTGGGGTGGGGTTGCCCAAGGACAAGGACGACGTCATAAAAAATGTGTGAGGACAAACCCGTTCTGTGGCAGGGTTGGTCAAGGACAAGGACGCCGCCACGACGTCATGAAAAATGTGTGTGGACAAGGTTGCCCGAGACTGTGCGAGGGGGCAACAGAGTTGGGAGCGAGGGTGCCAAGGCCACATGACTGTGAGGCAGGAGACGCGTGGGCAACGAGCTCCCAGTGTCGCACGAAAGCCATGGCGAGGTGTTGCATTTGCGGCATGTATAAGAGGTGGAAGATGGGAGGGAGAAGGTTGGCGACAATAACCTGATCGGACGGCGACTGGGGCGGCACGGCCGGTCACCTGGCGCTGAGCGCTCCATGAATTTATAAAGTCGAAGGCCCTTCGGAAACTTAAAATGCATGATCAATTACCTTTTATTGACCTTGGATACAATACAACAGAATGTACGCAATGCAGTAATTGTGTTTAACTTTCATTTGTTCTGTGCTAATGGTGAAAGAATCTTTTAAATTCCCTTTTTTTGCGGGAGAATCTTCTAAATTCTAAGAGCAAGTATAATAGAGCTGAGTCAGCTGGCTATAAGAAATAAACTAGTATATTCATACTTAGTTGGAGGAAAGAGAAGAGGAGAGAGAAGATAAGCGAGCTCTTGGTGAAGAGCCAGCTCTAGCACGTGCTCCTAGACACTATGTGAGAGTGAAAGGTGGGCCATATAATAAAAAAGTAGTACATTCTTCTAATTAACTATTGTACATATTGGCTATAAAATGGGCTATAAATGACATGGCAATGGCTTGTAGCGGCTATACTATTAACCATGCTCAAGATGTTCAACTAAATCACGAGGAACTGAAGTGGCAAAAGTGGAGTCTATTTATTTTCTACCAATCTTCCTGTTGTCTTATGAGAGGCTCTCAGAGCTACAAGAATTTTGTTGGGCAACCCATTGCGGGCCAGGTTAAGCAACAACACGCAATCTTCGTCTTTAAAGGCCCAGCTTTACTCTCACCATTCACTATTTTCTGTTGGGCTGGGACGGTCAATTTCGAGAGGTCCTATGCGCCGTATTCTGCGTCAAATTGCTCGAAATCACTAGTTAAGGAGTACTCATTTCAAAGATCACTTCAACTCCCTAGGTTGCGACAAGTGGCGTGCTGCATGTGCGCCACTTGTCACAACCGGGCTTGTCGCATCCTGGGAGTTTTCCCTTTTTTCGTAGATCCATTTATTCAAAACGTTTTATTTCTTAAACTGTGCGTCCAAATCTCAAACCGCTTTCGCCGTTGGCTTCCTCGCGTCGAGATCTTCTAGATCCCATGTTGATAGATTTTGACGAACTTTTTTTCACGAAAAAAACGGACGAAAAAATTTAACCGGGAGCACAGGTTTTTTCCCTTTCCGAAAGAGGCACGCCCGTGCCTCTGACGAAATCACAACCATGCCTCTCGCGGAAGTAAAACCGTGACTCTCGTGAAAAAAAACAGAAAACACGTTTTTTTTCGTTTCTGAGGAGGCACTGCCGTGACTCTCGCGAAAGCACAAACGTGCCTCCCGCTGAAGCAAAACCGTGACTCTCGCGAAAGAAAAAAAACAGAAAACACGTATTTTTCCGTTTCCGAGAGGCACGGCCGTGACTCTCGCGAAAGCACAACCGTGCCTCTCGCGCAAGCAAAACCATGACTCTCGCGAAAGAAAAAATAGAAAACGCATTTTTTTTCGTTTCCGAGAGGCACGACCGTGACTCTCACGGAAGCAAAACCGTGCCTCTCATGAAAGAAAAAGAAAAAGAAAACATGTTTTTTGCGTAAAAAAATCGAATTTTCTTTTGGTCGAAAAGCTAGGGAAGATCGGTGGAAATCCAAAACGTTGAAAAAACCCGTTTCAAAAGCCGAAAACGCGTGCGAAAAAAAATCCGAATAGAGCGCCCAGAGCACGACACGTGGCGAATGGCTGAGAGCACGACACATGGCGAATGGCCGAGAGCGTGCCAAATGGCGCTAATCGTTGCGAGGCTCTCGAAGGACCGCTCGTTAATTAGTTTTTTTTAGACAACCGCGCGAAACTTTATTAACCCGTCACAATGTTTACAGGGACGAAGGGAAGATCTCCTGGGTGACCTAACCAAACATGGCGGCCTAACCCAAGAGTAAGAGAATTTTTCACTAGGTTGTGAGCTTCAAAATGTGAGTTCCTAAATTCATGAACTATAACACATGAAATATAAGAAGAAGATCTAATTGACACTTCCTTCAAAATCGCTCCATAAGAAGCACGGCTGTAACCTTTCATGTCATCGATCACCACCTTGCAATCCGAAGCAATATGGGCACGTCGAATATATAGATCATTTGCAAGTGCCATCGCTTCCCTTATCGCCAATGCTTCTAGTGTGGGGGGATCATCAATGTGACTGGAAAACATCGCCGATGCCCCCAAAAAGACACCGTTCTGATCCCTGCAGATTGTTGCCGCTGACCCGTGCCTCCCTTTTCTTGAAACTGCTCCATCAACATTAAATTTTGCACTTCCCATTACTGGCGGCTGCCAAGAGGATGCACGAACCGGTTGGGTCACTGGTAGAAAAAAGGCCTTTAGTCGCGGTTGGCAAAGGCCTTTAGTCATGACTGCAAGAACCGCTGACGAGATAAGCGACTAAAGACCCCTCTTTAGTCGCGCCTCTTACGAACCGCGACTAAAGGCTTTAGTCCCGGTTCTCGTGGCTAACCGGGACTAAAGCCTCCTCCGCAGGTTTAAATTTTTTTACGAATTTTTTTGCGAATTTTTTCATTTTTTTTTATTTTCAAATTTCGAATTATTTTAACCTCTAATCTCTAATCACCACCCTCGTCACTGCTCAATTTATCCTCTAATCTCTAATCACCCTCATAATTCCAAATCATCTAACTTCCCGAACGGTCACCCATCCTCCCACTCCCCCACTGAGCACGCTTAACTTCCGGTTCTATTCTCCTCGCTTCCAAGTCTGCACTTGTTGTTTTCCGACAATAGTAGGATGTCAATTCTATTAACCCTCGGTATTTAGCTTGAGCATGAAGTGACACATTTCACTGTTTGAGTTTGAAACTATTGTTTTAAAAACAATAATTATTTAGTAACACTAATATTTCGGAATAATTAGTTTGACCATTTTTGACCACAGTTTGACCAGATTTGACCAAAATTTAAAAAACTGAAATAATTATTTAGTAACACTAATATTCTAGAATAATTAGTTTGACCATTGTTTGACCACAGTTTGACCACAATTTGAAATTTTTTGAATTTTTTTGCGTCTCCAAAACTTAAAAGCCCGTATCTTTTTTTTACGTTAGGTTTTGGGGATTCTAAAATGTTTAACGGGGTTCCCCCGGTTAAATTGGGATGTAACTTTTCGAGTAGATGATTTTCCATATAAAAAACTTTTTCATCCGAGTTCGTATGCAAAAGTTATGCCAATTTTAAAATTTCCAGAGAGATTTTGCAAATAAAGTCGAAATTCATATTTATTAATTTTCCCAACAACTAGACCACATATCACATGGAAAACTTATTTTATTTTATTTTTTGACATTTCCATAATTTTCTTTTGTTTTTTCTAAAACTGAAAAAGCGATCCGGGGGTAGAGTTTGAAAATGAGGCCTCAAATCCCTTTAGTCGCGGTTGGCGGACCAACGGGACTAAAGGTCCGCCAACCGCGACTAAAGGTTGGGCCATTAGTCGCGGTCAGCTGCACTCAACCGAGACTAAAGGTCTAACCTTTAATCTCGGTTGGCTCGCCAATCATGATCTAAAGGCCTTGAGGCGACTGAGGACCTTTAGTCCCGGTTGGTGCAGCCAACCGCGACTAAAGCCCTCACGTGCACCGGTGGCCACCGAGCGCCACAGGCCTCAGCCTTTGGTCGCGGTTCACCTCCGTAATCATGACTAAAGGTCCCATTGGTCGCGGTTCCTACAGCTTCGCGACTTATGGGCTGGACGGAAAGCCTGTTTTTCCACTAGTGGGTGTCCCTTCTTGTGTTGGTTTCTCCCTTTTATGAACTCCAAATCTGAGATAAAGCTCCGTATAAATGCATCAGTTGCTTGCGGGGACTTAAATATGTCATCGTGAGTAGCCTTTCTTCTAGCTCCCCATATCGCCCAAGCCGTCACCACCACTCGGATGAATTCTTTCTCATCCAGACTTTCATGCAATGCAAAAAGCCAATCTTTGGCACTCTCTTGCTGGTTTTCGATGAGCTTCTCGACCAACTCTTCAGGTGCCAAGGCCCACACGCTCCTAGCCAGCACACAGCTAAGGAGCGCACGCCTCCATGTATCCTTCGCTCCGCACAGCTAGGCGTTCACATAGAGCTGCTCGTTCGCAGGCTTAGTGGGTCGATCTCGCTAGGCACAAGTAGATACCGCTGGAATAAAAAAGGTTCCAATGCCGTGGTTCAAACCCAAGACCTGCTGCGTGAGAGCATATGACTCTAGCCAGGTTACCTACTGACCTCTAATGATTATATTACAGCGCAACACCTTAAAAAACTCAAACACCGATCCGAGTTTTTTCAAAAATTCAAACCCAAAAACTTTTTTCCGGAAATAAAACGTGAATGTTTTACCATACGGGAACATTTTTCAAAAAAAATTCAAAACTCAAACATATTTAAACACGCAAATGGATTTTGGAGAAGCAAACAATTTTTACAAAGGGAACATTTTTTAAACTACCCAAAAAACTGAACAGGAACAAATTTTCAAAAACAGGAACATTTTTCAAATTCCAAAACAAAATTTGGAAACACGAACAACTTTTGAGCACAAAGAAATTTTGAATTTTCCAAAAAAAATTGAAAACATGAAGGTTTTTGAATTTGTGAACAAATTTATAAAGCACGAACAATTTTTGAATCTTGAGAACAAATTTAGAAGCGCGAACAATTTTTTAAATCACGGACAATTTTTGGATTATAAGAACAAATTTTGAAACGGAGAACAGATTTAAAAAATCCCAAACAAATTTGGAAGCATAATTTTTTTTAATACGTGGAAAAAATATGAAATCCGGTACATTTTCTGAATTTCGAAAGTTTGAACTATTTTGTGTAATGAGAACAATTTTTGAATTTTGAGAACATTTTTTCGTAAACTGAACATTTTCTGAAAACATGAACGTTTTGGAATTTGTGAACAATTTCTTAAGGCGCAAACATTTTTTGAATCTTGAGATCAAATTTCAGAACGGAGAAAAATTTCAACGCCCGAAACAAATTTTAAAGCAAGGTAATTTTTTGAATCTTGAGAACAAATTTTGAAACAGAGAACAATTTTAAAAAATCCCTAACAAATTTGAAGCATGATATCTTTTAATACATGCACAAAAATTGAAATCCGGTATATTTTCTGAATTTCAAAAGTTTTGAACTTTTTGTGTTATGAGAACAATTTTAAATTTGGGAACACTTTTTCGAAAACTGAACATTTTTTATAAACATGAAGAAAATTTGAATACTTTGAAAAAAGTTTGAAGAAAAGAGAAATAAATAAAAATCAAAGAAAGAAAACTTGTTGAAAAGAGAAATTAACTTGAAAAGGAAAACTGAAAGAAAACAAAAAAGTCACAAGAAGAAAAGAAAAAAGAACAAGAAAAAGGAAGAAGAAAAAAACAGAACGTGTAAAAAAGAAAAAAGAAAATAAAAAACCAGTTCAGGAACCTTTCTAGATGGTTCACAAAACCAGTAAGAACCGGCTGGAAACGCTCTAGAAGGATCCCAAAACCAGACCCTGTACGTACGCTAAAGATGGGCCGGCCCAAATAGCTCGCTACTCGCACCCCCATGTGCGATTCGTCGACACTTTGCCGCAACAAGCGGCAAATAGGAAATCGCGTCAATTTCTGCCACAACGGGGGAGAGTTTTTCCTATGCTCATTACGGCCCACCAGCTATGAATAGTTCTCCCCCTCAAAAAGGAGAAAGCTATCGAAAATTCGTTTCTGAGCTCGGGCTCAGATGCTCCCGAAATCCATACCGCAAGCTGGCGTGGGGATCTGCGCTCCATCCTGTATTTCCCTACTGTATTTCACGGTATTGACGATAGCTCTGCGGCGCAATGAATGCGACGGCCCGTCGCACATCTCTCGCGGATCAGGTAGTATTGCACGGCTCGGTAACTTTTCTGAGCCCGGCTGAGCCGTTCACTCGACGGACTCACAAACAGCTACCACCCGAGCCCGTATTAAATGCATCGCTCAATGACGTGCACGTGCACGTGCGTCCTTTGCAGCCTTCGCTTCGGCTGAGCACGCGGAGCTGCTAACCCGCAAAAGGGCAGTTAAATTAGCCATAGACTTAAACCTTCAGAAACTGCACGTCGAGATGGACTGTATGGCTGTCGTACGGATGCTCAATGACCCGGGTAAAAACATGTCAGTTGCTGAACAGGTCATTGAAGAGATAAAAGCAATGCTCAGGACAAGGCAAGAGTTTAATGTAACTTGGGTTAGGAGGTCTGCTAATAGTGCAGCTCATTATTTAGCAAGAGAGGGAGTTTGTAATAAAGTTTGTAGGGAGCGGCTAAACTATCCTCCAGATTGTATTCTGGGTATTGTAGCAGACGAGTTCCCTGTACTTGCTTAGTTAAGTAATAGTATATCTGAACTTCAAAAAAAAACATACGTTGTTACGAATTCATGCTTCCATTTCATACTACGCCTGCGTACGGCGTAGCTTAGGACCCCTGCTGCTCACTTCCTCCTCTTCAGCTGATTCAGTATCTTCCACCGCATCCGCTACGTGAGATCCGTGGTCCACATCATTGTCACCGCCGTTGCGTTCTGCATAGTTGCAGTATCGTGGTTGCCGTATCCTTCTTCTCTGTAAACTTGTGCCATCATCTTGAACACGATAATCCCACAGCAATCTCTTTGGATAACCTCTCCCTGAAAATGCATCGAGGTCATCTGTTTCAGTGAAAAAAGTATGTACCAGAACACACAACCAGCGACAGTGCCATGCTACTTTACCTTGTCCACTCCGCCACCGTCTTGCGCAGGCAGCTGCGTCATACTCGAACCGCTCAACACCGACTTCTTAGACAAAGAGGAAGATGACTGCGAACAGTGATAGTTTTAGTAATCCTCCATGGCTGAAAAAATGCCAGATGGGCGCGAGAACATGAAACTTCCTCACCTGAATCTCCAATCTGTCACTAGAGCCACCAATTCAGATCTCATCGTCGTGGCACACCTGGCGGCTTCAGCAGGCGTTGGCGCCATCCCAAGCAACGCTAGCTTCAAATGTTTTTGAATATGCAACTACGGTGAAAGGCAACACGACATCTGCTGGATGTTACACTCTTATACTGCTTTGAGGGATGGCATCCTGCCACCTGCCTTACAGTACTTGCATTTAACCATTCTAGCAGTTAAAAGTTTGAATCTAGCCATGCGCACAGTTCACTCAAAAACTGGCAAACGCATTGTTGTATTCCGCATGTTGGCCAAGTGTCAGTAGCAAAACACATTTCAGCATACCAGTCCATGATCTAAACCTGAGACGTTAACACTAGCTAGTTGAGGCAACCACAAATTCGTACTCCTGACAGCTCCACCCTGCCATATTATGGTTTAGTTTTTTTTTTGTCCGTCAGTCAAACATGTAAACAGAACATCAGACACTACTGTCCATGTAAGAACACATCAAGGGGCATGTACGGGTGCTCGTAAATCTCCGGTTTGCCCTGCGTGTTAGGCCAAGCAGACATAACATCAGACACAAATGTCCATGTAAGAACACATCAAGGGGCATGGCATTTCTCTGAAAATAAAATAAATTTGAATAAAGCTCATTACTTACCAAACAACCACATACGATCTCCTGCGTGCATTTGTCCTCTCGACATTTAATCTCCTTTTACCATATCTCATACCAAACCGGATCTCCCAAGAGTAGAGATTGTATAAGTCATACGCCTCACCCAGTTAATCCAAGCTCAGGTCAAGGTGTCCTGTGAGGTGTATTACACTTTTTGTAGGTTCCTCTGCGTATTTGCCAATCGATTGCTCCAAAGCGCTCATCCAAGAGGGACATGGTGTCCTGTCAGGTGGTGCACTGCCCAGCCGTAATCTGTACTTTTCCAAGCGTTCATTATTCAGACTATGAGTTCTAATACAACAATAGTATTCTGTCTATTAGTTCTACTGCAAAATACTAACAGTATGATGAATGTGATTCTGACTGTTAAACTAGGCACAACTACAGATTGGCTGCAATGCCACGGCTTACTATTTGAATATGGTCTTTTTGCTAGCGATTATTGCAAACTAAGCTCATTTTACTGACAAAGCATGTGCAGTGGAGACGAACGTTCAGTCACAGTTAAACAAAATACAGACTAACCCCGGGAGGATTTCTGCTCAGACCTTTTTGTCCACCCAGGTGCCTCTCGATTGACTCGGTCAGTCGACTGCGCCGACCTTGTTGCAGATGCATCCGGATGACAGGCAGACCCCAACTGCTGCCCTACCAGTCCCATCGCCGCCAAGCTGTTGAGCGCATCCAGACACAACATTCGAGTCTGCAGGGACGGAAAGGCCGGCTCCGCTGTTGGGCAAAAAGACCAGAGGAACCGGATCTGGGTGCACAAGGTTCTCGGCGAACTCCTCTCGAACCTGCAAGAAGATAGCAATGGTCACCACCTGGATCCGTTTGTTAGATTTCTTCTACAAGTAAGGTAGCATACAGAACAAATCCTCAAAAACTATTTTCTGATCTGCGGGAACAAACCTGTCAACGACATCGAGCAGGAACTCAAGCCCAGAATCATCAATTATTCCAGTAGCCGCCGGTGCAGAACTAGCGCCGCCGCAAGGAACTACTCAAACCGGGGACAACGGTGTTTGGGGGGAGGAGGGGCGACGAGGTTTCCAGATTGAACGAGCTTAGATGAGGGTGACGTTCGACAAACGGCTCAGTTGTCCACTGCCTTATCTGATCCCTGGCTCGGTTGGCCTTCTAACGATCTGGTCACGGACCAGAGTTCCTCTGCGCGAATGCCGTCCCACCCATACGTTTTGGGCCCACGAATGTGCTACTGTTTCCTACCATATTTCACTGCACGTCCAATTTCCCACGCTCCGCGTCGGACGCGTCAGAGCGAATTTCACGGATCCCAAGCGCCGAGCAGACGCCCACGATTTCAGGTGCAGCTGGGCTCGGGCACCAAATCGACGCGTCCGAAAGCTATGAACATTTCTATCACTTTGCTGATGTGCAGAGGCCATGTGGTGCAGGTGAGGTCATCAAGAAAGTACTACTTGATAATTTCTACAAATTGCAGGTGAGGCCATGTGGAGCATCTCCAACAGCCATGCTATATACGCGCCGCGCAGAAAAAATAGTGGTTTTAGCGCACGCACGACCGTTCCGGACGCTACAGCGGACGCGCAAAAACCGCGCGCGCGGCATATGTAATTCAGCGCCGGGGTGGAAACGCCATAGCGCCACTTATTTGCTGCGCCCGCTCCCGCCCGCTCGACTCTCGAGCGCTCGCGCGCAACTCCACCTACCCATCCTGCCGCGCCACCACCGCCCGCGCCGTCGCCGCCCGCGCCGCCGCCGCCCCCATTTTTCCGGCGACCATTCCGGTGCTTCCCCGGTCTCTTCCCGCGCGGCCGTGGCTTCCTCCCTCTTTCTCTAGTCAGCGCCGCCCGTCGCGCGCGACAGTCCTCCTACGAACAGCGTCGGCCGCCCACCGCCGCTTGGCGCCCGCAAGGTGTTCGACAAAAGGCCCGCAAGGTATGTATTGCTTCCAACTTCCACATTTTTTTACATAAAATTTGGTGCATGTTGTTTATAGCCTAGTTTTGAACATTTTAGATGAGTTCGTCATATGATTCTTCCGAAGAAGAATTTGATATGGAAGATGAGGAGGATCTTATAATGATCCTAGCTATGCACATCAATAAAAAACCGAAGCACGGTGCTTTGGTTATAGGTCGGCAGAAAATTTGGAGGGATAGGATTGATGCCCACAACATATTGATGAGGCACTATTTTGTGGAGAATCCCACATACCCCGAGTCATACTTTCGTCGCGGGTTTAGGATGAGCACCGAGTTGTTCAGGCGCATTGCACCGGTTTTTTCAGCAGAGGAGGAATGCCGCCGGAGAGCTCGGGCATAGCACCTTTCAGAAGGTGACAACCGCTTTGCGCATGTTGGCATACGGTATCCCCGCTGATCTAGTTGATGATCACTTGGCCATGGGTGAGATCAAGCCATCATGTGTGTCAAAGCGCTTTGATGGAATTGTGCAAGTGTTTGGCCTGGAGTACTTGAGAACTCCCAATGCTGAAGACGTCGCAAGGCTATTGGAGATGAACAAAGCTCGCGGGTTCCCAGGTATGCTTGGATCAATAGATTGCATGCATTGGAGTTGAAAGAATTGTCCAAAGGCATGGCATGGCCAATTCCACGGACAAAAAAAGGGTTTCACTATAATCCTTGAAGCGGTGGCCGATCAAGAGACTTGGATTTGGCATGCTTTTTTTGGAATGCCTGGATCTTTGAATGACATCAACATTGTCAACTGGTCACTACTGACGAGTAAGATTGCAAATGGTGAACTGCCACCGGTGCAGTTTGTAGCTAATGGTCGTACATACAACCATAGCTACTATCTTGTGGATGGCATCTACCCAAAGTGGCAAACATTTGTGAAGCCATTGAAAAAACCAGAAGGTAAGAAATATCTTGATTTCCACAATGCTCAGGCGGCGGCTAGAAAAAATGTGGAGAGAGCTTTTGGGATTTTGCAAGCCCAATTTGCTATTGTGAGAGGACCGACTAGATTTTTGGATCAGAAGATGCTTTGGTACATAATGCACGCTTGTGTGATCATGCACAACATGATCATCGAGAATGAGTGTGGCCAAGATGTAGAATACTCTCACTATGAGCTCTTGGGACATCCCGTGCGAGTGCGGCGGAGGGCTGAAAGGGTGGCCCGTTTTGTTGCCTCCTATCATGCAATTTGACGTCCGGCAGCGCATAATGAACTCAAAAAGGATCTCATTGAGGAGTAGTGGGCTTGGAATGGCCGCCAAAGAGCATCACGATTTGTGCGTTGATGTTGTATTGTTGAACTATTTGTTGTATTTTATGAAATATACTATTTGTTTGAGTTGTAATAAATTGAACTATTCATTTTAAACTTGGTTGAATGATGTTTGTGATTTAAGAATTATATGCCATGTCTTTGTTTTGTGGATGTGTTGTGTGACAAAATGCAACAAATGTGATGCGTCGGCTGCTCGTATCTTTGAGCTCTGTGCGCTGCATTTTAGCGTGGCTCTTTGGAGCCAAGATTGACGCCGCCAAACTGGCGATGGGCGCGCTGCAAACCAGATTTTAGCGCGCCGCCTGTTGGGCGCCTGTTGAAGATGCTCTTATTATGATTCCCTTTATGGGCAAATATCTCTAATGTTTTAGATTTTCTATTACTAATCCTTTATGTACTTTAGTGTTCCTAACCCTTCACTAAATTTTGGTGGATTATTCTTATGGATTATTAAGTTATAGTAATAAGTAGGAGTATTCTAGTAATGGAATTCCATATCGTGAATGCTTTATTCTTGGCCTCTTCAAGATATGATGACTAATTAAAAAATATCAACCTTGGGATAAAGAGTTTACAGTGCTTATGTTTACTTCCACTTTTTTCTTGTACGTAGGAAATGAGATCTTTTCTTTTCACTACAAATTTATAAGCTGTTTTGTTTCACTCATATAGCTATCTAGTTTAACTTACCAACCCAAATACTAAATAAAAAAAGGAATATGAAAAGTTAATGGATTTTATAGGAAAATATCATATTTTAACGAATCACACGTAGAGATATTGCTAGCACACAAAAAGTTAATGTACCGGTCTTCTATGATAGAAATGGGGTATTTGGAAAACATAGTTGCTGCATCCTGGTCATGGATAGATCACCTAGATTCGGGTTCATGAGCAGTGACAATCGACCTATTAAGACTCGCTTTCGCTATGGCTTCAATGGGTTTCGTTTCCTTAACCAAGCCACTGCCTATGAGTCACCGGCTCATTCTTGAACAGGCACGCTGCCTAGAATGAAAGCACCACATGAAGCGATGTGTTTTTGAAAGCAGGAATTGATAGTTCCAACGTGTGTAGAGAAGCAGTAGAGAAGACAAACATCTAGTTTTAAAGATGGTTTTTGTTTGGGTATTGCCCTCGATGTATTCAAGCTAGGAATATATGTTAGGGCGGACAAGGGTGTGTGTGGAGATTTTGTTTTTGAAAGTACGCTTAGACATATCATATTTTTATAGAAGTCAAAATTTCAAGTACAAGAGAGCTACAACTTGCTGTGAACAACAAGTGTAGTATAACTCCACACCCAAGCTAGTCCGAAGACAACCACCACAGACAACACAAATACAAAGCAGAAGCGCCTATCCAAAGCTAAGCAACAACACCATGTCCCGACCGACGCCAGTCACCTTCGAAGACGACTCCAACTCCAACTGAACATCCCTCGTCAACACACCATCCACCCTTGATGCTTAAAAGAAGGTGCCAAGTAGATGACGGAACTTGGTCGGTCTAAGGAAAGCATCGTCTTGGACTCACTGGTGACGACGTACATTGTGCTCCATAAGCTCATTCTTGGACAATGACAAGCATCATAGGAGCACCACATAGAACCTCAGGTAGTGTGTCCTAACATGATGCTCCTAACGGAGGAACGAAGACGCCGCCATCGGACCAATCTGACTCTGAACCAACCATTTCTTCCAGAGACAACTACCAACCCCAAGTGAAAGCGAGGAAGATACTGACACACCCGGTGACGCCTCGAAGGAGGAAAACGACACCCATGGGCACCATCGCCAACTGCATAGGTCGGAGACAGGCATGACTTTCGTCGGTATAGTCGTGCAACTCTATCCCTGCCACATGATCGGCACAACCTTGTCCAAATTGGTTCACACTACCACCACCACAACACCTCATCATCGTAGCACTACTAGGAAAAGGCCTACTAATGGCGCACCTAATTTGGCCATTAATGGCGCATTAGTGGTGCGCCATTAGTGCCACGCCATTAGTATATTTTACTAATGGCGCACCTCGATGCGCCATTAGTATAAGTCGATATACTAATGGCCATGTATACCCAATCGCCATTAGTGTATACATAAGTGCGCCATTAGTATGCCTCCAGGGGCCATGTATACCCAGGTGCTCTGGCATACTAATGGCGCACTGTCATGTGATGCGCCATTAGTATGAATATTAGTTTTTTTTTCTGTTTTTTGCACAGGTTACAAAATGTATAATTTGACAAAATATAGACAGCACACATCAACAACAGATTCATCGAATACAATAGAAGATTAGTCTTTGAATACAATTCATCATATTAGTCTCCGAATACAATTCATCATATTAGTCTCCGAATACAATTCATCATATTAGTCTTCGAATTGAAAAGACCGAACAAAGATAGAACATTATATTACAAGTCTCGAGACCGCGAGTAGCGAGTTTGTCTTCACATTACAAGTCGATATTGATCATCTAAACTACCATCACATAGAAGAGAGCTGCGGTCATCACGATGAGCATCATCACGATGAAACTCGTCTTCATCTGGTTCCTCAACGCTCCCTCCCTCTCCGCTAGATAGCGGGCGTATCTAGATTCGGCCTCGGCCTGGTGGTGTACCCTTTGTAACTGTTACCGCTGAATCGGTGAACCTGTCTCCGACACTCCTCCCGATCATCGTGACTCGGGAACCTTACCCTTGTACACGACATACGTCGGCATCACTATGCACTAGCCAAGCAAGCGTTAGTACCAATTCACAGACAATACATAAGCAATATATAAGTATGCAGCGAGCGATCGGAAGAAAAGCAAGACATTAATAGCATCGATTACATCTAAGTTGAGCGACTCTCGAAACCAAAGAGACATACTACAAGTTCATTAAAGTTTAATTACAACATGAGCCAATCGATGTTTGAGAACTAGACATAGCATCGTTGCTTCGACTCGACTCAAGGGACGGGCGTGGATGAAGCCGCTGTCTATTGTGGGAGTCATGAAATAACGGTCGTTGTCAGCCTGCATTTGTAGCATTGTGTCGATGTCACTGTTGGACGGTTGATTGTTGAGGTAGAATGCCCGAGTGCGAAGGACATCTTGATGGATGATTTCCGCAAACTCATTGGATGCGAAAGAATTCTTGTCGGAGGTCCGCGTCTGGATTGCCGACACGCTCTTTGCCCAATCTTTGAGTTTACTCGGTAGCGAAATTGATGATGATCCCGCACGATCGCCGCATGTGATGGATGGCATAGTAGGCACCCTTCGACGCGTAAGCGGCTGCTTGGCGCAGCGAGCGTCGTATTGTGGGAGAACACGTGCTTGCCGTGCTACGAATAGGCTTGGTGAAGGTGCCTCCAGATTTGGCGTGGCGGGAGAACATCATCAAGAACCTTCTTGACATTTGTGTAGTCTACGTTCGATTGACGGTCCGGGTCGAAATCGTGGCCATGGAATATTTGGGGCTTAGGAGGATGGCGTGCAATGTGTGTCACTGCAGAAAACACGGAATGTTAAAAGAAAAGCGATCGAAATGTAAGAATTCATATATTACGGGCGGTTGAGGGAGGACTTACTCGGGAAAGTAAGGCACGAGGAAGTTATCCTTATCTTGGTTTGCGAATAGCGCCTTCAAGGTAAGAACTTCGCGACTTGCGGTCCGCAGCGCTGCCCAAGATCTTGGCACGCATGTAGAAGGGGTCGACTATCACGATGTCCGGGGTATTGTCGCGAATGATCCACATCTCCATACTCAGCGAAAATAGCGAGCGAAGGTGTAGTGCAGCGGATGAAGGTTCAACATAGCGTGGATGTCATCAAAACGCAGGACGATCGTCGCCCGATGGAGTTATCCACAAAGCCCTTGCCCTCTGGCACCTTGGCCGCGAAAACCGGGTATGCCACATCCTTCTCTCTGAGACGCCGCTTCTCCAAAGAAAGAACACTGTCATGCAGACTCCGCATAGCACCGGTTGCAGCATTGAGCATATTTGTCGGTAGCATCGCCCTACCCGCCACATGCACCCTCCTCGAGATATCCCGCGGTGAAGGTGGCCCGTCCTGAGCACGGATCGTACTCGGTGCCGGCTGGCTTGCACCCTTCTTAGTCTTTCTTTTGCGTGCCTTCTTCTTCTCCTGTAATGGGACCGAGTTCTGCTCACAGACCGCCTTCTTGAGTGTGTTGGGGCTGAAAATATTTCGCACCTCGCCTATCTGAGGCTCGGTGAAGTCGGCAGCTGGAGGCGTTTCCTGAGAGCTGAACGCCAGATGGCGCCTGTTGCAACTTGGCTTCTCCGCGGTACCAGCTAGATCACACACGTCTTTTGTTGGGTTGGGTTCTTGAGAAGGAGGCCCCATGAAGTCGCCATCGTACCCATGATCGGCAAAGTACTGATCGACGTTGCCAAATGTATTGTCGTCATCGTCGTCGTCGTTCTAATCTTGTGCCATATGCATGTTTGGATCCAGTGGCATAGGGATGTCCAGCACTGTTGTGGCGGTCTTGCCGTGGGGCCGACTTGGAGCCGGCACGACTGGCGGTGTTGTCTTTGGGGTGGTGTCCCCCGCCCCCAAACGAATCTGGCTCTTCGGCCAAAGCAGGGGCCAGCTCAGGCAGGCGCTAAGGGTCATCATGTCATCATCGTCGGCCCCGACGGGTCAAATCGGAGGTAACAACTCATCGCAGCCTGGCAGCACCCGAACCAGTTGAACCCTAAACAAGTTGGGTGGCATCTGGGTACCGTGGAACAAGGGGTTGCCCGGTTGAACGATTTTGCCCTTGGCGACATCGACCAACTCGTTGTTCACGAAGTGGAGGAGAGTGCACAGGCGTCGGCGGCGCCTGCGAAAACATGTAGGGCGTCGGGGATGCCCGATCAAAGGCAAGGAGATGAAGTCCTCGGCGAGAGAGGCAATTAGTTACCGTGATGATGGCGTCGAGCTCGGCTAATGTCAAGGCACCGCCAGCGGCGGGCGCAGCGACGGAGGGGGCGCTTGCTGCGAAGGTGCGGCGGCGTACACCGGTGCATTAAGCTCCGTGCGGTGTCGGAGACACCAATGCCGCCTCGCTGGAGGCACCAATAGCCCGCCATCGCATTATCGAGTTGCTGGCCGTGAAGCTAGGAATCGGGGGCGGCCCCTGTTGGCCGCCCGCAATCCACACACTCAACCCCGAGATCAAGGTAGGCACAATGGCGGTGATCGTCGCTCCGAGTCGTTGTTCCACTTGCTCTTGGACAATCTCCGGAATCCGCGCCACCTGTGCCTTGAGTTCTTGAACCTCTTGCGCTGGCTTTCCAAGCTGGTCTTTTCTCCTTCCGCACACCAGCGGTATAGTATGACCCCATTTTGTCGACAAGCCTTTGCGGCCACACGACTAGTCGGCGTCGACTTCTTGAGCTTATCCTTGTTCTTCATTACATTCAACGCCCTATTTAGAGTGGTGTCCCAAGGGTTGCTCTTAGTCGACCCCGCGCTACTGCTTTCAGTCGCCTGCGGAAGGAATGTGAACCATTTAGAAATTTGGCTTCATTAATTAGAATGCAACCATATGAAGCTAATTACGCGGGGGTGTATTCCTTACCAGAACAAGCTCAAGCTTCCTGGTCTTCGGATCCGTGGTAAGCTCCTTTGTTTTCGGGTCCTTTTTGTACCGGGCCCTGACAAAGTTCATGGTCTGCTTGTCACCGTATTTATCGAAGAGGGGCGGTAGGCCTTGCTCGGCACGGTCCGCCTCCTCCTCGTCCCATATAGGCTCCGCCACTCTGTAACCGCCGGACCGAGTGTGTGTTCCCCTATGTTCAGCTCCCGCATTTGTTTCCCCCACTCACTTGATTGGGAGTTTGTGGTGCTCGAGCAATTGATCTTGAAGTCGTTGTAGTCATCTTCGGTGATCGAAGGATTTTCTCCTTGATCTTCTGATAACTCTCACCTTTCTCGATCATTCTCTTCACATTGCTTTTCCAAGTAGACAGGGCCTTGCTCATCTTCGTGAGGGCAGCATTGTTCACTTTATTACCTTTGAGGCTTGTGTTTGCAAATTCAGCGGGGAACTTGTATCGTTCGTGCAGCTTCGTGAAGAGGAGGTTGCGCAAATTCCCTCGGTTAGGATGCCTCAGGTTCTCGGTGTTGATCGAGACGGTGCTCCGGAGAATGCACCCGAGCTGAAGCGAGTACCCCTTGACTATTCGTTCGGGCGCCGTTGGATTCCCGTTGGAGTCCACTTCAGTAACTTCCTCCTTGAGGGCGAGGAGCACGATCGGGCGCCGGTCCTTCCGTTGCCTCTGCGGTTGGCTGCCATCTGTGCGTGCGCCGCCATCATCAGTGGTGGCATCCTCGGCGGCACCATCAGTGGTGGCATCAGTGGGGTCATCCTCGGCGGTACCATCAGTGGTCTCAGGATCGGTGGGGAAGGCGGCGTCCTCATACAACTGAGGTTGGTCCTCCATCTCCTGGGACAGCTCCCAAAATGCCTTGCCGCTCGAACCCCCGGCCTCATCGTTGTTGGCCATGTTTCTCTCTAAATAGGAACAAAGTTTGGTCAAAAAGTTGGTTATTGTTTAGGGTTTGTCGACACCGAGGCATCCTAAAAGCTAAGCTTTTATCATTGAGGTTTTTTCGACGCCGAGGCACCCTAAAAGCCTAAGCTTTCATCATTAGTCACAAGTACCCCATATGTCCTATTTTTTGCAAAGTCATGCTAAAATTCATGGAAAATTTCAGCATGACCTTTGTTGAAAATAGGACATATAAATACCAATTTGCTGGAACGGAAGTTAATCGACATTCCAGCAAACTCAAGGGCCTCTCGGGTGGACAAGGCAAAAAAAAGCCTCCATCACAACAAAGCAAATCATTGCATGGGCATACAGATGTTGAAGTAAGAACGCCAGAAGTAGCATTCACAAAATTAAGAGCAAAGTCTAGCTTGCAAACCACAAAATTAAGAGAAAATTAAGAGTAAATTTGCTAGTTGTCTGCCCATGAGCTTATTAAGAGTAAAACACCTTTCGAGCCCCGCCCATGAGCTTAGCTAACTGTCTGCTGAATCTACACTACCATTACCCAAAATCACAGGGCATGACCAATCGTCAAAATTTGCAGGGACATAAGCATGCACAAATCAGCAGCTAAATCACAGAGACAGCTCTAGCGACGCTTAGACAATAGCTGTGCTGAGAAGCCCTATTAAGGAGAGAGGCGAGCATAATGTGACAGCTACCAACTGAAAGACAACTCATAGTAACGGACTGATGTGTCGCACAATATAAGAAGTGAAACATCGTATATATGTAAGCACTTACAGGCTCAAAGCTTTTCTTCCCTGCTGGATAGAAGAGTATCGTGGGGAATCCGTCCGGCTGCAACAGGAAGCAAGTGTGAGTTCCATCCGTATTCTGCGACTTCCATATGGTAGTGAACGGAAACCGAGCATCTATATTTTCAATGTATCAATTCAGGAAAGATAATTGAAAGGAAAACATAGCTAAATGAAAGAAGGCTTCACAATGTAACAGTGTCATAATCATAGTGCCACACCAAAAATAGAAGAGCGCGAGCTTCCCCATGCGCTATTTAATACTACTATATACATCAAAATACTGTTGAACTATTTCAAGATGTTATGGGTAATGGTAGTGTAGATTCACGCATTTCAGTGTATTTGCTCACTCATTTCACCATTTTTCAGCATTTGAGAGGCCATGAGGATCTTGGGAGGAACCAAGCAAGAGTGGCCGGTGACAGTAGGTAGGCAGAGCGACTATTGTTCTATCACATTCACGGGCTAAGAGCAAGGAAACAACCAAATCTCGAGTCCTAACTGCAACAAAATCTTGTCCCAACGACGGATTGGCCACGGTCAATTTTCTTCCTCTTATTAACAAGATTTTGCGCGTGTAGTAGTTTTTACCTGGAATTTCAAAGATAATAAAGGGGACAGGGATAGGAAACAGAGCATGACAGCAGAGTTTCTACTGTGTGTGTAACCTCAGCTAGAGAGTCTCTTCAAACAATTTACATAATCGCTAACTTTTAACCACAAGTTGCACCCCGTATTATACCAAAGTCTAGCTAATGCAGGATCTATTGCTGTGTACTCATCCATCCAAACAGTTAAAACACATGATTTGTCCACTCGGAACTATATTTACTTATGAAGGCTACACATTGAGCATGCATAACAAACCTATTTCGTCAGATGACAATTGTATTCAGCCTAATGGAAATGGCAGTAACAAGATGCACGCCAACAGAAGCACATCATCCGAGAGTAAATCAAATACAGCAAGATGCAAGTTTTAATTACAAGGAAATTCAGATTGGCATGCTCTGACAGACTGGGAGCTTATGCTCCTTCAGTTGGAACCCCAAAAAAATGCTCACAAATGAGCTCAGCTGTGATATGATATACTCTGGACAGCAAAGCAAAATAGCATAAAATTCACCCGTGGGGATTTCTGGGCAGCATCTTTTAGGTCCTCAACCGCACCTTCCCAATCTTCTGTTAGAAGTTTAGCTTCACCTCTCTGCAGTAAGTATGAGGAATAGTTCAATTAAGAGGTTTACAAAATCTGGCATAATGAGCAAGTTCATTCTGTTCTATAGTGCATAAGTTCAATTTCCTGAAATAATACCTTGCGGCCTGGTGAGGCCGACGAGGTGGTGGTCCCCCGCTGCGGCGAACCTAGGGTTCGGGGAGACGGCGGGCGCCGCTACGGAGACGGGGCGGTGGAGAGGGCGTACGAGGTGGAGGGTAGGCGACGAGCGCGACCCCGGCGGCGTCAGGCGTCGAGGCGGCGTGGGCAGCGGCGGCGGCGTGGAGGCGGCGGGCAAGGCTGGGCGGCGCGAGGCGGCGGGCAGAAGCGCTGCGTCAAGGCCGCGGCGGCGAGCAGCGGCGTCGGCGGCGTCGAGGCGGCGGGGCAGCGGCGTCGGGGAAGGGCATCGAGGGCGAGGGCGAGGGAGAGAGAGTGGATCGAGGGCTAGGGAGAGAGGTGGGCCGCGCCGGGGAGGAACTATGGATGGGGGGCAGAAAAAAAATTTACTAATGACACACCACCCCTCGGTGCGCCATAAGTACATACACACTAATGGCGCACCTCACCCTAGTGCGCCATTAGTAAAAAAAAAATTCTGCTCGAGCCAACAGGTTATATTCCACCTGACCTGATCCACATCAACTCCCTCTACTAGCTCGACTGGTCAGCAGCTAGTTCTCACACCAGGAGGTCCTGGGTTCGATTCCCAGGCTACACAATTTTTTTTATTTAAAATGTTGTTTGATACTTATTTGTGTTTAAATATGTTCAAACTTGTTTAAATCATAACAGTAATTTTTTTTATAAGACAGTAATAATTTTTTAAAATATCATCAAACAATAATGTCGGTGGAGCGGGAGGTGCTGAAGTGTGGGGGTCGGCGGCGGTTGAGTAGGGAGGGTGCGGGGGGACGGCGGCGGTTGAGTAGGGAGGGGCGGGGTCGGTGGCGGTTGAGTAGGGAATTGAGGTGCGGGGGTCGATGGCGGCGGTGGACGGGGGTGCTCGGCGGGGGACGGATCTGGCGAGGTGGGATAGCGATCGAGATGGAAGGGATCGAGATCGAGTGTCCATGAAATTTGAAAATATTCATGATAGTTCAAAAAGTGTCCATGAAATACAATCGAGAAATGAAGGCTACGATTTAAATACAATCGATCTTAGCTAGCTATCTGTTCACAATCTTCTTGCCCTTCTTTTTCGCAAATGGAGTTCTTACGTGGAATGGGCGTCCTTTAGGTAGGGTGGTCTGCTTCTTCTTGTGGTGTATGCAGCTACTTCATCATCGTCGTCATGTTCGATCCTCGGGTCGCCGTACTTGTCGAAGTCTTGCTCATTGGCTACTCCATCCATTCCGATGATCTTCCTTTTGCCTCTCCTCATGACAACACGTCTAGGCTTTGACGGGTCGGTAATGAAGAAGCATTGGTCAACTTGGGAAGCCAGTACCCATGGCTCATTTTTCGCGGTGACGTTTGCGCCCGCGGTCTTGGATTTGGCTTCGGGTATAACCATGGTGGTGAAATACCGGTCTTCTTTTAGGGCGCTCTTCGCCCATCGACACGGAACATCGGGACCTTCTCTCGGCAGTAGCTCAGCTCCCAGATCTCCTCGATCCTTCCGTAGTATCTGTCCTTGTCATTACGGTGTAGGATTCCATCGTTACCCGGAGTTCGATAACCATCGCTCTTCATGTCCTTGGCCTCGGTGTAGAATGTGTAGCCGTTGATATTGTACGCCTCATATGTCATCGAGGTTGTGCTCGGCGCGCCTGTGACAAGGCGAATATGAGTTGTTCTTCGCGGAAGAATCCTCTTGTAAAGGGTGCGACGAAGCTTTGCTTGAACCAACGCGTGAAACATGAGTTGTGCTCTTTGATTATATCTCCGTCCGTCCTCTGTTGGCCTCGGTCATTGTCGTCTTCTTAATAAAGGTTTTGTGCTCTACCACCCAAGGATCGACCACATCTATGTGTTGTAGCGCGACTAGGTTTGCTCTTTCAAAGTCGGTGAGTCGACCCTCTAAGTCGACATGCATTTCGCGGCGACCCTCACGGTGACCCCATCCAGCGAGCCTGCCGAGGTGCCTGTTGACGGGCAGACCAACGGGGTTCTCGATGCCTAGATAATTCATGCAGTAGGAGATGCACTCTTCGGTCAGAAAGCCCCTGGCTATACTTCCCTCTGGACGCGACATGTTGCGAACATATCCTTTGATGACACCATTCATCCTTTCGAACGACATCATGCTGTGCAGGAACGTCGGCCCGAGTTGGATGATATCCTCCACTATATGGACCAGCAGATGCACCATAACGTCGAAGAATGCGGGCGGGAAGTACATCTCAAGCTCGCATAGTATCACCACGATCTCTTCCTGTAGCCTTCTGAGTTGCCTCACGCCAATCGAATTCCGAGAGATGACGTCGAAAAAGCTGCATAGGCCAAATAGCGTTTCACGGACGTGCGCGTCCATGATCCCATGGATTGCAACTGGAAGTATCTGCATCATCAACACGTGACAGTCGTGAGACTTCATCCCACTGAACTTCTGCTTCGCTGGGTCTAGGTATCTGCTTATCTTCCCCGCGTAACCGTAAGGAAGTTTTACTCCTAGGTGGCAGGTGAAAAACTGCTCGATCTCCTCCTGACTTAGAGTGAAGCACGCGGGAGGGTAGTCATTTCCGGTCTTCTTGGCCTTTTTGCCTTTGCGACGACTTCTTTGTCGTGTCGCTGCTTCATCTCATCATCATCATCATCATCATCATCATCATCATTAGCGTGAAGCTCTGCACGATGCCCATTGATTTCAAGTCCGCCCTTGCTTTCGGCCCATCTTTGGTCCTCTCTGGCATGTTGAGCAGGGTACCAAGCGAGACTCGCACACGTTCTTTGTGATATGCATGACATCAAGGCTGTGAGGTACACGGTGGATCTTCCAGTACGACAAGTCCCAGAAAACAGACCTCGTTTTCCATACCTTCAGCAGCGGCTCTAGCACCTTTCGCTTCTTTCCCGGCTCTGGCGCCTTTTGCTTCTTTCCCGGCAGTGGGCAGTCTTTCCAATTTTTCAACAGCTTGTCTATTTCCTCGCCGCTCCTCGTACACGGGCGTTTTCGGGGTTCGGTTTCACCATCGAACAAATCCTTGCGTTTCCTCCACGGGTCATCGTCGCGAAGCCACCTTCGATGTCCCATGAACACGGTTTTCGAAGACCCGGGATCTCTATCTAGCTGGCGATATGTTGTGTCATCCATGCACCTTACGCATGCAGAAAATCCGTGGACTACCTGCCCCGCAAGATATCCGTAACCGAGATAGTCGTGCACCGTCGTGAGCGGTGCGGCTCTCATAGGGAAATATTCTTTCTCTGCGGCGTCCCACGTATTGGCTGGCATTTTCCACAGCGTGTCAAGCTCCTCTTTCAGCAGCCCCGGATACAGATTGATGTCGTTCCCTGGTTGTTTCGGCCCTTCAATTAGCATACTCATGTGAATGTAGTTCCTCTTCATGCACAACCAGGGGGAAGGTTGTACATCCACACAAACACAGGCCAGGTGCTATGTGTGCTTCTCTGGCTGCCAAACGGATTGACTCCATCAGTGCTCGCGCCCAGCACGATGTTCCTTGGATCGTTCCCAAATTCTGGATATTCGAAGTTCAACGCTTGCCACTGGCTCGCATCCTTAGTGTGACTCAGCATCTTGTCTTTTTTATCTATCTCCGGATCATTTGCATCATCTTCTCGCTTCTTCTCCTCCCTATCCGCGTGCCAATGCAGGAGCTTTGCTACCTTAGGGTCCACGAAATACCGCTGCAGACGAGGAGTGATCGGAAAGTACCACACCACTTTTCGAGGAGCTTTCTTCCTCTTCTTGTATCGAGTGGCGCGCACACGGACATATGGTAGACTCCGCGTGCTCGTCCCGATAAATGATGCAATTGTTCATGCACACATGGTATTTCACGTGCGGTAAATCCAGAGGACACACGATTTTCTTTGCCTCCTCCAAACTGGTCGGGCACTTGTTCCCCTTGGGAAGACGTTCGTGCCAGAATGACATGTTCTCGTCGAAGCATGCATCGGTCATTTTGTGTTTTACCTTCATCTCCAGAGCCATGAGCATTACTTTCAGGCGGGTATCCTCGGGCCTGCATCCTTCATACAATGGAGTAACTGTGTCTAACTCAAGTTGATCCATCTTGGCTTTCTCTCGGGCGACAGCTCTTGCGTTATCCGTCTGCTTGAGAAGCAGCTCTTGAATATGAGGTCCTGCACCCAGCCCATGGATGGTCAGCGTCGTCGCGCTCGCCGCATCATCATCATGTCCTGCATCTTCTACATGATGAATGTGTACAGCATCACCGTCGTGATCATCTCACAGGATTCTTCGTCTTCTCGCCCGCCCGAGCGCGGTGGTTGTCTTGCTGCCCTTCCTCATTTCTTGCCCGGCCCCATGGGCGACTTCGTAGTCATCTTCATCACCTTGCCACCGATAGCCATCCATGAAACCACGCAAGAGCAGGTGGTCCGCACCTTCCGGAATCCGGGTCCGCAATAAGGCTCTTCAGCTTGCATCTTCGACACGGACATCTTATCTCCGTCTCGTTCTTTTGAAGCATCTCGGCCTTCGCGGACCTCAAAAACCTATTCACAATGCCTTCGGTTATCGTGCGGACCATGGTCACCTGCGGGGTAGAGCAAAACGATATTTTAGAACCAAGAAAAAATTTGGCATGACTTTCCATAAAAATAGGACCAAAAAGAATGCTTAATGCCAAAATTCTCGCCGAAATGGAAATGAATCAACATTCTGGCAAAATATTGGAAGCTATCGCATTTCAAATACCGGTACACCTCCAAACACAAACACATATGCAACACCACAAACATATGCAACACCACGAACATACATAGATCTAGCTAGGCCATAAAAAGTGCATGTGCACATTGTTGTAGGGAGAACAACATAAATATAGCTTCCCCCCTTACTTACCTATCAAAACAAGGTAATTTAACCACTTAATTTGAATGAATCTGTGGTGGAAATGAGGTGAAAAAGAGGAGGCACCCGAGACAAGGAGGAGGCGGTGGAGAGAATGAAGTGGGGAGAAAGTGAGTGTTGGAGGAGAGGCTGTCCAAAATATCTTGTTGCTGCCCACTTACTAATGGCGCACCAACCATAAATGCGCCATTAGTAATCCAGGTTACTAATGGCGCACCCTCTGGTGGTGCGCCATTAGTAGTTTTGCAAAAAAAAACATACTAATGGCGCACTCTCCCAGGGTGCGCCATTACTAGTTTAAACTAGTGATGGCGCACCGTGGGACAGTGCGCCATTAGTAGTTTTGCAAAAAAAGGAATAAAAAAATTAATAATAAAACAACATTAGTGGCGCACTTTCTGACAGGTGCACCATTAGTATCTTTGGACAGGCGCACTAGTTCAAAAAAATTTTTTGATACTAATGGCGCACCATGGGCCAGGTGCGCCATTAGTAGTTTCAACACTAATGGCGTATCAGAAGGTGGTGCGCCATTAGTATATACTAATGGCGCATCACTTGTCTGGTGCGCCATTAGTGTCAATCCCATCTATAGCCCTTTTTCTAGTAGTGTGCTGTCCTTCCTCATTTCTTGCCCGGCCCCCATGGACGACTTCGTAGTCATCTTCATCACCTTGCCACCGATAGCCATCCATGAAACCACGCAAGAGCAGGTGGTCCCGCACCTGCCCGGAATCCGGGTCCGCAATAAGGCTCTTCAGCTTGCATCTTCGACACGGACATCTTATCTCCGTCTCGTTCTTTTGAAGCATCTCGGCCTTCGCGGACCTCAAAAACCTATTCACGATGCCTTCGGTCATCGTGCGGACCATGGTCGCCTGCGGGGTAGAGCAAAACGATATTTTAGAACCAAGAAAAATTTGGCATGACTTTCCCTAAAAATAGGACCAAAAAGAATGCTTAATGCCAAAATTCTCGCCGAAACGGAAATGAATCAACATTCCGGCAAAATATTGGCAACTATCGCATTTCAAATACCGGTACACCTCCAAACACAAACACATATGCAACACCACAAACATATGCAACACCACGAACATACATAGATCTAGCTAGGCCATAAAAAGTGCATGTGCACATTGTTGTATGGAGAACAACATAAATATAGCTTCCCCCCTTACTTACCTATCAAAACAAGGTAATTTAACCACTTAATTTGAATGAATCTATGGTGGAAATGAGGTGAAAAAGAGGAGGCACCCGAGACAAGGAGGAGGCGGTGGAGAGAATGAAGTGGGGGAGAAAGTGAGTGTGGGAGGAGAGGCTGTCCAAAATATCTTGTTGCTCCCACTTACTAATGGCGCACGAACCATAAATGCGCCATTAGTAATCCAGGTTACTAATGGCGCACCCTCTGGTGGTGCGCCATTAGTAGTTTTGCAAAAAAAACATACTAATGGCACACTCTCCCAGGGTGCGCCATTACTAGTTTAAACTAGTAATGGCGCACCGTGGGACAGTGCGCCATTAATAGTTTTGCAAAAAAAGGAATAAAAAAAATAAAAAAACGACATTAGTGGCGCACTTTGTGACAGGTGCGCCATTACTAGTTACAACTAATAATGGCGCACTTCCTATGGATGCGCCATTAGTATGTTTGGACAGGCGCACTAGTTCAAAAAAAAAATTTGATACTAATGGCGCACCATGGGCCAGGTGCGCCATTAGTAGTTTCAACACTAATGGCGTATCAGAAGGTGGTGCACCATTAGTATATATACTAATGGCGCACCACTTGTCTGGTGCGCCATTAGTGTCAATCCCATCTATAGCCCTTTTTCTAGTAGTGTAGCCATGAAGTCGTGGTCCACCAACACCCGCATGGCCAAGAGCACACCGTCTTCTACCTCCTGCACACCGCAAGACCACCGCCTCGTTCCACCATACCCCCCCCGCGCCGCCACCAGATCTCCTCCAGGCCCCTCTGTTGTGCAGCGGCGGCCCGCTCCAGGACCTCCACATCTCTGTTGGGGCCTCCGCCGTGCACCACAACTCCTCCCCCGCGCCTCCCGACCAGCACCACCACACCTGCTCACTGTCTTCGACGGCCAGGCACGGCTGCCATTATCGACACCGGCGATAGCATCGGCTAGGAGAGACCACGGTTTGGCACTATAGTAGGGAAAAGCCTAGCAGTTGCGCGCGTATTAGGTGTATCAGTAGCGCGGGGCACCGTGCTATTGATACGGCGCTACAGCTAACATGTATCAGTAGCGCATGCAGATTGGGCACAACAAACCCAGGCCACTCGGCTTCATTCCCTGGAAACAACAAAAGGCCACTTGGGCACAAACGAGGAATTTTCATATATCATGACCACTTCAATGTTTCACACTTCAAGAAAATCTACACAAATTTCAAATTATGAACCCTAGAACTCAATTCAAATTATGTCCTACTGCCCTAGTACTTAAGCATCTACAAGTACTAACTAATTAGATGAGCCCTAGCTAGATACTTAAGCATCTACAACTACTTAAGCACTCATTGATGAACCCTAGAAATTATACAACTACTTAAGCATACATTGGGTGCAGAACAACTATATAAGTACTTAAGAAACTATATGTACAACCCTATAATATATTTAGTTAACTACTTAAGCATATACAAGTTTGTCCTAAAAATAATATTTAGTTAAGTACTTAAGCATATACACATTTCTCCTAAAAATTCAGTTAACTACTAATTTCATTCATTTAGGTCATTCATTTAACTTCACCTAATTAACCTAGTAAAACCCTACTTCTCTAACTAAAAAACATCTAATTAACATCTACTAGTACCACTACTGCCCTAATCTAATTTACATGTACTTAGTTACCTAACCTAGTTAGTTAACCAAACATCTAAAAACATCTAATTAACCTAGTTAGTAAACCAAATTAACCTAGCTAGTTCACTTAGTTACCTAACCTAGTTAGTTTATCTAAATTAACCTAGCTAGTTCACTTAGTTCACTTAGTTAACCTAATGAACTAAATTCAGCTAAGTTAATTAACCTGGAGGGAGGGGTGTGGGGCTTACAGAGAGGATGGACGACGAGGGAGCAGGGGTGGCAGGGGCGACGAGGGAGCGGGGGCGGCGAGGGAGCAGGGGCTCCGGTGACAGCGACGGCGGCTCTGGCGGCGAGGGAGCAGGGGCTCCGGTGATAGCGACGGCGGCTCTGGCGGCGATGGGGCAGGGGCGACGAGGGAGCAGGGACGGCGAGGAGCATACGAGGGTGGCTCCACGGGCTCGCGGCTCCAGTGGCGGCGATGGCGTGCGGCTCCGGTGGCGGCTCTGGCGGCGACGGAGGCAGGGCGACGAGGGAGCGCAGGGGCGGCGAGGGAGAGGTTGGGGTCTGGCGAGAAGAATGGGGAATTGGGGGAAGAAGGGACGCCCACAAAGCGGTAAGTCAAACATAGTAGTGGCGATTTTACAAAACATGCGCTATAGCTACTTAGCTATAGCGCTTTTTGCAGAAACGCGCTACGGCTATAGATAAGTTAGCTATAGCGCGTGTTGGGAAAATGCGCTATAGCTAAAGTAGCAACAGCGCTTTCATAGAAACGTGCTGCTGCTATTGCTATCAATTTTTCTTTTTCTTTAATTTTTCTTTCTTTTTTCCTTTCCTTTTTTCCTTTCTTTTCCTCTTGTTAGTTGCAGCACTATCGTCTTAAAACGCGTTGCTACTATTTTGTTAGCAATAGCGCGGTCCTTAAAAACGCGTTGCTACTATACCAAGCCTGGCAGCAACCGTTCTGGTCGTTATAGTAGCAGCGCGTTTTATGATAAACGCGCTACTGCTATCTTTGTGGTAGTAGCGCGCTGTCCTGACACGTGCTACTGCTACGTAGCAGTAGCGCTTCGCTTTAACAAGCGCTACTGATAAGTGTTTGTGTATAAGCTTTTTTTCTAGTAGTGTGGGGGTTCTTTTGTCAGGTTTTCGAGCCCCTGGGCCGCGAGCGGCCCGCGAGGGAGCGGTTGGTATCCTCACGTGTGTGGAGATCTGAAAAGCAAATTGACGAGCGTGCATACTAGAATAGAGTTTGAATGTATTCATATGAGATCTAGTTTTTTTTTTGCGACATGATCTGTCTACTTTTAATAGAGCTGGTCGTGGAAGATCAAAAGTAAAAAACAAATCAATATTATGATGCTTTGTCAAAAGTTATACTCCCTTCATTCACAAATATAAAATGTTTTAACTATTTTATGATTCAATTGTATACAGACACATTTTAGTGTGTTTATTCCCTCATTTCAGTCCTTGTGTAGTTTATATTGAAATATTCAAAATATTTTATATTTGTGAAGAAGGGAGTAACTTTTAAATTTTCACTAATACAAAATTAATTCATGTGACGAAATCGTCTCAGTGTTCACGCAGCGGATGTTCTGCACAATCAGATATTTAGTTTATGAACCCACGAGCGTAAAGCTTATTTATCCTACTCTACATCGTCACTAACCAACACGTTGCACTCGTTCCTATGAACCACTCTATGCACGCAGTACAAACACATACACTCATACATATGCATATACACTCATTTAACACACATCGACGAAAGGATTGAAATAAATAATACAATTAGTGTCAAGTGTATGACTTGAATCCTGATCAACTTGGGATACAGATGTCTTTCTAATCATCTAACGAGTATAAAATGATCTGAGTGTTTATGCAGCTGGTGGTGCCCTGCGCAATTGAATATTTAACTTACAAACCCACGTGTTTCTGAGCTTTGTCACAAAAAACCGCGCAATCTTTATCCTATTCTGCGTCGCCACTAACCAACACGCGGCATATACACTCACCGAACACACATCAATGAAAAGAATGAAATAATTTTTTAAAAACGAGCACTAGTGTCAAGTTTAAGACTTGAATTCTGATGGATTGGGGATACCACTGATCTTCTAATCATCCAATAACATGTTGGTTGTAGTTTTTAAAGGACCCGTTGTTATAAAATGATTGGAGTGTTTATGCAGCTGGTGGTGTCCTGTGCAATCGAATATTTAATTTTCAAACCCACGTGTTTTTTGAACTTTTTCACCAAAAACCGCGTAATGTTTATGTTATTCTGCATCGCTTCTAACCAACACGTTGCACTCGTTCCTATGAGCCACTCTACAGTTGTATATACACCCACTTCAGTCACCCACTGCTGGTGTCCTCATCGAGCTCCATGGCTCAGCGCATCAGCTTCCTAGAGGAGTCCCTGGCCCTCCCCGCGCGGAACGCCGGCCTCTTCGCGCCCGTCGTCGCGCTCACCTTCGCGCACACCTTCGTCTTCCTCTCCGTCGCCGTCCTCCGCGTCCACCCTCTCGCCGCTGCCGTCCTGCTCCGCCTGGACGCGCGGGAGAGGAACGCCGACCCCGGCTACGCCACGGACGACGAGATCCGGGAGCGCGGCAAGACGCTCGCCCTCCTCTACCTCGCGTACCTGGCCAGCAAGCTCGCCACGCAGGTCTCGGCCGTCCTCGCCACCTCCGCCACGCACTCCGGCGAGCGGTCCAAATACAGGACCCGCCGCGCCCCCTTCTTCGTTGCCGTGGCCTTCGTGGCCACTCTAGAGCTCGCGTCCGCGGCTCTGCTGGCGCTCGCGTCTTGGTCCTGGTGGGGGCGCGCCGGCCACTCGGGCGGCGCCGGCGCGTCTTCCTCGTCGGTCTGCCTCCTCCTCGCTCTCCTCTTGCACCTCTGCCTCGGCGCGGTCCTCCCGGTGAGCATCGCCGCGTCGTCGGCAGCGGCGGCGGCAGAGGAAGGCTGCGGCGCGGGCGCTCTCCGGCGGGTGTGGCGGCTCGTGGCGGCGAGGGGAAAAGAGGCGTTCGTTCTGGCGCTCGCGGCGAGCCTCCTGCCCGGCGTCGCTATCTATCCGGTCTACGCGCTCGCTCTCGAGTTCGCACAGAGCAGGGCCGCCATTGTCACATTCGATCTGGAGTCGGCTCGGAGCGACACCGTATGGGCGCTGGGCGTCATGTATGTCTATCTTCTCCCGGCCGTCGGTGCGCAGTTGTACTCCACGGTGGCGGCAACGGTGTTCTACCGCCGGTGCGTGGAGCGCCATCATGAACCCGCCATTCCATTGACGATGAGTCAGTAGCTTAGCTTGTCGTTCCGTTAACGCAGGATTACAATTTTTTATTCAGAAAATGTACTCAGGTCTTGACTAATTTTAATTAGGACGTGTGTTGGTTCTGTTTAATTAATACCCATTTCGACATGCACAAGAGAGTCTGAACTGATAAGGCTGCCTTCAGCATTGCGGCAGATTTTTTGGGTAAACTCGCTTTGACTTTGTTTGACCGGCTTTGTTTATTTTTATAGCTGATCATCTATAGTAAATTGTAAAATAAGCACACTTACAGTATAATTTAGACAAGTCTAAATTCCTGTTTATGTGGGATTATGCTTCAGCTTTTGCAGCTTTTACACTCAAAGCCGAAGCCCCTATTTAAAAGTTCTTGGCTTTTTTTTTTTTGAAATCAGAAAAGTTCTATTCCATTAGCCAAAACAACCAGCTAAATCGCTGGTAACCAGACCACAAGCAAAGTCCGGGACACCATCCTCCCATACAGTTGAGGAAGCAAGCTCAGGCTAGCACCAAAAGCAGCTAAAGAATCAGCTACTTTATTACAAGCCCGTGGGCAATGTAAGATACTAAAACGAGCGAAGTTTAAATTGGCAAAACATTTGATCTCCCTGAAGGTCGCACCATGTGCAGCACGACCATGTTCCTTACCCTGAACAGCTTGCATTAACAGTAAGGAATCAGTTTCCACTTGGATGGCGTTCATGCCTAGCTGTTGGACTGCATGTAAACTTCTCGGACAAGCCATGGCTTCTGCAGCTAGTGGATCGTTGACGTACGGTAGGTGGCCAGCACCAGATGCAAGAGCAGTGCCTGAAAAATCACGCGCTACGAAGCCCCAGCCTCCATGCGTCTTGTCTGCTGCAGCACTACCGTCGATGTTTACCTTGATCACGTCGTTTTCTGGTGCCTTCAAACTGGTTCAGGCTTCGCGGGATGGTCATCTTTCTTCATCAGTATCTGACAGTTCAGTATTTGCCTATGGATCATGTGGACGATCGCGTCAGTAGACCTTCTAGGCTCCTTTGCATTCACCTTATTCCGTACGTTCCACCAGACCCACATCAAGGCAGCACATTGGATTTTTATCTCTGTATCCAGCTCCAGAACTGAATTTATCATGTCCCTAGCATCACATCATTGCTTAAGGGCTAGTCTCGTTCCTTCCAAATTCAGCTGCCGCCAAACTGCACGCACCAGCTTACATTTTAGAAAAATATGTGCGCCATCCTCGTCAAACCTTTGGCACATCGGGCATAGGGTATCAACATCCATACCACGCCGCTGAATGCTCCATCTAAATGGCAGACTATTATATGCAAGTCGCCATAGAAAGTGTCTTATTTTTGGTGGGCATGGGAATTGCCAAATCCGTTGCCACCTAAAGCAACTGCTGGCACTGCTTCCCTCGCCTTTTGGACTGATGTTAGCCATCCTATGCTGCTCACATTGCATCCTATATGCGGACTTCACACTGAACATTCCTTTGTTGTCATAATGTCAGTCCCAATCATCCTCAAAATCTTCATGTAGGGGTATAGCTAGAATGCATTTTGCGTCCATGGGCCAGAAGATATCGTTGATCAGCATCATGTCCCATTGGCCCGTAGATGGATCAATCAGCTCAGCAACTTTGTTGATGATTATCTGGCCCCTAGGTGTGATCGGCCTCATACATCCGTCCCGCGGGAGCCACGGGTCCAACCAAATGCTGGTGTCGATGCCATTTCCAATCCTCCAGATCACCCCTTTCTTCAAAATTTCAATGCCTTTCAGGATACTTCGCCATGTATATGATATTCCGTGCTTGACCTCCGCATGGATCACCTCTGTATCCGGGTAGTACCGAGCTTTGAGCACCTGAGCACATAATGAGCTTGGGTTTGTGAGCAGCCGCCACGCCTGTTTGGCTAGCATCGCAAGGTTGAACATGTACAGATCCTTGTATCCCAAACCTCCTTCTTCCTTTGGCTTCGTCATAGTCTCCCATTTTAGCCAATGCATTTTATTCTCATTCTGCATCTGCGACCACCAGTAGCGACATATCATGGCGTTCAGATCTTCACATAAACCCTTTGTAATATCAAAGCAACTCATGGCAAAAACTGGAATGGCCTGGGCACACGCTTTGATCAGCACTTCCTTCCCCGCCTTTGACAGTGCTTTCTCTAACCACCCTTGTAATCGCTTCCACAGTCTATCTTTTAAAAATGCAAACGTGGCTGCTCTTGACTGGTCTATATGTACAGGCAGTCCCAAATACCGATCAGACCACGCCTCGCTCATAATCCCCAAAGTATTCATCACAGCCACCTTCTCTGCTTGTTTTGTGTTCTTGCTGAATCTGATTGCTGACTTGTCCGTGTTTATAGTTTGCCCCGAGCATACCTCATACAGATTTAGGATGTTTCGCAGCTGCTGTGAATTCTCGGCAGAGGCCTTCATGAGAATCATCGAATCATCTGCGAACAGTAGATGGTTAAGACTCGGTGCATTTGGGCACACCTTCACCCCCTGCAAGGCTCCTTCCTCGTCCTTCTTGTTCAGAATATTTGAGAAGGCTTCGGCACAAAATAAAAAGAGATATGGCGATATCGGATCTCCTTGCCGGATGCCTCTCCCCGGTACTATTTCTTCCGTCACATTTCCATTAAATTTGAAACGATACCGAACTGAAGTCACACATTTCATCACAAGCCCTATCCATCTCTGGTCAAAACCCATGCACTCCATCATTCTCTGCAGGAAAGGCCACTCGACGCGATCATATGCCTTACTCATGTCTAGCTTCACAGCAGCAATACCATCCTTGCCCGATCTTTTGTTCTGCATATAGTGGGTTAGCTCATAAGCGAGAAGTATGTTATCGGTGATCAAACGGCCTGGGACGAACGCGCTTTGATTTGGTGCAATAATATCTGGCAATAACTTCCTCAACCGATTGGCAATGACCTTTGACACCAATTTATATATCACATTGCACAGACTAATTGGGCGTAGATTTTTCATACTATCCGGGTCTTTTACCTTGGGTATTAAAACAACATTTTTGGCATTCCAATCATCCGGTATCTCAGCACCGTTCAGAACAGCTAGGACAGCAGTCGTCACCTCATCTCCCACCAGATGCCAATAACGTTTATAAAAAAGCGCCGGCATGCTGTCAGGTCCTGGCGCCTTGAGTTCACCGATCCCGTTCAGCGCATATTTCACTTCTTCTGGGGTGTATTCCGCCATCAGCATGTCATTCATCTCCGATGTGACCCGGTTGTGAATATACTCCATCAGTTCTTCGAGACGGTCACCTGTAGATGGGGTGAAAAGAGAAGAAAAATAATTAGTGATCACCGCCGCCATCTCCACCTCCCTCTCCACCATATCGCCATGTTCATTTTTTAGCTTTTTTATTCTGTTCATTCTCCTTCGTTGTGATGCAAAACCATGATAAAATGTCGTATTTCTATCCCCTTTTTGGAGCCATGCCACATGGGCTCTTTGCTTCCAGTACATATCATGCTGATCCTCGAGTCGTTCCAACTTATACCGAAGGACTTGCTCCCTCCTCACTTTTTCAGTAGAGATGTTCTCCCTTCTGCACTTCTCAAGCTCTTTCTTTGTTCTAGAAATTCTTTTCTCCAGATTGCCTAAATCAGTTTTGCTCCAATCTTTCAGATCACTCGCCACCTGCTTCAAACGGTCAGACACCTTTTCTCTATCAGCGCCGGCCCTTGCCCAAGCATTCTCGATCACGGTCGCACACTGTTCTTCCTCTATCCACCTCGCCTCAAACTGAAAGCCACTACTCATGTTGCCCTTCCCTTCCTTCTCCTGCTCATCAAACGTGTGTAACACCACCGGTCTATGGTCAGAGTGTCGCGGTTCTACATTAATCACCTTATATCCTGGAAATCTTTGACACCAACTATCTGTAGCCACCGCGCGATCCAATCGTTCCCTTACATATTTGTTGCTGTCATGATGGTGATTCCACCATGTGTATATGTCACCCGTGAAACCGAGATCATGCATACCACACTCCTCCAAAGCTGACTTGAACTGGTCCATACACACTTGGGACCGAGCCACCCCCCCCCCCACCAATCCTTCTCACATGCCACCAAAATTTCATTGAAATCCCCCATACACAACCATGGTTTATTACTATGGTGCTTTATCGTTTTCAGAAGTTTCCACGTTTTCTCCTTCTCATCTGCTTTCGACTCCCCATAAATATCGGTGAACCTCCATTGGAACACATCTTCCTCTGTTATCTCAGCATCAATATGATACCTAGACTTGAGACCCGCCTTCAGATTAACTCCAGTCCACCAAAACAAAGCCAATCCTCCACTCTGCCCCTCATAATTTTTCACAACCATGTTTGTTAGTCCCATCTTCCAACGCAGCCATTCCAATCTCTTCTCATCCATCTTAGTTTCTGAGAGAAATAGAATGTCGGGGTCCACCTTCTTCTGGACATCCAGAAGACCTCGAACTGCCGCACCGTTCCCCAAGCCCCGACAGTTCCATGCCACTATCCTCATTGGTTCTCGCGGAGCTGTTCCGACAGCTCCGCTTCTGCGCATATGGTTTCCCCGTCTACCCTCTTGTTCTTCTTATCTGACACCCCTTCTTCTGTTTCCATCGGATCTCCTTCCCTCTTTGAACCAACCTTCACTCCCAATTTTTCATCGGACCCTATACCCAGCCTCTCCTTTCTCACAAATTTGCCTCCTCCTTTTGCTCCTTTCCCCCACTGAAGGAAATATGCCCTAGAGGCAATAATAAAGTTATTATTTATTTTCTCATATCATGATAAATGTTTATTATTCATGCTAGAATTGTATTAACCGGAAACATAATACATGTGTGAATACATAGACAAAACTATGGTCACTAGTATGCCTCTACTTGACTAGCTCATTAATCAAAGATGGTTATGTTTCCTGACCATAGACATGTGTTGTCATTTGATAAGTGGGATCACATCATTAGAAGAATGATGTGATTGACATGACCCATTTTGTTAGCCTAGCACTTGATCGTTTAGTATACTGCTATTGCTTTCGTCATGACTTATACAAAGTTCCTGCAACTATGAGATTGTGCAACTCTCGCTACGGAAGAACACTTTGTGTGCTACCAAACGTCACAACGAATCGGGTGATTATAAAGGTGCTCTACAGGTGTTTCGAAGGTACATGTTGAGTTGGCATAATTCGAGATTAGGATTTGTCACTCCGATTGTCGGAGAGGTATCTCTGGGCCCTCTCGGTAATACTCATCACCTAAGCCTTGCAAGCATGTAACTAATGAGTTAGTTATGAGATGGCGTACATGAGCAGTAAAGAGACTTGCCGTAACGAGATTGAACTAGGTATTGGATACCGACGATCAAATCTCGGGCAAGTAACATACCGATGACAAAGGGAACAAAGTATGTTGTTATGCGGTTTGACCGATAAAGATCTTCGTAGAATATGTAGGAACCAATATGGGCATCCAGGTCCCGCTATTGGTTATTGACCGGAGACATGTCTCGGTCATGTCTACATTGTTCTCGAACCGTAGGGTCCGCACGCTTAAGGTTTCGATGACAGTTTTATTGTGAGTTTATAAGTTTTGATGTACCGAAGTTTGTTCGGAGTCCCGGATGTGATCACGGACATGACGAGGAGTCTCGGAATGGTCGAGACATAAAGATTGATATATTGGATGACTATATTCGGACACCGGAAAGGTTCCGGAAGTTTTCGGAGAAAACCGGAGTGCCGGGGGGGTTACCGAATCCCGGGAGAGTTAATGGGCCACATGGGCCTAGGTGGGAAGAGAGGCGGGCGGTGGGGGTCAAGCGCCCCTCTCCTCTAGTCCGAATTGGACTAGGAGGGGGGGCGGCGCCTGTTGGGGAACGTAGTAATTTCAAAAAATTTCCTACGCACACGCAAGATCATGGTGATGACATAGCAATGAGGGGAGAGTGTTGTCTACGTACCCTCGTAAACCGAAGCGGAAGCGTTGACACGATGTAGTGGAAGTAGTCGACGCCTTCCGGTTCAACCGATCCGAGCACCGTTACTCGGCACCTCCGAGTTCTTGACACACGACAGCTCGATGACGCACCCTCGCTCTCCAATCCAGTAGAGGCTCGAGGGGAGTTCCACGTCGACGACGGCGTGGTGGACGATCTTGATGTTCTCTGTCGCAGGCTTCACCTAAGCACTGCTACAATATGACCGAGGTGTAATATCGTGGAGGGGCACCGCACACGGCTAAGGAACGATCTCAATGATCAACTTGTGTGTTCTAGGGTGCCCCCTACCCTGTGATATAAAGGAGGGAGGGAGGAGGAGGCCGCCCAAGGGGCGCGCCATAGAGGAGGGGGAAACCTACTCCAAGTAGGTTTCCCCCCCTTTTCCTTATCTTATTTGAAGGGGAAAGGAAAGAGTACTAGAATTAGGAATAAGTACTAGTAGTAGTAATAGGAAGAGGGGGGAAGGAGAAAGGAAAGGGGGCGGCCCCTTCCCCAATTCGGATTGGGCTGGGGCGCGCCTCCCTTGTTCCTTCTCCTTCTTCCTATATGGGCCCAATAAGGCCCATATACCTCCCGGGGTTCCAGTAACCTCCGGTAGCTCCAAACTTCTCCGGAACCTTTCCGGTGTCCAAATATATCCGTCCAATATATCAATCTTTATGTCTCGACCATTTGAGACTCCTCGTCATGTCCGTGATCACATCCGGACTCGAATAAACTTCGTACATCAAAATACATAAACTCATAATATAACATCATCGAAACCTTAAGCGTGCGGACCCTACGGTTCGAGAACAATGTAGACATGACCGAGACACGTCTCGGTCAATAACCAATAGCGGGACACGGATGCCCATATTGGTTCCTACATATTCTACGAAGATCTTTATCGGTCAAACCGCATAACAACATATCGTTATTCCCTTTGTCATCGGTATGTTACTTGCCCGAGATTTGATCGTCGGTATCCAATACCTAGTTCAATCTCGTTACCGCAAGTCTCTTTACTCGCTCAGAATACGTCATCTCATAACTAACTCATTAGTTACATGCTTGCAAGGCTTGGGTGATGAGTATTACCGAGAGGGACCAGAGATACCTCTCCGACAATCGGAGTGACAAAACCGAATCTCAATTATGCTAACTCAACATGTACCTTCGAAACACCTGTAGTACTCCTTTATAATCACCCATTCGTTGTGGACGTTTGGTAGTACCCAAAGTGTTCTTCCGTAAACGGAGTTACACAATCCTCATAGTTACAGGAACATGTATAAGTCATGAAGGAAGCAATAGCGAGAATACTAAACGATCAAGTGCTAAGCTAACGGGATGGGTCATGTCAATCACATCATTCTCCTAATGATGTGATCTCATTAAACAAATGACAACACATGTCTATGGTTAGGAAACATAACCATCTTTGATTAATGAGCTAGTCAAGTAGAGGCATACTAGTGACTATATGTTTGTCTATGTATTCACACATGTATCATGTTTCCGGTTAATACAATTCTAGCATGAATAATAAACATTTATCATGATATGAGGAAATAAATAATAACTTTATTATTGCCTCTAGGGCATATTTCCTTCAGTCTCCCACTTGCACTAGAGTCAATAATCTAGATTACACAGTAATGATTCTAACACCCATGGAGTCTTGGTGCTGATCATGTTTTGCTCGTGAGAGAGGCTTAGTCAACGGTCTCGCAACATTTAGATCCGTATGTATCTTGCAAATCTCTATGTCTCCCACTTGGACTTGGTCCCGAATGGAATTGAAGCGTCTCTTGATGTGCTTGGTCCTTTTGTGAAATCTGGATTCCTTTGCCAAGGCAATTGCACCAAGATTGTCACGAAGATCTTCATTGGTCCCGATGCACTAGGTATGACACCTAGATCGGAAATGAACTCCTTCATCCAGACTCCTTCATTCGCCGCTTCAGAAGCAGCTATGTACTCCTCTTCACATGTAGATCCTGCTACGACGCTTTGTTTTGAACTGCACTTACAGCTCCACCGTTTAATATAAACACGTATCCGGTTTGCGATTTAGAATCGTCCGGATCAGTGTCAAAGCTTGCATTGACGTAACCATTTACGACTAGCTCTTTGTCACCTCCATATCGAGAAACATATCCTTAGTCCTTTTCGGTATTTCGGGATGTTCTTGACCGCTGTCCGATGATCCACTCTGGATTACTTTGGTACCTACCGCAAAGCTTATTGCTAAGCATACGTCAGTGCGGTACACAACATTGCATACATGATAGAGCCTATGGCTCAAGCATAGGGAACATCTTTCATTTCTCTCTATCTTCACCGTGTGGTGGGCATTGAGTTCGACTAAACTTCACACCTTGTAGCACAGCAAGAATCCTTTCTTTGCTCGATCCATTTTGAACTTTTTCAAAATTTTGTCAAGGTATGTGCTTTGTGAAAGTCCTATTAAGCGTCTTGATCTATCTCTATAGATCTTGATGCCCAATATATAAGTAGCTTCACCGAGGTCTTTCATCGAAAAACTTTTATTCAAGTATCCCTTTATGCTATCCAGAAATTCTATATCATTTCCAATTAATAATATGTCATCAACATATAAAACTAGAAATGCTACTGAGCTCCCACTCACTTTCTTGTAAATACAGGCTTCTCCAAAAGTGCATATAAAACCATATCTTTGATCACTTTGTCAAAGCGTTTATTCCAACTCCGAGATGCTTGCACCAGTCCATAAATGGAACGCTGGAGTTTGCACACTTTGTCAACACCTTTTGGATCAACAAAACCTTCAGCTGCATCATATACAACTCTTCTTCTAGAAATCCATTCAAGAATGCAGTCTTGACATCCATTTGCCAAATTTCATAATCATGAAATGCAGCAATAGCCAACATGATTCGACAGACTTAAGCATCGCCACGGGTGAGAAAGTCTCATCGTAGTCAACCCCTTGAACTTGTCGAAAACCTTTCGCAACAAGTCAAGCTTTGTAGACGATAACATTACCATCAGCGTCGGTCTTCTTCTTAAAGATCCATTTATTCTCAATGGCTTGCCGATCATCGGGCAAGTCAACCAAAGTCCATACTTTGTTTTCATACATGGATCCTATCTCAGATTTCATGGCCTCTAGCCATTTTGCGAATCTGGGCTCATCATCGCTTCCTCATAGTTCGTAGGTTCATCATGGTCAAGTAACATGACTTCCGAATAGGATTTCCGTACCACTCAGTGCGGATCTTACTCGTAGACCTATGAGGTTCAAGAGAAACTTGATCTGAAGTTTCATGATCAATATCATTAGCTTCCTCACTAATTGGTGTAGTCGTCACAGAACCAGTTCTTGTGATGAACTACTTTCCAATAAGGGAGTAGATCTGATTATCTCATCAAGTTCTACTTTCCTCCCACTCACTTCTTTCGAGAGAAACTCCTTCTCTAGAAAGGATCCGAATTTAGCAACGAAAATCTTGCCCTCAGATCTGTGATAGAAGGTGTACCCAATAGTCTCCTTTGGGTATCCTATGAAGACACATTTCTCCGATTTGGGTTGGAGCTTATCTGGTTGAAGTTTCTTCACATAAGCATCGCAGCCCCAAACTTTGAGAAACGACAACTTTGGTTTCTTGCCAAACCATAGTTCATAAGGCGTCGTCTCAACGGATTTTGATGGTGCCCTATTTAACGTGAATGCGGCCGTCTCTAAAGCATAACCCCAAAACGATAGCGGTAAATCGGTAAGAGACATCATAGATCGCACCATATCAAGTAAAGTATGATTACGACGTTCGGACACACCATTTCGTTGTGGTGTTCCAGGTGGCGTGAGTTGCGAAACTATTCCACATTGTTTCAAATGTAAACCAAACTCGTAACTCAAATATTCTCCTCCACGATCAGATCGTAGAAACTTTATTTTCTTGTTACGATGATTTTCTACTTCACTCTGAAATTCTTTGAACTTTTCAAATGTTTCAGACTTGTGCTTCATCAAGTAGATATACCCATATCTGCTCAAATCATCTGTGAAGGTGAGAAAATAACGATATCCGCCACGAGCCTCAACATTCATCAGGCCACATACATCTGTATGTATGATTTCCAACAAATCTGTTGCTCTCTCCATAGAACCGGAGAACGGTGTTTTGGTCATCTTGCCCATGAGGCACGGTTCGCAAGTACCTAGTGATTCATAATCAAGTGATTCCAGAAGTCCATCAGTATGGAGTTTCTTCATGCGTTTTACACCAATATGACCTAAACGGCAGTGCCACAAATATGTTGCACTATCATTATCAACTCTGCATCTTTTGGTTTCAACATTATGAATATGTGTATCACTACTATCGAGATTCAATAAAAATAGACCACTCTTCAAGGGTGCATGACCATAAAAGATATTACTCATATAAATAGAACAACCATTATTCTCTGATTTAAATGAATAACCGTCTCGCATCAAACAAGATCCAGATATAATGTTCATGCTCAACGCTGGCACCAAATAACAATTATTCAGGTCTAAAACTAATCCCGATGGTAGATGTAGAGGTAGCGTGTCGATGGCGATCACATCGACCTTGGAACCATTTCCACACGCATCGTCACCTCGTCCTTAGCTAATCTTCGCAATCCGTAGTCCTGCTTTGAGTTGCAAATGTTAGCAAGCAGAACCGATATCAAATACCAGTGCTCTGCGAGCATTAGTAAGGTACACATCAATAACATGTATATCACATATACCTTTGTTCACTTTGCCATCCTTCTTATCCGCCAAATACTTGGGGCAGTTCCGCTCAAATGTCCGATCGCTTAAGAGAAGCACTCGATTTGTGCTTAGGTCCAGACTTGGGTTTCTTCTCTTGAGCAGCAACTTGTTTGCTGTTCTTTTGAAGTTCCTTCTTCTTCCCTTTGGCCCTTTTCTTGAAACCGGTGGTCTTGTTGACCATCAACACTTGATGCTCCTTTTGATTTCTACCTCATGCTTTCAAAGATTGCGAAGAGCTCGGGAATAGTCTTGTTCATCCCTTGCATAATATAGTTCATCACAAAGCTCTTGTAGCTTGGTGGCGATGATTGGAGAATTCATCAATGACGCTATCATCCGGAAGATTAACTCCCAGTTGAATCAAGTGATTATTATACCCGGACATTTTGAGTATATGCTCACTGACAGAATTGTTCTCCTCCATCTTGCAGCTGTCGAACTTATTGGAGACTTCATATCTCTCAATCCGGGCATTTGCTTGAAATATTAACTTCAACTCCTGGAACATCTCACATGCTCCATGACATTCAAAACGTCGTTGAAGACCCGGTTCTAAGCCGTAAAGCAAGGCACACTGAACTATAGAGTAATCATCAGCTTTGCTCTGCCAGTCGTTCTTAACGTCGTCGGTTGCATCGGCAAGAGCAGTTGGCACCCAGCGGTGCTTCGGGGCGTAACTCTTTCGTGCAGCAATGAGGATAATCCTCGAGTTACGGACCCAATCCGTGTAATTGCTACCATCATCTTTCAACTTTGCTTTCTCAAGGAACGCATTAAAATTCAACGGAACAACAAAGACGAGCCATCTATCTACAAACAAACATAGACAAGCAAAATACTATCGGTACTAAGTTCATGATAAATTTAAGTTCAATTAACCATATTACTTAAGAACTCCCACTTAAATAGACATCTCTAGTCATCTAAGTGATCACGTGATCCAAATCAACTAAACCATGTCCGATCATCACGTGAGATGGAGTAGTTTCAATGGTGAACATCTCTATGTTGATCATATCTACTATATGATTCACGCCGACCTTCGGTCTCCGTGTTCCGAGGCCATATCTCAGATATGCTAGGCTCGTCAAGTATAACTCTGAGTATTCCGCGTGTGCAACTGTTTTGCACCCGTTGTATTTGAACGTAGAGCCTATCACACCCGATCATCACGTGGTGTCTCAAAGACGAAGAACTTTCGCAACGGTGCATACTCGTGGAGAACACTTCTTGATAATTAGTGAGAGATCATCTTAAAATGCTACCGTCAATCAAAGCAAGATAAGATGCATAAAGGATAAACATCACATGCAATCAATATAAGTGATATGATATGGCCATCATCATCTTGTGCTTGTGATCTCCATCTTCGAAGCACCGTCGTGATCACCATCGTCATCGGCGCGACACCTTGATCTCCATCGTAGCATCGTTGTCGTTTACGCCATCTATTGCTTCTACAACTATCGCTACCGCTTAGTGATAAAGTAAAGCAATTACAGGGCGTTTGCATAAAGCGACAACCATATGGCTCCTGCCAGTTGCCGATAACTTCGGTTACAAAACATGGTCATTTCATACAATAAAATATAGCATCACATCTTGGCCATATCACATCACAACATGCCCTGCAAAAACAAGTTAGACGTCCTCTACTTTATTGTTGCAAATTTTACGTGGCTGCTACGGGCTTAAGCAAGAACCAATCTTACCTACGCATCAAAAACACAACGATAGTTTGTCAAATAGACTCCGTTTTAACCTTCACAAGGACGGGCGTATACACTCAGTTCAACTAAAGTTGGAGAAACAGACACCGCTAGTCACTGTGTGCAAAGCACGGCGGTAAAACCAGTCTCGCGTAAGCGTACGCGTAATGTCGGTCCGGGCCGCTTCATCCAACAATACCGCTGAACCAAAGTATGACATGCTGGTAGGCAGTATGACTTATATCGTCCACAACTCACTTGTGTTCTACTCGTGCATATAACATCAAACCATAGAAACCTAGGCTCGGATGCCACTATTGAGGAACGTAGTAATTTCAAAAAATTTCCTACGCACACGCAAGATCATGGTGATGACATAGCAACGAGGGGAGAGTGTTGTCTATGTACCCTCGTAAACCGAAGCGGAAGCATTGACACAGTATAGTGGAAGTAGTCGTACGTCTTCCCGGTTCAACCGATCCAGGCACCGTTACTCCGGCACCTCCGAGTTCTTGACACACGTACAGCTCGATGACGCACCCTCGTTCTCCAATCCAAAGATAGGCTCCGAGGGGAGTTCCACAAGACGACGGCGTGGTGACGATCTTGATGTTCTCCTGTCGCAGGGCTTCGCCTAAGCACTGCTACAATATGACCGAGGTGTAATATCGTGGAGGGGGCACCGCACACGGCTAAGGAACGATCTCAATGATCAACTTGTGTGTTCTAGGGTGCCCCCCTACCCCCGTATATAAAGGAGGGAGGGAGGAGGAGGCCGGCCCAAGGGGGGCGCGCCATAGAGGAGGGGGAAACCTACTCCAAGTAGGTCTCCCCCCCCCTTTTCCTTATCTTATTTGAAGGGGAAAGGAAAGAGTACTAGTATTAGGAATAAGTACTAGTAGTAGTAATAGGAAAGGGGGAAGGAGAAAGGAAAGGGGGGGCCGGCCCCCTTCCCCAATTCGGATTGGGCTGGGGGGGCGCGCCCCCCTCCCTTGTTCCTTCTCCCTTCTTCCTATATGGGCCCAATAAGGCCCATATACCTCCCGGGGGGTTCCGGTAACCTCCCGGTAGCTCCAAACTTCTCCGGAACCTTTTCGGTGTCCAAATATATCCGTCCAATATATCAATCTTTATGTCTCGACCATTTCGAGACTCCTCGTCATGTCCGTGATCACATCCAGGACTCCGAACAAACTTCGGTACATCAAAATACATAAACTCATAATATAACTGTCATCGAAACCTTAGGCGTGCGGACCCTACGGTTCGAGAACAATGTAGACATGACCGAGACACGTCTCTGGTCAATAACCAATAGCGGGACCTGGATGCCCATATTGGTTCCTACATATTCTACGAAGATCTTTATCGGTCAAACCGCATAACAACATCGTTATTCCCTTTGTCATCGGTATGTTACTTGCCCGAGATTTGATCGTCGGTATCCAATACCTAGTTCAATCTCGTTACCGCAAGTCTCTTTACTCGCTCACAATCGTCATCTCATAACTAACTCATTAGTTACATGCTTGCAAGGCTTGGGTGATGAGTATTACCGAGAGGGCCAGAGATACCTCTCCGACAATCGGAGTGACAAAACCTAATCTCAATTATGCTAACTCAACATGTACCTTCGGAAACACCTGTAGTACTCCTTTATAATCACCCGATTACGTTGTGACGTTTGGTAGTACCCAAAGTGTTCTTCCGTAAACGGAGTTACACAATCCTCATAGTTACAGGAACATGTATAAGTCATGAAGGAAGCAATAGCAGAATACTAAACGATCAAGTGCTAAGCTAACGGGATGGGTCATGTCAATCACATCATTCTCCTAATGATGTGATCTCATTAAACAAATGACAACACATGTCTATGGTTAGGAAACATAACCATCTTTGATTAATGAGCTAGTCAAGTAGAGGCATACTAGTGACTATATGTTTGTCTATGTATTCACACATGTATCATGTTTCCGGTTAATACAATTCTAGCATGAATAATAAACATTTATCATGATATGAGGAAATAAATAATAACTTTATTATTGCCTCTAGGGCATATTTCCTTCAGCGCCCCCCTTTCCTTCCCCCCTCTCCTCCTTCCTTCCCTCTCCTAGTAGGAGTAGGAAAGGGGGAATCCTACTCCTACTAGGAGGAGGATTCCTCCTCCCTTGGCGCGCCCCAAGGGGGCCGGCCGGCCTCCCCCTCCCTCCTTTATATACGGGGGTAGGGGGGCACCCTAGACACACAAGTTGATCATTGAGATCGTTCCTTAGCCGTGTGCGGTGCCCCCCCTCCACGATATTACACCTCGGTCATATCGTAGCGGTGCTTAGGCGAAGCCCTACGACGGGAGGACATCAAGATCGTCACCACGCCGTCGTGCTGACGGAACTCCTCCCCGCGCCTCTGCTGGATCGGAGATCGGGGTGCGTCATCGAGCTGTACGTGTGTCAAGAACTCGGAGGTGCCGGAGTAACGGTGCTTGGATCGGTTGGACCGGGAGGACGTACGACTACTTCCTCTACGTTGCGTCAACGCTTCTGCTTCGGTCTACGAGGGTACGTAGACAATACTCTCCCCTCTCGTTGCTATGCATCACCATGATCTTGCGTGAGCGTAGGAAAATTTTGAAATTACTACGTTCCCCAACAGTGGTATCAGAGCCTAGGTTTTATGCGTTGATGTTATATGCACGAGTAGAACACAAGTGAGTTGTGGGCGATACAAGTCATACTGCCTACCAGATGTCATACTTTGGTTCAGCGGTATTGTGAGATGAAGCGGCCGGACCGACATTACGCGTGACGCTTACGTGAGACTGGTTTCACTGTTACGAGCACTCGTGCTTAAAGGTGGCTGGCGGGTGTCTGTCTCTCTCACTTTAGTTGAACCGAGTGTGGCTACGCCCGGTCCTTGCGAAGGTTAAAACGGAGTCTATTTGGCAAACTATCGTTGTGGTTTTGATGCGTAGGTGAGAATGGTTCTTGCTAAGCCCGTAGCAGCCACGTAAAATTTGCAACAACCAAGTAGAGGACGTCTAACTTGTTTTTGCAGGGCATGTTGTGATGTGATATGGTCAAGACGTGATGCTATATTTTATTGTATGAGATGATCATGTTTTGTTGAAGTTATCGGCAACTGGCAGAAGCCCTATGGTTGTCTCTTTGTTGCATAAGATGCAAGTGCCAAATAATTGCTTTACTTTATCGCTATGCGATAGCAATAGTTGCAAGAGCAATAGTTGGCGAGACGACCATGTGACGACACATTGATATAGATCAAGATGATGAAGATCATGGTGTCGTGCCGTTGACGATAAAGATCATGACAGTACTTTTGAAATGGAGATCAAAGGCGCAAGATGATCATGGCCATATCATGTCACATATTTTGATTGCATATGATGTTTATCTGTTATACATCTTATTCTTGCTTTGATTGACGGTAGCATTTTAAGATGATCTCTCACTAAAATTATCAAGAAGTGTTCTCCCTGAGTATGCACCGTTGCCAAAGTTCGTCGTGCCCAGACACCACGTGATGATCGGGTGTGATAAGCTCTACGTCCATCTTCAACGGGTGCAAGCCAGTTTTGCACACGCGGAATACTCAGGTTATACTTGACGAGCCTAGCATATGCAGATATGGCCTCGGAACACGGAGACCGAAAGGTCAAGCGTGAATCATATAGTAGATATGATCAACATAGTGATGTTCACCATTGAAAACTACTCCATCTCACGTGATGATCGGTCATGGTTTAGTTGATTTGGATCATGTGATCACTTAGATGACTAGAGAGATGTCTGTCTAAGTGGGAGTTCTTAAGTAATATGATTAATTGAACTTAAATTTATCATGAACTTAGTCCTGGTAGTATTTTGCAAATTATGTTGTAGATCACTAGCTCGCGTTGTTGCTTTCATATGTTTGTTTTGATATGTTCCTAGAGAAAACTGTGTTGAAAAATGTTAGTAGCAATGTTGCGGATTTGATCCGTGATCCGAGGTTAATCCTCATTCTTTGCACGTAAGAATTATGTCCTTGATGCACCGCTAGGTGATGACCTATTGCAAGAGCGAAGTAGACGTTATGAACGTTTGGCTAGCTCAATATGATGACTACTTGATAGTTTAGTGCACCATGCTTAACGGCTTAGAATCGGGACTTCAAAGACGTTTTGAACGTCATGGACCATATGAGATGTTCCAGGAATTGAAGTTAATATTTCAAGCAAATACCCGAGTTGAGAGATATGAAGTCTCCAACAAGTTCTATAGCTAAAAGATGGAGGAGAATCGCTGAACTAGTGAGCATGTGCTCAGATTGTCTGGGTACTTCAATCGCTTGAATCAAGTGGGAGTTAATCTTCCAGATAAGATAGTGATTGACAGAATTCTCTAGTCACCATCACTAAGTTACTAGAACTTCGTGATGAAATTCAAGGGATGGCGAAAACGATTCCCAAGCTCTTCGTGATGCTGAAATCAACGAAGGTAGAAATCAAGAAAGAGCATCAAGTGTTGATGGTTAACAAGATCACTAGTTTCAAGAAAAGGGCAAAGGGAAAGAAAGGGAACTTCAAGTAGAATGACAAGCAAGTTGTCACTCCCGTGAAGAAGACCAAAGCTGGACCAAAGCCTGAAACTGAGTGCTTACACTGCAAAGGAAATGGTCACTAGAAGCGGAAATGCCCTGAATATTTGGTGGGTAAGAAGGATGGCAAAGTGAACAAGTGTATATTTGATATACAGGTTATTGATGTGTGCCTTACTAGTGTTTATAGTAGCCCCTAAGTATTTGATACTTGTTCGGTTGCTAAGATTAGTAACTCGAAACGGGAGTTGCAGAATAAACAGAGACTAGTTAAAGGGTGAAGTGACGATGTGTGTTGGAAATAGTTTCAAGATTTATATGATCATCATCGCACACTCCCTATACTTTCGGGATTAGTGTTAAACCTAAATAAGTGTTATTTGGTGTTTGCGTTGAGCATAAATATGATTTGATCATGTTTATTACAATACGGTTATTCATGTAAGTTAGAGAATAACTGTTGTTCTCTCTACATGAATGAAACCTTCTATGGTCATACACCCAATGAAAATGGTTTGTTGGATCTCAATCGTGTGATACACATATTCGTAATATTGAAGCCAAAAGATGCAAAGTTAATAAGATAGTGCAACTTATTTGTGGCACTGCCGTTTAGGTCATATCGGTGTAAAGCGCATGAAGAAACTCCATAAAGATGGATTTTCGGAATAACTTGGTTATGAATCATTTGATTCTTGCGAACCGTGCCTTTTGGGCAAGATGACTAAAACTCCGTTCTTCGGAACAATGGAACGAGCTACTGACTTATTGAAAATAATACATACTGATGTATGCAGACCAATAAGTATGAAGGCTCGTGGCAAGTATCGTTATTTTCTGACCTTCACAGATGATTTGAGCAAATATGGGTATATCTACTTGATGAAACATAAGTCTGAAATAGTTGAAAGGTTCAAAGAATTTCAGAGTGAAGTGGAAAATCATCGTAACAAGAAAATAAAGTTTCTGCGATCTGATCGTGGAGATGAATATTTGAGTTATGAGTTTGGTCTTCAATTAAAACAATGTGGAATAGTTTCACAGCTCACGCCACCTAGAACACCACAACGTTATGGTGTGTCCGAACGTCATAACCGCACTTTATTGGATACGGTGCGACCTATGATGTCTCTTACTGATTTACCAATATTGTTTTTCGGTGATGCATTAGAGACAGCTGCATTCACATTAAAAGGGCACCATCTAAATCCATTGAGACGACACTATATGAACTGTGGTTTAGCAAGAAACCAAAGTTGTCATTTCTTAAAGTTTGGGGCTGCGATGCTTATGTGAAAAAGTTTCATCCTGATAAGCTCAAACCCAAATCGGAGAAGTGCGTCTTCATAGAATACCCAAAGGAAATAGTTGGGTACACCTTCTATCACAGATCCGAAGGCAAGATATTCGTTGCTAAAAATGGATCCTTTCTAGAGAAGGAGTTTCTCTCGAAAGAAGTGAGTGGGAGGAAAGTAAAACTTGATGAGGTAACTATACCTGCTCCCTTATTGGAAAGTAGTTCATCACAGAAACCAGTTCCTGTGACAAATACACCAATTAGTGAGGAAGCTAATGATATTGATCATGAAACTTCAGATCAAGTTACTACAGAACCTCGTAGGTCTTCCAGAGTAAGATCCGCACTAGAGTGGTGTAGTAATCATGTTCTGGAAGTCATGTTACTAGACCATGATGAACCTACGAACTATGAGGAAGCGATGATGAGCCCAGATTCATGAAATGGCTCGAGGCCATAAAATCTGAGATATGATCCATGTATGAGAACAAAGTATGGACTTTGATTGACTTGCTCGATGATCAGCAAGCCATGTTAAAATGGATCTTCAAGAGGAAGACGGACACTGATAGTAGTATTACTATCTACCAAGCTCGACTTGTTGCGAAAGGTTTTCAACAAGTTCAAGGTGTTGAATACGGTGAGATTTTCTCACTCGTATCGATGCTTAAGTCTATCTGAATCATGTTAGCAATTGCCACATTTTATGAAATCTGGCAAATGGATGTCAAAACTGCATTCCTTAATGGATTTATTAAAGAAGAGTTGTACATGATGCAACCAACAGGTTTTGTCAATCCTAAAGGTGTTAACAAAATGTGCAAGCTCCAGCGATCCATCTATGAACTGGTGCAAGCATCTCAGAGTTGGAATATACGCTTTGATAAGTTGATCAAAGCATATAGTTTTATATGGACTTACGATGAAGCCTGTATTTACAATAAAGTGAGTGGGAGCACTACAGCCTTTCTGATTAGTATATGTGAGTGACATATTGTTGATCAGAAATGATGTAGAATTTTTCTGCAAAGCATAAAGGAGTGTTTTAAAGGCGTTCTTTAAAAGACCTCAGTAAAAGCTACTTACATATTGAGCATCAAGATCTATTGAGATAGATCAAGACGCTTGATAAGATTTTCAATGAGTACATACCTTGGCAAGATTTTGAAATAGTTCAAAATGGAACGGTCAAAGAAAGATTTCTTGCCTGTGTTGCAAAGGTATGAAATTGAGTAAGACTCAAATCCCGACCACAGCAGGAAATAGAAAGAGAATGAAAAGTCATTCCCTATGCCTCAGTCATAGGTTCTATAAAGTATGCTATGCTATGTACCAGACCTATTATATACCTTGCTCTGAATTTCGCAAGGGAGTACAATAGTGATCTAGGAGTAGATCACTGGACATTGGTCAAGAATATCCTTAGTAAGGACTAAGGAGATGTTTCTCAATTATGGGGTGATAAAGAGTTTGTTGTAAAAGTTACATCATTGCAAACTTTTACACCGATCCGAATGACTCTAAGTCTCAACCTGGATACATATTGAAAGTGGGAGCAATTAACTAGAGTAGCTCCGTGCGAGCATTATGGACATAACATATTTGCAAAATACATACGGCTCAATATGATGATCCGTTGACTAAGCTTCTCTCACGAGCAAAACATGATCACACCTTAGTACTCTTTGGGCGTTAATCACATAGCGATGTGAACTAGATTATTGACTCTAGTAAACCCTTTGTATGTTGGTCACATGATGATGTGAACTATGGGTGTTAATCATATACAGATATGAATATTGGTGTTAAATCACATGGCGATGTGAACTAGATTATTGACTCTAGTGCAAGTGGGAGACTGAAGGAAATATGCCCTAGAGGGAATAATAAAGTTATTATTTATTTCCTCATATCATGATAAATGTTTATTATTCATGCTAGAATTGTATTAACCGGAAACATAATACGTGTGTGAATACATAGACAAAACTATGGTCACTAGTATGCCTCTACTTGACTAGCTCATTAATCAAAGATGATTATGTTTCCTGGCCATAGACATGTGTTGTCATTTGATTAGTGGTATCACATCATTGGAAGAATGATGTGATTGACATGACCCATTCTGTTAGCCTAGCACTTGATCGTTTAGTATACTGCTATTGCTTTCGTCATCACTTATACAAAGTTCCTGCAACTATGAGATTGTGCAACTCCCGTTTACCGGAAGAACACTTTGTGTGCTACCAAACGTCACAACCTAACTGGGTGATTATAAAGGTGCTCTACAGGTGTTTCCGAAGGTACATGTTGAGTTGGCATAATTCGAGATTAGGATTTGTCACTCCGATTGTCGGAGAGGTATCTCTAGGCCCTCTCGGTAATACTCATCACCTAAGCCTTGCAAGCATGTAACTAATGAGTTAGTTATGAGATGACGTATTACAGAACGAGTAAAGAGACTTGCCGGTAACGAGATTGAACTAGGTATTGGATACCGACGATCAAATCTCGGGCAAGTAACATACCGATGACAAAGGGAACAAAGTATGTTGTTATGCGGTTTGACCGATAAAGATCTTCGTAGATTATGTAGGAACCAATATGGGCATCCAGGTCCCGCTATTGGTTATTGACCGGAGACATGTCTCGGTCATGTCTACATTGTTCTCGAACCGTAGGGTCCGCACGCTTAAGGTTTCGATGATGTTTTATTGTGAGTTTATAAGTTTTGATGTACCGAAGTTTGTTCGAGTCCGGATGTGATCACGGACATGACGAGGAGTCTCGGAGTGGTCGAGACATAAAGATTGATATATTGGACGACTATATTCGACACCGAAAGGTTCGGAAGTTTTCGGAGAAAACTGGAGTGCCGGGGTTACGGAACCCCGGGAGAGTTAATGGGCCACATGGGCCTAGGTAGGAAGAGAGAGGGCGGCCGGGGTGGGCGCGCGCCTCTCCCTCTAGTCCGATTGACTAGGAGGCGGCGCCCCTTCCTTCCCCCTCCTCCTTCCTTCCCTCTCCTAGTAGGAGTAGGAAAGGGGGAGTCCTACTCCTACTAGGAGGAGGATTCCTCCTCCCTTGGCGCGCCCCAAGGGGGCCGGCCGGCCTCCCCCTCCCTCCTTTATATACGGGGGTAGGGGGGCACCCTAGACACACAAGTTGATCATTGAGATCGTTCCTTAGCCGTGTGCGGTGCCCCCCTTCACGATATTACACCTCGGTCATATTGTAGCGGTGCTTAGGCGAAGCCCTGCGACAGGAGGACATCAAGATCGTCATGATGCCGTCGTGCTGACGGAACTCCTCCCCGCGCCTCTGCTGGATCGGAGATCGGGGTGCGTCATTGAGTTGTACGTGTGTCAAGAACTCGGAGGTGCCGGAGTAACGGTGCTTGGATCGGTTGGACCGGGAGGACGTACGACTACTTCCTCTACGTTGCGTCAACGCTTCCGCTTTGGTCTACGAGAATACGTAGACAATACTCTCCCCTCTCGTTGCTATGCATCACCATGATCTTGCGTGAGCGTAGGAAAATTTTGAAATTACTACGTTCCCCAACACCCACTCCTACTGTTTTTATCATCTTTTCCCCCTTCCCTGCTCAGCAAATCATGTACCCCTTGAATATTGCCTATAGCCAAGGTTTCTGTTTTTCCTTTCTCCACCGTGTTGGCCCTCTGCTCCTCTTTACCTTTCACCAAAACATGTTTCGCCGGCCCCTCCAGTGCCGCAGTTGTCTTGTCTCCCTCATTCCCTTTCTCTTCTTGCTCAATATTCAACTTCCTTCTGTTCAGCGGTACATAAGCATCACCACTATTTGCATTGTTCCTTGTAACTTCCTTTCCCCCCTGATCTGCTCCCTTCCCCTCAGCCGCTTTCTTCCAAGATAATGCTTCGCTTCTCATTCTGCCCATCTCTCTCAACCCTGAGCTATTATTCTGACTAGATCCACTGCTTCTTCTATCCCAGTCCCTATTTTTGGGTGGGATGTACCTCAACTTACTACTGTACTTACGTGTCTCCCCCAGTTTGATTTTGATGCTACAGCTTCTCTCCACGTGGCCAATTATCCCATAGGCATAGCAGAAATCCGGTAAAAATTACAAAAAGTTTTTGGCTTTTAAGCTAAAGCGAAAAGTTATAAAAACTGAAGTATAAGCCCAAATAAATAGGGCCTGAAGATGCACGAATATATATGATGAGATAGCGTGCGCAATAAAGGCACAATTTAACTATGGGAGTCCTCCACCTTGACCCAAGAATTGTTACCTTATAAGTCGACCAGTTTGAATGTCGATTTTTAATCCAATGATCAATTGAGCATTTGCACATTTTAATTCATTTAATTTTTGAATCGGAGACACAAGTTTTGTCTCATCGATTAATTAAGAAGAAGAAAATTGTCCAGTTAATTTAAGCAAAACCGGACGAAAAGCTATGCAAACAAAGCATGGACTAACTACTGACATAGCAAAAAAAAAACCACAACTGCTCATTCGGCTATGCCAAACTCTGCAATGCACAACATCCACAAACGCAACTTGAATACTAGCCGTGCTAGGAACATGTTGACCACAGTTTCTTGGCTGCTTATCCTCTTGCTAGGTTTACAGCGTAAAGGTAAGAAAGCAATGCAATTCACTTGATCAACAAGCATATGTCCTAAATGCAATGTATAGTATCTATAGCCTTGGCAGAACCCCCCGCTACCAACATTACAGGAAACTGAAAAATGTGGACTTGCGACAAGGTTCATTGCTCTTAAGCAAGGGAAGGACGATGGTTGCATTAGAGCAACTTTAGCAGACCCCGCAAAAAGCCCCGACCCGCAAAATAACCGCCAAAATGCGGGTCGGCGTGAAAAATCCCGCCCGAACAGACCGCGCAAACGCGGCCGGCCCGTAAAAATTTTTGAGGGGCGCGGCAAAATCTCAGCCCCAACCCGTGAATATGCGGGTTTCCGCCTCGCCCTATACGGTGCCTCGTATCGCAGTGAAGCGGTTGGCGGGAGGGACGTTTCAGCCCGCGCCCTTTCCCCACCTCCTTCCGCCGCCGCCCGCCATTGGTTCCACCCGTCCGCCGCCGATGATTCTGGCCAAATCCGCAGGCGGAATCGTGCCGCGGGGGCGTCCCCCACCCTCCACCACTGATACGCTGCACCGCCCCCCGGATCCGGCGAGAAGAGCCGCCCCTCGTTGCTATCGCCGCGGTGGATCGACCGCCCTCGAGCCGCCCCTCGTCGCCGCCGGTTAGTGTTTGTTTGTGCTTTGTGCCGAGCGCTTTGCATAGTTGGTTGATGCGGCGTGAGATTCTTGTTCATTTAGATGGAATTGACCCCATGCGAGAAGTTTTTGCTCTTTGATTCGGACGACTCAGATGTTGAGACGATGCTTGCAAATTTTTGGCAGCAGACATTGGTGATGGCTCTTGTCGTCAAGGAGCACGAAGACGAGAACCGGAAGAGGCGGCAAGGATTGACCGTCGGGCATCTTTGCATTACTCGGAATCGCCATCTCGGGAACGAGATGTTTATGCAAGACTACCTCGCGGAGAATCCAACATATCCATCGCACCCCTTCCGGAGAAGGTACCAAATGCGCCGATCCCTCTTTGTGAAAATTGTTCAAGGTTGCGAGGCAAATTGTCGGTATTTTACTCAAAGAAGAAATGTTGCGGGCTTGAAGGGATTTAGTGCATATCAAAAAATCTCAGCAGCTATGCGGGTGATTGCATATGACGTGCGTTCCGGCTGACTATGACGATGAGTACATTCGCATTGGTAAAGATACCACAATTGAGTCAGTGCGCATATTTGTCAAAGTGATCATCCGTGTCTTTGGTCCTGAATATCTTCAGGCACCCAACGAGGATGACACACAGAAATTGATGGCATCTAATGAGAGGAGAGGTTGGCCTGACATGCTAGGTAGCATTGATTGTATGCATTGGACTTGGAAACATTGCACGAAGGCATGGCAGGGAATGTATTGTGGCAAGTCTCGTGATGCAACAATTGTGCTAGAGGCCGTTGCATCCGAGGATTTATGGACTTGGCATTGCTTCTTTGGTATGCCGAACACTCTCAATGATATCAATGTGTTGCAACGGTCTCATTTGTTTGCTAGGCTGGCTAGTGATGTTGCTCCTGCTTGTAACTACACTATCAATGGGCATGAATACATAAAAGGGTACTATCTTGCAGATGGTATATACCCTCCTTGGTGCACATTTGTCAAGAGCATCAAAGAATCCAAAACTACAAAACAATGTGAATTCGCAAGGTTGCAAGAGGCAGCCCAAAAAGAAATTGAAAGATCATTGGGGGTTTTGCAATCTAGGTTTGCCATTGTTCGTGGTCCTGCTCGTTTTTGGACAAGCGGACCTTGAAAAACATCATGACATGCTGTGTTATCCTTCATAATATGATTCTCGAAGATGAGAGAGGCATGAACTTGGAGTTCTTCTACGACAATGTGGGTAGCCGTGTCAAACCAGTTAGAGACCCTAACCGCATTAGAGCTTTTCTTCAAACATACAAGGAGATTGAAAATGCAAACACCCACTTTCAGCTTCAGAAGGATCTTATTGAGTACCATTGGCAAAGGGCTGGACAGTAACAAACTCATTTTTCTATTCATTTGTATTTGTATTCGGTACAAGTTTTGTATTGCATTATTTCAGTTTATCTTGGTGATTTAAATAATTATTTGTAATGTGGATGATTGTTGTATTGTGTTGGTATTGATAATTTTTTTGTATAATTATCTTGTGTTTTTTATGTTGTTTGTTTTATTTTTGTGCTGTGGTATTGATATTTTGCGGATCGGCGGGATGCGCGATGCAGCGGCGCAAGAGCAGACCTCGTAAAGTTGACCCGTAAAAAGTATATTCCGCGATTATTCTTTTATACGGGTCCGTTTTAGGGTCTGCTCTGCGACGGTCCGCGCGGGCCCGCAAAGCCGTTTTTTCGCAAACTGCAAACGCATTTTGCGGGTCGGCGGGATGCGGGGTTTGCTAGAGATGCTCTTAGCTATCTATACACCGCACATATAAGTATTTAAGATTGTACTTTTATTGAAAGAAAGAATCTGAATCCCACATCTACGTGCTTCGATTCAACACACACTCTTGCTCTCTGCGACCGGTGGAAGCAGAAGATCTATTTTGAATGGCATGTGAATTGTGAGTCGTCTATTAATTTCCACAACTGCTGTGCACAATTTTACAAGAATGGTTGCGCGCACAAAGCCACAAACACAAGACATATTCAGCAACTTATTTCTGTTGGATTGCCAGGATTTTTTGAATCAGTTGATCATATAGAACTGAATATTCATACGGATAGCCACACACAAAAAACATGCAGCGAGCGAGTAGCAGTAGTGCACACAAAAGTTTGCCCAGATATCTGCAGATCTCGCTGGTGCAGAAGATGGGAAAGAAAACTCTGTTCTTCTGGACATCAAGTTAGGCTACTCCTCGCAGGGTTTTGTTCCTCACATCGACAGAAATCATGAACTCCATGATTTCCATGTGCCCATGTTTGGTGCTAGAAGCCAAGTAGACGATATCGTCGTCATCTATGCTTATGCTGGGGAACGCCATCTGAAGTTTCTGCAACGATGCCGTGGTGTCACTGGCGCTACCACTCAGCTTAGACAGCAGGTCGCAAGGATCTGAGACAGTGAGACGTCGCTGGCAGCCTGGCATCCATGGTGACTTCTTCGACCTTGGCCTCAGCCTCACAGCCAGGCTGCCAGTCCGCCATTGTGAATGGAGCAACGCCATCCGGTATCACCATGTTCTTGCCTTCCAGGTTCCAGCCACCGGGGATGACCTGGGCGACGCCCGCTTCCATCGCACCCATTCCAGATAGGAATCAGGGGCCTTGCTGTACACCTTCGTCAGCGACCAGATCTCCATCTCGATGTACTTGATGGTGCCCTTGTGCCGACTCATGGAGACGTCCCGGATATAGTTGGGCTCGCGGCTCGCCTAAGTTGAGGAGACGACCCCAGTTTCCCCTCGCCGGCACCGGCAGCGGGATATCTTGGACTATAACTGGCCGCTCCACGAGCACGTCGCAGAGGAGGATGCCGCGCCAGAGGTCCACCCAGGCGACCGTGCCGCGCTCGCCTCCGATCGTGATCGTCTTGTCCGTCTTGTGATACGGCCTGTCTTCTTCCGACACTTCGACGGGTAGGGGCCTAGGGGGACGAGCTTGTCCCTGACGAGCTCGTCCACTGACATGGGCACGGTGATCCACCCCTCGGACTCGGAGTCGTAGGAGCGGTACAGGTGGAGACTGAAATCCCATTTGATAATGGGCGTGTCGCAGTTGCACTCGGTCTTGTATACCGGGGTCCGGGGACAATTGCTCATGGCGGCGACGGCGTACCAGGCGCCGCCTTTGCGGCTGAGGAGGGCGGTCGCGGAGTTGTGGAAGCCCCTGGGGTGCGGGTTGGGGAGCAGGTCCAGCACGTGGGTTCGCGGCCTGTACATGAAGTAGTCCCAGGGCTGTACGACTAGGCGGGCGTTGATGTTGTTAGGGACGCCAAAGAGCACGAGGTCGGCTTCGGCGGCGACGACCCTTGGCTCACGGCGGCGGTTGTAGTCGAGGCCGGGGCAGTGGACGCACAGGTAGGAGAGGAGCGGCGGTCGGGCGGCGTGGAAGGTAACCTGGATCGGGAGGCCAGTGCTCGTGTCGCCGGGACGGTCGGCGATGTAGTATATTATTTATTGCCAGTATATTATTTATTATTAGGACGCCGATAACGCCCACACATGTGAACGTTAAGAAATCTGGACACACGTTTTGTATGGTGTTTAAGAGGATCAGCCTACATGCCTACGTGTGGGCAAAACAACTGGTGCCCACATGTCTCTTTTTTCCTCGTGATCCCTATCACATGCTTACATGTGGGCAAAATGGATAATGCCCACACGACCTCTCTCAGCCAACTACCTCACGGTCCCGCACGCCCCGCGTGACAGTCACCACGCGTACCCGCAGTTGCCATGATCTGGACCCTCTTCGATGTTCGTTTAACTGTAGTTGCCATGTCGCTGAACTATATTTGCCATGGTTGCTCAACTGCAGTTGCCATCTCAGGTCAAGTGTCAGATGCCATTTTGGACTACTACAACTGTTGCCATGTATGGTCTGGTTTACTATAGTTTCCATGATTTGAAAATTTTAGGGGTTGCCACCTACTAACACTAGCAGTTGCCACGTATGGTCTGGTTTACTACAGTTGCCATGATTTGAAAACCTTAGAAGTTTCCACCTACTAACACTAGGCAGTTGTCGTGTAGCGCTACAAAGAGACATGACAAAATAACATGTTTGGGTAAAGAGAGAGTTGCCATCTGCTTATAAGCACACTAGGGCAGTTGTTGTGTACCCTGCAAAACACATGACAACTGACATGTTCGGGTAAAAAAAAAAAGAGTTGCCATCTGCTTACAAGCACACTAGGGTAGTTGCCATGTATCTGCAAAACACATGGCAACTGGCAACTTTGGATGTGGGAGAGGAGACTGGCGTGTGGGCGAGATGACAAATGCCCACACACCAGCCCTTGTGCGTGAGTGAAAACAGACGTGTGGGCGAACTGCTAAACGCCTACACCCCAGCCCTCCCGTGTGGTGAAACGGACGTGTGGGCTACCAGATGAATGCCCACACACCAGCCCAGTCCTACGTGACACAACAGACATGCCAAGATTCGTGCAACCACAAACAGACGTGGATCCACACGTGTGTGCGAGATGAAAACACCCACACGTATGGGCGTTAGTATTTTCGTATTATTATACTGTATCATGATATGATACTCAACCCTCTCTTACTTCATTTAATTCTATGACATCTAATCAAACTTGCCTAGTTGGCATGCATGATACTCCCTTCGTCCGGGTTTATTAGCCTATAATACTACCATTACAAACAACCTTCATTTCCTTACGCGCATGCATGTCCTTCCCTTATTAATGCACACCTCACCCTCAATCTTTCATGTAGAGCCGCATCTTTTGAGTTCTCTCCAATAGATGCCAACCTTTTTAGCGAATATTCAATACTGAGCCCGGGCTCATCTGCACCCGGTCAAGAAATAATTCAGAAAAATTCAAAAAAATCCAAATTTTTTGTGCCAGGTAGATAATTTGATGCTTGAGGTGCGCTCCAAATTTCAGAGCATTTGAACATTTGAGTAGCTCCCAGAAAAAAGATAAATTGGGTCAGAACAGTATATGAACAGTACACTGTTAAACAGATCCCAAATTTGTCTTTTTCTGCCGAGAGCTACTCTGATGTCCAAATGATTTGAAGTTTGGACCGGACATCATGCACAAAATTCTCTACCATGCCAAAAAAATTGGATTTTTAAAAAAAAAATCTAATATTTGTTTTGATTTTTTTTATTCAGCGCAGGTGCAGATTCTCTTGCGAGCCGAAACGCCTCACTCCCTTTGTAGGTTCTTTTCTTTCTTTATTGAGTATCTGTTCTCTCTCCTTCGCTTAATTCCTTCCCGTTCAACCCACTTCTTCTCATTATTGATTCTTGACATGGCTTACTGAATTTGCATCAGGGAGGTATATACGTTGATGCAATAGGGTGTGATTAGGCGAGGTGCTATTAATCAATGAACGAATTCATATTTGTGTACACAAGCATGAGCTAGTTCAGTTGTTAGTGCCCTTTGGCTTTGGTGGTGAGGTTGGGAGTTCGATCCCGCCAGATCCTATTCGGCGCCCGTTGCGCCCGGTACAGGCATCTGCGCATACGGGCGCACACCCCTCCCTCCTTGATGCGTGTTCTTGGGCTCGACCCATCATCCCTTCTCTTTTTTCTGTTGCAAAGCACAAAAATGCAAGCGCGATGGGTGGAATCAAACCCGCGACCTCCTCGTCGTTCACACCATACACTAACCACCCTACCATCCTTAACTCACGTGTCCAACGACATCTTCTTCACTCTTTTCTTCTCATGTCTTTTTTTCGTTTATCTTGTGTATTCGGAACGGTTTTGTTCGGTGTTTTCTCTTTTGTTCATTTGAATGAACTTTTTTCAAATTGATGAACTTTTTTCAAATTCAATGAACTATTTTTTGAATTTGATGAACTTTTTTGAATTGGATGAACTTTTCTTGAATTCAATGAACTTTTTTCAAGTTTGATGAACTTTTTTCAATTTTGGTGAACTTTTTTCCCAAAATCGATGGATTTTTTTAGATTTGTGAACTATTTTTCAAAATCGATTTTTTTGAACTTTTCTCAAATCGATGAACTCTTTTGAAAATTGATAAACTCTTTTTGAGAATCGATGAACTTTTTGTTCAAAATGAATGAACATTTTTTTAGATTTTCTGGATTTTTTTTAAAGTTGATGAACATTTTCAGATTTTGTGAACTTTTTTGAAGATTGATCAACTTTTTTGAAAATTCGTAATTCTTTCTAATATCTGTGGAATTTATAAAAAATGTCACATTTTTGTCAAAAGAAATCGCGTTTTTCTAAAATGATTTCAAATAATTCAAAAACCGACGGGCTCTACAGTGTTGTGTTTTTATGTACCGTGGCGCTGCAATGTTTGACAAATATGTAGTAGCTTGAGTATTAAGCCAACCACTTACTAGAGGGAAGGGTCGCGAGTTCAATTCCACAGCAGCGTTGTATTTTTGGAGTTTTCTTTTTCACGCTACTGGTGTATTGCACTGCTTCGTGTTTGTGGGCCTGGCCTATACCAGGACACGCGTGGGCGCCAGAAACTCCAACCAGCTCTCTGGGATCGAACTCGCGACCTGATCGTTCGAAAGGGTGCACGACAAGTGCTGGAATTTAGTCTATATTGAGGCAGCCCAATAACTATTTCAGAAATTTCTAATAAATCCTAGAGGCCCATTTAGCCCATTTGTACAAGGCAAGGGATACTACTAAAGTTTAGTCCCACATTGCTAGTTTAGAGGGAGTTGGACCTCTTTATAAGGGAGGCTCCTTCCCCACTTGTATGAGCATGAGAACAAGAGGGACATCCACGCGTCGCGCCGCGCCGCACCACCTTCTTTTTTTTTAGGGCAAAGCAAAGCTTTATAACTTAACGGTGTCTAGCTAAATCGCCAGAAACACAAATCGCCACTTGGGGCGGTACATCATGGTTCCACACGATACAGTTATTAGGTAAACACTGACGTCCTAGTTTAGCAAGTTCATGTGCGACTGAATTCGCCTCCCTGCGGCACACTTGGACCTGTTGCTTCGAGAACCAAAGTCTTAGTTGGAGCTTGGCATCTTCTATGAGTGCTGCATACGGTGACGAGTCTGCTCTCCTCATGTTCATAGCTTCCTGGAGGAATGTTGAGTCGGTTTCAAAAACCACTCGTAACGCCCCGAGATCCGCTGCAGTGTTGATTGCTTCCGATAGTGCTATAGCTTCTGCTCCAAACGGACTTGCCACCTGCTCTGTCTTGCCTGCTCGCGCTGTGATTACCTCTCCAGATTCATCCTGTGCCACGACTCCCCAGCTTGCAAAGTTGTCACCCGGACTATAGGCGCCGTTCAGGTTGATTTTGATCATCCCGTCACAAGGAGGCCTCCATTCCAGCTGCTCCTTCTTCTTTGTTCTCTTTGTGAACAGCTGCAAATACTCCAGCGAGTTTGACAGCACTCGCCGAGTTAGTTCTTCGCAAGGTACTACGAGCTCTCCCTCTCTGAGCTTATTGCGATTATTCCACCAGTGCCAGCACATGGTGAGGATCTGCACACGCTTATTTTCATTTAGACCCCATAGATAGTCCATCATTGCATGCACAAACGTGAACTCTTCTAGCTCACTCCTTTCTTTTTCAAACCCGAGCGCCCTCCACACTGGTTTCACATGTTTACACTTGATGAACAGATGGGCTCCCTCCTTGTCTGCACAGCCGCAAAACAGGCACTTGGTGTTATCGAGCTTCATCCCCCTCCTGGTGAGGTTGGTTCTGAAGGCAAGGGACTCGTGTTTAATCCGCGCCGCCTTCTCTTGCGCCTATAAAAGGGAGGTCGCTCCTCTCAGCAAGACGCACTAGAACTACTTCCTCCTCTCGCCACCGGTTCCCCTGTACGGGAGAAGGGTGATAAGGTTTTTGGGGAGCGCTCTGCGCGACTACTGCCTGCTTCATCACAGACGATCCGGTCGCCGACGACTTCTTTCCCGACGTCCACGACCTCCTCGACGACATGGCAGGCGAGGACACCGACCCCAAGTCCAGCGCCTGCATTCTTTGTGCCGACGTGTTCTTCTCCTTTCTGTTAGAAGTCCTACTACAGTTCTTGGCTCTAGTTTCTGTCCTACGTATGTTAGGTTCTATGTTGTATAAGCAACTACATCTAGTGTCTGTTCTAGATGTGTTTACTTCAAACTCATATATGCAGACGATGTTTACCTTCTCTCTCATGCATCTTGATCTACTGTCTGCTCTAGAGATGATCGGTTCTAGATTATGTATGCAGAAGTTATTTACCTTCTCTTTGTCAAATCGCATGACTTGTTTCATCACTGCTATACTAGTCATGCTTTATCTAGTATTTCTGTTAATAAAATTATTTGGTAAATTGCTCATATTTCCAACAGCAGGCTACTGTCCAGCTTCGTGTACTGGTCGTTCATTTCACTCTTGTATTTCTTTGTCAGTTCGTTTTGTTCTTTTCCCTTTTTTTCTACTTCGTTTCTTTTTTCTTTTATCTTTTTCTTAAATGCGCGGATTTTTAGTTCATGAACTTTTTTTCCAAAATGGATGAACTTTTTAAAATTAGATGAACTGTTTGTCAAATGCAACGAACTTTTTTCAAATTTGATGAATTATTTTTCAAAATTGATGAACTTTTTCAAATTGAATGAACTTTTTTTAAAATTGATGGACTTTTTTTCTTCAAAACTAGTGAACTTTTTTCAAAACCAGTGAACCTTTTTCAAATCCGATGAACTTTTTTTACTTTTGATGAACTTTTTCCAATTTGATTAACTTTTTTCAAATCCGATGAACTTTTTTCATTTTTGATGAACCTTTTCCAAATTGATGAACTTTTTTCAAAATTGAACAAACTGTTTTTCATTAGAAAAAATAAAAATTTTACCAAAAAAAATTCAAATAACTCAAAAATCTTAGTGGTATAGTAAATGGCTGAGTAATAAATACCGTGTTGCATTAGTTCTAAAGCAATTCGTGTTGCTTTTGTTCACTACCGGTACATTGTTGTAGTGGTTAAGCGAAGAAGTTACAGGCAAATGCGGTGCGAGATCTAATCCCCGTTCTGTCAATTTTTTGCGTGCTTTTTTTTCGTGATTGACTCTGTTCCTGGGCCGACTGTAGAATTGGCCCACAAAGGGCTCGCTGTAGGCGCCATTTGCACGTTTCGGGCGCCTAGAGCGCCGAGTAGGAGCTCCCTTCGATCCCTTGTGCCTGAGATCTTATTTTTGCCTCCCATTAGGGCCTTGTCCGCGGCGAGGTGGGCTTCCTTCCTGGGCCAAGTTTGGGGCGAGGTGGGCTGCCTTCTTTCGACCGGAACAGTACAAAGAGATTCCGGAATTAGTACCACCTCGCGTGTATCTTTACCTTTACCTAATAACTAGTACAATGCCCGTGCGTTGCTACGGGTAAAAGCAGAATACCCATGTGTTGCCATCGAATAATAAAAATATGGACACATTGATCAAATTATTCTTCTAACTAGCAAAAGAGCCCGTGCGTTGCAACGGGAAAATAAATCATCGCATGTCCCTAATGCACCATCAGCATTGCTGCTTTTCCTCGTCACTATCGTCGATGGTGGTCAAGTTCTCCGCCTATTCACGACGAATGTGATGAAATCTGAGGTGGTGAGCTTGCTAATAACACTTGTATTGACGAACTTGTAATGATGGTGGGCACCATCCTTGTGTCATCTACACTTGATGCATGCACCATCCTTAATACCGGTTTAAAAGAACTACTCAAATGAGTAACCCACCATTTTTCATGACAACTTTGACAGTCTCATGCTTATCTCAAATATATGTGAGTATATAGTTAAAAAATACCTCTTATGCTCATAAAAATGGCAAAGTAAAAACTGAGGACAAGAACTAAATTCTAGATTATGCAAAGCAATTTAAGATCACATATGTTTCAGATTTAAGAAGAATATGCACCTATGATTTCACTATTAGGGAACATCTAGAACTATGTTCATTAAGTACAAACAACACAATCCATTTAAAGGAGATAAATTTATTACCTTTTACCTTCTACTTTTCAGCTATAAGCATTAATTAGTATTTTGATGCATGTACCATAAAAGGCATGCCCACTATAGCTTAAATTAATTCAAAACCTCATCAAGTTCTGATTTTGATGGTGAGCTCAGTATCTAAGTAGTACTCCCTCCGGTCCTTTTTACTCTGCACATTGGATTTGCCGAAAGTCAAGGTTAGCTAAGTTTGACCAAATTTATATTAGAAATTATTAGCATCTATAATATCTAATAAATATAATATGAAAATATATTCCGAAATGAATCTAATGATATTGGTGTTGTTATGTAAATGTCAATAACTTTTTATATAAACTTGGTCAAAGTTGGATGAGATTAACTTCAGACAAACCTAATATGCGGAGTAAAAAGGACCGGAGGGAGTAGTAAGTAGTGAGTAGTTCATTTGAAGCGACGACAATTTGTGTATTATGGAAGTCTGCATAATATAATCTGACAAAAGAAAAGGACCACACGAAGATTGTACGAACAATCGTATCCAACATATAAACAAATATCTTGATTCTCCATTATGTAACATAAGGAGTGCGGAAATAGTAAGTTTAATCCCAGTTTTACAATTAAGTTAGTGGATTAGACACCCAAGTTCTAGATAAACTTGCATCATTTTCTCTATTCCGTATACATAATTTCCATCTAAGACTTATCTGAGTTTACCTCAACAACATGAAATCACTCTTCCATGGCAAACTCACAAAATTTTTTACACAGCTGTGTATTTGTCTACACATGCTGATATATGAGCACAAGTATGCACTGTGAGATGTGAATGCACACACACTGTACTACATTGTTGAAGTTTCCGCGCCAGTGGACAATTTGTTAGCTCTGCGTTAGATGGTCCTGCGCTCCTATCGTGGCTTCGGATGAAACATATCACGGAGAGTTTTTGCATCTGTGAACTAATTTTCTACCTACCACATTATTGTAGAGGAGAGGTGCACACTTTCTGATTGATTCCGCCGGATCACAAGCTAGCTCTGCATAAATTGATTCCTTCCGGCCGGAAGACACATATCCATCCAGCTGCCTGTCTGCTTGTCCACGGTGGCTCGAAACGTAGTCATGCTCTCGACCTAGATGCTCCCAACGCTCCTCTCCACCCTGTATCTGTATGTACAACACCACCTGCTCCTGCTCCTTTATGAACAGCTCACGCTGAGAGCCTCTCGCGTATCTGATCGGCGGCGGCCGGCCGAGGAGCTAGCGGAGACATATGCGAGCGTTTCCACGAACATGACACGACGGATATGCTGGTGATTGTGAAGACGGGGCAGGTGCTGATGATGAGTAGCAGATGAGAGCAAACTTCGGCCAATCGCTTTGAGCCATCTCAAACCTCCCACACCCCAAACCTCGCCCGAACACCTAGCCCTCGTCATCGCCACGGTTCCCCAACCTCCCTACCTCCACCGCACCTTGCCACCTTCCCAGCCTTCGGATGCCCACATGGCCACATCGTTGTCGTGGTTCCATGCTTCCAGCTGCCGGTGAACCCTCCACCAATGCGCTTTCCCTCGCCGCCCGAGGTTAGTACGGGGAGAACGAAAGAACGAACGGGGGCAGTCGCACACGCGAGCTATCCGGTGTTGGTTTCTCGAGATATCGGAGATCACGATCGGTGAAGGGCATCCGCGTCCGGCGCCGACCGAGGCAAAGCGGTAAGTGCAGAGAGGGATTCAGAGAGTTCGAGTAGGAAAGCGCTTGGGGGGCGCAGTTCATGGGCTGAGGCCCAATCTGGCGCGAGCGGACGCGACAGAGCGTTAGCCCATCAAACCAGCTAGTAGTGTAGGAAATAAATAAATCAGGAATGAAACTTTTTTTACTTGGGGCAAGCTGGGATTATTTAACAGAAGAAAGAATCCACTCTCGTACATGAAACTGTGTCCTAGCTTGGTGGATCGTACAAGTTGTGAAGGCAAGCAGGTTCAGGGTTCGATCCCCAAGTGCAGCCTTTCTTTTTCTCTCCTGATTCTCTTGGGCCACACTGCAGCGGGCTCAGGCCCAAGGGGGAAAAGGGTGGCGGACGAGCCCAGAAGCACGCCTGTGCGTTCCAAAAATTGACGACTGAATTTTGCGACGTGTTCCCTGAATTAATACCACCTCGCATATATATTTTAAATTCAAATTGAAAGCGTAAATTCATGAGAGAAAGCGTATTGTGATGGTGAACCCAGAGACCCAATCCGTGCTTTATTATTAGGGAGAGATTTAAAAATACGGGTAAGCGGTTACATCCAGTTTTCATCATGCAACGACAAATATAAATTCTCTTCCACTTTTTTTCCTTCTCGGCAGTCTTCCTATCTCCTTAAGCAGCCAAATCGCTCGCCACTCTAGAACTTATAACTGGATATATATCATCCATTTATAAATAGTATTAGTATTCTCACTGTAAAGAAATATAAGAGTGTTTAGATCATAGTAATCTAAACACTTATATTTCTTTACAGAGGGAGTATCACTCAACTTCACGCATCCACGTGTCACTATTACAAGGTACACAAAGATTGACAGTCACTATTACAAGGTACACAAAGATTGAAAATTTCATAAGCCTCTTATTTCAGTAATAATAGCATAATCGATGCAAACTTCAATAATAAGCTCATTGTATAGATAGGAGTAGCGGCAGATGCCAAGATGGTGGATTCAGGCATATTGTTGTATACTTTGTAAGGTCCTCGAGAATAATCAATAAAGTGGCCATATGCATCTCCTAGATGCAGAGGCCGGGGGTCATCCTCCTTTTCTAAAAAAAAATAATAAGCTCATTGTATATAGGAAATTTCCATTTATCTTGAATCAAGAATTTGAATAATAAGTTGGATAATCTAATGTTTTCGAAGCTGGGGGATTTGTATAATTAGTATCTTTATTACCAACACAATCATCATGGTTGTGGTCATGGCAGTGATCATCAAGGTCTTCACGGCGCCACCATTCTCCTTCTGTGATGGCGGAGACAAGCCCTGTGCTGCCGGGCGGCGCCCCGAGGCTTGGCTCCTTCACGTTCTTGTAGTGGATTTTACCTTTGCTTAGCACTGTACCAAGTGATTGGCACAGGGCTTGCCCGGTCGTGGCTTGATCCTAGCTCCGCCATCGCCTGCGTCTCCACCAAGTTCAAAGATGGCGCGACGATGGCGAACAACCTATCACCGGCATTTAGGTTTGTCACTTTCATGTTGGCCAACTTCGCCCGGTTTCGATTTCTTGATTCGCGTGATTGCGGTTGCCTCGCTCTCCCTTGAAAACACCACGATGGCCACGATGCCGCCCTGCCCGCCCGCCCGGCTTGGTCGCCATCGCAGGCATCACCTTCCAGTCCAGCCCATGCTAACCAACCGTCTCTCCCACGACCTGCTCCACAACTACTCCTCTCCTGCTTCCATGAAAACGTGAAAGAACGAGGATGTCGCCTAGAGGGGGGGGGGTGAATAGGCGCTTTAAAATAATTACGGCTGAGGCTTGAACAAATGCGGAATAAACCTAGCGGTTAATTTGTCAAGCACAAAACCTAAAACAACTAGGCTCACCTATGTGCACCACAACTTATGCTAAGCAATATAAGCAACTATGTGATAGCAAGATATATGACAAAGAACAATATGACTATCACAAAGTAAAGTGCATAAGTAAAGGGGGCTCGGGTAAGAGATAACCGAGGCACGCGGAGACGACGATGTATCCCGAAGTTCACACCCTTGCGGATGCTAATCTCCGTTTGGAGCGGTGTGGAGGCACAATGCTCCCCAAGAAGCCACTAGGGCCACCGTAATCTCCTCACGCCTCGACAATGCAAGATGTCGTGATTCCACTAAGGGACCCTTGAGGGCGGTCACCGAACCCGTACAAATGGCGACTCTTGGGGGCGGTCACCGAACCCGTACACTTTGGCAACCCTTGGGGGCGGTCACCGGTACCCGTTAAAAAGCTCGGGGCGATCTCCACAACCTAATTGGAGACCCCGACGCTTGCCCGGAGCTTTACACCACAATGATTGAGCTCCGAACACCACCAACCGACTAGGGGGCCCAAGCACCCAAGATAAACAAGCTCAAGGGCACCAAGCACCCAAGAGTAATAAGCTTCTCAACTTGTAACTTCCACGTATCGCGTGGAGAACTCAAACCGATGCACCAATGCAATGGCAAGGGCACACGGAGTGCCCAAGTCCTTCTCTCTCAAATCCCACCAAAGCAACTAATGCTAGGGAGGAAAATGAGAGGAAGAACAAGAAGGAGAACACGAAGAACTCCAAGATCTAGATCCAAGGGGTTCCCCTCACTTAGAGGAGAAAGTGATTGGTGGAAATGTGGATCTAGATCTCCTCTCTTTTCCCCCAAAACTAGCAAGAATCCATGGAGGATTGAGAGATAGCAAGCTCGGAGAAGGTCAACAATGGGGAAGAACACGAGCTCAAAGGATAAGGTTAAATGGGAAGAAGACCCCTTTTATAGGAGGGGAAAATCCAACCGTTACCCCATCGAACATCCCAGACAGAAGCGGTACTACCGCTCAGGGGGTGATACTACCGAGAGCGGTACTACCGCTCCCTACCCAATGAGTACTACTACTGGCGAGGAAGACCGGCCTGGCCCAGAGCGGTACTAGCGGGAGAAGAGCAGTACTACCGCTTGAGCGGTACTACCGCTCCTACTACCGCACCTAGTACCGCAAAACCCGACACGAGAGAACACCGGTCTCGAATCGAGGCGGTAGTAGCGTGAACATTTGCGGTACTACGGCCGAAGCCATAAGCGGTACTACCGCCTGCAGAGCGGTACTATCTGGCTGAGCGGTACTACCGCTTCGAGGAGCGGTACTACATTGAGAGCTTCATGGTACTACACTGTAGACCATGGTACTACATTGGCGCCACCCTTATGCCACAACCACGAAAATAGAGTATACACCAAGGAAAACCAGAACTGCCATAACTTCTTCAAATGAGCTCCGAATTGAGCAAACTCAAGCTTGTTGGATAGAGGAAGACGAGTAGCATCAAAACAGCAGGGGAGGTATGCCTAACAAGAGAGGAGAGAAACCTCCAACAGAGAAGAACCGGCAGAGCCTCCAACATCGAAAACATCATAGAAGATGCAAGTAAACTCCGTTTTCGATGAACTCGAGCTTGTCATGAAAATGACCAAAAGCTCCAAATCTCACAAGGAGAAGAACCAAACAAGAACCAATAAAGATGATGCAAGGATGCAATGGTTTGAGCTCTCTACGAATGATACGATCAAGCAACTCATCGAGAGCCCCCCTTGATAGTACGGCAATCGATCCTATAACCCGGTCTCCCACAACTACCATGAGACCGGTAAAATAGGAAAACCTATCAAGGGCAAACCTTTGCCTTGCACATGGTCCACTTGAGCTAGATGATGACGATCTTGACTCCCTCAAGTTGGACCACCTTTCTTGATTGCGTTGGCTCGATGAAGACTAGTTGATTGCTCCCCCATACTCCACTATGGGCGAGCCTCTCTTCCGCACATCTTCACAAGTCCATTGTCACCACAATGGACGGCAAGCTTCAAGCATTTGATCTCTTCGTGATGCTTCACTAGAACTTGCACACCGCATCCTAACCCCACAAAGAACTCTCACGAAGATCATGGGTTAGTACACAAAGCGTAATTGACAATGCTTACCATACCATGGGATCGCTTGATCCCTCTCGGTACATCTTCTATGCTTTGTGTGTTGATCAACTTGATTCACTCTTTGACTTAGTCTTGATCAACCTTGAATCTTTCCAACTCTCTTCATTTGGATGATGTCTTGAAGGTAAACATGAATGATCACACACTCTTCTTCTTCAAGACATGCTTGCTATAAGCACAACACTCATATGACCAATCTTTGGATAATTCCTTAATAGCACCTTGGTCATCACAAACTCTCCTCGAAACCAACAAATGGACTCCAAGAAAAGCCTATGGACAAACCCTTCAAATATAACTCAAGGCGACCATTAGTCCATAGAGATTGTCATCAATTACCAAAACCAAACATGGGGGCACCGCATGTTCTTTCAAAACGCAATATATTTCATATTCACCAAGAAGCAACAGAAGTTAGATCACTAATTAAATCCTAGTATGATGAACCATTTATGCTGAAATAGCTACAGAGCAACTCGCGTAGATTAAAGTTAAATCTAGCAATATAGTACACTTGACACCGGAGTAAACCCCAGATTAAACAATGTACTATGACTTCAGAAGAATATACATTAATCTACCATATTGCAGGGAAAACAAATCCGGAGCACAAAGTAGAGAGAAACACCTGTAACACACATGCACGATATAACATGACCTAAATGTAATAAAATATAGTTGTATTTTCTAATGGAACAAAATATGTATCTGCGGATGGTACTCAAGATGCTTCTTTTTTTTTGCCTCTCATTATTATTTTTGTTGGAGAAGAAGTTACGTTTGTTACGCACTAAAAGGCACCTGGTAGCATATCATGTCATCAGATAATCCTCTGGACTGTGTTCCTACTTCCTACTGCTTCACTGATTTCTTGTAGTTGCTAGAAAAATGAGATTTGTCAAACAGAAGCTTCCTTCCGCCTGCCACTGACATGCCACCGACGATGTGTGAATATTACGTGAGCAGCTACAACCTTTTTTTATGGATGAGACGATGAGCAGCTACAAACTTGATACCGTTAATGGTAGTCTCATTCTTCCAAAAAAATAGGAAAACAAACTCATACATTTCAACACAGCTCCTTCTTCACATAAACTTCTAGTTTAAATGAAAATACTATTATTTTCGATTAAGGGAGCTTTATTACTTAAAAGGTTTAAGCATTATACCCGGCCCCTTTGCATAAATGGAAATACTAATAGCAACAAAAAAAAACTTAATAAGAAAACTCCGACAATGTGGACCGAGATTGACTTGGTAGTAGATCAAATCACACGCGTTCAATCTTTGCTCAATGAGAACTGAGAAACAACTTTGTAAAAAAACTACCCTACTCCACACTGATCATTGCATGACATCAATATTTCTCTTACAGAACTAAAATTAGACAGCCATGTAAGCTCTAAACATTGTTCTTGATTAAACGGACAAAACATAAAGGAATTGGAAGTCTCACCATCAGTATATAATGTGTCCACGCAATATTTTTGTCCGAACAACCACAATCAATATCCATTACATCCACACTCGCCTCAAGAGGGAGAGTAGACCCGCCTGCACAATAGAGACTATAGAACATTCACATGAAGTGCTAAAAAATGTAATACCAAAATTTAATCTAATGAGGAAGCGAGCCCCGCCGCATCCATGGATGGCCACCAGGAGTCTCGGCGCCGGCGACGTCGACCTGCCGCAAGGGCCCGGACGGGCAACGGCACACGCATCCACCGCTGCACCCTCCCCGCCCACGAGCCATGGTAGGAAGGCTGACGCGACCAGTCGCCAAGAACTCATGGCGCCAGAGGCGGATTTGGGGCGCCGCCGCCACCACCAGCCTCCAGCCTGCACCACCAATGCATCGCCCATCGCGATCGCTGGCATGCGCCGCCGACAGCCCACGTCGGTAGCGCTGCCAGCTGCTGCAACCAGCGCCAAGCGCCGCATCCGGCCAGAGGCGTCCGGCCCTCACAGAAACCCCCACGCGCGGAGACAAGAAGGCCCCGCTGCCGCCAGCGACGAGCGGGCTTCGCCTGCTCGCGCCCCCTGGCGGCCGTGAGGGGGTAGGGAGAGGAGGGGGGACCGGCGGCGGTGCTAGGCTTGCCCCCCGGACGCCTGCGGGAGCGTCGCGGGAGGGAGGAGGGGAGGTTCCGGTTCTTCAGTCCCTTCAAAAGCTCCTTTACAATGGAGTATCAATTTCATAAAGTAAACAACATACTGACCAAAATACATTAAGAAGTAAGTTGTACAAGATTCAGCTTACCTTATGCTTGGAAAGAGCCTTTCCAATCATTTTATTGGTTCATCTGTCTCTAGTAAGGCACAAGACAACTTCCCTCTATTTGTAGTATGTAGAAACGATCCTAGCGTAAGGTTGAGCAAGCAAACAACTCACATATTGCTGGAAATGTTTTAGAAATTATATATTTTAGTAAACATGGCTGACCTGTAAAAAGTTATGGATCTTTCTCAGTTTTGTAGTGCAGAGCTCAACAACCGAAACAAAAAATACATGCTGGGTCGAGACAAGCTGAAACATGGCTTAAAGCACATCAAATGAAACATGGGTGTGGTGTGGTGGGGGGATGGAGTTCGTTGTCACTGCTCGCTGAAGGTTGATAATATAACTGGAATTTCAATCGTCGGAAGCACATAAGCTAATTTCAACCCTTTGTCAAAAGCCAAAATGAAGGCAACCACATCACATCCCATGAGATAGAAGATTAAAGAACTTACCATCAAGATGGAAACCGGGACGGGTTCCCTTTGTCGGATGTTGGTAGACGACGTCAAAATCAAGGCAAGTCACATCACCAAACGGACAACGGTGGCTTGGCCAGTTCACAAACCCATGGTGTCTACTCCTCATCGACTCTCGTTCCTTCGTCGGCATCATGGGTCGGGCATCAACGACAGTCTCCCATTGCTGCTCAGCACGGACTCCAATGTGACAACACCAAAGTTGCAAGTTGTCTTGATTGGACTACAACACAAAAAACATCATTCAAATGGCAGATTATAAATATGCAAGAGAAAATTATATTGCGCTATCGAATATATCAGACAATCTCTGTCTTCTCCATGCTGCACGCAACAAAAAATGCTAGATTTTGGTCGATGCCTTGAGTTAACTGATGCATGGTAAATAGTAGATCGTGATCCAAAATTTGTACATGCCTTGAGTTTGTTTATGCAAATGAAATAGTATTGATCATCTATGAATTTTACAGTATACTTCTTTATGACTACAGGGAGATGAAAGTGCAGTTTGTTTATGTACGTACGAATTTAGGTAAGCTTACAACCGATCGAGTTCAATCAAGTTGCCATTTCCAGCTAAAGCGTAGAGGTTATAGAACATACACCTATTGCATGTTATTCCAGAAAGTGCTTAACGATGCAATACTAAAATTTAATCTAATGAGTGCGCTGATCTCGAACATATCTCTACAACAAACTTTCCTTGCTTACATATATCTATGAAACAACAACTTCACACCAATAAATCAAAAGAAAAATTTGTTCAAATAGGTTGTGGTCAACGTGAGTGAATATAGTCCATTATATCTACTGAAGTCCAAATGCATGGATTGGTTAGTGAGCTTTCAGAGTGAAATAAAGTAGAAATCTAGGACCCTAAATCTTTTTTCGTCGGCCAACACAAACAATCTGAAGACTTAACAGAATAAATGCAAAGAGAAAAAAGGCAAACCTTATTGTGAAATTTTGAAGCAGATGAGCCTCATCAAAGTTTTGTATATTATACTGCCGTTCCATCGCAATATGGCACCCATGCATCAACGAAATGTCGGCCGACGAGCCTCCTAGCCTCCGCCGAGCCAGCTGCATCATCCTACCAAGGAGCCACCGCGCCTGGCAGAGAAAGGCCCCCCAACGCCATGGAAGGGGACACTTCAGTTCTCTTTATTTCCAGTTTATAGTACTGGTCCTGCAAGTTACATCAGGTCAATCTATTTTAGAAAGAAACCAAATATTGTTACTCGGAGAAAGACATTAGTGTAGCTTTGATAGCAATGACAACATACCATGATTCTACCAGGGTCAACGGCTGATAATTATGTGTTTGTTGTATTTGTTGCCTAGCGATGACCCTGTGAGCCGGTGCTTATCTCAATTTGATGGGATCTTGCAGTAGATCTGAGATATTGTGAAATTTGTCAACACGGATGCTGGATCATTAAAAATTAGTTGCACAGATGGATCATTTGTGCTGTGTGTACCTTCCTAGAATAGCTGCCGCTTCAGAAATAGTTGGATTTATGTACCATCGAGTTGCCAGACAGGACTTGAAGGTCAAGTTTCCTGTACAAAAAATTTAACGGGTAATTTCAATTTCTTATCTAAATTGTGCATGATGGATATAAGATGACGGTACGTACTTACATTAAATTCATGTACTGGCATGCCAACAAATAGAACTATAATGGGTTCTTGAGCAGACCACCGTTGTAGCTTGTCTGCATCAAGGCCATCTGCTAATTTTCCCCAAAACATCACAACGGCGGGCATTATGGAAAGATATATCATTGTTTCAGTGGAGAGATAAGAACACGGAATGAAAAATGATAAAAGTTGGCGCACATTTGTGATGTGATTTCTCATATCTGGTCAATCGATCCGCCGCTCGGCGCAAATATTCTTGTGATGCTGGTAACTAATCCAACATTCACAAGTTCAGTAAATTCTAAGTTGTAAGAAGTGGAAAATTATACAATAAAAACAATTCTTAAGAGTTGCTGACCTGACAACAAAACGATTTGTTTAATGCAGCTTTGGTACTGTGTACATTGTAGGTGGTATATCCATACTTGAGAAAGTTTGGTGGCTGAGGCACAATTGGTTCGACGGTAGTTTTTTGGGCAAACACTACTCTTCATGGACGATCTACAGTTTTGTATCTTTCCCTAGCATATTGAACCTGGTAAGCGCCAAGCTTGTAAATTGTTGTTCCTTCAGAGATCCTGTTCTTGAAGAGCTGTACTTGGAAATTTGGAATTGTGCCTTCCATTGTTCCACCCTAGAAAGGAAGTAAATATGTGTATGGTAAACAGGTCACTGCCTTCAGGACCCCAATGTTCTCATATCCTTGTAATGCGGACGGTAAGGATGCCTCAGCTGGAATATCTTGTAACGTCTCAGCAGCATTTCATCCATCTATGAATTTTCAAAATAAATATATGTATAAGAAAACCTGCTCAGCAGAGCAACAAAATTACTGTGATTTAACAGAGACTATTGAACTCATGGCAAAAAAAAAAAAATCTAAACGCATGCATCTCCAATATATATGTTTCTTTCTTTCCAAATCCAGCCAGACCACCCCAGCCGGCACAATCCAGTGCATTTTTTTCTGAAACTGAAAAAATGGAGATGTACTACTTGTCAGCTTACATACACAACAAAACAACGTAAGCATCCTAACTTAACAAATAATAACAGGGCACCAACTACAGCTATGCTAACTATTAGCACCACAACACCAAAGAAAAAGGGAAGAAACTGCCAACATTTATAGCTAGCTATAGGAGAGACCACCATGCTAGAATGCAAATGAAGCCCAAAATGGTTCACTTAGTGTTGTCACATGTGAAGAACACATTACAACATCTAAGAGGGGCAAAGGACAACCTGACATGGTAAGATCAGCAAGTACTTCCGCAGATGCACCCAGCCACAAATTTGAGTATCGCCTTCTCCGATGGTGATCGAGAGTAACGAACAATAAAGTGATTAAGCAAACAAATTACATGTATGTTGTTCTTTAAGTTTCTATAAACAGATGCATGATTTGTTGAACTTGACAGATTCTTGAAATCACCATCTGTGAACACATGAGCTGTGGGAAATTTTGTATTGGTGAGAGCAAGCTAAACCGAACCTAGTTCAACAAACAATTGAGCCATCCAATGCATGTTTCTTGTTCATTTTTACTCAGAATATTGTTGGCATTGCAGACATTCCATTGAACGCATATAATAGCTTTGTGTTACTCAGCAGGCTTGGCTAAAATTCTCTAATGGTAGAAGAGAAAGGAGAGAAGATGACCTCCTGCTTTAGCCAAGGTGAGGGTTCTTGCAGCCGTAGGAAGAATAGAAGATAATGCCGAACAGGGCGAAGCGCCCCTTAGCAGCACTAATGACGCAGACGTGGGCACCGCAGCGGCCGTAGACTGGGAATAAAATGACACAACAACAATAATAACGAGGCATACGATGAGTATAATTTACTACATCTCGCACCTCATTGGAATTTTGAGTTCCCAACTCACTGAATTTGTGGGTTCACATCTCACGTAAGTACATTGAATGAAACTACTTGTGAGTAGGAAGAACAGAGAAAAGTACTTGTTCACATCTCTAATATTAACGGACGGGTGCCTCTCACCTTGGGATTCAGGTTCTTTCCTGGCTAGAGGTTAGTCCTGATCCAAAGCTGAAATTGGAAAACAAACAATGTCAGGTCAAATACACAATAGCAACAGAAGAAGTTTATTTTTTCTGTCCGATGATAATAGCTTTCAGTTTCACAAATGTAGAAACTAAGACATACAAAAATCCAGCTTTCAAAAATTTATGTAATCTAAAAAACATGAAGATATTTCACAAGGAAAAACATGAAGGTACACACAACAACTCATAAAATTCCCCAGACCAACACTAAATAAATGGGCGACTGGCAGAAGTGTGAGCCGTTGAGGCATTAGACAAACCTATTTTGCTATAGCGCAGTATGGATAGCAGTAGCAGGCAGACTTTGCACAGCTGGAACTTGCTTTTCATGGAGGGTGCTTGTGGTACCTGAACCAGCTCCACCCGTTGGAGGATTTGTCGTAGTAAGTGTGATTGACCGCGCGTCAGGAACATCAGGTTCTCCTCCGTGAGCGCCGGTGCTGCTTGGGTCGGTCAAAACAATGAATCAACGAGAATCAAAGCGAACGTCAATCTGAACCCTCGGCTAGCTCGCGTTGCTTCGTCCTTGCAGAACATGGCCTGGAATCCAGGACACTCCCAACTCATCTCGAGTCTTTTGGCAGTGATTCCTTGCGCAGCTCCTTCCTCCACGGGGTCATGTGAGCCCGGGTAGCAGCAGCTTACCCATCAAATGCACGACAGGAGAAGCACACATGTATTTGTATGGCAATTGACGAGACATTCACCAAGATATAACAGAACAGAAATTTTGTAGTTCATATCAAGGAAAAGGGCATGGCTAGAGATTTATTACCGCAATGGGATGGTGTGGTGGACGAAGACATGGGACAGGGGAGGCAAAGCCGTAGCGTCTGTCCAGATGCACGTGGACCACCACAGGACGGTCTGGCTGGATCTGGTTGGAGCAAGCGGCGGAGACCTTCAAGTGCAGCCACCGGCGGCGGCAACCGCCTCACGCCCCTCCTCCTTGAGATGATGTACAGGGAATCAACTACGGCCGGATCTAGAGCGTCGGCAGGTGGGGAGGCCGCGGGAGTCGTGGCACCGATGGAGACCCATGGCGTGGCGTCCTTGTAAGGGAGGCGGTGTCGCGAGAGAGAGGGGTCTTTAGAGAGGCACAGGATCTTGGCGCCGGCGAAGGGTGACTTTTCTCGGATCTCAGCGGCGGCGAAGGGAGCGTCCTCTCCGATCGAGAACGCACGGGCGGCGGCGATGGAATGCGAGTGCGAGGCGGCGGCGATGGGATCTGGTGGTGTGGCGTGGTGGCCTGGAAGGGAACTGATGCGAGTGTGAGCTCGAGGGCACCTGGAGGCCTCGTTCCAAGACGATTTTTTTCGCTGGTTAATCATCGTAGGTTTTTTTTTCGCTGGTTAATCGTTGTAGGTTTTTTTTTCGTCGCTTGTCTCGGGCGCGACCTGAAGAGCGCGGGGGCTGGCAGAGGATTTGGTACGTGGTTTTTTCGGTTCGTGGCGGGTCAGCGTTAGGTGGGAAAAGGTGGAAGGAGGTACCAAAATAGGTACCAAATATAACCGGGTGAGGTGGGACAAAAATAAAACCCGGAACGCGACCTACCAACTGAGACATTAGGAGTTTAGATAAAGAGAATTGGGTTATTGTCGTCCGTCGCGCATATTTACATAAAACCCCCTATAGTTCTCTGGAATCAACCCGCATTACAGGTTTTAGTCAGTCAGAAAAACGTTTCGCATTTACAAACAGGACCCTGTGTTTTCGTCTATTCAACCCGCGATTTGCAGAACGGCGGCGACGGCTGGAGCTTGCGGTGAATGGATCCGTGCACGCACGCGGTGGGGAGAGATTCACATGCGGGCGGTGAGGACGGGGTCGCCGGTGACGACGATTAAAGCCGAAGCGCAACTTCTCGGTGAATTTCGCATCTGGGCTCTGTTAGAAAGGGAACGGGAGATGGGGCGAGAGAAAACGGAGAAAGAAGGGAGACGAGGCGGCGGCTTGTCAGAGCAGACGGTGGCGGGCGGGAGGAGCAGGTGGTGTAGGGTGCACCCACGGCGGTGCTGTCCACGGCGCCATCGGAACGGAGGCGAGCGACTTCGGACATGGTGGCACGATGCAACATGAGAGGAGGAGCACAAAGGTGAGGTGAGGAATAGCGAGGCCGAGGCGGTGCAGCCTCGCCGGTCGGGTCAGGTGCCGGCGTGGTGTCATGGATCGGGCGCGCACATGGGGCGCTTCCCTGACGGCGCGAGGTGGTAGAGAGCGAGGGGATCGATCCATTTTCCTGAGGTAGGGGATCGACCTGCTAGCTTTTTTTTTTTGAGCAACGATCGATCTGCTAGCTAGGTTAAGGTACGCCTGGGCTGGGCTTTAGGACAAATGGGTCAGCCGGTTTAGTTGCTGCTTCTCTCTCTCTCTCTCTCTCTCTCTCTCTCTCTCTCTCTCTCTCTCCTAATTTTCCTATATTTTTTTCTAGATTACTCAAACAAATCCTATCTTGTTTCTATTATTAAATATAAATAGAGAAATATTATAAAAGAGAGAGGCTTAGGAATTATCTTTTGGGAAGGTACTATTTTTCTGCACTCGAAAAAATGTGCTTGTTCAAAGAAAATTGGAAATGGGCAATGCAAGGTTTAAACTCAAACTCATTTAAATTTTTGTGGAGGTTGGTAAAGTGATAAAAGAATCATTGACAAAGTTTGGGGACCAGAATTTATGTACAAAAAGGCATGATATTTTTCTAAAGGCTCAAAAGGAATTAGGAAAAGCAATTGTATAAAATAGAAGTAAGGCTCAAATGATCTTCTGAAAATGTTCATAGTTTTTAACTTGGTGTGAAGTATTTAATGGCATGATGGAATGCAAATGCCAAATATAAAATAAGACAATCATTATAAAATATGCAAGTTAGATGAAGGTATGGAATTTATCGGCTAAAAGATCATAAAGCAGGGCATTAACCTCGGTGCTCCTCCAATAATATTGGATCCCCGTGTCCTAGAATCTCACCACTCCACCGAGTTAAGGCTGAGTTCACGTTGCTTGAACGAAGTGTGTGATTTAATTCATAACCATGCACGGTTCTATCTGGTCTGGTTTCACAATTTTAGGTCATGGAACAAACCATGTATTGGGATGGATAAAGGCGAGGTGTATTATTCATCAATAAAGAGCTTTGTTTAGGCTGAGTTTCTCTTTCGGCCACCTGCTCTTCTTCTATTTCCATTTGTCTTACCAATCTCTTCACCATTTCTTCTGCCAGGTCAATCTCTCTAAGCTATTTTCCGTCCTCGACACGCCAGATGCCCAAGTTGTCGGGTAACTAACAAAAAAATTCAAGAAGAAATAGTTAATATCTTGTAGGTTACTGAATACTCCAGATAGTTAAAAATCTTACTTTCTGATTGGAGTCAACCGGCTCATTCTGAGAAACATCATGAAGCTTCTGAAGATGTCACAATTTGAACTTCATACTCTCAATTTGAAGCTTCAGATCATCCTATTGAGCCAAAAAAGATCATAAATTGCACAAGCTTCTGAAGATGTCACAGTTTGACCTTCATACTCTCTGCACATTCATTTAGGTAAACATGTTAACTTTCATGTAGTGATATTTTGCTTTGGCAGTGTCCATCGTATGATGCTGAGGCCTAGAGATGAACTCTTCCATCATCTTAAAAGAAAAAAGAAGTTTGTTCCCAATAGAATGAAATATTTTTGCCCAGGGTGAAACTACCTGGTCATGAGAATGCCTCAGGTCTGTTGCAGTTTCTGAAACTGCTGCCTGCAGATCAGAGATATCTCGGAAGCTATCTCCTTGGAAGCTCCTGTAAATTTAATCTCCACTGCTGCTGCTGCTACTGAGCTGCGCTACTGATGCGATTGAGTGTGAATTTTTCTTCAGGGTTGTATCAACATGGTAAGAGATCTCACGGCCAGCACTGCCTGAAGGGCTAGCTCCCCTGTTGGCCGACCTGTTTGTATTTGCGAGTGCGTGATCACGCTGCGATGACAGAGATGATTGGCGGAATAATACAGCTGTTGTTCCATTTCTGTCATCCCACTCTGCTGTAGACAAAATAGTTAGTAACACTCTAATACATTTTTTGTTTGTATTCAGGTGATAGGTGTATCAACAATTTTCAGGAACCAAAATCAAATGCAGACTTGAGTATTACCTGAGGGCGCATTGGAAAGGCTTCTGGAGCTAAATGAAGAAACAGTTGAAGAAGATATGGTCTTGGGTATTTCGCAGGGATCAGATGTAGCTGAGTGCACAAATAACAGTTTGCCCTTCAAAACGACGTATGCCGTACAGAAGCTTGGAGTGCATTCAAAGATTTTTGTTGCAGTCTTGCTTCCTTTGAGCTTCCTACAAAGAATCAATGATGGTAACCACATAATTAAGATTGCACTAGGCATTTCTTATCCTATGTTGTACCAAGTAGTTGCATTGCGACCTTCAGTGTTAGGCCGGTAGTTGGGGAATTAAATGAGAAGACAGTGATAATCCTACCAAATGTTTTTCTGACTATATATCATAGTGCTCCAGCTAATCATCCTAGCTACCAGCGAGCGAGGAAGCAACCAAAGAAGAGAAATAGCCTGCCAGCTTGTGCAGCAGCGGAGCAGCTTGAAGACCCATGCGACACTAAAAAGGGAGTGGTGGGTGGGAGGAGGAGGAGTAGAGAATCACCATCAGTCGAAGGACAGCGAAGGAGTTGGTGTCGCAGGCGACGACCCCTGCCAGGCGCAGTGGTCGCGGCCGCCGTCCGAGTCGACGAGCGTGTTAGCGGCGTTGCCGAAGCCCGCCTTGACAGACATTAGCGCCTCCCCGTCTCCTATGCCGCCGCTGCCAACAACCCAAGAACCGCCGCAACGAGGACGGCGCTAAAGCGACCGTCCTTGCCTTCCCTCCGCCGCCTGCGCATTCCTTACGGGATAAAGAAATCTCCTCGTAGGCAGGGGAAGAAGCAGAGTCGTGGTGCCAAGGAAGAGGGAGAAATTGGGGGAGATGGACACGACCTGCTAGCGAAGAGAAAACTGGTGAGATTGACTCCGCGAGCGAACGTGTACGACACCTGGAGCACCAGCACGATGAGCAAAGCGGCTGGTTTGGGAGATAGTGTGCACAGGTGTCGACTGGTTTACAATTGATTGGGTTTGGATTTTCACATAAGAGGTAAATATCTCCGAGTTCATCACATGGACGTGTTAGTGTACGCATGCATTTGTTTTCCGGACATGCACACGTTGCTGGATTTGATGCTATATATTTTTGTTATCAGGTTGGATTTACCTCAGTTTGTGTCCCTCACAAACTCATACTGAAAACTGGATTCCTGCAAAAATCGTGAAAACTGGAAGATTAATACTCCCTCCGTCCCAAAATTATTGTCTTAGATTTGCCTAGATACAGATGTATCTAAAACTAAAACGTGACTTGATACACCCGTATTTAGACAAATCTAAGACAAGAATTTTAGGACGGAGGGAGTATATATATAGCCTGCACGTCGAACAAAAATAAACTGTCTCCAAGCATTGCTGATCCCGGTTCATACGAGTGAATAATAAACCACCGATGCCAAATCTCAATGAAGCTATTGTTCCAGATTAGAAAAAAGGATGCCATGCCCGACGTCCTTAAGACGGACATATTGGAGGTGGTATGGAGGAACTTGGCTACCACCATATACATCATTTTGACTGAAACATTGATGCTACGGAGGAGTAACGACAATTGCATCCAAGTAAAATTACTCTAGAAGTGTCGCATCCTCAACATATTTATTGTCTAAATGACAGTACAATTATTAATCTACTGACATGGTATGCTTTTTCACGTGACATCGACGAAATCTGATATACAAAGTTATACCGAAGTCAAAACAAATATGGTGTGTATAGTAGTACTCTTACTTTAATATCGTTTTTTTGCTTCCTAAATTGTATATATGAAAAACATGATACTAGCGATACATGCATTGGCATTAATTAACTCACTCGGGCTTATTTCAAACTATGTTTAGGGGTACCACAATAAAAATATTAAAAAAGAACATAATAAACAAAAATAACCTACTTTATTAAACAAAGGTAATTATGAAAAAAAAATCTTACCACCATGATTTAAGACATAAATGATTCTATGTATGATAGTCTTAGCTTTAATTTGCGATAATCATCTAATAAGAGATACACAAAATATCATAGTTGGCTAATATCAACTTAGAACTTCAAGCCAAAATGGTCCACAATTCTAAAAATGGGTTGCGGGGAAGAAGTAAAACATTAGTAGCCTTCCTCGCAAAAAAAAAACATTACTAGCCTACAAACAACACATATATTCTGATGTTTATGTGCACTGTACTTAAATTAATTTATGAGTAGCTACGTATGCTCTATTTATGATGCAAAATCTAACCAATTTATTTTATTAATCAACACATTCTAGAAAACTCTCATGAAGGCAATCAATTTGGGTCACAATCTCAGTCATGGATGCCAAGAAAAGAAGAAGGAAAAGAGACAGAGAGCGGGCATGCCTGGACGTTGGACGATGTATACCATATTTTTAATGTCTGATGTTAGTAAATCAGTATGCTATTTTTATTATCAGTATGTTAATCTAAAGATAAGGTTGTTCACCCAATTAATTGACCAGGGTTCATGTTCCATGTTCCGAACTAGCACCCCAAAAATTCTATTATTAACTGATCCAACTTTTTTTCTTGATCAAACTTATCCTCTACCTGGCCAATCTAATTGGGACAATTGGCATTTGCTTCGCAACAAAGCACGTCAACTTCTTTTCTCCCGTTGCAACGCAGGGGGGGGGGGCAGCGACGGCGGCCTCGAACAGGCCGGCCCGCCATGGTTGTGCAACGAGGGATCCGCCAGCATGCGAGGGTGGGGGATGCATGGAAGGGAGGATCCGGCGGTGGTCGCCGCAGCGGGGCTACGCCAAGCTGTGCGTGGGTGCGCTGGACAAAGAAGAGGAGGAGCAACGCTTGGTGGTGTGAGGTAGCAGGAGGAAGATGGAGGCGGAGGAATGGAGATGTTGTTGTAACACCCCGAGACCGACGCTCCAGAAGACTTCCAGCTACTCCGAGATTCGTCGTGTGATTTATTTGTTTGATGCATTCTTCATTGCATCATTTGCTTTGCATCATGATCATCATGCCTTGGCTTGCATATTTAAGTTTTATTGCGTGTTCTTGTGTGAACCCCTCTTCTTCTTATCTCCACCTCATCTTTTCACCATGCACCATCACCTTCTCCTTCCTCTTCTTTTACTCCTTTATGCAAGTGCCATTTCTCCCTTCTCCATTAATGTTCATCCTCTCCCTGTTAATCTTGCTCCTTGCCCTAAACCTCTCTGCCAAAGATATCCTTATTTGAAGTTGTTTTGGTCAGGTTCAAAAATGACACAAGTTTGAAAATATTTCAAACTTGTCTTATTCTACCTTTAAAATGCCCAATGCAATTTATTAAAATAGTGGATAATTCCAGGAGTTGGAGAATATTTTCTTTATCCTCTAACTCCTCTTCTTTTTCCTGAGTTTTCTGTTTTCATTTCTGTTTTTTTAAAAGGAAAAGCAGCCAGCAGCAGCCCCCCACAGGCCTCGGCCTCCCAGGCCGGCCCAGCTAGCACCGCTCAACCGCGCCCAGCCGGCCCCAGCTCCTAACCCTAGCCCGACCGCAACCTCTCTCCACTCCTCTCCCATCGATCCCCATCTTCCCCGTGCGGCGCGCGCTCGATCCCATCTCTCCTCCTCTGCGCAGCATCTCTCTCCTCCTCTTTCCTCACGCCGCCACCACGCGCATGCCTCGCACTGGCTTCCTCTCTCTAGCGCTCGCCCTCCACCGAGCTCCCTGCGCCCGATCTCTCGCGACCTCCTCTCCTCTCGGTCCCTCGCCTCCTGCCGTCCAAGCGTGCGCTCGCTGCCACCGCCGTCTCTGTCTGGCGGCCACCGGTGCGCCCGCCGCCATCTTCCGCGGCGCCCGACCCGGCAGCGTCAGCGCCGCCGCTGGCTGTGCTCCTTCGCGCGCGCCGCCACCTCTGACCACGACTCCGGCGACCCTTCGTCGCCTGCGTCCGTGCCCGCTTCCTCCCGCTGCTGCTCTGCACCGCTCTGCCTCCACCTCGCCCTTCCTTCTCCCCCGCGTCGCCATCGCCTCCCTCCGCCGTTCGCCTCCTGCAGTCCGAGCGCCGCCCTGCGTGACCCCGCCGGCCGGATCTGCTGGAGCTCGCGTCCCCTGCGCCTCAAGTTCCTCCTGCCGGAGCAGCGCCCGCTCCTCTGCTGCGGGTCCTCGGTGTCCCCAGCTCGCCAGCAGCATCGCCCCGCAGCCCTGCTTCGCGCCCAAGCCGCCATCCGCTCATCGCCACCACGGGTCACCAGGACCGCCAAGCATCTTCTCTGTGATTTTTGCCAAGTACCACAAATACGGGTTGCTCTACCGTCGTCTCCGGAAACGTCAAGTACCCCTTCGGATTCGTCAAGACCCTCATGCACGACTACTCCCGGTGATGCGTCAAGTACCTCTACCGTCGACCCCGTGGGCGTCAAGTTCATCTACGAAAATGTGTACCACTACCATCGTCGCGAACCGCTTCCGAAACGAGTACCACTACCGTCGCCACGAGAACAACTACTTCCCACGACGACCCGTGAACGACTACTTCCACTACCGTCGCCGTGTACCACTACGTCCACTACCGTTGCGTGTACAACTACTTCCACTACATCGCGAGAACATCTACTTCCCTCTACGGAACTCGACCCGCTCCGGAGATGCACGCTTCGAAGGTATAACCCCGAGACGCCGTCCGTGGACCGAATGCATGTGTTGAATGAGATGCACTGTTTGCACCGTGTCCGAATTGTCACGCGTTTCCTTGCCACTAATCCGTGGGAACCCGGTTGCCGGGATCATTCCACCATCTTTCGCATGTTCCGCACGCTCCCGTCACCTTTCTTTTGCACCGACATCTCGAGGAGTTGTCGGATCACCGATATGTTGCCGTGGCATCATTTCGGATTTCGCCGCCGTGGCACCCTTTTCGTTTCGCCGCCGTGGCACCCTTTTTGTTCCGCCATGGCTACAAATGATTCATATCATGCTCATGTCAACATTTTCCTATAAATTGCATAAAACTTGTGCATGTCATCCGCATCATGATAACAACAATTAAAATATTTAAAACTTGTTGTTGCATTAAATTGCTAAATGACATGTGGGGATTTTCCGGAAGTGTTGTTTGTGTTTCCGGCCTCACTTAAACTTGCCTAAATTGTTAGTTTAATTATGCTTCACCTCTTGCCATGTTTAACAACATTTAATATTGTTGGTTAGCCTTATCGAGAGAGAACTAAATAATTGATGGGGTGTTTCGTCAATATGCAACTCCGTTGCATATTGAGCTCCACTTAATTTGTAAGATAGTTTGTTGCACTTTGCCATGCCATGCCTCATTAAACCGGACATGCATCATACTTGTTTGTGCATCATGACATGTTTATGCTTGTGTGTTTACCATATTGTTTGCTTCTTTCCGGGTTTGCTTCTATCGTTAGCCGGTTTCGTCCGGAGTTGTGAGGATTTGTTCGACTTGACCGTTTGTCTTCGTCATGGACTCGTTCTTCTTCCTTGCGGGATTTCAGGCAAGATGATCATACCCTCGAAATCACTACTATCTTTGCTATGCTAGTTTGCTCGCTCTTTTGCTATGCCAATGCTACGATGCCTACCATTTGCTTGTCAGCCTCCCAAATTGCCATGTCAAACCTCTAACCTTTGACACCATTCCTAGCAAACCGTTGTTTGGCTATGTTACCGCTTTGCTCAGCCCCTCTTATAGCGTTGTTAGTTGCAGGTGAAGATTGAAGTTTGTTCCTCGTTGGAACATGGAGATGTTGTTCCTTGTTGGAACATGTTTACTTGTTGGGATATCACAATATCTCTTATATTATTAATGCATCTATATATTTGGTAAAGGGTGGAAGGCTCGGCCTTATGCCTGGTGTTTTGTTCCACTCTTGCCGCCCTAGTTTCCGTCATACCGGTGTTATGTTCCCGGATTTTGCGTTCCTTACGCGGTCGGGTGATTTATGGGACCCCCCTGACAGTTCGCTTTGAATAAAACTTGTCCAAAGAAGGCCCAACATTGCCTTTTACCATTTGCCTCACCTAGCCCTTTTTCCCTTGGGTTTCCGGAGCCCAAGGGTCATCTTTATTACCCCGGGCGGTGCTCGTTGTGAGTGTTGGTCCAAACCGTCACCGCCGGGGTACCGGGGGCAACTCTGGGCTGGCCTACCGGAAGTTTGGACAATCCGGTGTGCCCTGAGAACGAGATATGTGCAGCTCCTATCAGGATTTGTCGGCACATTCGGGCGGCTTTGCTGGTCTTGTTTTACCATTGTCGAAATGTCTTGATGTACCGGATACCGAGTCGATCGGAGTGTCTTGGGTGAAGGTTTATTCCTTCGATGATCGCGAGAGCTTGTCATGGGCTAAGTTGGGACACCCTGCGCAGGTATAAACTTTCGAGAGCCGTGCCCGCGGTTATGTGGCAGATGGGAATTTGTTAATGTCCGGTTGTAGAAAACCGAAGTTGACCTTAATTAAAATACATCAACCGTGTGTGTTACCGTGATGGTCTCTTTCCGTGAGTCCGGAAGTGAACACGGTGTTGGAGTTATGCTTGACGTAGGTTGCTATAGGATCACTTCTTGATCATACTTTTATCGACCGTGCTTTGCCTTCTCTTCTCGCTCTCATTTGCGTATGTTAGCCACCATATATGCTAGTCGCTTGCTGCAGCTCCACCTCATGCCTTTACCTTACCCATAAGCTTAAATAGTCTTGATCTCGTGGGTGCGAGATTGCTGAGTCCTCGTGGCTCACGGATACTTCAAAACCAGTTTGCGGTGCCTATGTTACCGAAAGCGGTGGCGCAACCAAGCTCATGGAGGAGCTCGATGAAGATCTTGCCCTTTTTGTTGTTTCGTTCTAGTTGATCAAGAGTGGAGCCCGGTTGGGGTCGATCGGGGACCTTTGTCGCATTTGGGGTTCTTCTTTTATTCTGGTTTCGTAGTCGGACCTTGATTGTATCTGGATGATGTAATGCTTTATTCTTGTAATCGTGTGAAGTGGCGATTGTAAGCCAACTATGTATCTTTTCCCCTTATGTATTAAATGGGTTGTGTGAAGATTACCTCACTTGCGACATTGCTTTCAATGCGGTTATGCCTCTAAGTCGTGCTTCGACACGTGGGAGATATAGCCGCATCGAGGCGCTACAAGTTGGTAATCGAGCCATCCCGACCTTAGGAGCCCCTTTGCTTGATCGCTTTTAGTGGCGAGTTGTGTCTAGAAAAATGTTTTGAGTCATTTAGGATTATATATATCGGAGAGTTTAGGAAGTCTTTTTACTCCCGGTCCTTCGACCTTACGGTGAGGTATCCCGACGTAGAGTTTTGACTCTTCTCTTCTCAAATTTCACTAATTTTTTTTAAGATCACGCTGGTATCTTAGAATCGTTCGATGGTTTTATGATGACAACATTGTCTTGGTTGCCTCGACATTTAGGGGTTGTGGCGGTGTCCGGGAGTTGAGCTCCGAGGTGTTGTCGTCATAATTTTATCGTTGCATTTCGAATACCGAGTTTAGTCGCCGACATCGAAAATCTCTTTTATGCAGTTGTTGGTGAGATAACCCGCTAACTTGATCTTGTGGTGAGTACGGAGTATTGCCATGACTCGTATAACGGATGCTTTTTCGAAGGTTGAGGTAGACGATTTCCGAAGGTTTCTTGGTTATGTGTTGAAGGATGGATACAGCTGGATGTAGGGATTGTTAGTTTGGGTGAGATATATTGCTCCCCTGTATCCCCAACACCAGATTGCATAACCGAAAGTTTCGGAGTTTTATAGGTGGGAATTCAAGTAGCTCTTAGGATATCTTTCCGACGGATGTATGATATGAAATTGGGGTTCGACGTCTAGTGGTCCGCCTATTCACGGTTGGTTTTACTGATGGTCTCGTTGTGTCTTAAAGAGTCCTTGGCTATGCCGACTGGGACGCTTCGTATGTCATGTGCACTGCCTTGTACATGATGGTGCTGTACGATTGAGCCCGTGTAGGCCCCACCACGAAAACTTCGGACGAAATCTCTATCATATGTTTGTTCCGGCTTATTCTGCAAGCCAGTCCTTGTTTTTGTTTTGAGTTGTGGTATTCGAGTTGCTTCAATGTCAAGTGTTGATTCCATACCTTTCCGAAATGGTGTTCTCATACTCCGATGTGAATACCAATCCTTCTCGACAATCGAGATTGTCTTGTCAATCCTTTTCAACCGGCGTGTTTCTCTTCAAGTGGATCCGATCACTTCAACATCAGCAAGACCAATTATCATTTCTTCTCAACGGTGTTTGTTTCATCCGTCTCCAAGTTGCCTTTGTTTTTCCCGCCCACCCACCCTTTTTCCTCACGGACTAAGATTTCTTTACCAAGTATCCTTTTATTTTTGTGAAGTTTCTCCATTCTTTTCCGTCAATGTTCTTACCCGGTGGTTCTCAAGAAGATGTTCTACTAGTTCGTCATTCCTCATTCCTTTCTCTTCTCCGGTGGATTCAAGTCAAGTTTTGTTGATCATACCTTTTTCCTCATTTCAATGTCTTCTCTTACCGGTGCACCTCTTAATCATTCTACTTCTCGCTAATTGTTATTCCGGAGTGCTCAAGATATCTTGAAGATTTGTGTTTCCATTCTTAATCCGTTCAAGCCATTTGGAGATTGTTATCTCATTCAAGCCATTTAATTCAACCGGTGCAATATTTTTTTTTAAATCTTTTCAACGTTGTTCTTTTGAGTGGGCCCTAACCCACAGGTCTTTTCCCAGGATCTTACCTGACTCTTGTAATTCCCCCGGAGTTATTCTAAATTCTTTTCAAGTGTGATGTAAGAATGGATTCCATCAGTCACATGCTTTTCTCCAAGATCTTTCAAATTCTTTTCATAGTTGGCTCAACCTCTTCGCTTTTGATTCTTCCGATGTGCCTCAATAATTCTTGGTGGTGTTTCTCGTTGTCATTCTCATCATTTGAAGACCGAAGAAGAGTTTCTCTTTAATCTTGCTCTATTCTCTTCAAGATTCATGGTGCTAGCTTGTTGCCATCCTCTCATAATTGTTTTCGATTGTGAGAATCTTTTCACCCATCCGGAGCATTTTAGGAGTCTTTTCAGTTTCATTCTTTGAAGCCCATCATCTCGGTGTTATTCATTCAAGCTTTCAGCTCGCGTTCTCCAAATCATACCGGTGCATCATTCAAGTATTCTCTAATCAGCTCGCGATCCATTCGTTCATTGGTATTTAAATCCCCTCAAGTATCTTCATTCGTTTTCCAATTCTCCCTGGTGAATTGTGCCTTTGCTACTTTCATTTTCAATTCTTACGGTGGTTCTTTCAACATTCCTCTTCAGTTGTTATCATATTAATTAATTCGTTCTTTCCGAATCCTACCGGTGGTTCGTTGAAGACCTTCTCAAGTTTTGCACTATATCTTTTTAATCGTTTCTACGAGAATAAGTAGTATGCCAAATCCGTTGATTGTCATCAATTTAATTGGTGAAGGATAGGCATAGCATAATTCTTATTCTTGTTTCATCCAAGTGATCTAGTTTCTTCTTTCCATCGTGGTTCATCATATCACATTCTCGGTTCGAGATGCTTCATCTATTCTTTTTCCGGAGTTCCAAGTTTTCCATTTTATCTCGTCGCGAAGCTCCATCTAAATCATTGCAAGGCTTCACCTTGTGTTTTCAACTTCTCTTTCTTTTCATCATCCTTCTATTACCGGAGTTCTTCATGGAGACTCTACATGGTGGTTCGTCAAGGAAACTTTACATTGTTCAATTGTTCTTCAAGATTTCTCTTGAAGTTATGATCCGCCAAGCTTTACTCTAAAATAAACACGGTGCTCAACACATGTTTTGTTTTGAGGAGCTCAAGTATTCTTATTCTTGCATTTCGAAGTGCAATTCTTTCTACCTTATCTCTTGAGATGGTGTTATGTCACTCTTGGCAATTTTTCCTTCATGTTTCATGATTCATATGTTGTCAAGAATGAGGCATTTTAAATCCATCAATCCCTTTGTTGGAGTTATCTTGGGTTATATTTCACCTAAAGCTTTCCCTAAGGATTGTTGCTATTTATGGTGCTTATAAATGACCCAAGTTCTTCTTTATCCTCCGGTGATATAGCTTTCGTCTCCTTGTTCGTATCAATGAAATTCTTTTCCGTGCTTGGCAGGTTGTCACCTCATAATTTGAGATACATTCCTTAAGACCACATCGAGCTTATTCTTTTCGTTGTTGGTTTTTCCAACAACTCCGTTCTAATCTACTTGAAAGGGTGCTTTCCAAGCTCATTCGTGGCAGAAGTTGGCATTTCCTTCTCCGTTCTCTTATTCCGATGATCTACTATTCATCCGTCCGGAGGCATTGTGAAGTTGCTCCTTCGTCCAATAGTCTCGCTTTTGCCAAGATCATGTTCCTTTTCCTTGGTTATCCATTTAACCGAGTGTTGTATCTATCGTTCCTCTTTTAACCGGAGTCTCATCCAAGTGCATTCATTTTGCCAAGTTCAAATTCTATTCCTCCATTTCCAACCGGAGTGTTGTATCATCTCCTCAATATAATCTCATCCTATCAAGTTTTCCTTCTTCTTTCAATCGAGTGCTGCCCAATTCTTCCCTCTCATCTTGTTTTAACCGGAGTGGTTTCGAATTCTATCTTGTCCATTAAACTCTTGATTTATGTCTTTGCAACCTTCAAGTTCTCGTTGTACTCCTTGTTTCTCTTTTCTACGGGATTGTTTGTAATCTCGTTCATCTCTGTTGTAATCTTTCTTTTAAATTGCTCAACCTCTCAAGGTTCATAGTTTCACTCGTGGTCGAAGAAGCAACTTAGTTTTACCTCTCCTCTCTTCCTCTTCTGTTTCTCTCCGGTGCCATCCTAGATCTCGGGACGAGATCCTCTCATAGTGGTGGAGTGTTGTAACACCCCGAGACCGACGCTCCAGAAGACTTCCAGCTACTCCGAGATTCGTCGTGTGATTTATTTGTTTGATGCATTCTTCATTGCATCATTTGCTTTGCATCATGATCATCATGCCTTGGCTTGCATATTTAAGTTTTATTGCGTGTTCTTGTGTGAACCCCTCTTCTTCTTATCTCCACCTCATCTTTTCACCATGCACCATCACCTTCTCCTTCCTCTTCTTTTACTCCTTTATGCAAGTGCCATTTCTCCCTTCTCCATTAATGTTCATCCTCTCCCTGTTAATCTTGCTCCTTGCCCTAAACCTCTCTGCCAAAGATATCCTTATTTGAAGTTGTTTTGGTCAGGTTCAAAAATGACACAAGTTTGAAAATATTTAAAACTTGTCTTATTTTTCTACCTTTAAAAATGCCCAATGCAATTTATTAAAATAGTGGATAATTCCAGGAGTTGGAGAATATTTTCTTTATCCTCTAACTCCTCTTCTTTTTCCCTGAGTTTTCTGTTTTCATTTCTGTTTTTTTAAAAGGAAAAGCAGCCAGCGCAGCCACCCCCCTGGGCCTCGGCCTCCCAGGCCGGCCCAGCTAGCACCGCTCCAACCGCGGCCCAGCCGGCCCCAGCTCCTAACCCTAGCCCGACCGCAACCTCTCTCCACTCCCTCTCCCATCGATCCCCATCTTCCCCCGTGCAGCGCCGCGCTCGATCCCATCTCTCCCTCCTCTGCGCTCGCATCTCTCTCCCTCCTCTTTCCTCACGCCGCCACCACGCGCATGCCTCGCACCGGGCTTCCTCTCTCTAGCGCTCGCTCCTCCGAGCTCCCTGCGCCCGATCGATCGCGACCTCCTCTCCTCTCGGTCCCTCGCCTCCTGCCGTCCGGCGTGCCGCTCGCTGCCACCGCCGTCTCCGTCTGGCCGGCCACCGTGCGCCCCAGCCGCCATCTTCCGCTGGCGCCGACCCGGCGCGTCCAGCGCCGCCGCCGGTTGTGCTCCTTCGCGCGCCGCCCACCTCGACCACGACTCCGGCGACCCTTCGTCGCTGCGTCCGTGCTCCGCTTCCTCCGCTGCTGCTCGCACCGCTCTGCCTCCACCTCGCCCTTCCTTCTCCCCGCGTCGCCATCGCCTCCCTCCGCCGTTCGCCTCTGCAGGTCCGAAGCGCCGCCTGCGTGACCCGCCCGGCGGATCTGCTGGAGCTCGCGTCCCCTCGCCTCAAGTTCCTCCTGCGGAGCAGCGCCGCGCTCTGCTGCGGGTCCTCGGTGTCCCCAGCTCGCCAGCAGCATCGCCCCGCAGCCCTGCTTCGCGCCCAAGCCGCCATCCGCTCATCGCCACCACGGGTCACCAGGACCGCCAAGCATCTTCTCTGTGATTTTTGCCAAGTACCACAAATACGGGTTGCTCTACCGTCGTCTCCGGAAACGTCAAGTACCCCTTCGGATTCGTCAAGACCCTCATGCACGACTACTCCCGGTGATGCGTCAAGTACCTCTACCGTCGACCCTGTGGGCGTCAAGTTCATCTACGAAAATGTGTACCACTACCATCGTCGCGAACCGCTTCTGAAACGAGTACCACTACCGTCGCCACGAGAACAACTACTTCCCACGACGACCCGTGAATGACTACTTCCACTACCGTCGCCGTGTACCACTACGTCCACTACCGTTGCGTGTACAACTACTTCCACTACATCGCGAGAACATCTACTTCCCTCTACGGAACTCGACCCGCTCCGGAGATGCACGCTTCGAAGGTATAACCCCGAGACGCCGTCCGTGGACCGAATGCATGTGTTGAATGAGATGCACTGTTTGCACCGTGTCCGAATTGTCACGCGTTTCCTTGCCACTAATCCGTGGGAACCCGGTTGCCGGGATCATTCCACCATCTTTCGCATGTTCCGCACGCTCCCGTCACCTTTCTTTTGCACCGACATCTCGAGGAGTTGTCGGATCACCGATATGTTGCCGTGGCATCATTTCGGATTTCGCCGCCGTGGCACCCTTTTCGTTTCGCCGCCGTGGCACCCTTTTTGTTCCGCCATGGCTACAAATGCTTCATATCATGCTCATATCAACATTTTCCTAAAAATTGCATAAAACTTGTGCATGTCATCCGCATCATGATAACAACAATTAAAATATTTAAAACTTGTTGTTGCATTAAATTGCTAAATGACATGTGGGGATTTTCCGGAAGTGTTGTTTGTGTTTCCGGCCTCACTTAAACTTGCCTAAATTGTTAGTTTAATTATGCTTCACCTCTTGCCATGTTTAACAACATTTAATATTGTTGGTTAGCCTTACCGAGAGAGAACTAAATAATTGATGGGGTGTTTCGTCAATATGCAACTCCGTTGCATATTGAGCTCCACTTAATTTGTAAGATAGTTTGTTGCACTTTGCCATGCCATGCCTCATTAAACCGGACATGCATCATACTTGTTTGTGCATCATGACATGTTTATGCTTGTGTTTACCATATTTTTTGCTTCTTTCCGGGTTTGCTTCTATCGTTAGCTTCGGTTTCGTCCCGGAGTTGTGAGGATTTGTTCGACTTCGACCGTTTGTCTTCTTCATGGACTCGTTCTTCTTCCTTGCGGGATTTCAGGCAAGATGATCATACCCTCGAAATCACTACTATCTTTGCTATGCTAGTTTGCTCGCTCTTTTGCTATGCCAATGCTACGATGCCTACCATTTGCTTGTCAGCCTCCCAAATTGCCATGTCAAACCTCTAACCTTTGACACCATTCCTAGCAAACCGTTGTTTGGCTATGTTACCGCTTTGCTCAGCCCCTCTTATAGCGTTGTTAGTTGCAGGTGAAGATTGAAGTTTGTTCCTCGTTGGAACATGGAGATGTTGTTCCTTGTTGGAACATGTTTACTTGTTGGGATATCACAATATCTCTTATATTATTAATGCATCTATATATTTGGTAAAGGGTGGAAGGCTCGGCCTTATGCCTGGTGTTTTGTTCCACTCTTGCCGCCCTAGTTTCCGTCATACCGGTGTTATGTTCCCGGATTTTGCGTTCCTTACGCGGTCGGGTGATTTATGGGACCCCCCTGACAGTTCGCTTTGAATAAAACTTGTCCAGCAAGGCCCAACATTGCCTTTTACCATTTGCCTCACCTAGCCCTTTTTCCTTGGGTTTCCGGAGCCCAAGGGTCATCTTTATTTACCCCCCCGGGCCAGTGCTCGTTGTGAGTGTTGGTCCAAACCGTCAGCCGCCGGTGGCCACTGGGGCAACTCTGGGCTGGCCTACCGGAAGTTTGGACAATCCGGTGTGCCCTGAGAACGAGATATGTGCAGCTCCTATCAGGATTTGTCGGCACATTCGGGCGGCTTTGCTGGTCTTGTTTTACCATTGTCGAAATGTCTTGATGTACCGGGATACCGAGTCTGATCGGAGTGTCTTGGGTGAAGGTTTATTCCTTCGATGATCGCGAGAGCTTGTCATGGGCTAAGTTGGGACACCCCTGCAGGGTATAAACTTTCGAGAGCCGTGCCCGCGGTTATGTGGCAGATGTGAATTTGTTAATGTCCGGTTGTAGAAAACCCGAAGTTGACCTTAATTAAAATACATCAACCGTGTGTGTTACCGTGATGGTCTCTTTCCGGTGAGTCGTGGAAGTGAACACGGTGTTGGAGTTATGCTTGACGCAGGTTGCTATAGGATCACTTCTTGATCATACTTTTATCGACCGTGCTTTGCCTTCTCTTCTCGCTCTCATTTGCGTATGTTAGCCACCATATATGCTAGTCACTTGCTGCAGCTCCACCTCATGCCTTTACCTTACCCATAAGCTTAAATAGTCTTGATCTCGTGGGTGCGAGATTGCTGAGTCCTCGTGGCTCACCAGATACTTCCAAAACCAGTTTGCAGGTGCCTATGTTACCGAAAGCGGTGGCGCAACCAAGCTCAAGGAGGAGCTCGATGAAGATCTTGCCCTTTTGTTGTTTCGTTCTAGTTGATCGAAGAGTGGAGCCCAGTTGGGGTCGATCGGGGACCTTTGTCGCATTTGGGGTTCTTCTTTTATTCTGGTTCCGTAGTCGGACCTTGATTGTATCTGGATGATGTAATGCTTTATTCTTGTAATCGTGTGAAGTGGCGATTGTAAGCCAACTATGTATCTTTTCCCCTTATGTATTAAATGGGTTGTGTGAAGATTACCTCACTTACGACATTGCTTTCAATGCGGTTATGCCTCTAAGTCGTGCTTCGACACGTGGGAGATATAGCCGCATCGAGGGCGTTACAAGTTGGTAATTAGAGCCATCCCCGACCTTAGGAGCCCCACTGCTTGATCGTTTTTAGTGGCTGAGTTGTGTCTAGAAAAATGTTTTGAGTCATTTAGGATTATATATATCGGAGAGTTTAGGAATTCTTTTTACTCCCCAGTCCCTTCGACCTTCTGGTGAGGTATCCTGACGTAGAGTTTTGACTCTTCTCTTCTCAAATTTCACTAAAAATTTTTTAGGATCACGCGGGTATCTTAGAATCGTTCCGATGGTTTTATGATGACAACATTGTCTTGGTTGCCTCCTGACATTTAGGGGTTGTGGCAGTGTCCCGGGGAGTTGAGCTCCGAGGTGTTGTCGTCATAATTTTATCGTTGCAGTTCTGGAATACCTGAGTTTAGTACGCCGACATCGAAAATCTCTTTTATGCAGTTGTTGGTGAGATAACCCGCTAACCCAAAGATCTTGTGGTGAGTACGGAGTATTGCCATGACTCGTATAACGGATGCTTTTGAAGGTTGAGGTAGACGATTTCGAAGGTTTCTTGGTTATGTGTTGAAGGATGGATACAATTGGATGTAGGGATTGTTAGTTTGGGTGAGATATATTGCTCCCTGTATCCCCAACACCAGATTGCATAACCGAAAGTTTCGGAGTTTTATAGGTGGGAATTCAAGTAGCTCTTAGGATATCTTTCCGACGGATGTATGATATGAAATTGGGGTTCGACGTCTAGTGGTCCGCCTATTCACGGTTGGTTTTACTGATGGTCTCGTTGTGTCTTAAAGAGTCCTTGGCTATGCCGACTGGGACGCTTCGTATGTCATGTGCCTTGCCTTGTACATGATGGTGCTGTCTGATTGAGCCCGTGTAGGCCCCACCACCAAAAACTTCGGACGAAATCTCTATCATATGTTTGTTCCGCTTATTCTGCAAGCCAGTCCTTGTTTTTGTTTTGAGTTGTGGTATTCGAGTTGCTTCGATGTCAAGTGTTGATTCCATACCTTTCCGAAATGGTGTTCTCATACTCCGATGTGAATACCAATCCTTCTCGACAATCGAGATTGTCTTGTCAATCCTTTTCAACCGGCGTGTTTCTCTTCAAGTGGATCCGATCACTTCAACATCAGCAAGACCAATTATCATTTCTTCTCAACGGTGTTTGTTTCATCCGTCTCCAAGTTGCCTTTGTTTTTTCCCGCCCACCCACCCTTTTTCCTCAAGGACTAAGATTTCTTTACCAAGTATCCTTTTATTTTTGTGAAGTTTCTCCATTCTTTTCCGTCAATGTTCTTACCCGGTGGTTCTCAAGAAGATGTTCTACTAGTTCGTCATTCCTCATTCCTTTCTCTTCTCCGGTGGATTCAAGTCAAGTTTTGTTGATCATACCTTTTTCGTCATTTCAATGTCTTCTCTTACCAGTGCACCTCTTAATCATTCTACTTCTCGCTAATTGTTATTCCGGAGTGCTCAAGATATCTTGAAGATTTGTGTTTCCATTCTTAATCCGTTCAAGCCATTTGGAGATTGTTATCTCATTCAAGCCATTTAATTCAACCGGTGCAATATTTTTTTTTAAATCTTTTCAACGGTGTTCTTTTGAGTGGGCCCTAACCCACAGGTCTTTTCCCAGGATCTTACCTGACTCTTCTAATTCCCCCGGAGTTATTCTAAATTCTTTTCAAGTGTGATGTAAGAATGGATTCCATCAGTCACATGCTTTTCTCCAAGATCTTTCAAATTCTTTTCATAGTTGGCTCAACCTCTTCGCTTTTGATTCTTCCGATGTGCCTCAATAATTCTTGGTGGTGTTTCTCGTTGTCATTCTCATCATTTGAAGACCGAAGAAGAGTTTCTCTTTAATCTTGCTCTATTCTCTTCAAGATTCATGGTGCTAGCTTGTTGCCATCCTCTCATAATTGTTTTCGATTGTGAGAATCTTTTTCACCCATCCGGAGCATTTTAGGAGTCTTTTCAGTTTCATTCTTTGAAGCCCATCATCTCAGTATTATTCATTCAAGCTTTCAGCTCGCGTTCTCCAAATCATACCGGTGCATCATTCAAGTATTCTCTAATCAGCTCGCGATCCATTCGTTCATTGGTATTTAAATCCCCTCAAGTATCTTCATTCGTTTTCCAATTCTCCCCGGTGAATTGTGCCTTTGCTACTTTCATTTTCAATTCTTACGGTGGTTCTTTCAACATTCCTCTTCGGTTGTTATCATATTAATTAATTCGTTCTTTCCGAATCCTACCGGTGGTTCGTTGAAGACCTTCTCAAGTTTTGCACTATATCTTTTTAATCGTTTCTACGAGAATAAGTAGTATGCCAAATCCGTTGATTGACATCAATTTAATTGGTGAAGGATAGGCATAGCATAATTCTTATTCTTGTTTCATCCAAGTGATCTAGTTTCTTCTTTCCATCGTGGTTCATCATATCACATTCTCGGTTCGAGATGCTTCATCTATTCTTTTTCCGGAGTTCCAAGTTTTCCGTTTTATCTCGTCGCGAAGCTCCATCTAAATCATTGCAAGGCTTCACCTTGTGTTTTCAACTTCTCTTTCTTTTCATCATCCTTCTATTACCGGAGTTCTTCATGGAGACTCTACATGGTGGTTCGTCAAGGAAACTTTACATTGTTCAATTGTTCTTCAAGATTTCTCTTGAAGTTATGATCCGCCAAGCTTTACTCTAAAATAAACATGGTGCTCAACACATGTTTTGTTTTGAGGAGCTCAAGTATTCTTCTTCTTGCATTTCGAAGTGCAATTCTTTCTACCTTATCTCTTGAGATGGTGTTATGTCACTCTTGGCAATTTTTCCTTCATGTTTCATGATTCATATGTTGTCAAGAATGAGGCATTTTAAATCCATCAATCCCTTTGTTGGAGTTATCTTGGGTTATATTTCACCTAAAGCTTTCCCTAAGGATTGTTGCTATTTATGGTGCTTATAAATGACCCAAGTTCTTCTTTATCCTCCCGGTGATATAGCTTTCTCGTCTCCTTGTTCGTATCAATGAAATTCTTTTCCCGTGCTTGGCAGGTTGTCACCTCATAATTTGAGATACATTCCTTAAGACCACATCGAGCTTATTCTTTTCGTTGTTGGTTTTTCCAACAACTCCGTTCTAATCTACTTGAAAGGGTGCTTTCCAAGCTCATTCGTGGCAGAAGTTGGCATTTCCTTCTCCGTTCTCTTATTCCGATGATCTACTATTCATCCGTCCCGGAGGCATTGTGAAGTTGCTCCCTTCGTCCAATAGTCTCGTTTTGCCAAGATCATGTTCCTTTTTCCTTGGTTATCCATTTAACCGGAGTGTTGTATCTATCGTTCCTCTTTTAACCGGAGTCTCATCCAAGTGCATTCATTTTGCCAAGTTCAAATTCTATTCCTCCATTTCCAACCGGAGTGTTGTATCATCTCCTCAATATAATCTCATCCTATCAAGTTTTCCTTCTTCTTTCAATCGGAGTGCTGCCCGAATTCTTCCCCTCTCATCTTGTTTTAACCGGAGTGGTTTTGAATTCTATCTTGTCCATTAAACTCTTGATTTATGTCTTTGCAACCTTCAAGTTCTCGTTGTACTCCTTGTTTCTCTTTTCTACGGGATTGTTTGTAATCTCGTTCATCTCTGTTGTACTCTTTCTTTTAAATTGCTCAACCTCTCAAGGTTCATAGTTTCACTCGTGGTCGAAGAAGCAACTTAGTTTTACCTCTCCTCTCTTCCTCTTCTGTTTCTCTCCGGTGCCATCCTAGATCTCGGGACGAGATCCTCTCATAGTGGTGGAGTGTTGTAACACCCCGAGACCGACGCTCCAGAAGACTTCCAGCTACTCCGAGATTCGTCGTGTGATTTATTTGTTTGATGCATTCTTCATTGCATCATTTGCTTTGCATCATGATCATCATGCCTTGGCTTGCATATTTAAGTTTTATTGCGTGTTCTTGTGTGAACCCCTCTTCTTCTTATCTCCACCTCATCTTTTCACCATGCACCATCACCTTCTCCTTCCTCTTCTTTTACTCCTTTATGCAAGTGCCATTTCTCCCTTCTCCATTAATGTTCATCCTCTCCCTGTTAATCTTGCTCCTTGCCCTAAACCTCTCTCGCCAAAGATATCCTTATTTGAAGTTGTTTTGGTCAGGTTCAAAATGACACAAGTTTGAAAATATTTCAAACTTGTCTTATTTTTCTACCTTTAAAAATGCCCAATGCAATTTATTAAAATAGTGGATAATTCCAGGAGTTGGAGAATATTTTCTTTATCCTCTAACTCCTCTTCTTTTTCCCTGAGTTTTCTGTTTTCATTTCTGTTTTTTTAAAAGGAAAAGCAGCCAGCAGCCCCCCCCAGGCCTCGGCCTCCCAGGCCGGCCCAGCTAGCACCGCTCCAACCGCGGCCCAGCCGGCCCCAGCTCCTAACCCTAGCCCGACCGCAACCTCTCTCCACTCCCTCTCCCATCGATCCCCATCTTCCCCCGTGCAGCGCCGCGCTCGATCCCATCTCTCCCTTCTCTGCGCTCGCATCTCTCTCCCTCCTCTTTCCTCACGCCGCCACCACGCGCATGCCTCGCACGGCTTCCTCTCTCTAGCGCCGCCTCCACCGAGATCCCTGCGCCCGATCCTCGCGCGACCTCCTCTCCTCTCGGTCCCTCGCCTCCTGCTTCATCCGGCGTGCGCTTCGCTGCCACCGCCGTCTCCGTCTGGGCGGCCGGTGCGCCCGCCGCCATCTTCCGCTGGCGCCGACCCGGCGCGCGTCCAGCGCCGCCGCCCGGCTGTGTTCTTCGCGCGCGCGCCGCCCACCTCGACCACGACTCCGGCGACCGCCGTCGCTGCGTCTGCGTTCCGCTTCCTCCCGCTGCTGCTCGCACCGCTCGCCTCCACCTCGCCCTTCCTTCTCCCAGCGCCGCCATCGCCTCCCTCCGCCGTTCGCCTCCTGCAGTCGGCGCCGCCTGCGTGACCCGCCCGCCGGATCTGCTGGAGCTCGCGTCCCCGCGCCTCAAGTTCCTCCTGCCGAGCAGCGCCGCTCTCTCGCTGCGGGTCTCGGTGTCCCCAGCTTCGCCAGCAGATCGCCCGCAGCCCTGCTTGGCGCCCAAGCCGCCATCCGCATCGCCACCACGGGTCACCGGGACCGCCAAGCATCTTCTCGTGATTTTGCCAAGTACCACAAATACGGGTTGCTCTACCGTCGTCTCCGAAACGTCAAGTACCCCTTCGGATTCGTCAAGACCCTCATGCACGACTACTCCGGTGATGCGTCAAGTACCTCTACCGTCGACCCGTGGGCGTCAAGTTCATCTACGAAAATGTGTACCACTACCATCGTCGCGAACCGCTTCCGAAACGAGTACCACTACCGTCGCCACGAGAACAACTACTTCCCACGACGACCCGTGAACGACTACTTCCACTACCGTCGCCGTGTACCACTACGTCCACTACCGTTGCGTGTACAACTACTTCCACTACATCGCGAGAACATCTACTTCCCTCTACGGAACTCGACCCGCTCCGGAGATGCACGCTTCGAAGGTATAGCCCCGAGACGCCGTCCGTGGACCGAATGCATGTGTTGAATGAGATGCACTGTTTGCACCGTGTCCGAATTGTCACGCGTTTCCTTGCCACTAATCCGTGGGAACCCGGTTGCCGGGATCATTCCACCATCTTCGCATGTTCCGCGACGCTCCGTCACCTTTCTTTTGCACCGACATCTCGAGGAGTTGTCGGATCACCGATATGTTGCCGTGGCATCATTTCGGATTTCGCCGCCGTGGCACCCTTTTCGTTTCGCGCCGTGGCACCCTTTTTGTTCCGCCATGGCTACAAATGCTTCATATCATGCTCATGTCAACATTTTCCTAAAATTGCATAAAACTTGTGCATGTCATCCGATCATGATAACAACAATTAAAATATTTAAAACTTGTTGTTGCATTAAATTGCTAAATGACATGTGGGGATTTTCCGGAAGTGTTGTTTGTGTTTCCGGCCTCACTTAAACTTGCCTAAATTGTTAGTTTAATTATGCTTCACCTCTTGCCATGTTTAACAACATTTAATATTGTTGGTTAGCCTTACCGAGAGAGAACTAAATAATTGATGGGGTAGCCGTCAATATGCAACTCCGTTGCATATTGAGCTCCACTTAATTTGTAAGATAGTTTGTTGCACTTTGCCATGCCATGCCTCATTAAACCGGACATGCATCATACTTGTTTGTGCATCATGACATGTTTATGCTTGTGTGTTTACCATATTGTTTGCTTCTTTCCGGGTTTGCTTCTATCGTTAGCTTCGGTTTCGTCCCGGAGTTGTGAGGATTTGTTCGACTTCGACCGTTTGTCTTCGTCATGGACTCGTTCTTCTTCCTTGCGGGATTTCAGGCAAGATGATCATACCCTCGAAATCACTACTATCTTTGCTATGCTAGTTTGCTCGCTCTTTTGCTATGCCAATGCTACGATGCCTACCATTTGCTTGTCAGCCTCCCAAATTGCCATGTCAAACCTCTAACCTTTGACACCATTCCTAGCAAACCGTTGTTTGGCTATGTTACCGCTTTGCTCAGCCCCTCTTATAGCGTTGTTAGTTGCAGGTGAAGATTGAAGTTTGTTCCTCGTTGGAACATGGAGATGTTGTTCCTTGTTGGAACATGTTTACTTGTTGGGATATCACAATATCTCTTATATTATTAATGCATCTATATATTTGGTAAAGGGTGGAAGGCTCGGCCTTATGCCTGGTGTTTTGTTCCACTCTTGCCGCCCTAGTTTCCGTCATACCGGTGTTATGTTCCCGGATTTTGCGTTCCTTACGCGGTCGGGTGATTTATGGGACCCCCCTGACAGTTCGCTTTGAATAAAACTTGTCCAGCAAGGCCCAACATTGCCTTTTACCATTTGCCTCACCTAGCCCTTTTTCCCTTGGGTTTCCGGAGCCCAAGGGTCATCTTTATTTACCCCCCCGGGCCAGTGCTCGTTGTGAGTGTTGGTCCAAACCGTCAGCCGCCGGTGGCCACCAGGGGCAACTCTGGGCTGGCCTACCGGAAGTTTGGACAATCCGGTGTGCCCTGAGAACGAGATATGTGCAGCTCCTATCAGGATTTGTCGGCACATTCGGGCGGCTTTGCTGGTCTTGTTTTACCATTGTCGAAATGTCTTGATGTACCGGGATACCGAGTCTGATCGGAGTGTCTTGGGTGAAGGTTTATTCCTTCGATGATCGCGAGAGCTTGTCATGGGCTAAGTTGGGACACCCCTGCAGGGTATAAACTTTCGAGAGCCGTGCCTGCGGTTATGTGGCAGATGGGAATTTGTTAATGTCCGGTTGTAGAAAACCCGAAGTTGACCTTAATTAAAATACATCAACCGTGTGTGTTACCGTGATGGTCTCTTTCCGGCGGAGTCCGGGAAGTGAACACGGTGTTGGAGTTATGCTTGACGTAGGTTGCTATAGGATCACTTCTTGATCATACTTTTATCGACCGTGCTTTGCCTTCTCTTCTCGCTCTCATTTGCGTATGTTAGCCACCATATATGCTAGTCGCTTGCTGCAGCTCCACCTCATGCCTTTACCTTACCCATAAGCTTAAATAGTCTTGATCTCGTGGGTGCGAGATTGCTGAGTCCTCGTGGCTCACGGATACTTCAAAACCAGTTTGCGGTGCCTATGTTACCGAGCAGGTGACGCAACCAAGCTCAAGGAGGAGCTCGATGAAGATCTTGCCCTTTTTGTTGTTTCGTTCTAGTTGATCAGTAGTGGAGCCCAGTTGGGGTCGATCGGGGACCTTTGTCGCATTTGGGGTTCTTCTTTTATTCTGGTTCCGTAGTCGGACCTTGATTGTATCTGGATGATGTAATGCTTTATTCTTGTAATCGTGTGAAGTGGCGATTGTAAGCCAACTATGTATCTTTTCCCCTTATGTATTAAATGGGTTGTGTGAAGATTACCTCACTTGCGACATTGCTTTCAATGCGGTTATGCCTCTAAGTCGTGCTTCGACACGTGGGAGATATAGCCGCATCGAGGGCGTTACAGTTGTGTGGATAAGGGACATGCTGTGCGGCTCGGTGGGGATTTACTGCCTATTGCTTTTTAAAAAAAAATCAATCGTTGTTGCTGGAAGCTACTGGATGCACCGAATTACGTTGGATTTATGTGCGATTGTTCTTGGTGTTCCAACAAATGGTTATTTGCTAGGTGTCACCTCCTCACATTGGTCCACTGTGATTATTGACCGTACCGCCTTACACTCTGATAGTAACACTTTCAACTTAGTAAGCCATGTGTTGATATTCATGTGACTGTGATCTCGAAAATAAAAGTTCATAGGAAAGGAACAAAAACCTTCACTGAACATAGAGTTGTCTTGTCACTATATTGTGCCACCGATTGCAAAAAAAATTATCCTAAATGGGCACCTACCAGAAAAGTTTTCATTTTTATGGTGATGATGGGGAGTGCGTGCGGTTCGGTCTTCGGGCCAAGTTTAAATAGTGCAAAAGAAAAAGAACGGGATATATTCTTGCAAACCAAGCAACCAACATATTCTAAAAAAAATCAACATAGTAAAAACATGTTTGTTTCCGAATCTTGACAAATAATGTATATAAACAATCCCACTTCAATGCACCAGTACCCTTCCATCCAAAATAAATTCATTTGCATTGAAAATCTTTTGAAATTATAAGAAAATACTTTTGAATTAGTTATTAAACTCTCAAATAGTATACAACAATTTCAGTGTCTGCAAATCCCGCTAAAAACACTCACACCATTCCTCTTCCACCCCATGATAGTGTTAATATGAAGAAGGAGCCACCAAAGGACATCCCAACGACTTTCCCAACTTTATACTAACAATCATTTTTTTATTGCGGATACCGAGCTTGTGTGTGTTTTTTAAGATAAAAAGTGTTTCAAATTCTTCTTGCTTTAAAAAAATCATGTTTTAAATATGTTCATGTTTTTCTTTTAAATGCACAACACTCCCACAAAAATGTTCCAATTTTTTTTAACAAACTCAAATAAAATTGATCCTTTTAAAAATATGTGTTCCATAAAATGTTAATCTTCAAAAGATGTTTCAATTCTAATAAAAAGATTAAAAGTTTCAAAAAGAATAATTAGTTTGAAACAAAGAAATATTTCTGTTTTCTGAAAAGTAAGAGATAAAACCGATTACTAGATTATTCCATGCACCACTGCTCTTCAATCAAGTGAAAGATATTAGGGTGGATTATTTACGTCCACGCGTCATACTCCAAAAAGTAATAATATCATAAACTTATCGAGTTGGTTGGACGTCGCCACGCCGACTAACTCCACCACTATCAAGATCTCACAGGCCAACCATGATCCGAGAGAAGACCACAACTCCTCACTCCGTCGCCCCACTGCAAACCATTTTTTGTGCACACATCAATCATCTCTCCCGTTGCTTCTCAGAAGAATATCTCTACCGTTGCAACTTACGGGCATATGTGTTAGTTACCGTAAAGCTGTGAAGACTCCCTGGAAAAACCAATAAAAAGAAGCAAGGTTCCATAAAAAAAGGCTAACACATAGACCCAAAGCAACGCATGAAGCACATCAAAGACAAAGGACACGTTGTCCAAATCTCTATAGAAAAATAGAGAAGCTGCCAAATTAATATACATCAATGCTTATTATCAAAATAAAAAGTATACCTCGATGTTAAAGTGAAAAACTGATCGCTAACAATAGTTCAGATTTTTTTGGGAAAAATAAAAGGTTCTCAATAAATAACGATAGTAACAGAAATTAAAGGAAAAATAAATTGATTTCTGTGCTCGGCAAGTAAAGACAAGTAAAAATTAATTATCGCCACCCGCAAAACTTCTTTATCATCGCGGCATAGGATAACATATTATTCTTATGGCATAAAATTTATACTTTTCTAGCAATATATACACAAGTAAGACGTAACCATCCCGCCAAAAAACAGACAAATAAGATGTAGCCAATGATACATGTTGGTGACTGGGCCGATGTCTAAATACCATCTTTTCTATGAACGAGAGAGTATATTCATGAGATGCCTCTTCATACAAAAATACGTAGTGTATGTAGATGCAAATTTTATTATGTAAATAAAGAGTAACTATTTATTGTACAAACCTATATATAATGCATACAACCACTATTAGATGTACAAAGGACTCTATTATTTATTCAGAAAAAGTCGCACACCATAGTGGACTCCCAGATTTGCAATATGTATTTCAGAAGTTCAAATATTTTTTTTCCATAAATGTTAAATTCCATAGTTCCTCCAAAAAGGTTGTCCAATATCCCGTTCATGAAGAAAGATGAACTCGGCTCGGATTCGTATTCGCGCAGAAAACAGATCCAAAAATTGATCCACTTATCGAAAGTTTTCCGGAGTTTGAACGATCGGATCGAGCTGAATTTTGAGGGGTGGTAGATATAGAAATTCGGCAGCCAATGAACGGTTGGATCTTCAAAAAGATGTCCAAGCTGGATGCTGGACTCCTTGCCCTAAACTTGTCCAAATTCCCGTCCAGATTTGACAGGGTTCCAGTATATAGGAGATCACCGGAAATTCCTTCATCGGAGTACGACGAAATTTTACAGAATTGTTGTAGACTCAATTCCGTACAATTCCACCAAAGCAATCGTCAAAGCGACACTCGAGAAGGCAGTGACGGGGGATACAGCTTCACTGTCCAGAAAAACACCACAGTCGCCCGAGGGCAATGTTAACGTTTAGCCCCCGAGCTCCATGGATGATTCCTTCATGTTTTTGATAGAGATCACAGTTGATGTTGATGAAGGCCCTCGTCCGAACATGACGATCCAAGGCGGAGCGCAGTCCTTGGTCGATCCAAGGTGACCAGTCGAGCCGGCGATGAAGATGCCGACGTCGCGGTTGATCTGCAAACGAGCCATTGATCCTTTGTTAATCTCATAGCCAAACTCTCAATGAAAGCACCATCGTCGGTGTCAAAACCGGCAGACCTCGGGGTAGGGGTCCCGAGCTGTGTATTCTCGAATAAATGATAACAGGAATGAAGGAGACGATGTTTTACCCTGGTTCGGACCCTCTTGATGGAGGTAAAACCCTACGTCCGTCAACCGTACTGGTGTAGATGCACCCACGACAAGCCCCAACCTCGGTCAGGGGCATCCATGGGGTGGCATGGGCATGGCTTGTATTCCAGCGAGCCGGATCAGGGCCAAATCAATCCCCAATGCAACGACCTTCCTCAGTGGTCTCTCCCCACGCTTCAAATTTACTCCCACCATAATCCCATCGAGTAGCAGCAGGTAACATGCTAACGGGGGTGTTGACCCCATACCCCTCCCGCACAGAAACTAGGGCCAAGAACTGTAGCAGGACTTCTAACAGAAAGGAGAAGAACACGAACACGTACGGCACAGCAGCAGCAGAAGCGCTGGACTTGGGGTCGGTGTCCTCGCCTGCCATGTCGTCGAGGAAGAAGTCGTCGGCGACCGGATCGTCCGTGATGAAGCAGGCAGTAGTCGCGCAGAGCGCTCCCCAAAAACCTCCCGCAACCCGCGGCGCGGCGCGGCGGGCGGCTGAAGAGGAGCGCGCGTGGATGTCCCTCTTGTTCTTATGCTCGTACAAGTGGGGAAAGAACCTCCCTTATAAGGAGGTCCAACTCCCACTAAACTAGCAATGTGGGACTAAACTTTAGTAGTATCACTTGCCTTGCACAAATGGACTAAGTGGGCCTCTAGGATTTATTAGGAATTTCTGAAATAGTTATTGGGCTGCCTCAATATAGACTAAATTCCAGCATGCTCTGCCTCCAATCGCGCACCGCGCTCCCACCACGTCCCCCATCCCGGCGGCCGCGCTCCCATGACCACGAGGTGAATGAGGAGTGGAGCAGCATCGGCGAATTTTCTCAGGGGTGGGGAGAGATACGTGATTGTGAGCGACGAGGTTGGGGAGATGGGGCATATGAACATGTGTTCATGGTTCGTGAGATCTCTTTTTTACTTTCCCTTTTCCTTTTCTTTTTTCTGAGCATCGATGGGAGAGGCCGAGGAAGGGTCGCACAAGGGAAAAAGGATAACGCTGCATCTACAAAAATCTTTTGACATACTTTACATGAGAGTTAACATGGAAGGTTTTGATTGGAAAGGAAAAGGGCACATGCCCGCAATGAAATTCAGGGGGGAGGAGATTAAGAGCAAGTATAATAGGATGACATAGGCAGGCTGTAAGCCTTTAAATATTATATTTTGGATGAGTTGGAGGAGGGAGAGGAGGAGAGAGAAGGGAAGCGGGCTGCTGATAACAGCTGGTTGCAGCACGTGCTCCTAGACATGTTGTGAGAGAGGAAGGTGGACCATATATCAAAAAAGTAATACACATTTACATGCAACTGTTGTATTTGCCAGCTATAAGCTTGGCTATAAATGATGTGACAAGACCATATAGTCCGCAGCTGGCTATATTATTAACCATGCTCTAGTTAGAGATGGAAGGTTTCGTAGGCTTTAGTAGCCTATTCGTAGGTCTAGCATTTTTTAGGGGAAAAACAGGTGTTGGCTCGTTGGATGCATGGTGTTGTATGAGGAAACAAATCGGTGTTGGGTACATGGGATCGTAAGGGGGAGGGGGTGGAAGGTGGAACCATCACACAGGTTCACTTTAACAGTACCAAGATTTTTATTATTCTCACGTAATCAATTATGCATATGTACAAGTCAAGTAGGAGTATTGATTAGTTCCTCTCTTATTGAAATCATTTTCCACGGACGGGCGGACTAGACCATTTGCTCACTAGTTGGCAGCTGGCGGAAGCTTTTCTTCTTGTTTTCTCCAGAGGGCGGCTCCGGCACATCACGTTCATATGGCGGCGACTTCTTCTTAGGATCGGGCACCTCGGGTTCACCAGGTGGCTTAGGCACGTAGGTTCTGACAGTGGTGGTGGGTTTTTTCCAGCAGTCATATGTACACATGCACGTCTTTCTCTTAGGTATGTGAAAGTAGTTGCCGTCGTTGCTGGAGCAGTACCCACTCTTGAAGTTCTCGTACTGACAGGCCCCGATGCAAGCCGTGGTCTTGCAAATGCTCATTTGGCCCCACTTGCTAGGGGCCGTGCATATCTTAGCCTCCGCACCTGCATGTGACTTAGAGTTAATGTGTGCACCAGAAAATTATAGTAGAAATTGTTTCATCGATTGATCTAAAATTGCATGGAATTGCAATGTGATAAAAACTGCTGTATGAACTTACAGAAGGCCATGAGAAGAAAGCCCAGGGTGTAGGCAGCAAGAATCTGGGCACCGCTGAACGCCATGACCAAGTTCTGAAAATAAGTTGTTGGAATGATGGTGTGAGAAGAAGAACGGGGTTCGAGTGCTATTTATTGCACTCCTCTTGGCTATGCATTCAATGCTTAGAGGATATAGAAATCCAAATGTTGGATACAAGCATTTGTGCAATGTCTTGGAGGATATGGAAATCCAAATGTTGGATACAAGCATTTGTGTAATGGCTTAGAAGATATGGAAATCCAAATATTGGATACAAGCATTTGTGCAATGCCTTGGAGGATATGGAAATCCAAATGTTGGATACCAGCATTTGTGTAATGGCTTAGAGGATATGGAAATCCAAATATTGGATACAAGCATTTGTGTATATTAGTATTCTATCTCCAGCAATTAATCATATGTATCCAAATAAAAGCTTGTGCTACCCCACCAAAAGAAAACTTCTGCTGGCTCTTGGTGCAATTACATTGATGGCAACGTAAGAGCAAAACACAAATAATACTTGCTTACTCATAGTTGGTTACATGGAAAAAAAAAATCTGTGAATGAACTCATCGTGGAAAACAAATGATGTTAAGGCCATCTCTCATGCAAAACACCTATGCAGGTGCTTAGGTAACTAAAAAGGGTGTGGCTAGATCTCAGTCGACTAAGACTTAACGAAGTCTCAATCAAGTAACAAAACATATGAAAAAAAGAAAGAAAAAACTCAAAAGGAAATTTTACATAGATCTCCATGTAAGATCTAACGAATATAGCATCGACTAAGACTTCGTTAGGTCCTTAGTCGACTGAGATTTAGGAATCCTGAAATAAGAAGATAACAAAAAAAAGTCATTGAGCGCTTTGTGCTTCAACACCCAGATTTGAAGGATCTTCCAACCTAATACTGCAACATCTTTATTCAGCAGCTAGTCTGGCTAACATGGAGTCGATCAACGTGGTCATTTGGCTTAGTAAGTATCCAAAGTCTAAACAAGGTCTGGCCATGATTTTCTAGTCTGGCTAACAAGGCCATGACCAACAAGGGCACCACTCATGGTGGGCATAAAACCCAATACCCGAAGCCCAAACCTGGACCCGTGTATCCCGAACCCGAAAAACCCGAACACTAAATCAGGTAACAATTTTAGAAACCCAAATTTATTTGGGAAATTCGGGTTTCAACTCACGGTACCCGAATAGCCCAAATTACTCGAAATTAGGAGAATTCCAATCAAAATCCCACTTCTTGGAATCGGCCCAGCCCAATCAGGGAATAAGAATAAGGCCTCGATTTTCCTAGGTCAAACGAGCACACGACCCTCATCCACTTTCCATGATGTGCCGCCAGTCGCGTCTCTCTCTCTCTCTCTCTCTCTCTCTCTCTCTCTCTCTCACACACACACACACACACACACACACACCTCGTTCCTTCCTCTCGCTCTCTCTCGAATCAACGCCTACAATGCAACCCAGACGGACATTGAAACGAGGCAAAAGACTTGCCATTTTCATTGATTAAGAAGAGAATTGCCCGGTTAATTGACGGAAAACCGGGCTAAAACCGAACAACACAACCCACATGACATGGGCATGCACCACCGGCCAACCTGGCCACCGACATGGAACAGAAGCTACGACGGCACATGCCAACGGATGGCCACACGCGCAAGCAACCGACAGCTCCGACTTTGACGACGAGCAACACAGGGGAAATAAGAAGGACTTGCGCCGACCGTGCCCAAAAGAGCACCTCGGACACGCCGGGAAGATCCGACTACCGAAGTCCCTCCACCAACATGTAATGCGGCCGAGCGGGTGACAATCTCCTTAACTCCCTGTACCTCGCCGACGTCATCACCATGGTCTGCACCTCGCGGCCACTGTCTGCGACGCGCGCGAGGCTCACCATCTCCCCCTGCAATATGGCCGATGACCTCCTATGTGGCTCGGCAACCAACCATTAGTATGCCAACATCCTATGTGACCTCCTATTGGGGGTCGTTTGTCCCAACATCCTAGTCCCACTATCCTGCCGCCATGAGAAGCGCATGAGGCGAGGCTAGATCCCACAACTTTTGAGTGAGAGGGAAGCAAAGGGGAGCAATGCATAAACCATTAGTATGCCGCGAGCCGCTGCTGCCATTTTGTTTGTTGTGCTAATTCGGGATTATCCGAACAAAAACCTGAATTTTTGGGTTTCTTTTTATTCACAAATATTTTGGGTGTTGATTTTGGAAACCTGAATTTAAAAAAATCTGAATTGCCAGACCCGAAATTTTGGGTAAACCTGAACGCCCACCCTGAGGCACCACAATTCCTCCAAATCCACCGCCATTATAATGTTTCAAATTAGTAAAGAAAGATAAAAACAAGGCAGATATGAACGAAATGTAAATGAAAAATACACATAGCTTCCTCTTGGCATGATACTAGGTGTACGCATTGCACTTTTATAACTAGTTTTTGGGATAATTCTTGATCTGTGACAAACACGAGACTACTGTTAGCGAAGTATGCGATGTGTTGAATTGGAACCTACTTTTAAAGGATATCTGCATGAGCATTTGTTTCCTACTTGGCTGGAATAGATTAACTGAGTTACCTGCATTGTTTTCACTGATATTGATCAATTGGATGCCTGTTTGGATGCCTGATCCATATGTCGTGTATTAAGTTAGATCTTTCGCTAAAATGGTCAACTTCGTGGCATTAAATATGATATTGCACATAGTATCTTCAAAATAAAATCTCCAAGCAATATTCATCTATAACGGAAAAAAATGAGTATGGACAATTAGATGAGCGGCGTCATGTGGCCAATGGTACATGTCTTTTCTGTAGGAATTTGCAGACGAGTCAGCATTTTTTAATGATTGTATTGTGGGTCGTAATACTTGGGAGATCAAATTCATGTTCCTCTATGCTTTGATGTTCTGGCTATTTACTGAAAAAAGTGGAACAATGCTTTTATTAATAAGTTCATTACTTCAGTTACCTTCGGGAGCTTATGGGTATTTTGCAATAAATTTGTTTTTCTAGGAAGTTCTTGGTGAATTTTGAAAAATGTGCTGGTCTTGATGGGGTCTTCTGTGTGTCAATGAAAGGTAGTTTTCGAAGGCCTGCTCATCCTAAAAAATCTCATTATATAATAACGGTGTAGTACAGTATGAAATAAGTTGAATGATCATGGCATAATCACAGAATTTTGAGAAATATGCAATGTGGTCACTGAAAATTCCAGTTTGTGGTCAGTGGAGTTCTCATTGTCTGGGTTTTCGACGAAGGCCAGCATTCACTTAAAATCGCCAGTATGTGTGTTCAATGCTATGTATTCACTGTGCTGCTGAAGTCAGCAAAACTTTACAATGCTCCCAGACAGGGGCTTGGGTTTATTTGTTTCCAAAGCTAGACACCTGGACCAGGCAGTTAAGGCAAATTGTTCAAGTGGTCAGCTAAATATTTTGGGGTGCTCTTTTGGCTCTGAGTAATACAGTAATAATATTCTAAGTGCGATGCAAGAACATACTGAATCAAGCGAAAACGTGAAAAACATTGGTCGCAAAAAAACCCGAATGGAGATGAGGCTACACAAGTTCCACATAAATAAATCCAGATAATCATTTTTGGCATAACTCTCATTTCTCATAGATCAATTCAGCAAGCTCCTTGATCGCCAGTTTCCGCATCCTTCAACTGCTCACCAAGTCGCCTCAGGCTGTGCTCCAAGGTATTCATTACCCCTTTCACAGGTGGCCTTGTTTTGCCGGTCCGTTCGTCCACTTGCACCCTGGTTGGTTTACCCTCCTTTTTGTGAGTTGGCTTAACAGCTTCTTTTTCAGTCCGTTTGAGTTGTACTGATGTGCCTGCATCAAAGAGTATATTGGTCACGTTAATAGGAAAATGGTTAAGAGCAATAACTGATTCATTTTCTTCCATCAACTAGATAAAGCAGCCATGTTGCCGGATACTAGCACAAAGATAAGACACAAAAAAACCTGCAGCTAGAATCACTTGTCCAGGTTAGCTTTGCTGAAACTTCTTACTATTAAAGTAAAACGCAGAGGAACTTAATTTCTTATTAAACACAACTTCAATATCCCCTCCGTAACATAATATAAGACATTTTTTTGACACTCACTAGTAGAAAACAACCCATTAGTCCCGGTTCGTAAGGGCCTTTAGTCCCGGTTCGTGAACCGGGACTAATGGGTCGTTACTAATGCCACCAGACATTAGTCCCGGTTCAGAGACGAACCGGGACCAATGTAACTCCACGTGGCGACGTGCACCGAGCCCAGTCAGAGGGTCTTTGGTCCCGGTTGGTGGCACCAACCGGGACCAAAAGTCTTTTTTTTTAAGAAAGTGGCTGCTTTAGGGTTTTGTGGTTTATTTTAGGTTGTTATTTATAGCTAGCTAATAGAGAGAAGTGTCCTCTCTTATCTTCGTCCTTGGTTTATCAACGCTTATATGTTCATTGCACCCAGATATATATATGACATGGCTCATGCATGCTTTGCATCATCATCATATATATGTATATAATAAAGTCCTACTAATCATGCATCATCATACTACTTCTACTAGCTCGTTATTAATAATAAGTCATACGATCATCATCCTCGTATATAGTCATCGAACCCAACCCTACATATATAATTGTTCTTAGCACATGATCATCAATTACTAGGTATAGGACCTAAAACACCCTTAAGGTAAAATAGCATAAAACAATATAGACCCGACTCTCCATTATGAAGAATGGCGATCATCCTGTCTCCAATTCTTGCCTTTCGCTGCTTATTGCTTCCAAGAAGCTCCTTACGACTGTCCATACATTTTTCCATTCTTTGATTGTTATGTCTCCACTTCTTTTAGAAACCCGATATGGACAGTTGAGATTCAGAGGACGACCTGGTAGTATGTTCAAAACATGAAGGCTACCACGCGTATACATCAGATGAGGGACACACTCATTCGGGATTATCTGTTGAAAAACATAGTAATAACCGTAGTTAGCAATGATGTACTAGTTTAATTAGAAGTGTGCAAAAAGATGCACGGATGTTGTAATAGTAAAAATAATCGTACCAAGGTATCTCCATGGTAGTTACAGTAGTTCAACACGTGCACTAGTGGCACGTATTGACCATAATGTTGAGGAGTTTGATTGTAGATATTGTAATTCTCAAGATCTCTACAAAATCCGACTAGATGTCGTTTCTCCCGATAAGTTAATTCGCAGCCTTCGTTGTAGTATGTTCTGTCTACCATCTTCCGCACATTCTTTGAAGAATGAAAATAAGCTGTCAATGGAGATAAGTTGTCAACTATATATTTTGAAATAAACAATATAAATTACTTAATAACTATGCTTAGCTCACATGAGGGAAGAACTGGAGGTGTATGCACAAAGACCCAAATCGTAGGTGTCTCTTGCTCGATTGTAGGATCACCAAGATCCATGGTGATAATCATACCCTCATCAAGACCATACATCTTGCAAAATGCATCCCAATTTTTGCAACCAAAATGGGTTACACTCTGAGCATTGTACAGCTTTACTTGAAAATCCACATCATGTTCGGTACTTAGAACAATTTTTTTTGTTTCGAAATTTTCATGGTCTTCAAAATCCATCCTCTCCAAGACATAGCGTCTTGCAAAGCATGGGATAAGCTAGTCAAATTGAAAAAGATGAAAATTACACGTTAAAATAGTTGAAGTCGTGCTTAATTACGAAAAAAACTATTGTCGCTGCTATGCCGTATGAACATCGCAAGTCTCCTCGAGCTTAATGCTGAATCGCCGATCTTCCTCCAGCTCAATGAATCTGTCGCACATACCTCGGTCATCGTGGCACCAGTCGCACTCCCCCGGGCGATTTTCGTCGTCAGATGAGGACGACATTTCCGGCCTACGTTCATAATTCAAATATTAAACTAGATCATTATTATAAATCACGGGTTGACTATAGATGATCGATGTACATACGGGTTGAATACTACATCATCTCTTGGTGTCCGTACATCATCGAATATTATCACTAATAAAACTAGAACCGTAGCGCCCGACGGTATCGACGCTGGCGGTGTCCGGATGCCTCACCACCGTCATCGCCCACGCGACCGCCACCAAACAAGGATCGGGTCAACAACGGGTTGCCTCCTCACCAACCTACTACGTCCCCGAAGGTAACACCTCCCAATACCAACCGGCGGAGCCCAGGTCCGAACATGACCCGATCAAGCAGGCCTCCATCGCCGACTCGACGGCAGACGAGGATGCGGGATAGGCATCGCCGACGTCGACGCTGAACTACTTCTATATATAGTTAAATAAAAGTAGTCTTATTAATTAAATCTATCTAGCTCAACTACTAAACACTTACTATAAATAAATAAGTAGTACTTACTAAAACAAACTACTTCATATATAAACTACTTCTTCTTTTTTTCCTTTTCTAAATTACTACACATCTAATCCTACATAAAGATCTAAATTACTACACATCTATTTACAGAAAAAATCTAACATAAAAACTAACATAAAAACCTTACATAAAAAATCTAACATAATATGAACAAATTTTACAGAAAAAAAACTAACATAAAGAAACTAACATAAAGAAACTAACATAAAAAATCTTACATAATATGAACAATTCTTTTTACAGAAAAAAAATCTAACATAAAAACCTTACATAAAAAATCTAACATAATATGAACAAATTTTACAGAAAAAAAACTAACATAAAGAAACTAACATAAAGAAACTAACATAAAAATATTACATAATATGAACAATTCTTTTTACAGCAAAAAACTAACATAAAAACCTTACATAAAAATCTAACATAATATGAACAAATTTTACAGAAAAAAACTAACATAAAGAAACTAACATAAAGAAACTAACATAAAAAATCTTACATAATATGAACAATTCTTTTTACAGAAAAAAACTAACATAAAAACCTTACATAAAAAAATCTAACATAATATGAACAAATTTTACAGAAAAAAACTAACATAAAGAAACTAACATAAAGAAACTAACATAAAAAATATTACATAATATGAACAATTCTTTTTACAGAAAAAAACTAACATAAAAACCTTACATAAAAAATCTAACATAATATGAACAAATTTTACAGAAAAAAACTAACATAAAGAAACTAACATAAAGAAACTAACATAAAAAATCTTACATAATATGAACAATTCTTTTTACAGAAAAAAACTAACATAAAAACCTTACATAAAAATCTAACATAATATGCACAAATCTTTTACAGGGAAAAAAATCTAACATAAAAACTAACAAATTAATTACACAATCTACATTAACTACATATCTAAATTACACAATCTAATATAACAAAAATATCTATGAACTAAAAATAAATCTAAAACAAATCTAAGAAAAATAAAAAAAAAAGACTGCTGGCGACGGGCGATAGTCTTGTGTGAGGCAGGCAGGGCGTCAAGGCAGGCGGCGGCGGGGCGGGCGGGCGGGCGGCGGCAGCGCGTCGGGCGGTCGATCGGTCGAATCGGCGGCGACGACGTCTGTTGTCAGGGGCGTGGCTTGGCGGGGACAATGACAGCGTGAGGCGAGGCGGCGACGGCGCAGCAGCAGGGGCGGCGGCAGCGCGGCAGGCGAGGCGGCGACGGTGTCGGGGCGGCGAGGGGGGCATGGCGAGGAGCAGGAGATCGAAGTGGGGATGCGGTTCGAAATCCTAAGTGCTACTTATATAGCAAAGCTTTTGTCGGTTCGTCGCAGACAAACCGGGACCAATGACCTCTTTAGTCGGTTTGTGCCACCAACGGGACCAAAGACCTTTTTCAGCAGCCCAAAGGCGGAAGCGAGACCATTGGTCGGTTGTGGCACAAACCGGGACTAAAGAGGGGCATTGGTCCCGGTTGCTGCCACGAACCGGGACAAAAGCCCGGGCATTGGTCCCGGTTGGTGCCACCAACCGGGACCAATGGTCTCTGCAGCTGTTTTTTTTTTGATTCTTCCAGCAGCTTTCGTTTTAGTCCCACCTCGCCAAGCGAGAGGCACTCGCAGCTGTTTATAAGCCCTGAGTGCAGATACAATGACGAAGATGCTCAATGCTCCTGCACGTTGGTCGGCTTCAACCCTTGCGGGATACGGTAGACTGCACAGAGCTATGTGCAGTGCAGTTGACACTATCCCGAAAGGGTTGAAGCAGATTAACGAGCATTGCGTCTCTTTTTTATTTGTAATGACAGTAAAAAAGGAGCATATATGCTTATTTTTAATGGCTTATTACAACTCAGAAATAAAAAGAAAAAATAAATATAGCAGAAAAAGAAAAAACTATATAAAAAACTACTCATAAATGAATAGAAGCAAAAAATAGTTGTGATTAACTATAGTAAAAAAGGAGCATATATGCTTATTTTTAATGGCTTATTACAACTCAGAAATAAAAAGAAAAAATAAATATAGCAGAAAAAGAAAAACTATATAAAAACTACTCATAAATGAATAGAAGCAAAAAATAGTTGTGATTAACTACAGTAAAAAGGAGCATATATGCTTATTTTTAATGGCTTATTACAACTCAGAAATAAAAGAAAAAATAAATATAGCAGAAAAAGAAAAACTATATAAAAACTACTCATAAATGAATAGAAGCAAAAAATAGTTGTGCTTAACTATAGTAAAAAGGAGCATATATGCTTATTTTTAATGGCTTATTACAACTCAGAAATAAAAAGAAAAAATAAATATAGCAGAAAAGAAAAACTATATAAAAACTACTCATAAATGAATAGAAGCAAAAAATAGTTGTGATTAACTATAGTAAAAAGGAGCATATATGCTTATTTTTAATGGCTTATTACAACTCAGAAATAAAAGAAAAAATAAATATAGCAGAAAAAAAAAAAAAACTACTCAGAAATGAGATGCAGATGCGCTTATAGAGGAAATTCAACTTAAATTCATAACAATTTCAAGAGAAATCCGTATGAATTTATGCTAAATTACCTATATAAGCGCATCTATTTTCATTATCGGAGGAGCTCGATAAAGTGGAGAGGGAGGGCTTATAAACCAGTCCGTTCCCTTGATTGGCGAGGTGGGACTAAACTCAGTCGCATAGCAGGCACCAACTTTTAGTCCGGTTGATGGCACGAACCGGGACTAATGGAAGCCCATTGGTCCCGGTTCAAGCAACCAACCGGGACCAATAGGTTTGGGCTCGAGCAGGACCAATGGTCCCGGTTCGTCCCACAAACCGGGACCAATAGGTCCAGACGAACCGGGACCAATGGCCCACGTGGCCCGGCCGGCCCCCGGGGCTCACGAACCGGGTCCGATGCCCCCATTGGTCCCGGTTCTGGTTTGAACCGGGACTAATAGGCTGGACCGGCCTGGACCATTGCCCCCTTTTCTACTAGTGACTGTGCCAGGAACAGGTTGAAACACAGACTTTTGGTTACCTATCTCTAGCTAGCATTACAAGCATGTATAAATGCAATGTATAGTTTCTCTCAACTTGGCAGATTCCACAAACATTAAACGAAACTAGAAGATATGGACATGTGGCCATTATTTACACCAACCCAATCTACAGTAAAAACATGTACTTTGATAAGAAGGGAGTCGAGCTGAAGTCCATATTACAACCCTGAACTATTCGGTTTGTATAAGATTCAACCCCAAACTCTAAAAAAACTGTCAAAGATTTAACCCTGAACTATCAAAACCCGGATATGATTCAACCACGAACCTAGTTCTCGCTGAGTAGGCCAGGTTTCACCATTGACCATCCAGTCAGCTAGCCCAATCAGGAGCCAATACTATTGCCTTTTTTGGACAAATTTTGTCCAAAGAATAACAGTATCTAGCAAATTTTGAAATAATTCGCTAAAATCGGGAAAAATATACAGATACTTCTGGAAAAGTAATATACATTTTTGCTGAACAGATATAAAAATGAGCCGAAATTACAATACTCCTATCAGACTATGTTTAGCAAAACATTATCCAGAAAATAGAATACCAAGAAAAAAATTGAAATAATTCTGTAAAATCAATAATAATATACTGACCATTCTGGAAAATTTCCAGATATTTGTGCTGAACAGATTTGAATAACGTGAAATTACAATTCAGCCATTTTTTTGGACAATTTTTGTCCAAATATGAAAGTATCCAGAAACATTGAAATAATATGTAAAATCAAGACTGATCACTTTAGAAAAGTTTCAGATATTTTTGCCAAACATATTCTAAAATGCCCTGAAATTCAATACACTGAAATTACAAATTCAGGAAATTTTTTGGCCAAATTTTGTCCAAAAATGAAACTATCCAAACTTCTGTCAAGAAAGAAAAATATACTGGGTATTCTCGGAAAGTTCTAGATATTTTTTTCGAACATATTTAAAAATACTCTAGAAAAAATGTATACTTCAAATATGTATACTTACAATATAAACCCTTTTTTGTCCAATAAATGTATCCAATTTTTTTGAAATAATTCTTTAAAATCTGCAATAATTTAATGATCATTCAAGGAAGTTTGAGACATTTTGGCCAAATAAATTTAAAAATAACCAGAAATTTATTGGTTTGTGCCTTATTTTAGCCCATGTACTGACAATACATCGCTGTAGATTGGGAGGGTCAATGGGGTCAAACCCGGCATGCACTAGCCAAAATCAGGGTCAGGGGATGGTAGGATTGAATCCAGGCATGCGCTAGCCAAAATCAGGGTCAGGGGACGGTTTTCAGAGTTTGGGATTGATTTTTTACCATCAATCTCGACAATAATTTTGCACAATTTTACAAGAATGGTTGCGCAAAACAAAAGACAAATTCAGCAACCTATTTCTATTGGGTTACCACAGGACACGTTTAACCAGCTGACATAGAGCTGAACATTCATACGGATAGCCAGTAGCCACACACAAAAACATGCAGTCGAGCAGGGTAGCAGTACACAAAAGTCGGTTACCTGCACTCTTGCTTAGATATGTGCAGATCTCACTGGTGAGGAAGGCGGGCATGGGGGGATTGATGTTCTTCTGGGCAGCACGTTGTGCAACTCCTAGCAGGATTTTTTTCCTCGCATTGACAGCAATCAGCATCTCCAATTTTTCCATGCCTTCGGGTTTGATGCTAGAGATGAAGTAGACAATATCGCTGTCATATATGCTTATGGTGGGTTTACTCGGGTTTGCCATCGCCATCCGAAGTTTCTCTAATCTCAGCGTGGCGTCACTGTCGCTCAGTAGGTCATCGTCATCAATGTTGCAATGTTCGACTCCAATTTCACAGTCAGGCTGCCAGTCTGCAAATGAACCGGCACCGACCGGCGGTATTGCCAAGCTCCATGTTTTGGCCTTCCAGCCGCCAGGGGTGACCTGGGTGACGCTCGGCTTACATCGCACCCAATCCAGATAGGAATCAGGGTCCTTATGCAGCATTCTTGGTGTCCAGATCTCCATCTCAATGTACTTGATGGTATCCTTGTGTCTACTCATGGTGACGTCCCGGATATAGTTTGGATCCAATTGCCAAAGGAGACGGCCCCAGTTTTCCCTTGCTGGCACGGGCAGCGGGATGTCCTGGACTATCACCGGACGCTCCACGAGCACGTCGCAGAGGAGGATGCCGCGCCAGAGGTCCACCCAGGCGACCGTGCCGCGCTCGCCGCCGAGCGTGATCGTCTTGCCTGTCTCGTGGTACCGCTTCTTGCAGACCAGGCTGTCCGGCAGTGGGACGAGCTTGTCCCTCACGAGGTCGTCCACTGACATGGGCATGGTGATCCAAGCCTCGGAGTCGCACGAATAGGAGCGGTATAGGTGGTCGGTGGAGCTGGAATTCCCACCTGATAATGGGCGCGTCGCTGCTGCTCTCGGTCTCGGCCTCATACACCGGGGACCAATTGCTGATGGCGGCGACGGCGTACCAGGCACCGCTATCGCGGCTGAGGAGGGCGGTTGCGGAGTCGTGGAAACTTCTGGGGTGCGGGTTGGGGAGCAGGTTCAGCTTATGGGCTCGCGGCCTGTATAAGAAGAAGTCCCACGACTTTACGTCGTCGGGCGCGTCGGGGTTGATGGGGACGCGGAGGAGCACGAGGTCTGCGTCGGTGGCGACGACCCTGGGCGCAGACCGGTGGAATTCGAGGCGGGGACAGTGGACGCACAGGTAGGAGGGGAGCGGCGGTTGGGTGGCGTGGAAGGTCACCTGGATCGGCAGGCGGCTGCTCGTGGCGCCCCAGGCGGTGGTGGCGTTGGGACGGTTGGCGATGTGGCACCGCAGTTCGAGGAGGAAGGCCTCGTTGTAGCCGTCGCACTCGGCAAGGGTGGACGGAATCATGGTGGCGGCGGCCATCGGGGAAGGAGGGGAGCTAGGAGAGGTCAGAGCTGGGATGGGCCGATGGAGAAGTGGGGTTTGGCCGCTATGTACCCTCGCGGTTTTCATTTTGAGACAATTTTGTGGGAAATCTAGTGCCACGTGAAAATACATGAATACTTTCTGGTAATGGTAACTGGCAAACGTTCATGAGGGAGAAACTGCCAGCGAACATCCTAACTGTCACATGATCTTGATCCTACGGTGCAGTTTGGATGACTTTTTTACACTCAAAATAAAAGAAATGTCGTGGCATTTTTACAAAAAAACCTTCCAAGTTCTCTAAATACACTAAAACTGCCAGACGAACCTTCGCAAATGCCATGTCTTGTGACAAACTTTCGCCAGATATGTCAGCCCATACTTTTATAGAGAGGACATAAAATGAACTTTTAAGTGAAATGTTCTATATGGCCGACCAGCCGAGCCGCGTGTCGGTCTCTCTCGATGTCACCACATGGCAGTGGGCCCCACACCCATCACACCCTCCTGCCTTGTCATCCCAATTGCTCTCTCTCTCTCATCCCTTTCTCTCTCTGTCTCCCAATTGCTCTCTCTCTCTCATCCCTTTCTCTCTCTGTCTCCCAATTGCTCTCTCTCTCTCATCCCTTTCTCTCTCTGTCTCCCAATTGCTCTCTCTCTCTCTCATCCCTTTCTCTCTCTGTCTCCCAACTGCTCTCTCTCTCTCTCTCTCATCCCTTTCTCTCGCTGTCTCCCAACTGCTCTCTCTCTCTCTCTCTCTCTCTCTCTCTCTCTCTCCCAACTGCTCTCTCTCTCTCTCTCTCTCTCTCTCTCTCTCTCTCTCTCTCTCTCTCTCTCTCTCTCTCTCTCGTCGCCTTCTCCCCATAGCACTCCCCCCCCCCCCTTTCCTTCCCCCATAGCGGAGCATTGCAAGGAGGACGGGGGCATGACTACAACAAAAAACGGGGAGGGGTGTTGTGCAGGGGCTCAATCGACGCTTGCAAGCAATGATGCAGCATTGGTGAGGTTGCAAGCAAAGCAAGGGGTAGGTGCATGTGGTGTCCTCCTTGATGAAAGCCCAACATGGGAACTACGATGGCGTCAAGGGATGCTAGAACTAGCTATGTACCTCCGCGGTTTTGTAGATAGAACAAAATTGCTACACCTACGAACGAGTCTTATGGAAGTTGTCCTACTGAGAGACGTGGCGGCCTCTTTAATGGCGTCTTCAGTGGGGAGGCGCTTATTTAGACACTAGAGAGGAAAATAAAATCAAAATATTAGGTTAGTGACCATGTAAGAGTCGGTGTACCCAACGCTAGCACCCATGCATAGGTGTTACACGAAAAACAAAATGGGAAATTACTTGATCCGGCTGGCCGGCCGAAGCTTTTGGCCGGTCTCACACGCGTCGCACCATTTAATCTAATTCGACGTCTCACATGTCACAGGCCGACCTCGCGCACACGTCCTTTTCTAAAAAAATAATTTAAAATAAACATCCTGTTTATTTATTAGTAATAATGGTTACATCGCCTATAAGAAAATTTACCATTTTGTTCATAGGTTTCTCAAAACAATCCCTTGTCTCGGAAAATCTAACTAACGAAAAATCACAAGCCATAAAATAACAATCACCAAACACAGTTGCCGCCGCTCCCGCTGTATGTCCTCCATTCTTCATTGTGTCAATTACTTCCATATTGTCAAAGTTAACAACAAGTAGGTTGCATCACGCTTTTTGTGCAAGTAATATGCCAAAACGTAGTGACATGGCTTCCGCTGTTAAAACATCTGCACACCAATCCATCTTCCAATTCCCTCCAACAATAAATCTTCCTTTGTCATCTCTAAGTACGTCCTTTTTTAGGTTGGCCCCGATGCGCACATTCTCACCTGCCGCCCAGTTCCATCCTTATCCCCCTCAGCCCAGCAGTCCCCTTTCCTTCAACTCACGTCATCCCTAGCGGCCCCACGAATGCCTGCACCATTCACCACCATGGTTCTGCCCCAACACCACAACCATCAACGGCCGGGGCGAACGCGACTATAGCAGTCACCATGGCCGCGAGCTGCGACTAGCTCGGAGCAACAGCTAGGAACCGCAGTCATGGCATGTTGTGATGGCTTCGTCAACAAGTTACAACTGGTAATCTCCATGCTACACGTTTAGCATCGAGAGTTCGAGACTACTAATGATTGGTATGGATGTGTAATTTAGACTTGACAAGCATGAGACAATCATATTTATGTATTATATCAAGTTATTTAGCTAGATATCAGATTTATGTATTATATGAAGTTGTTCTATGAAAGAAAGAAAATAACTTGTTAAAAATTTCAGACCCACCAAAGAGTGCAAAAGTTTCAGAAATTTCCAAGATTATTTCTGATTTCTACAATGTAAAACTGATCGGAATCCCACAAAATTTATCAAAAACAGTTCTTTTTCAAAACATACACAATATGCTATATAATATCATCTCTAAAGTGTAAAAGAACTTGCAAGCAAACATTGTAACTCGAACATCATCAGCATGCTCCAAAGTCTAAATTGCAGTAGAAGAAGTCCATGTCCTAGGGCAACATGAGTACTATTATCTGTGATAGGCTTCTCTAGTAGCAACTCACAAACAATTATCAGCTAATTACTTCTCAATGAAGTTGGTAACTTGATTGATCATGTTTCAAGGTCTTACGATCAAAATCTGTTTAGTTTGTCTATTAATATCGATTGAATGGTCGATCCTAAAGATCCCACTCCCCACTCTTCTTGTATCACAAAAACGCAACAGTTTGCAATGCTTTGAGCCAAATATGTAAAACTTTAACCACAAATTTCATTTTCTGTATTCAGATTGGATAATTGGAAATCATACGTTTGGTTTGTCTCAAAAAGTATTTGTAGAATCTTATATTATTTTTTGGTTTTAATCTTACGTAAGAATGGAAATGAACAGATGGAGTAGGGGAGCCAGTTTTGGAGGCACTAATTGATCCACTCAACAAAATGGCAAGTCTTGACACCCAAGAAAAGGTTTCCGTTCGTCCTAAAGCCATTAACACTCATACAAAGCTCATGCATGCAGTAAGAAGGAGAAGATAACCAAAGCATGTAAATAAACAGCAGTAAATAAAGAACGATTTCGTTAGAAAATGGGGCACATATATACATCAGAACAACGCATTTGATTGAGTACAAGACTTGACACAGAGTCCTACACCATCGACCTGCACTCAAATCACATACCGAGAATAAAAGCCAAGATCGAGATCAGGCACTGGGGGAGGTGACGGAACACGAACACGGCCGCGGCGGGTCCGTACGTGCGGAGCAGGTAGTAGTAGAGCTTGGGGAAGGCTTCGAACGCCGCCCGGCTGATGAGCAGCCCGGCGGCTCCCGGCCCATGCATCATCACCACCGGCCCGCAGAAGAAGGCGCACGCGGCCGCGACCAGCGCCAGGATCCACAGGGGAATCATCTTCTCGCCTCGCTCCTTCGATCCGCCGCCTTGTTGCTGCTGGAGTGTTTGTTCTGGAGCAGAGGAGCGGAGTGAAGGATGCAGGTGTCGCTGGGATGGTGGGGTTTTATAGCGCGCCGCGGTGCATGCTTGGCGACGCTCCTCCGGGAAGTGGAACGGCGACTGGTGCCGCATTGGCTGTGTTTATTTACCTAGGGAACCAGCGAGACATCATACCAGTCCTCGAGAAGGGAGACGACTTGTGCATGACCAGAGAGCTCGTCCACAGAATGAATCGCATTGGAAAAACTCGTACTCCTACGTCATAAATAAAATATAAATTCCTTGCAATCTCTCTTAAGTCCCAAAGTGATTTTTTTACTATATCTCGCTTATATATAAATCAACAACAGCGAACAGTACACGGCCGAATGATAAGTGAAGAAGAGAAGTCTCCCTTACAAAGCGAATCAAAAAAATACAACAAGAAACTTATAGCTATCCTAACAACTCACCTAGGACCGACAGACGACGGCACAACTCCACAGCAACGCCCCTAGAGATGACGACGCAACACGTCGCCACTGCCGAGCCTAAGAATAGACAAGGATTTTCACCCAAAGCCCTCGAACATGAACGAAACCCACGGCTACACCTTCAAGAAAAGAATGACACCCACATGCGCCGTTGTTGTCACGCCAAGCACGAATCTATCGCTCAGGAACTCGCCACTGCCACCAGGAGGCGCCCCCGATCAACACCATAGTGAGAGTTAGGCCAACCACACTAGATCGGGCATCAACAAAGCATGTCGGAGCCTCCCGCCCCTACACCCTTGCCGCCAACACAACTAAGAGGTGAAGGCACCACTGCCGCCATGAAGCCTGCCAGAAAGCACACTGTGGAGCCCGTCATCTAGGCCGCTGCCACGACGTCCTCAGCCAACTCAACACCGACGCCAAAATTCGTGGTTGCCTCCCCAACTAAGCCACGAGCCTCCACCACGACATTGACAGAGAGAGCCAAAGCAAGCACGGAAGAACAACCAGCTTTCGGCAGGGGGACCAAGTACAACCCCTGCCCCGGCGACCAACCTGCGCCACCAACCAACTGGCAGAACCAACAACTCTAGATCTAGACCGGGGGGGGGGGGCATGACAGCCGGCACCTCCAGCCACCCGGTGGTAGCCGGTACCTCCAGCCGCCAAGCACCCATCTCCAGCTCTGTCGGCTCTCCGTGACTCGCTCCGACCGCACTACACCACCACTAAGGGCCGATGCACCAACCTACAACAACCTACTGCCACGCACCCACACCCAAAGATCGTCACCGCAACCCGACAATGTCGGGCAAGCGCCACCACCACCACCACGTTGCAGCCACCTCGCCCATGAGCACAAAGGAGGCCGTTGACTGCGGCACAAGCCGTCCCGCAACCCACGCCACCCGACAGTCGCCTCGGATGTCGCCACCGCAAGCCTCCCGAAGCTGTCCCCGGTTCGCAGCGCCACGACGTGCTGCAATCTCTGGCGGAAGGATGAGCAGACCGCAACCCAGGCCAACCGCAGTCCTTCTCCCCAAGGGGCGGCACCAACCCACCGCCCCCGGTCCGCACCGCCACCACACGCTGCAACCTCCGACGGAAGAACCAGCCGACCGCAACCCAGGCTAACTGCAGTCGTCGACCCCATGGGGCAACACCGACCCGCCGCCCCCGGTCCACACCACCACCTCCGCCACCTGCGTGGGTCCAAGGAGTACCGCCCAATAGAGAACCAGCTAGGCCTCCACACATTCCCACGCCGCACGCCGGCCCCCAGGCCACAGATCCGGCCATAGGCCGACCCGTGCGCCGCCACCAAAAGGCAAGGCTCCCGCAGCCGCCGCACCTTGCCATAGGCTTCAGCACACCATCGTGCCGCCGCACAAACGCACCGCCACTTGAAGACCCATCGCCGCGCCGCTAGGCCCCACGGCAACCTAGCGCTCCCGCCCAAGGAGCAGTCCCACGCCTTTCCCAAGCCCGCGCGAGAGGAAGCAGGGCCCGGCCGCAACCCACGCCGGCTAACCTTTGCCCGGCAGCGGGGGAGGAACACCACATGGAGGCAGCGCGCTAGGGTTCGCCATCGGGGAGGGGAGGCTCAGAAATTATCCAATTCTCCCCACTGTCCAAAATTGAATAACTGTTTGAAATGCCTTTTTTGTACTATGTCACTGCAAGCCTCCACGGTCGCCTGGGATGCCGCCACCGCAAGCCTCCCAAAGCTGTCCCCGGTTAGCAGCGCCACGACGTGCTGCAACCTCTGGCGGAAGGATGAGCCGACCGCAACCCAGGCCAACCGCAGTCCTTCGCCCCATGGGGCGGCACCAACCCGCCGTCCCCGGTCCGCACCGCCACCACATGCTGCAACCTCCAACGGAAGAACCAGCCGACCGCAACCCAGGCTAACTGCAGCCCTCGACCCCATGGGGCAACACCGACCCGCCGCCCCCGGTCCACACCACCACCTCCGCCACCTGCGTGGGTCCAAGGAGCACCGCCCAATAGAGAACCAACTAGGCCTCCACACATTCCCACGCCGCACGCCGACCCCCAGGCCACAGATCCAGCCATAGGCCGACCCGTGCGCCGCCACCAAAAGGCAAGGCTCCCGCAGCCGCCGCACCTCGCCATAGGCTTCAGCACACCATCGTGCCGCCGCACAAACGCACCGCCACTTGAAGACCCGTCGCCGCACCGCTAGGCCCCACGGCAACCTAGCGTTCCCGCCCAAGGAGCAGTCCCACGCCTTCCCCAAGCCCGCGCGAGAGGAAGCAGGGCCCGGCTGCAACCCACGCTGGCCAACCTTTGCCCGGCGGCGGGGGAGGAACGCCAGATGGAGGCAGCGCGCTAGGGTTCGCCCCCGGGGAGGGGAGGCTCAGAAATTATCCAATTCTCCCCACTGTCCAAATTTGAATAATTGTTTGAAATGCCTTTTTGGTACTATGTCACTGCAGGAATGGTCTTAAGCAAATTTAAGAAAAATGAATTCGATAGTTTAGACAGAGTACTCTTAAGTTCGCACAGTAGTTCATGAAAACAAATGACATTTCAATACACGAGCAGCATTTCTTTCACTGAATCACCATCAGCTGGCATACTAGTACAACATGACCTAAAATGCGATCACCTTGAGTTCGGCCAGTTGTTTCCAGCATGAGCAGAAAATACAGAATCCTACACCCATAAGCCAGTCCTGCAACTTAGCCATACCTACATAACAACAGTACAATCATGACGGTAAAATACTTAACTATCTAGAATATCAAGGCATGCGCAATATAATCTAAGTATCATTGGGGAAACGTTCGGCTTACTTACAAGCATGGTATACTTCGTATATGTGAACTGAAGTAGAATTACGTACAAGAGCATGGCATTAGAAGTCAGAACAGAGCTTCAAGCCTTTCACAACTGTTTTCGTTACCATCGAAGGTTAACAAGCTAAGAAATTCATGTAATCTGGAAAGATTTTTATTTATGAACCTAGTGAATGTGACAATATATAAAATACTGATCAAGTTGAGAAATTGATTGCGCATAAAACAAAAGCAACATCTGACATGACTAGAGATTCTTATCAGTTATAACTTAGCAGTGCGTGCTAACAGAGACTGTACTAACTAGGATTCTGGCAGAGTAGTGGATGCCTTACAGATTACAAAAAGAGTTGATACACATAGGAAAAAACCATTATCAGCCAAAGCCCATGCAGCCACAAATTGTAAAATAGCATGGACACATCTAGGGAATAATGATAGTCACCTTTTCAGTCATCACATCATACTAGCATGTCTCACCAAACAACCATCTCACATATTGTTCACTTCATCTCCACCATGCCCATCACCAATGCCAGTACCTACGAGAATAATAAGTCAGGAACAATTGCAATTCTGATGGAAAACCAAAGAACAGATAGACTTATAATGGGATACCTAGGTGAACTGAGACTGCATAGTAATGCAATCCGAGAAAAATAACATGAGCCAAAGAAAATTATTTATTCTCTGGTGCAAAACTCTAAATGGACTCCTTACTTCAGGAAGATAGTCAACAAAACATAAAATAGGACTTTAGTTTATTCAACTGGTTTCAGCTTCCAAACAAAAGAGTGCAACTAATTTTAAGCTTCAAAAGGTGCCAACGGAGTTAAACATTTGGTTAGCTAGGTCTAAGCTTCCATTTAGTTCTCTTCCATTTTAAACTCTTATGTGTCATGCGTTGTCAAGAGAACGGCAGACAACCACGGTCCAGTACTGACTATTACCATAACACAATCCACACAAGAGATATGATACTTTCTAGAAATCATCTTCAGTAAACTCAATTCCTTGTCAGACCAAGTGGAAAAGTAAGACATTACGAAAACTAAAAATCCGCCAAGAAACAAAATATGTTCAGTTGTGCATCTGAACTAGCTAATAACAACAGGGCTCTTCGACAAGTGACAAAAACTATTGTCTTGATTTCCAACTGGTATGCATCAGATGCTGAAAAGATATATAGTTCAGATAGGCACATAAGACTACGTTTGAGACACAATTTATGCATATGACCAACAGAAAAGAACAGTGACTTAAGTACTTTTTTCTTCTTAAAGAATTCATCAAGTAGCAAAAGGAAAAAATTGATGTGATTTGAACTTCAATCATCAGCACAATACCAAAGGATATGATAGGCATTTCAGCAACAAAAGAACTAATTTTCTAATAGGGAAAATGTATGTCAGTCCCACTAGTCTTCCTTGAATTTCTCACTTTGCCCTTACATTTTAGGTAACTATGAAACTGCCCCCCTTCCATCCATTTTATTATGATTTTGCCATAAAGTATTGGCGAAGTCACAATTCTACGGAAAACTAGTAGCAATGACATAAATTTCCCTATCTTATAATACTGAATAAAATAATATAAAGGGCTTGCTATTACCTGCCGCATAGCAAAACTCAAATGGATAATAGCTATGGAAGCCGGTCATATTGGGAAGTTTCTGAAACTCCATTGACTGGAGATAGACCATGAACAAAGCGGAACCTATCTTTAAAAGTAGTGCATTACTCTCCTCGGCAAACCCCACTACAAATAGGTATCCCTTCCAAGTTGAACTGAGCTCCTTGAATTCAATAGCTCTGTCGAGCACCCATACAGCCAAGCCATCAGAATCAGGCTTTCTCTTCCATATCTTGGCTTGGAATCCTGAGAGAACAATGAAGCCAAGCCCACCATCCTCTGTGGGCATAATCCTTAGCTTCGAAATGCCGGCTTCTACGTGCGGTGGCAGCTCTGTCACAGCTAGGCTCTGCCTATCCAAATCAAACTCAACTATGACATACCGGCGATGGTGATGATGCCCCTCCTTAATTAACCAGCAAATGGAATTCCCAATCAAAGTGCTGGGTTCTGGCGATGCTATAAATGTTTGCAGCTGCAGTGAGTTGATATTGCTCCATGTGCCGTTCTCCGATGAGTAAAGGCATGCGAAAACTCTTTTAGGATTATCATCACGTACGTAATGGGCTATCAGGGCCACCTGGAAATGGCCGTGACTGCGGGCAGGGCGAAGCACCGCCCCGTTGAAGATGAACATCTGGTCAACGTCCAGCTCTGGTGGGAAGATGAGGCGGCACTGCTCGCGGGCGACGGGATCCCACACCAATAGGTGGCGCGGCGGCCATGTGTTTTGCCTTGAGCTGAAGATAAGTACAAGTCCATGGCGGCAGTCGACGATGCGGTTGCCCTCATGGAGAGGCTTGAAGAAGCGATCGCTGGGGATGCGATCTGGTCGATCCAGCAGTGGAACAAACGGACAGGAGCTATATTCATCGAGGAAGAAGCCAAGGAGAGGAGGCTTGCCGTGGTGGCCGCGGAAGCGGCGTTGGAATTGGGGATCGGCAACGAGGCTTCGCCAACGCTTGCTGACGAGGGAGGCCCGGGGGAGGGAGGAAGGGCGCGGCGGCAGGCGGAGGAGAATCTCCCGGAGCAGATCGTCGTCGTCTGGCAGAGAGGCGGGCGGCGGAGAGGTGCGGCGGCGCCGAGGAGACATCTCCCCTAGCGTGCTCATGGTTAGGGTTTAGCGCCGCAGCTTCTCTCAGGGCTTGCTTGGTCACTTCATAAACCATCTGGATTGCCCGGGATCACGGCTCGATCCACGAGGGTCCGTCCCGGCCGGGAAAAGTTACACGTGGTTACAGTTTAGTTGTTTCGTTTGGGCCAGGCCGAGCGAATTTCAGACCCATCGAGTAGTGCAAAAATTCAGAAATTTTCAAAAAGTATTTTGGATTTCCACAATGCAAATCCTAACCAAAATCCCACCGAAATGCGAGGAATTTACTGAAAATTGTTCTGATTAGAAAACACACACACACAATATGATACTGAAAAAGGCTTTCGCCCCGCTTTATATATAAAGCATAGACAACAGTGTCCGATATAAGAAGTGAAGCCGCATATGACGAACTGTGGGCTCCAAGGCGGCGCCTTCAAGAAGGATACGACACCGGAGCACCGCCACCGCCCGATCCGAGGATCAGAGTTTCCCCTGGAGCAACACGACGGGCAATGATAGCCGCGACGACGCCTTCAAGAAGGGAGCATCTTCGCCGTCGCCAGTCCGTCCGAAGATAGAGTAGGTTTTCACCCCGGCCAATACTCACCGGCACCGACGCCACACCCCGGCTACCACGCCGCCCACACGGCCATGGCAGCAGGGCAGCACCGAGGCACGAGCTCTGCCCATGAGCACCGCGCCACCACCACAGGGGCCGCCGCCCCGGACACCAAGACCATGACACCAAGACCCCCGAGCCCCACCGCTACCCCAACCGCAGAAACGAGCGGAAAGGATCCGCCTTTCGCACCCATGGCCGGTCCCAGCACCGAGACCGAATAGGCCGGCCACCAAGCCTCCATCGAGCCGTCCTGCTACACCGGGCGTGAGACGAGCGTAGTCCTGCCGCCGGGCGCGAGACGGGCCGGTCCTACTGCCGGGCGCGAGACGAGCGCAGTCCTGCTGCCGTGCGCGAGACGGGTCGGTCCTGCTGCCGGGCGCGAGACCAGCTCGATCCAACGGCACCGGGTGCGAGACGTTCGATGGACCGCAGCCGGGAGAAGGCCAGCTCTCCGGCGAGAGAAGCGGACGGACGCCGAGGAGAGGAGTCAACGGTCGATACAGGCAGCCTACAAACGAGCCGACGCGAATCAGCTCGCCGCCGCGATCAACTCGCCACCACCACATCACCGCGCCCACGCCTGGTCAAGACCACCCGACGCCAGCCACCCAAAGACCGGAGCAGCACGAACACCGCCGCCACACCACCACCTCCACGGGTCGCCGCCACCCCGCCATCGATGACTAAGACATCCACCGGATCTGGGCCGGGATGCCCAGATCCGCCGCCAGCACGACCGTGCCCACCAGATCCCACGGGCCGCAGGTGGGGAGGGGAGGAGGAGACGTCGGCGGGCCACAAGGGCGCGGGGCGGAGCGCCGGAGCAAGAGCCGGCCGGGACCCGACGCCGCGGGCAGGAGGGAGGCGGCCCGCGACGCCATCCATCCGCGCAGGAAGAAACTGCCCGCTGCCGCCGCCACGCTGCCTTTGGTCGGTGAGCGCCCGGCGGCGAGGGAGGGGGAGACGGGGTGGAGGGCCGGAGGGGGGCGCGCGAGGGTTGCCTCCCGACGGCGCTTAATATCATCTCTGAGAGTGTGAGAGAACTTGATAAACAAACATTGCAACTTGAACTACATCACCACTCTCCAAAACCTAAACTGCAATTCAAGGAGTCCATGTTCTAGGGCAACATGAGTACCATCACCCTGTGAGTGGCTTCTCCAGTAGCAACTCACACACGATGGTCAGCTAACTACTTGTCGATAGAGGTGGTAACTTGAATACTTGATTGACCCCATTCGAAGCCCCTAGGAATGAAATCTGTTTTTCTTTTCTTTTCATATCGTTTGATAGGTCGATCGTAAAGATTCCACTCCCTACTCCCTTCATCATATCATAAAAACACAACGCTCTGGAAATGCTTGAGTCAAACTTTGACCACAAATTTCATTTTAATTATTCAGATTGAATATTTGAAAATCATCTGTATTGGTTTGTCTCAGAAAGTAATTATACTACCCTATTGACTGGAGATAGACCAAGAAGACATCAGAAGGTCGCCGTACAAGGACGGCATTATTCTCCTTGGCGAACCCCTGTAAAAAGAGGTAGTCTCGCCTGCAAGTTGATCCGATCTTCTCAAAGTCAATAGCCCTGTAGAGCACCCATACAGCTAAACCGTCAGAATCAGGCATTCTCTTCCGTAACTGGGCTTGGAATTGTGAGAAATAGATGAAGCCAAGCCCACCATCTTCGGCTGGCATAATACTTAGGTTGTGATAGCCGGCATCTATGTGTGGTGGCAGCTCTCTCAAAGCTAGGATCTGCCTATCCAGATCAAACTCAAGTATGACACATTGATGGTTCCTCTGAATTAACCAATAAAGGGAATTCCCAGTCAAAGTACTTGTTCCTATTCCCATCATATTCTGCCATTGCAGCTGCAGTGAGCTGATATTGCCCCATATCCCGGTCTCCGAGGAGTAAAGGTATGCTGAAACTCTTTCCCTTTCTCTGGCACCGGCCATCAGAGCCACCTGGAAATGGCTAGAACGGCAGCCTTGGCCGCCGGCAGGGCGAAGCACACCCCCGTTGAAGATGGACATCTGGTCGCTGTCCAGCTCTGGTGGGGATCAGGCGGCGCTGCTCGCGGGCAATGGGGTCCCACACAAGTAGCCGCCTTTGGCCGAGGAAAAGGACAAGTCCGTGGCGACAGTCGATGATGTGGCCGTCATCGAGAGAAATGGAGAAGCGAGCGCCGGGGATGCGATCTGGTAGATCCAGCATTGGAATAAACGAACAGGAGCGATGTTCATGGAGGAAGAAGCCAAGGAGTGGAGGCTTGCCGTGGTGGTCGCGGAACCGGCGTTGGAATTGGGGATCGGTGACGAGGCTGCGCCAACTCTTGCAAACGAGGGAGGCCCGGGGGAGGGAGGAAGGGCGCGGCGGCAGGCGGAGGAGAATCTCCCGGAGCAGGTCCTCGTTGTCTGGCAGAGAGGCAGGCGGCGGAGCGGTGCGGCGGCGGCGGCGGCGGCGGGGAGACATCTCCCCTCTTGCGCTCATGATAGGCTTGGCAATGCAGCTCCCTACAATGGGTTCTCTTTTTTCTTTTTCTTTTTTTTGAGATTATAGCTCCCCTCAATGGGCTTTTTGTGATTTGGTTGGTTGGACCAGAACTGGCTATCTGGGCCGTGCCAGCCATGCCGCCCCACTAGCACGTCTGGCACGGCTCGGGCTAAATGGGACATGCCTGACACGCTTGTAAGAGCATGTCTAACAAAGCCCTAAAAAACTCAACCTTCAAAACCAGTTTGAGGGCTGAGAAAATGTCATTTTGAAGGCCGAAAATACCTGGTGCAGATCAGTGCCCTCAAACCAACCCTCAAAACAGATCTGTGCCCCGGCCTTCAAACCTTCAAAACAGGACAGCAACATAAATCACTCTCAAATTTGCAAATGATCATGATCACATACATGAAACAAACTTGCAAATCGTCATCACATAGTAAATTCCATGGACATCATAGCAAAACATACAACATGCAAATGATCATCATCACATAGTCATCGGAGACATAGACATCATTTGCCGTGTAGTTCGCCGTGCGAATTGGCCTTCAAGCACCACCTCCCGCTTCAAACACTTCCTCTCCGATCTTGGTGACATCTTCATCTTCTTCCTCCTCCTCACCCACCTCCTCCTCCTCACTCGCCGGCTCCTCAACATGGAAGTTGAAGGAATCAAGTGGAGGAGACCCAATGTTGACTTCGGCGTCGTCGAGCAAGGCCCTATATGACACGGTTGGTGCGGACATTTCATCGAACACGTCGGTCGTGGTTGGCGGCGTTGGAGCGGTCGTTGCCGTGGTTCTAAGTCTGACAGTAGAATGGGGGGTAGGTATGGAGAGGCAAGATCCTAGCTATGGAGCAGTTGTAAACACAAGGGATGTACGAGTTCAGACCCTTCTTGGAGGAAGTAACAGCCCTACGTCTCGGAGCCTGGAGGCGGACGACTGGATTACGAGTGTATACATTACAAGGGTGCCAACCCCTTACACTGAGGAGGGGGGTGGCTTATATAGTGTCTGCCAGACCCCTCCGGCCCTCAGTTATGTAGGGTTTAAAGTACATTAAAGCCAGGCGTTACTGGTAACGCCTTACATAAAGTGTCCTAAATGCCATAAAGACTACTTAATTACAGACCGTTTGGATGCAGAGTGGCTCTTGATCTCCTGGTGGTCGAGTGAGTCTTCATAGTCGAGTCCTTTGAGTCCATCGAGTGAAGTCCCTCTTGGTCGACTGGAATGCAGTTTCTTCTGAGGGTGTCCTTGGGAAGGGTACTTAGGACAGGTCTATGACCCCACCCTAGGTACATGACTTCATCATTAGCCCCCGAATGGATCGAGGTTTGAGGGAGGAAGGAGTTGATGATATTTCCGACTTGCTTTTATGTTCTGAACATGTATCATCTTGGACCAATAATCTTTTTGTTGATGACAGCAACTTTTCTTTCAGTCGCCTTGATCCATTCTTTTCTCCCGTCGAGTGAACTTTTGAACTTAGTAAACTTCCGAGCAACGGATCGCAGGAAATCTCTCGTCTGACAGATCGATCTGCTGTTAGCGGATTTCGTGGGATCCGAATTTTGGGAAGCGTGCGAAGCGGGGCGGACTGCGGCGCTCGGATGGGATAGGGCATAGACGCCTCGATTTCCCCGCCGCCTTTTTCGCCACGTATCGCGTACGCGCGACTGTTTCGGGATTTGATAGGATCACCCGGGCCCACTTGTCATCCACTCGGAAGCGTCCTTATAAAATGCGCCCGGCGAGGGTTTTTGAACAGTACTTCCCCATTTCTCCTTCTGGCCTCTCCATCTCCGCTTTCAGCCGCCGCTCGCTTCGCCCATCCACCCCTCGCGCCGCCACGGCAACAATGGTGAAGGAGAAGACGGCGGCTCGAGCGCCAAGAAGGCGACGGCGACGGGAAGGCGAAGGAGAGCGCCGGTCGGGCGGATCTCGCCAAGGTCCCTTTGCCGCAAGGTTGGGTCCAAGGATTGATCCGCCGACCATCACCGAGAAGGATCTCACCGAGATGGCTAACGAGGCTTGATCCTCACGGGCTGCGACGCCCCGGGAACGAATGGCAACCGCAGCCGCAGGAGGGTGAGTGCGTTCTTCGGCTACTCACGTAGACCGTGGGTTCTCCCTGCCTCCGAGTGTTTTCTTCCGTGGGTTCTTGAATTTCTTTGGGGCGCAACTCCACCATTTCAATCCAAATTCTATTGCCTACCTTGCCGCCTTCGTGTCCATGTGCGAGAATTTCCTGGGTTGTCGACCACACTTGGGTCTCTTCAAGCACATATTCACTTGCCGCTCACAGACAGTGAAAAAGGCGAGTCCGGATGACGATAGGACTAAGGTTATCCAGATGTGTGGGGCTCTTGGGATTCAGATGAGGAGCAAGAGAACCTTTCCGGACATGACTCTTCCTGAGTCGGTCAGAGGATGGCAGTCGACTTGGTTTTACTGCCAAGACGAGCCGACGCTGGGGCAGTCGACTGGTCTCCCTCCATTTTCCATGGACCGAGTGAACAAGCCCTCTTCTCTGAAGGTGCTTCCCGAGGAGAAAGCCCAAGTGAAGATGTTGATGGAGCGTGTAGTCCAGCTAGTTAGGGAAGGAGTGACGGGTATGGACCTTCTGGAGGTCTTCCTTAGGCGGCGCATCCAACCACTTCAGTACTGAGGTCATCCTATGTGGTTGTACTGCGGAACCGAGGATGAAACTCGGGTCCATCCAGAAGCAGTCGACGACGCCACACTGGAGAGGTGGATGGCCGCGGTCACGGGGAATAAAGACAACCCTCGAGGAGGCAGGAGGATTCCGCCACTCGACCATTCCTACACTCCGGACACGGTATGCCCACTTTATCTTCAATTGTAATCTTGCTATACTTATTCTGCTTTTGCTGCAAATTGGTCGATTGATCTTCGTTTCGTTGTCTGTCAGGCCAGCACCGAACTATACTCGATGCCCAATGGAGCACAGACGCCGACTGAGGAGGAAGAAGGAAGTGGGGGCGAAAGCCAGGAGGAGTGGGATTCGGATGCTGCTGATGATGATGAAGGTGATGACTCTGGTGAGGAGGAAGAAGAAGAGGAGGAGGAGGAGGAAGTTGCACCGCCTCGCTCGGAAAGACGCTCGAAGGTCGTCCATGACCCTGCAACCGAGCGTGGTAAGGGGGTCGAATCGTTCGATCGACTAAGCGCCTCGAACCACTTCTCCGTGCCGATCGAGAAGGCTCGAAGCAATCTGTGGTGGTGCCGTCGAAGCCGCCAAGGTCTTGCCAAGATGAAGGTGGTGATCCCCACTATCTCAGGGTAATGATGCCACTTGAGTTTTTCTGTTCCACATGAACTTATTTTTGGTCGACTCATGAATCAACCGACTGACTTACGGCCGCTGCGGCTATTGCATTTCGATACCTCGCCAGGCGACGATCACGAGATGGAAGACGCCGCCACTTCAAAACCTGGTATGACTCTCATAATTCTGTCTTCAGTCGATTGACTCTTTGTCTCTAATTTTGATTCTTTTCTGTAGCTCCGTCCAATGTCGTTATTACCCTTCCTGATGACGACGATGAAGAACCACTGAGGCCAAGGAGGAACAGGAAAGCGTCTGCCGGCAAGGTGACTCAGGACGTGCCAACCTCCGAGACACTGATCGCGGAGGGAGAGAACATCACTCGGCCTACTGTATCTTTTGCGGTACCATTGACGAGTGCTCGCCCCTCATCGTCGAGTGCTGCACAGCCGTCACTTTTCTCGACCCACTTCGTCCCAGAGGACCAAGCCAGTGCGGCGAAAGAAGCAATACGCCAGGCGGGAGTCATGATGGAGCAAGTGAAGGCCATCCGAGAAGCAAGCCAGGCCGCCTATGACGCCAGCTCAGCTCTTGAGTGCGTTCGGTCGATCGGACACCGCCTGTGCTCGTTAGGGATATGATATCTGAAAGTTCTTCTTGCTGAAATTTATAGTGACTCGCCCTACACCCACCGGGTTTGTTGATTGAATTCGGTTTAGTGGGGCACGCTGAGTGCACCCATCGGGTGTAGTCCCCAAGGCTATGGTGGATCTGCTGGCGATCGACCATAGTCTTTATAAGTTCGTTTTTCCTTCATTCGACTAGGTCGAATGGATTTCGAACCGGTGGGGCACGCTGAGTGCACCCACCGGGTGTAGTCCCCGAGGCGTGGTCGATTGCTGGCGAGACTATAGTCTGAAGAACATCTTTTTTTTTGTGTTGGTCGACTGGTCGACTCTGGCTTAATAAAACTAGTGGGGGCACACTGAGTGCACCCACTGGGTGTAGTCCCCGAGACTATGGTCGAATGTTTGCATTCGGCCGTAGTCTTAGAAATGTATGGTTTTTCCTTAGTCACTCGGAAGTGAATTGTCTTTGACATCTGTCGATTGGTTTTTTGTAGAAATCCTGTGACCTTGCAGCTCGTTACACCGAGTTGGAGAACAAACACATCCAGCTCGAGCTTGATCTGAAGCTGGCCCAGGAGAATTTATCGAAGGCGAAGGAGGAAGCCAAAGGTATGTTTGGTGAGGCTCTCGACAACTGCCTTTGCCCCTCATTTGTTTCAAAGTCTGACCTTGCTGTAACTTTGCAGGCAAAGTGAAGGAGGCCCAGAAGAAGAAAGACCTTGAGTTGGCTGAAATGCAGAAGACAGCTTTAGAGAAGACCAAGCTCGCAGACGAGAAGTTAGCTTCGGTCACCAAGCTTGAAGAAGAAAACACCAATATGAAAGCTGCTCTTGATGCTGCCAACAAAGAGGTCAGTCAACTGAAAAGTGATAAAGTTGCCCTGAGTGATAAGGCCAGTGAGCTGGTGGGGAAGAAGAACGATCTGGAGGCTTATCTAGGCGGACTCGCCAAGAAGCTATTCCTCATGCTCGAAGGTAATCTTTTGCACCAAAACAGGTATTCTAACTATGATCTTCCCATTCGACTCGTCTTGACTCGGTGGTTGTGCTTGCAGAATTTTGCCAGAACTTTGAAGAGAAGACTGGTCGACTGGAGCCAAACCTGGACCCCATCAACTCTCCTGTGAATGACGAAGTCGCCATGAACATGCTCCGGCTCGAATCTCGTGTTGCTGCCGTCATTGATTATCTCGCAAGGCTGAAGGTCGCCACTTCCCGCATCGACGCTACGCTCTGGCCCAGAGAGACGCTCCAGAATGACCTCGAGTCTTTGATGGCTCGACTGAACACAGTCCCAAGTCGAGTGCAGGAGTGGAAGAAGTCTTCTGCCAGGTATGGCGCAGACGTTGATCTATCCTTGGCCCGAGTCCATTGCAAGGATGCTCGAGAAGACAAGTTGGCGGCTCTTCGGGTGGCTAACACCAAGAAGCACGATTTCTGGTCCTTCATGGAGACCTTCATCGCCGCCGCCACTCGAATTGCTGATGGGATCGACCTTGACAAGTTTGTTGCACCTTCCAGCCCTCCAAAGGAGGGGTAAAAAACTTCTTGAGCTCGACACTTTAAATTTGCCTCGGTATGCCGAGTGATTTTTGTAACCGAGAAACCTTAACAGGCTTAGCGCCTGAGCATTTTCAATTCCGTTAGGTATTTATCCGAACTTGGATTCGACGTTTGAATATGCTTGTATTTGGTTTGAGATGTCTTTTGCAGGTTAAAGCAAGGTGCTTGTTGCAATCGACTTGTTCCCCAATTCACTTAGGCGGGCACTGGGCTGCAGCTAAGCCTCCGAGTGTGAGGTTTGCTCTCCACTCGGTAGGATTTTCAAAACTTAGGCGAGCACTGAGCTGCATCTAAGCCCCCGAGTGGGAGGTTTGCTCTCCACTAGGTAGGATTTTCAAAACTTTGGCGAGCACTGGGCTGCAGCTAAGCCCCCGAGTGGGAGGTTTGCTCTCCACTCGGTAGGATTTTCAAAACTTAGGCGAGCACTGGGCTGCAGCTAAGCCCTCGAGTGGGAGGTGTGCTCTCCACTCGGTAGGATTTTCAAAACTTAGGCGAGCACTGGGCTGCAGCTAAGCCTCCCAGTGGGAGGTGTGCTCTCCACTCGGTAGGATTTTCAAAACTTAGGCGAGCACTGGGCTGCAGCTAAGCCCCGAGTGGGAGGTCTGCTCTCCACTCGGTAGGATTTTCAAAACTTAGGCGAGCACTGGGCTGCAGCTAAGCCCCCGAGTGGGAGGTCTGCTCTCCACTCGGTAGGATTTTCAAAACTTAGGCGAGCACTGGACTGCAGCTAAGCTCCCGAGTGGGAGGTCTGCTCTCCACTCGGTAGGATTTTCAAAACTTAGGCGAGCACTGGACTGCAGCTAAGCCCCCGAATGGGAGGTCTGCTCTCCACTCGGTAGGATTTTTAAGGTGTCTTATGGAAAACACATTGTACTTGTGGCGTAGCTCAGAGGAGAGGGTAGCAGTCGACCTGCACCTCATCCTCCTTGCAGAGCGCACGTTGTACTTGTGGCGTAGCTCGGAGGAGAGAGTAGCAGTCGACCTGCACCTTGTCCTCCTTGCATAGCGCACGTTGTACTTGTGGCGTAGCTCGGAGGAGAGAGTAGCAGTCGACCTGCACCTCGTCCTCCTTGCAGAGCACACGTTAAATTGAAACTTAGGCAAGTACTTGGACTGCAGCTAAGCCTCTGAGTGGGAGGCTGGCTCGCCACTCGGTAGGATTTTATTGAAACTTAGGCGAGTACTTGGACTGCAGCTAAGCCTCCGAGTGGGAGACTGGCTCGCCACTCGGTAGGATTTTATTGAAACTTAGGCGAGTACTTGGACTGCAGCTAAGCCCCCGAGTGGGAGGCTGGCTCACCACTCGGTAGGATTTTATTGAAACTTAGGCGAAACGGATTCGCAACTAAGCCCCCGAGTGGGAGGCCGGCTCGCCACTCGGTAAGGATTTTTTTTACAAACTTAGGCGAAATGGATTCGCAGCTAAGCCACCCACTGAGGGGGAATTTTACTGAACAATAAAAAGTGACAAAAATTGTTGGGGAAATTATGACACTATTATCTTGCAAAACATGAACTACAGAAGTACTTTTATTACAACTCATCCGAGTGAAAACTTTAAGTGTAAAGTGGGCGGAGTAACTCCGCGTTCCAAGCTCGGGGCTCGTCGATTTTGTGCTCGATGTTGTAGAGACGGTACGCTCCGTTGTGGAGAACCTTGGTGACGATGAAGGGTCCTTCCTAAGAAGGAGCAAGCTTGTGTGGTTTCTGCTGATCCACTCGGAGAACCAAATCTCCTTCCTGAAAGGCTCGACTCTTTACGTTTTTGGCGTGGAAGCGACGCAAGTCTTGTTGGTAAATGGTCGAGCGGATTAGAGCCATCTTCCTTTCTTCCTCTAGGAGGTCGACTGCATCCTGCCGTGCTTGTTCTGCTTCAGCTTCGGAGTAGAGCTCAACTCGAGGAGCATTGTGGAGTAGATCACTCGGTAAGACCGCCTCAGCTCCATAGACCAAGAAGAATGGAGTTCTTCCAGTCGACCGGTTAGGCGTGGTCCTTAGACCCCACAGCACCGAGGGGAGTTCATCGACCCATGCTCCAGCCGCATGCTTGAGGTCACACATCAATCGGGGTTTCAACCCTTTGAGGATCAAGCCGTTGGCCCGCTCCACTTGTCCATTCGACTGGGGATGGGCGACTGAAGCGTAGTCGACTCGTGTGCCCTGAGATGTGCAGAACGCCCTGAATTCCTCCAAATCGAAGTTTGATCCATTGTCGATTGATGATGCTGTGGGACTCCGATTCTGAATATCGGTTCTCGATGAAGTCGACAGCAGACCGCGCCAAGGTTCTTGATGGGCTTAGCATCAATCCACTTGGTGAACTTGTCGACTGCTACCAGTACATGTGTGAAACCGCTTCGTCCCGTTCTCAAGGGACCAACCATATCCAAACCCCATACTGCGAAGGGCCAGACGAGTGGAATGGTCTTCAGAGCTGATGCAGGCTTGTGTGACATGTTGGAGTAAAATTGGCATCCTTCGTGACTTGTCGACTATTTCCTTTGCCATTTCATTCGCCCTTGGCCAATAAAATCCGGCTCGGTATGCTTTGGCCACGATGGTTCGAGAGGACGCATGATGGCCACAGGTCCCCGAGTGGATGTCATCAAAGATTATTCGACCTTCTTCTGGCGTTATGCACTTTTGACCAACTCCAGTCGCGCTCTCTCTGTATAGCTGTCCTTTGACCACAGTAAAGGCCTTGGATCGATGGACGATCTATCGAGCCTCTTCCTCGTCCTCCGGGAGCTCTTTTCTCAGGATATACGCGATGTATGGAACTGTCCAGTCGGGAGTGATCACTACAGCCTCCATGACCAAGTCGACCACTGCTGGGACTTCAACCTCAGTCGGATCTGTGGCACTCTTGGGCTGTGGAGCTTCTTCGGTAAAAGGATCTTCTTTGACTGATGGAGTATGGATATGCTCCAAGAACACATCGCTGGGAATGGCTTCTCTCTTGGAACCTATCTTCGCCAAATCATCAGCCGCTTGATTTTTCATTCGGGGTATATGATGGAGCTCTAACCCCTCAAACTTCTTTTCCAGCTTCCTCACTGCATTGCAGTATCCAGTCATGGCTGGGCTTCTAACGCCCCACTCCTTCATCACTTGGTTAACCACCAAATCTGAGTCGCCATAAACCATAAGGCGACGGACGCCGAGTGAAATGGCCATGCGCAACACATACAAAAGGGCCTCAGATTCTGCCTCATTGTTGGAGGAATCAAAGAATCTGGAGCACATATCCGAGCTTATCTCCTCCGGGGAAACCAGACTACCCCAAAGACCGAACCATTTAACATCTTAGGGCCATCAAAGAACATGGTCCAATGCTCCGAGTGAACTTGAGTCGGCTGCTGTTGTTCAATCCACTCGGCAAGGAAATCTGCTATCGCTTGGGACTTAATGGCTTTTTTGCGCCAAACTTGATATCAAGGGAAGGAGTTCAATTGCCCATTTCGCCACTCGACCGTTGCATCTCACAGCAGAATCTCTCGAAAATGGAGCGTCACGACGATCGTAATGGAATGATCGAGAAATAATGGGCAGCCTTCTTCGTGGTCATGTAGATTCCATACACAAGCTTCTGATAATGAGGATATCTTTGCTTTGATGGAGTCAAAACTTCAGACAGATAGTACACTGGGCGCTGAACTTTGAAGGCTTTCCCTTCTTCTTCCCGCTCGACCGTAAATATTGTACTGATGACTTGTCTTGTGGCTGCAATATAAAGCAACAGAGGCTCTTTGCTGATTGGAGCAGCAAGCACCAGCTGGGTGGAGAGCAGAGCTTTTAGCTCGGCAAACGCTACATCAGCTTCTGGAGTCCACTCGAACTTGTCCGCCTTCTTCATCAGTCGGTAAAGAGGCAATGCCTTTTCACCGAGTCGTGAGATGAATCGACTTAATGCGCCAAACATCCAAGAAGCTTCGACATCGTGCACCAAGACGGGCGTTTCATTTGGAGTATAGTGCCAATTTTTTCGGTTAGCGTCGATTCCTCGCTCGAAACGAAAACCGAGTAACTTGCCACCAGAACTCCGAATGTGCACTTTGATGGATTGAGCTTGATATCATACCTCCCGAGGTTGGCAAATGTTTCAGCGAGGTCACCAAGCAGGTCGGAACCCTTTCGCGACTTGACCACGATATCATCCATGTACGCCCACATTCCGACCGATTTGAGTGAGCAAACACTTCAATCATTCGCATGAACGTGGCTCGCATTCTTGAGGCCGAATGGCATGGTGACATAGCGAAGCACCCGAATGGAGTGATGAAAGCTGTTTTGATCTCATCGGGTCCGTACAGACGGATCTGATGGTACCCGGAATAGGCGTCTAGAAAAGACAATCTCTCACATCTCGCAGTCGAGTCGACAATTTGATCGATGCGAGGGAGAGGAAAATGATCTTTCGGGCAGGCCCGATTGATGTGTTTGAAATCAATGCACATGCGGAGTGACTTGTCCTTCTTGGGAACCATTACAACATTGGCTAGCCACTCGGAGTGATATATCTCTCGGATAAACTCTGCTGCCAACAGTCGAGCCACTTCCTTGCCAATGGCTTTTCTCTTCTGGACGCGGACCGTCAAAGATGTTCTTTGATAGGTTTTGCTGTTGAATCGACCCTAAGGCGATGCTCAGCCAGCCCCCTGGGAACACCCGGCATGTCAGCAGGCTTCCATGCAAAGATGTCCCAGTTCTCACTGAGGAACTGGATGAGCGCTTCTTCCTATTTAGGGTCGAGTGTTGTGGATATATGGGTCGGAGCTGCATTGGGGTCGGTCGGGTGAATGTGAACGGGCTTCGTCTCACCGGACGACTGAAATGCTGATTCTGTGGCAGGCTTCTTGGCCCGCAACAAATCACTCGGATCCGCTTTCTTCTTATATTCCTCCAGCTCGACCGTTGTTACCTGGGAATCGGCAATTTTCGAGCCTTTCTGGAAACACTCTTCTGCTTTTTTCCGATCACCAGTGATAGTGATCACGCTTTTGGGTCCAGGCATCTTCAATTTGAGGTACACGTAGCATGGTCGAGCCATGAACCGTGCGTAAGCTGGTCTCCCCAAAATAGCGTGGTAAGCGCTCTGAAAATCCACGACTTCAAATGTCAGCTTCTCTTTGCGGAAATGCTTCGAGTCGCCGAACACCACGTCCAGAGCTATTTGTCTGAGTGACTCAGCTTTCTTTCCAGGTATAACTCCATGAAAACTCATGTTGCTGGTGCTCAGTCGGGACATTAGAATGCCCATTCCTTTTAGCGTCTCCACATATAATAAGTTCAGTCCACTACCACCATCCATTAGCACCTTTGTCAGTCGAGTGCCTTCGATGATCGGGTCGACCACCAAAGCTTGCCTCCCAGGGGTGGCTATTCGAGTCGGGTGATCGGACTGGTCAAATGTAATGGGAGTTTGAGACCATCTCAGATAATTGGGCGTCGCCGGGGCGACCATATTCACCTCGCGGTTGATAACCTTCAGTCGGCTTTTACTTTCCACATCAGCAAAAATCATCAGAGTGGAATTAACATGAGGATATCCTCCATCACTGTCCTCCTTGTCTTCGGCTTTGTCCGACTCTTTTTCCTTGTCCTTGGGCTGTTTACCTTGGAACTGCTGGATCAGGAGCCGGCACTGGCGAGTGGTATGCTTCGGGTAAATGAAATTACCCTCTTCGTCTTTCTTCGTGTGGATGTGACATGGCAGATCCATCACGTCATTTCCTTCTTTATCCTTCACCTTCTTGGGGTTCCAGGATCCTTTGGGTTTTCCCTTGAACTTGCCCTGAGTCACGGCCAGAGCCTCCCCAGGAGCCGCTGGCTCGGCCTTCCGTTTCTGCTTCCGACTAGAGTTTCCTTTCTCCGACTGACTCGGCTTGTACTTGCCGCTCCGGAGTCGGTCCTCTTCTTCGCCGTTGGCGTACTTGGTAGCAATTTCCATCATCCGACTCAGGGTCATATCTCTGGTCCGACCAAACTTCAAACTCAATTCTCTGTTCTTAACACCATCCTTGAAGGCGCAGACTGCCTGATGATCAGACACGTTCTCCACGGTATGATGCAAAGTGATCCATCTCTGAATATACTCTCTTAAGGTCTCATTCGACTTATGCACACAAACTTGTAGCTCTGTCAATCCAGCTGGTTGCTTGCAAGTTCCCTCGAATGTTGTGATGAACACTCGGGAAAGATCTTCCCAAGTGTAAATGTTGTTAGGAGATAACTGATTCAACCACGCCCTGTCCGAACCTTCCAACATGAGTGGTAAATGCTTCATAGCCACTTCATCATTCCCGCCACCAATCTGCACCGCCACTCGGTAGTCTTCAAGCCAAGTTTCAGGCTTAGACTCACCGGTGAACTTGCTTACTCCAGTCGCCAACCTGAAGTTGGGGGAATCATCATGCTCGATAGCTCGCTGAAACATTCAACCGTAAACGTGCACTCGGCTGCTAGTGGGCGCATCTCTGTCGTGGCCACCTCGATGAGCCCTGTTCCGGTCGACCAAGCCTTGCACGATGATGGATCGCGCGTCAAATCCTGGTTCCCTGGGGTCGACCGGAGCTCTTCGTCCCACACTGAGCTAGCGCCTGTCATCTTGCTGCCGATGAGCATAGGACCCACCTCTCGGGGGAGGAGTTGGCACTCGACACCTATCATCACGATCGTATCGGTCACCATGTTGGTCCCGTCGATTCTCGCGTCCTTCACGCCGCGGAGGCGATCTAGGGCTGTGAGCCGACTGAACCGTATTCGCAGCGACGGATCGACTGTGAATCCTATTTGCGGATCGCGACACGACTGAATTTCGATCACCGCTGCTCGAGCAAATCTCTAATCTGCATCAAGCCTCTGCCAGCCTCCGACTGAGAGGGCTGAATCGACTCTGCTATACGGGTTGCAGCTGCTAAATTCTGAATCGGGGTTCGATATACTTGAGTCCGCTGCGGGAAGAGTTGACATCGACTGGAGTCGGGTACTCGTTGCCACGCGCGCTCGTCGAGTGCTCGTTGGAGATTCTCCAGACGAGTGCGTTCAGCCAAGTTGGCCAAACGCGCCTCCTCCAAGGCACGAGCCTCGGGGGTTTCTCCTGCGATGGGGGTATGCAGGGCATCCATGTTCCTGCGGCGAAGTTCTTCCCTTTGCAGGGAGTTAAGTGGCTCGGGTTGATATTCCTCATGGACTTGAGCGGGGTCGCCTCCACCGTCCACCCCGTCGTCGCGGGGGAAGCCGGGATGTCTACGAGGCCCGTTGACCATCAAGACCTCCGCCGCCGGATCGCTGCTGTCGTCGCTTTTCGGATGCGGGTTCACGGAGCCAGTCGACAGATCGAACAGGCCGTAGAGAGATTCGTCGGGCTCGATTGCCGCGACTTGGGTGGTGGCCGACTAGCGGGCCATCGCGTGCCTTACCCACCGTTGGAGCCTCGACCAACCAGAGCGCTTGCGCTGGCGGGAGACTGGGAGGGAGGACGATAGGGGAGTCGACCGATAAGGAGTCAACGGCTGCCGCAGCAGAACGCCGCGGACACATGCCCGAAAATGCGTCGCCCCGCGGACGGGGAGCGCGTGGATGTCGAGTGGAGCCTCCTGGAGCCAAGCGGAGTTGTCGGCGATGAAGGTGAGCGCGCCGAGACGGATCTCGCGGCCCTCGACCAAAACTCCACCAGAAACTATGATGAAGGCAATCGGAACAATTGCAACTTCTCCAGAAATCGCTAAGACACCTGCCCCACGGTGGTTGCCAACTGTCGTGGTTCTAAGTTTGACAGTAGAATGGGGGGTAGGTATGGAGAGGCAAGATCCTAGCTATGGAGCAGTTGTAAACACAAGGGATGTACGAGTTCAGGCCCTTCTCGGAGGAAGTAACAGCCCTACGTCTCGGAGCCCGGAGGCGGACGACTGGATTACGAGTGTATAGATTACAAGGGTGCCAACCCCTTACACTGAGGAGGGGGTGGCTTATATAGTGTCTGCCAAACCCCTCTGGCCCTCAGTTATGTAGGGTTTAAAGTACATTAAAGCCAGACGTTACTGGTAACGCCTTGCATAAAGTGTCCTAAATGCCATAAAGACTACTTAATTACAGACCTTTTGGATGCAGAGTGGCTCTTGATCTCCTGGTGGCCGAGTGAGTCTTCATAGTCGAGTCCTTTGAGTCCGTCGAGTGAAGTCCCTCTTGGTCGACTGGAATGCAGTTTCTTCTGAGGGTGTCCTTGGGAAGGATACTTAGGACAGGTCTATGACCCCACCCTAGGTACATGACTTCATCAGTCGTTCTCGGCGGTGGCGGTGGTGGTGCCGCGGTATGCTCTCCCCCCCTCGCTTGCGGCTTATAAGCTGCTTCTCCTTGCGCTTGGGAGCAGCCGCGGTGGAGGTTGTCGGCTTGGCGGGCTTCCCCGCCTTCCCCGCCGGTTTCGCCGCCTTCGATGCGGGGGCGGGCACGGGTGGCTTGCTTGGCACGACGTGGGTGCCCGCCCGCCTCATGGGTGATCGCGAAGAATCAAGTGGAAGGTTTGGTGGCTTCTTTAGGTTTTAAGAGTAGTTTTACAATAGCTAGTAGTGGGCGGAGTGGAGGTTTATGTATTTTCTGGAAGTCGGAAGTTACTTTGGAAATAAAAAAATTCTCAGTATCACATTGATTCTTGGGTCTCGGAACTGGGTGGGGAGTAATGGCGCCTTACCTGTTTCTATGGCGAGGCCAACAGAAGTTTGAGGTACAAAACTTGGGATACTACGAAAAGGTTGAGAGGTGAAAGCACTCTTCCGTGGTTATGCATTGGGGACTTTAATGAAATTCTGCGTCAGGAGGAGCAAATGGGTCCGAAAATCCACGAGATAGTACTCAAATCGAAGGGTTCAGAGAAGCGGTTGATGTTTGCGGCCTCGCCGATCTTGGTTACAAAGGGCTGGACTGGACATGGGAAAAAAGGGTGACGGGAGGATAGTTTTGCAGCGTACGCCTTGACAGAGCTCTTGACTTGCCTAGTTGGTCGAATATGTTCCCTTTTGCAAGTGTTGAGCATCTGACCGCAGTCAAGAGTGATCATAGCCCAATCCTACTAATGAACGAACTCGAGGAAGGAAATATATGCCTCGGCTTGAAAAAACCGTTCAGATACGAGTGTGACTGGGAGCAGGATGATCGGTTCAGAGATGTGGTGGAGTCAGCTTGGAATGGCGATGGTCCAGCGATCTCAGTCTCTGACCTCGCAACTGTTGGGGAACGTAGTAATTTCAAAAAAATTCCTACGCACACGCAAGATCATGGTGATGCATAGCAACGAGAGGGGAGAGTGTTGTCTACGCACTCAGAGACCAAGCGAAGCGATCACAACGTAGAGGAAGTAGTCGTACGTTCTCCTCGCGACCCGACTGATCCCGGCGCCGTTCCTCCGACGCCCCCGAGTTCTTGACACACGTACAGCTCGATGACGTCCCTCGAACTCCGATCCAGCCAAGTGTCGAGGGAGAGTTCCGTCAGCACGACGGTGTGGTGACGATCTTGATGTTCTACCGGCGCAGAGCTTCGCCTAAGCTTCGCGATGATATGACCGAGGTTGAATATGGTGGAGGGGGGCACCGCACACGGCTAAGGAACGATCCGTAGATCAAACTTGTGTGTTCTAGGGTGCCCCCTGCCCTCAGATATAAAGGAGCAAGGGGGGTGCGGCCGCCTAGAGGAGGCGCTGCCGGAGGAGTCCTACTCCCACCGAGTAGGACTCCCCCTTTCCTAGTAGGAGTAGGATTGGGGGAGGAGAAGAGGAAGGGGCGCCGCCTCCTTGTCCTATTCGGACTAGGGGAGGGGCGCGCCTGCCCCTGGCCGCCCCTCCTCTTCTCCCTCATGGCCCACTAAGGCCCATTAACCCCGGGAGGGTTCCGTAACCCCGGTGTTCGGTAAAATCCCGATTTCACCGGAACCATTCCAACTCCAAATATAGGCTTCCAATATATCAATCTTTATGTCTCGACCATTTCGAGACTCCTCGTCATGTCCGTGATCACATCCGGACTCCAACTTCTTCGGTACATCAAAATACATAAACTCATAATAACCGCCATCGAAACCTTAAGCGTGCATGGACCCTACGGTTCGAGAACAATGTGGACATGACCGAGACACGTCTCGGTCAATAACCAATAGCGGGACCTGGATGCCCATATTGGTTCCTACATATTCTACGAAGATCTTTATCGGTCGACCGCATAACAACATACGTTGTTCCTTTGTCATCGGTATGTTACTTGCCCGAGATTCGATCGTCAAGATCCAATACCTAGTTCAATCTCGTTACGCAAGTCTCTTTACTCGTTCCGTAATACATCATCTCACAGCTAACTCATTAGTTGTAATGCTTGCAAGGCTTAAGTGATGTGTATTACCGAGAGGGCCCAGAGATACCTCTCCGACAATCGGAGTGACAAAACGTCATCTCGAAATACGCCAACCCAACATCTCGCCTTTGGAGACACCTGTAGTACTCCTTTATAATCACCCGATACACGTTGTGACGTTTGGTAGCACCCAAAGTGTTCCTCCGTAAACGGAGTTGCATAATCTCATAGTTACAGAACATGTATATGTCATGGATAAAAGCAGTAGCAACATACTAAACGATCGTGTGCTAAGCTAATGGAATGGGTCATGTCAATCGATCATTCTACTAATGATGTGACCTTGTTAATCAAATAACAACTCTTTGTTCATGGTTAGGAAACATAACCATCTTTGATTAACAAGCTAGTCTAGTAGAGGCATACTAGTGACATATTGTTTGTCTATGCATTCACACATGTATCATGTTTCCGGTTAATACAATTCTAGCATGAATGATAAACATTTATCATGAAATAAGGAAATAAATAATAACTTTATTATTGCCTCTAGGGCATATTTCCTTCATCTCCCACTTGCACTAGAGTCAATAATCTAGATTACATAGTAATGATTCTAACACCCATGGAGTCTTGGTGCTGATCATGTTTTGCTCGTGGAAGAGGCTTAGTCAACGGTCTCGCTACATTCAGATCCGTATGTATCTTGCAAATCTCTATGTCTCCCACTTGGACTAAATCCGGATGGAATTGAAGCGCCTTTTGATGTGCTTGGTCCTCTTGTGAAATCTGGATTCCTTCGCTAAGGCAATTGCTCCAAAGATTGTCACGAAGATTTTCATTGACCCGATGCACTAGGTATGACACCTAGATCGGATATGAACTCCTTCATCCGCACTCCTTCATTAGCTGCTTCGAAGCTGCTATGTACTCCGCTTCACATGTAGATCCTGCTACGACGCTTTGTTTAGAACTGCACCAACTGACAGCTCCTCCGTTTAGTGTAAATACGTATCCGGTCTGCGATTTAGAATCGTCCGGATCAGTGTCAAAGCTTGCATCAACGTAACCATTTACGATGAGCTCTTTGTCACCTCCATATACGAGAAACATATCCTTAGTCCTTTTCAGGTATTTCAGGATATTCTTGACCGCTGTCCAGTGATCCACTCCTGGATTACTTTGGTACCTCCCTGCTAAGCTTATAGCAAGGCACACATCAGTCTGGTACACAAGATTGCATACATGATAGAGCCTATGGCTGAAGCATAGGGAACATCTTTCATTTTCTCTCTATCTTCTGCAGTGGTCGGGCATTGAGTCTTACTCAACTTCACACCTTGTAACACAGGCAAGAACCCTTTCTTTGCTTGATCCATTTTGAACTTTTTCAAAATTTTGTCAAGGTATGTGCTTTGTGAAAGTCCAATTAAGCGTCTTGATCTATCTCTATAGATCTTAATGCCCAATATGTAAGCAGCTTCACCGAGGTCTTTCATCGAAAAACTCTTATTCAAGTATTCCTTTATGCTATCAGAATTCTATATCATTTCCGATCAGCAATATGTCATCTACATATAATATCGAAATGCTATAGAGCTCCCACTCACTTTCTTGTAAATACAAAGCTTCTCCAAAAGTCTCAGATAAACCCAAATGCTTTGATCACACTATCAAAGCGCTTATTCCAACTCCGAGATGCTTGCACCAGTCCATAGATGGATCGCTGGAGCTTGCATACTTTGTTAGCTCCTTTGGATCGATAAAACCTTCTCGTTGCATCATATACAACTCTTCTTCCGTAAATCCATTCAGAATGCGTCTTTACATCCATTTGCCAAATTTCATAATCATAAAATGCGGCAATTGCTAACATGATTCGGACAGACTTAAGCATCGCCACGGGTGAGAAGGTCTCATCGTAGTCAACCCTTGAACTTGTCGAAACCCTTTGCGCATAAGTCGAGCTTTGTAGACAAGAATATTACCGTCGGCGTCGGTCTTCTTCTTGAAGATCCACTTGTTTTCTATTGCTTGCCTACCTCGGGCAAGTCAACCAAAGTCCATACTTTGTTTTCATACATGGATCCCATCTCGATTTCATGGCCTCAAGCCATTTTTGAATCTGGGCTCACCATCGCTTCTTCATAGTTCGAGGTTCATCATGATCTAGTAGCATGATTTTAACAGGATTACCGTATTCACTGTGCGGATCTTACTCGTTGATCTACGAGGTTTCAGAGTAACTTGATCTGAAGTTTCATGATCAACATCATCAACTTCCTCACTACTTGGTGTAGATGTCTCGAAACCGTTTCTGCGACAAACTACTTTCAAGTAAGGGAGAAGGTACAATTACCTCATCAAGTTCTACTTTCCTCCCACTCACTTCTTTCGAGAGAAACTCCTTCTCTAGAAAGGATCCATTCTTAGCAACGAATGTCTTGCCTTCGGATCTGTGATAGAAGGTGTACCCAACTGTCTCCTTTGGGTATCCTATGAAGACATATTTCTCGATTTGGGTTCGAGCTTATCAGTTGAAGCTTTTTCACATAAGCATCGCATCCCCAAACTTTAAGAAACGACAACTTTGGTTTCTTGCTAAACCATAGTTCATAAGGTGTCGCCTCAACGGATTTTGACGGTGTTCTATTCAGGTGAATGCGGCCGTCTCTAGAGCATAACCCCAAAACGATAGCGGTAAATCTGTAAGAGACATCATAGATCGCACCATATCTAGTAAAGTGCGACACGACGCTCGGACACACCATTACGTTGTGGTGTTCCGGTGGCGTGAGTTGTGAAACTATTCCGCATTGTTTCAAATGTAGACCAAACTCAGAACTCAAATATTCACCTCCACGATCGATCGTAGAAATTTAATTTTCTTGTTACGATGATTTTCAACTTCACTCTGAAATTCTTTGAACTTTTCAAATGTTTCAGACTTATGTTTCATTAAATAGATATACCCATATCCGCTTAAGTCATCTGTGAAGGTGAGAAAATAACGATATCCGCCACGAGCCTCAACATTCATCGGACCACATACATCTCGTATGTATGATTTCCAACAAATCTGTTGCTCTCTCCATAGTACCGAGAACGGGTTCTAGTCATCTTGCCCATGAGGCACGGTTCATAAGTGCCAAGTGATTCATAATCAAGTGACTCCAAAAGTCCATCAAGATGGAGTTTCTTCATGCGCTTTACAATCGATATGACCTAAACGGCAAGTGCCACAAATAAGTTGCACTATCATTATCAACTTTGCATCTTTTGGTTTCAACATTATGAATATGTGTATCACTACTATCGAGATTCATCAAAATAGACCACTCTTCAAGGGTGCATGACCATAAAAGATATTACTCATATAAATAGAACAACCATTATTCTCGATTTAAATGAATAACCGCCTCGCATCAAACAAGATCCAGATATAATGTTCATGCTCAACACAGCACCAAATAACAATTATTTAGGTCTAAAACTAATACCGAAGGTAGATGTAGAGGTAGCGTGTCGATCGCGATCACATCGACTTTGGAACCATTTCCCACGCCAAGATCGTCACCTCGTCCTTTGCCGTTGTTCGCAATCCGTAGTCCTGCTTCGAGTTGCAAATATTAGCAATGTAACCAGTATCAAATACCCAGTGCTATCTGCGAGCTCTAGTAAGGTACACATCAATAACATGTATATCACATATACCTTTGTTCACCTTGCCATCCTTCTTATCCGCCAAATACTTGGGGCAGTTCCGCTCAAAGGACGGTCGCTTGCAAGAGAAGCACTCGATTTCAGGCTTAGGTCCAGACTTGGGTTTCTTCTCCTGAGCAGCAACTTGCTTGCTGTTCTTCTTGAAGTTCCTTCTTCTTCCCTTTGCCTTTCTTCTTGAAACTAGTGGTCTTATTGACCATCAACACTTGATGCTCCTTCTTGATTTCTACCTCCGCAGCCTTTAGCATTGTGAAGAGCTCTGTATAGTCTTTACTAACCCTTGCATATTATAGTTCATCACGAAGCCTTTGTAGCTTGGTGGCAGTGATTGAAGAATTCATCAATGACACAATCATCCGGAAGATTAACTCCCGGTTGAGTCAAGTGATTGTAATACCTGACATTTTGAGTATGTGCTCACCGACGTAACTATTCTCCTCCATCTTGCAGCTATAGAACTTATTGGAGACTTCATATCTCTCAATCCGGCATTCTGTTGGAATATTAACTTCAACTCCCGAACATCTCATATGCTCCATGACGCTCAAAACGTCGTTGAAGTCCCGGTTCTAAGCCGTAAAGCATGGCACAATCGAACTATAGAGTAGTCATCAGCTTTGCTCGCCAGACGCTCATAACATCCGGTGTTGCTCCAAAGAAGAGGCTCGCACCCAGCGGTGCATCCAGACGTAACTCTTACGTGCAGGAATGAGGATAATCCTCAGGTTACGGACCCAGTCCGTGTAATTGCTACCATCATCTTTCAACTTTGCTTTCTCAAGGAACGCATTAAAATTCAACGGAACAACAACACGAGCCATCTATCTACAATCAAACATAGACAAGCAAGATACTATCAGGTACTCAGATCATGATAAATTTAAGTTCAATTAATCATATTACTTAAGAACTCCCACTTAGACAGACATCTCTCTAGTCATCTAAGTGATCACGTGATCCAAATCAACTAAACCATAACCGATCATCACGTGAAATGGAGTAGTTTTCAATGGTGAACATCTTATGTTGATCATATCTACTATATGATTCACGCTCGACCTTTCGGTCTCCGTGTTCCGAGGCCATATCTGCATATGCTAGGCTCGTCAAGTATAACTCGAGTATTCTCGTGTGCAAAACTAGCTTGCACCCGTTGTAGATGGACGAGAGCTTATCACACCCGATCATCACGTGGTGTCCGGGCACGATTTAACTTTGGCAACGGTGCATACTCAGGAGAACACTTCTTGATAATTTAGTGAGAGATCATCTTATAATGCTACCGCCAATCAAAGCAAGATAAGATACATAAAAGATAAACATCACATGCAAATCAATATAAGTGATATGATATGGTCATCATCATCTTGTGCTTCGTGATCTTCATCTCTGCAGCACCATCATGATCACTATCGTCACCGGCGCGACACCTTGATCTCCATCGTAGCATCGTTGTCGTCTCGCCAATCTTATGCTTCTACGACTATCGCTACCGCTTAGTGATAAAGTAAAGCATTACAGTATGCATTGCATTTCATACAATAAAGCGACAACCATATGGCTCTCGCCATTGCCGATAACTTCGGTTACAAAACATGATCATCTCATACAATAAAATATAGCATCACGCCTTGACCATATCACATCACAACATGCCCCGCAAAAACAAGTTAGACGCCCTCTACTTTGTTGTTGCAAATTTTACGTGGCTGCTATGGGCTTAAGCAAGAACCAATCTCACCCACGCATCAAAACCACAACGATATTTCAAATAGACTCCGCTTTAACCTTCTCAAGGATCGGGCGAGTCACACTTGGTTCAACTAAAGTGAGAGAGACAGACACCCGCCAGTCACCTTTAAGCAACGAGTGCTCGTAGCGGTGAAACCAGTCTCGCGTAAGCGTACGCGTAATGTCGGTCCGGGACGCTTCATCTCACAATACCGCTGAACCAAAGTATGACATGCTGGTAGGTAGTATGACTTGTATCGCCCACAACTCACTTGTGTTCTACTCGTGCAAAACATCAAACCATAAAAACCTGGCTCGGATGCCTTTGCTGGGGAACGAGTAATTTCAAAAATTTCCTACGCACACACAAGATCATGGTGATGCATAGCAACGAGAGGGAGAGTGTTGTCTACGCACCCTCGAGATCAAGCGAAGCGATCACAACGTAGAGGAAGTAGTCGACGTTCTCCTCGCGATCCGACCGATCCCGCGCCATACTCGACGCCCCGAGTTCTTGACACACGACAGCTCGATGACGTCCCTCGAACTCTGATCCAGCCGAGTGTCGAGGGAGAGTTCCACAAGACGACGGCGTGGTGACGATCTTGATGTTCTATCGGCGCAGAAGCCGCTTAAGCTTCATGACGATATGACCGAGGTGGAATATGGTGGAGGGGGCACCGACACGGCTAAGGAACGATCCGTAGATCAAACTTGTGTGTTCTAGGGTGCCCCTGCCCTCAGATATAAAGGAGCAAGGGGTGCGGCCGCCCAGAGGAGGCGCTGCGGAGGAGTCCTACTCCCACCGAGTAGGACTCCCCCTTCCTAGTTGGAGTAGGATTGGGGGAGGAGAAGAGGAAGGGGCGCCGCCTCCTTGTCCTATTCGGACTAGGGGAGGGCGCGCCTGCCCTGGCCGCCCCCTCTTCTCCCTCATGGCCCACTAAGGCCCATTAACCCCGGAGGGTTCCGTAACCCCTGTGTTCAGTAAAATCCCGATTTCACCCGAACCATTCCGAACTCCAAATATAGGCTTCCAATATATCAATCTTTATGTCTCGACCATTTCGAGACTCCTCGTCATGTCCGTGATCACATCCGGACTCAACTTCTTCGGTACATCAAAATACATAAACTCATAATAACCGCCATCGAAACCTTAAGCGTGCGGACCCTACGGTTCGAGAACAATGTAGACATGACCGAGACACATCTCCGGTCAATAACCAATAGCGGACCTGGATGCCCATATTGGTTCCTACATATTCTACGAAGATCTTTATCGGTCAGACCGCATAACAACATACGTTGTTCCCTTTGTCATCGGTATGTTACTTGCCCGAGATTCGATCGTCGGTATCCAATACCTAGTTCAATCTCGTTACTGGCAAGTCTCTTTACTCGTTCCGTAATACATCATCTCACAGCTAACTCATTAGTTGTAATGCTTGCAAGGCTTAAGTGATGTGTATTACCGAGAGGGCCCGAGATACCTCTCCGACAATCGAGTGACAAAACCTCATCTCAAATACGCCAACCCAACATCCGCCTTTGGAGACACCTGTAGTACTCCTTTATAATCACCCGACGCGTTGTGACGTTTGGTAGCACCCAAAGTGTTCCTCCGTAAACGGAGTTGCATAATCTCATAGTTACAGGAACATGTATATGTCATGGATAAAAGCAGAGCAACATACTAAACGATCGTGTGCTAAGCTAATGGAATGGGTCATGTCAATCGATCATTCTACTAATGATGTGACCTTGTTAATCAAATAACAACTCTTTGTTCATGGTTAGGAAACATAACCATCTTTGATTAACAAGCTAGTCTAGTAGAGGCATACTAGTGACATATTGTTTGTCTATGCATTCACACATGTATCATGTTTCCGGTTAATACAATTCTAGCATGAATGATAAACATTTATCATGAAATAAGGAAATAAATAATAACTTTATTATTGCCTCTAGGGCATATTTCCTTCAGCAACAAAACTCCACACTATGGCGAGGACTATGACTCACTGGAACAGATTCATCTTTGGATTAGTTCGTCACGAGATGCGTTCCCTAAGACGACAACTTGCCACACTACGGGCGGACCCTTTGAGATCCGACCCTACTTCAGAAGAGAAGAGGGTACAGGACCGCATGGTCGAGCTTTCTTACAGGGAGGAGGTCATGGCAAGGCAAAGGTCACGCATCACTTGGCTGTCTGAGGGGGATAGCAACACGAAATTTTTTCAGAGAAAGTCGAGTGCAAGGCGGGCAAAAAATAGTATCACAAAGTTAGATCGCCAAGATGGAACCACATGTATGGATCAGAATGAGTTGGCAAATATGGCCACTGAATTTTACTTCAATTTATATACGTCTAAAGGTACTGTTGGTATAGAGGAAGTTCTGTCACACATCCCAGCGAGGGTGGATGGTATTATGAATGCATGTTTGAATGCTAGCTATAGCAAGGAGGAAGTTAAAGGTTCCCTCTTTCAGATGTTTCCCACTAAGGCCCCGATGGTTTTCCCACACACTTCTTTCAGAAACATTGGGATTTATGTGGTGATGAAGTCACAAGGATGATAATCAGAGTGCTTGATGGGGTAGATTCGCCGGAGGAGATTAATAACATTTTCATCATTTTGATTCCCAAGATTGCAAGTCCAAAAGTTTTAGGACAATTTTGGCCAATAAGACTTTGTAATGTGATCTATAAGATTGCTTCAAAGGTCTTAGCAAATAGGCTGAAAACTATCCTCCCTGAGATCATCTCCGAAGAGCAGTCTGCTTTTGTCCCTGGGCGTCTCATTACGGATAATTTTATTACAGCCTATGAGTGCTTACACTATATGAAAACTAAGAGGGTTAAGGGCAACAGATTTTGTGCATTAAAAATTGATATGATGAAGGCATATGACCGGTTGGAATGGTCATACTTGAAGGCAGTGATGCTCAAGATGGGGTTTAGCCCCCGTTTCACCGAGACAATTATGAGGTGTGTCTCGTCGGTTTCTTTCTCTGTTTTGTTTAACGGTGATAGTTTGGATGGTTTCAGGCCCACCCGAGGGTTGCGACAAAGAGATCCTATATCGCCATATCTTTTTCTGATCGCAGCCGAGGGGCTTTCCTGTTTGCTGAAAGGGAAAGGATGTGTACGGGGTATATCGGTGGCACCCAATGCCCCTCCGGTCAATCACTTACTATTTGCCAATGACAATCTACTCTTTTTTGAAGAAAATGAGTTAAGTGCTGCACGCATAAATGAGCTCTTGAGAACTTATTGCAATGCTTCAGGCCAGCGGGTTAACACGGAGAAATCATCCATTTTCTTCAGTAAGGGTGTATCTGCTCCTACTCGAGACACCACTAAAAACACTCTTGTTGTTCACACCGAATCTTTGTCCGAGAAGTATCTTGGGCTGCCATCGGACGTGGGCAGGGCAAAGGAGGGTTCTTTCAAATATTTGAAGGATCGTATTTGGAAGAAAGTACAAGGTTGGATGGATAAGTGTTTATCAGGAGGAGGGAAGGAAGTACTTATAAAATTTGTGGCCCAATCTATTCCAACTTACTCGATGGTCTGTTTTAAGCTTCCGAGGGGGCTGTGTGACCATATTAATAAAATCATTCGCAAGTTCTGGTGGGGTTGCAAGGATGCTCAGAGGAAAACAACATGGGTCTCGTGGAGAACGATGACAAAGTCGAAATTCATGGGTGGTTTGGGCTTCAGGGATATGGAGCTTTTTAATCTCGCCCTACTAGCGCGGCAAGTATGGAGGTTACTACATGATCCTGATTTGCTAAGTGCTCGTGTTCTCAAAGCGAGGTACTTCCCTGATGGTCACCTGTTGGAAGCAACCCTTGGACCTGCGCCTTCTCAGGTTTGGCGTTCCCTCTTGGAGGGCAGAGTTGTTCTACCTCTGGGTCTAATCAAGAGGATTGGATCGGGGCAAGACACTAATATCTGGCACAATAATTGGTTGCCGAGGGATCATAACCTGCGACCGCTCTGCGCTCGATCGATAAACCCTCCATCTCTTGTCTCGGGTTCATTAATCCTACCACGCGGGTATGGAATAAGCCAGCTCTCAGTGAGCACTTCATCACTCCTGACGTCGAGGTGATCCTCAACATACCTCTCAGGTCTCGGGTTCGGGACAATTTTTGGGCTTGGCACTATGATAAATGGGGAGTTTTTTCAGTCCGTTCGGCTTACAGAATGTTTTCTGCAATCAAGTTCCAACGGGAGGATTGGTTGGAACATAGATAGGATCACTCCAATATTGCAGCAGAGAAAAAGTCTTGGTCTCTACTTTGGAAGGTGAAAGTACCATCAAAGGTGCGGGTGTTTGTTTGGAGACTAGGACATACATCGATCCCGATGGGCCAAGTTCGACATGATAGGCACATGGCGGACGCTCCTGGCTGTTCAATATGCGGTGTGGAGAACGATACTTGGCGGCACTCGCTACTTAGTTGCCGCATGGCTAGATGTGTCTGGGCTCTGGGAGATGACGAACTGCTGGAGCATGTGATATCGAACCGAAGCGAGGATGCAAGACTCTGGTTATTTTGGTTATTCGAAACCACAAGTCAACAGGATATTGCCTGAGTGCTGGTCACCATGTGGGCGATCTGGTGGGCACGGAGGAAGGCCATACATGAGGATGAATTTCAGAGCCCACTGTCCACAGTGTGCTTTATAAGGCGATCCCTAGAGGACCTGGATATAGCTGCTGTTCGTATCACGCGAGGTAATCCTTCTCTGTCTGTGATTCCTAGGGTGAAGGTGTAGCTACCACCGGGAGAAAACGCGGCCAAGTTGAACTGTGATGGGGGAGTTTCATCCCTGGGGAAAGAGGAGTAGCGGTTGCGGTGTGCCGTGACAGTACGGGCAGGTATCTAGGAGCTTTAGTTGTGGTTTTTGATGGCCTGATTGATCCAGCGAGTTTGGAGGCGCATGCATGCAGTGAAGCTCTTGCACTTGCTCAGGATTTGAACCTTCAGAATCTGGTGACGGACTGCCTTGAGGTGATCTCGAACATCAACAACAATGCATCACCGGTTTATGCTCCTATCCTAAAGGAAATTCTTGTTAGTAGGAATAGTTTTCTTACTGTTTCTTTCCGTTTTGAGCGCAGGGAAAATAATTTTGAGGCCCACTCGATAGCGAAAGGAGTTGTGTCTCTTTCGTGGGTCGCCATGTGTGGCTAGGGAATCTCCCCGACATTGCTTGTATCCCGGATGTCTTGAGCTTTGAACAAAATTCCCAAGTTACCCTAAAAAAAACTATTCGGTAGGGAGGCTGACGTAGTACATGTTTTCTTGGGAAAGTCATTCGGCTCATTTAACAATGTCAAACCATAATCAAACTAGGCATTCATCGTCCCAATATAAATAATCGTTTGAACCATAAGCCAATCAAAGGAGGGAGTATCAAATATACCTACCAAGCAGCTACCGCAACATTTTCTTTCAGGTCGAGCTATCCAACCACATGTGATCGATGTCTTTCACTACGAAGAATATTTTCAAGGTCGACCGAACCTGATCTATCGCTCATGCTTCTGATGTAAACTTATCCAGTCCCAAAGATATCCACACTTCATTCACCCTTTTACACATGCAGAGATATCCTCGCTTTTGGACCCACTTTTGAGCATTTGATAACCTGCACGGGGCCTTCTCGGTATGCATGTGCTCAGCCCAAATACCCTCTTAGCATGCACGGAGAAAGAACACCACAACAACCGTTCGCTGGTGAGCATTCATGAGCGAAGCGAGCAACAACGTGTTTCAAAAAATGTTTAGAATTTCTAAAAAAATAATTTAATTTCCAGAATACAAAAAATTGTTCAAAATTTTGAAAAATGTGCAGATTTTCAATTTTGTCAAAATTATCAAAAAATATCAGAATTTTAAATTTTGTTTAAATTAAAAAAAGGTTGGATTTTTTAATTTTCCAGAAAATATTCATATTTTGTTTAAATTTCAAAAAGATCAAACTTTCAAATTTTGTTTAAATTTTTAAAAAACTTTAGAATTTCAAAACATGTTTGAAACTTTCAAAAATATTGTTTTTTCCATGTTTCAAAAAATTGTTCACATTTTTTAAATGTTTTGTTCACTTATTTGAAAATACCAGTTGATACAGTACCAACCAACATGTCTAAACAGGTGCAAGCTGCCAAACAGAGTCTTAGCACATGCTACCAAACAACAGCAAATGCATATACTCAACGTGTCTACATTCAACATGTATCAGAGAAGAAAAACCCTGCTAGGTTGGGAATAACACCAAAACAAAACAAACAAGGAATAACACCATGTAAAGCCTTCCAAATGAAAATTTTAATCTTGCTAGGGACGTCCAACTTCCATACTTTCTTCCAAAGTGGGTTCCTTCTAGACGATCCCTGACATACTTCCTTCGTTGGTCTAACACCAAACTGATCGAGCCATTCATTATAGTAGGACAACCCAATAGAAAAGTTATAGTTTTGTGTTCTATTCCATGAAAAAAAGTGTTCAGTAGCCTGTGCACTCAAAGGAAAGTTAAGAATAAAGTCGGCATATCTTGTGACATTGAACAATTTGCCCTGCCACATAGTACATGCTTCTTCTTTTTAAGTAATAACGGCACACTTTATTCAAACCAAACGATAGTTACAAGCTAGAAGAAAACAAGGGGATCTCCATCCCAGGAAATTACATAATTAGCATCAACTTCTAGCTAAGGCGTGTGCAATTCTCCAAATATTCAACGAAGTCCAACAAACTAAGCAACACAAAAATTCGTTTGTTTGCTTTGGAGCGGAGGCATCAATCGTCAAGGCGCTCAGTATGAGTTAGAATAATGCAGAGGAGCAGAGTGAAGGATGCAATTGTAAGTATCCTGGGATGGCGCCATCTAACTTCTCATCTTGGCACTTCTTTATATCATCATACTGTTCCGCGTCCCTGCTAACTGTGACATAAAGAAGTACCAAGATAAACCAGATCGGATTACTGGCATAAGGCCATCCACATGGGTCCACTCTAAAATGGAAACACCACCTTATACAGAAGAAGGATTCTGAAATGACCATCGCTGCTAGCTGCTACGCAGAGAAAGTAGCCTCCGAAAATGTCTGAATTCTTACTGTCTACAGAGGTCACTGGAGTAATAATGGTGGGAACTAACAAGTTAAACAGTTTCTTTTCTGCAAGTGTGTACTTGACACTTGATAAGTACATGTTACAACGGATGAATTTTCATATGGAGTGGAGCGTCACTAGCCACAACACAAGAAAATACAAAAACTATAGAGATAGGCCAACCTGCAACTTAGCCATACCTACATAACAACAATCCAATCAGTTATATGATCCTCTAATGCAGAGACGGGCAAATACTTAACTGTCTAGAACATCACTACATGCACAGTAAGTACAATGTAAAAACATTTGGCTTAGTTATAAGCATAGTATACTTCTTACGAACTGAAAGTGGAACTACTCACAATGAACAAGTATTAGCAGATAGTTTATCAACTCATAAAGTAACATTTGTTTCAGCCCAAAATGGATGCCATTTTACAACATTGCATGGCATTAGTCAGAACAGAGCTTTGAGTCTTTCACCACTATATAATATCGCCATATAAAATTACAAATTTGTGTAACCTGGATTTTTTTGTATGAACCTAGTCAATGTGACAATATATAAACTACTGATCTACTAGTTATCAAGTTGAGAAATTGACCGCATATAAGCAAAAGCAATATCAGACTAGACTAGAGATACTTGTAAGTTATATCTTACCACGGAAACTGTACTAATTAGGGTTCTTATGTTCTGGTATATACATTCTTCTCAATTACTTAGGAAAATTAGTGGATGTCTTACAAATTACAGAGGGAGTTAAGACTTTCATTAGAAAAAAAATCATCAATTAAAGCCCATGCAGCAGCAATATAAATTGTAAAATAGCATATATATTCCCATGGACACATCTAGGAAATAATGCTACATCACCTTTTCAGTCATCACATCATACTAGCATGTCTCACCAAACAACCATCTCACATATTGTCCAACACTTCACCTCCACCATGTCCATCACCAATGCCAATATCTAAGACTATAAAATGTCAGAAAACCAACAATTCTGATGGAAAAATGTTGATAAAAGAGAGATTTATAATGGGATATCAAGGTGAACTAAGAGGTGCATAGTTATGCAATCGGAGAAAACTAACATAAGGCATAAAGAAAATTATTTATTCGCTGGTGCAAAATTGCAAACGAACTCCTCACCTCAGGAAGAAGTTCAACAAAACACAAAATAGAACTTCAATATATTCAATTGGTTCCAGCTTCCAATTAAAAGAATGTAACTACCTTTAATCTCCGAAAAGTGCCAATGGAGTTACCCCTTTATTAACTGTTATTATTATGTGTCACATTGTCAAGAGAACTGCGGTCCAGTACTGAATATTACCATAAGACAATTCACAAAAGAAAAGATCCTTTCTAGAAATCATCTTTAGTAATATCAATTCCTTGTCAGACAAAGAGCAACAAGTTAAGAGATGTTAAAACTAAAAACCTGACTATTATTTGCTTCCCAGTTGTACATCTGAACTAGCTAACCACAGCAAAGCTCTTTCACAAGTGAAAAAAAAACTGCGTCGATTTCGAACTGTATGCATCAGGTGCTGAAAAGATATATACTTCAGATAGGCATACAAGAACACATTTGAAACACAATTTATGCATATGACCAACAGAAAAGAACAGTGACCTTAAGTATTAATTTCTTTTAAAGAATCCACCAAGCAGCAAAAGGATAAAATTGATGTTATTTGAACTTCAACCAGCAGCATAACACTCATGGATGGCATTGCAGCAACTAATTACTAAAACAAAATACCCTATAATACTGCCAAGTAAATTGTATAAAGGCTTGCTATTACCTGCAGGATAGAAAGATGCAAATGGATAGTGGAGACAGAAGACCCACAAGTTGGAAAGTTTCTTAAACTCCATTGACTGGAGATATACCATGAAGACGCCAGAAGCTGTAAGTACAAGGATTGCATTACTCTCCTCGGCAAACCCAACTAAAGTGAGGGAGTAGCCCTTGCAATTTGATCTAAGTTCCTTGAATTCAATAGCTCTGTCAATCACCCATACAGCCAAACCATCACAATCAGGCTTTCTCTTCCATATCTGCGCGCGAAAACGTAAGAGATGGATGAAGCCAAGGCCACCATCTTCACCGGGTGTAATAATCCTTAATTGGTCATAGCCGGCTTCTAAGTGTGGTGGCAGCTCTGTCACGGCTAGGCTCTGCGTATCCAGATCAAACTCAAGTATGGCATACTGAGGATGGTCATGACGCACCGCAATTAACCAGCAAAGGGAATTCCCAATCAAAGTACTGGGCTGTGGCGTACACCTACTGGTCAAATCCAGCTGCAGTGTTTTGATGTTGCTCCATACACCGGTCTCCGATGAGAAAAGGCATCCGGAAACTCTTGTATTTCCTCTGTCTTGGGCTATCAGGGCCACCTGGAAATGGCTTGAACGGCCGCGGGCAGGGCGAAGCACCGCCCCGTTGATGATGTACATCTCGCCGTTGTCCAGCTCCGGCGGGAAGCTGAGGCGGCGCTTCTCGCGGGCGACGGGGTCCCACACAAATAGGCGGGGCGACCGCCGTTGATTGCTGAAAAGGACAAGTCCGTGGCGGCAGTCGATGATGCGGTAGCGCTTGTGGGGAGGCATGGAGAAGCGAGCGCCGGGGATGCGATCTGGTGGATCCATCATTGGAACAAACGGGCAGGAGATGTTGTCTTGGAGGAAGAAGCCAAGGAGAGGAGGCTTGCCGTGGTGGTGGTCGCGGAAGCGGCGCTGGAATTGGGGTTCGGCGACGAGGCGGCGCCAAAGCTTGCAGACGAGGGAGGCCCGGGGGAGGGAGGAAGGCCGCGGCGGGAGGCGGAGGAGAATCTCCTGGAGCAGGTCCTCGTCGTCTGGCAGAGAGGCCGGCGGCGACGAGGTGCGGCGGCGGCGGCGGGGCGGAGACATCTCCCCTCTCGTGCTCATGCTAGGCTTAGCAGTACAGCTGCTCTCAATGGGCGACTAGTCGACGGGCCGAACTGGGTGCAACAGACCATTGTGCAACACATTTGTCAACTCTTTTGTACAACACATTTCAACCGTTTTGTGCAACACACGTCAATCTTTTTCAGTACACATTTAACATTTTTCGTATACATCATAAACATATTTTATGTAGATGTTTAACATTTTTAAATACATGATTAACATTGTTTGAAAACATATATTTTTTACGTTTATTTTTTCCATACACATTGTACATTTTCTCTCTCTCACACACACACACAATTCTTATTACACATTTAACATTTTTTAAATATAAAATTAACATTTTTATACATTGATATACATGGCGAGTATTTTTATTGGCAATAAAAAAACTTCACACACAATGTACATTTTTCGTATACATCAAGGACATTTTATAGTGAGACATAGCATTGCCCGGCTCGTGGCCCATTTATCGCTTATGAGATGCGGGCTTTTGGGCCATTTGAGCTGTTTTGGGGGTTTTGGGCTATTTTTAGCCTATATATAAAAATAATTTTAGAGAAAAAGCGGATCATGTCGTGCCAGCACGCGGGCTTGTCCTCGCGGCCCATGCACGGCGTCAGGTGTGCCGCGTGTCGAGCATGATTCGTTTAGCCACATATCGGGTTAGGGGAGAATACCAGGTGCTACCGGGGCATAAGGTTAGGTTCTCCAAGAGCCTCTCAGCCATTTATCTGAGATCAGACAATCATGTAAGGACGCGCTGGATCTGGGAGCAATAAGGGACTCCAGAGGGTGTTTTTCAAAAATATGTGTGAACTCTTAGTGTGACCTTTGGATCTCATATCTAACGACTGAGAAGCTCCTAGAGCACCTAAGCTTAGGTGCTCCCGTACCACCAGATATCTTCCGTCGGGTCAGGCCCATGACATGTGGCGTACATGTGCTAATGGATCGACATGTCATGCACGACCTAGATGGTCAAGCCTTGCTGGAATCAGATCCTCTCACTCGAAGAGGGCAAGCCCTGGAGCTAAGGGGCGTCTTTGTATAGAGTGGAAAACCAAATCGAAGAGCGCACACCGTTCACAAATCATTATAGATAACCACTATTAATACATCATTGTGTTGGACCGAAAATTATGAAAATATAGCAAAACTAAGTTATAGTATTGTAGCCTCTTTTCCAAAAAGAGGTCTTGATCTATTATAAAAGTTCATCAAAAAGCACCTCAAAATAATAAAAATTACATTGAGGTCTCTATACTACCGAACGACCACTACCGCCACCAAAACCAGCCGTCAACGCGCCATTGTCACCACTCCCCTATCGAAGCTGACTTGACCTTGTCGATGACATTTGTGCATGTGCCCACAAATTCTCTCATTTTAATTACTCCCTTTGTGCACGTGCCCTTAAGGGCCATCGTTGTCGTTGAAGCCTTGAATAGATCTGAAGCATCTGATGAGTGTTTTTTTTGCACTCATTCCATTGTTGTTTAAACCGGATAATCTCGGATACTTTGAGAAAACCACTCCGATCTTATCACTATGACTAATGTGTACAAAAGATTGCAAATCCCTAACGCGTTTCCACATGAAATAGGCCACTTGAGGGAAGAAAGTGAAGCTATATATGGAAATATGAAGTCTGGATCAAGCCAAGACAATTGGAGGCCCTAGAGAAGAAACAATGCAAAACACGACGTCCAGTACGATCGTGACACCCTCTGACAACTCTGTGACATCATCACAGACACACTTTACAAAAGGCACCTTGCACATTTTCAACAAAGAGTCGTGCAAAGCCACCATAGTCATTAGAGATCACCACCGCAAAAGAGCCATTCCAAGGAGAAACCCTAGCCGCCTCCATCACCATCTTTATAGACATTCTTCCCATAGTTTGCCATACTTGTAATCGATGCACCACATACGGCGACTTTGTAAGACCTTTCTCAATCATTCATCTACAATGTTTTCCATTTGTGAAATTGTGATGTGTGAGTAATCCCTTTAGGCCATGGGCTAAGGTACAACCTTGAAGCCTTATGTATTTGTGCACAAGATTGTTTGTATTTACTTTGCTTAATTGAATGTCATTTGTATGTGTTATCTCAATGGATTTGTCTCGTGTCTCTTTCTCGTTCTAAGGTCCCGTAGGTACCGGGGATCCCGTAGATTGATCAAGGATGAGGCAAAGTGCAGGGAGGCATGGAAGGCTACACTACAACCCGGTGACAATAAGGATTAGTGCCGTAGCCGAAAGCAACTCCTTGGGGACCTTGAGGTGCAGTCATAAAACGCTCAATGCGTTGGCCTGGAGAGATCCTTAATAATCAAGGTAACCCCGCGAGATGGTAAGGGCCTTGGCTGGACAATAGACTCATGATGCAATCTGCTAATCGGTCTTCACGTTATTTGGACACATCCCTCACATCTCTACACGTTGATAATAATACATGATAGCGGTGTCTACCAGGACTGTGTTAGAAATCAAGTCAAGATCCTAAGTGCAAGTATAACATTGTAAGTAAAATCCTCATGACCTAGCCTATTATCATCAAATTGTTTTCTCTCTTGAAAGATAACGATTTTTAGCCCGGGAAATTGGAACTTCCGACGACAACAATAGCTTGTTTGATCCTTTTTTCTGTTATAATCTTATAGAATAGAATGAACAGATAAGTATGGGAAACTGTTTGGGAGGAACTAAGTGATCTACTAAACAAAGTTGCAAGGCCCATCGTTAGTTGTTGTGATGTTGCATACCTAAAGCACTGTTAACAACACTGTTGTTAGTTTGAAGTACTCTTGTTTGTCAGCATCCCAGACTCGAGACTCCTTGACCAAAGTGTTTGTAGCTCATCCTTTAGTAGTTGGTGATACCCGTTAAGACGCCCGCCAGGTTGCTTAGGCTTGGATCAACATGGCGAGTTGTATGCACTTATGCTTCATGTGAACCCACGGCGGAAGATTGTAGAGGCAGACAACCACATGTCATGTGTTGTGCCCACTATTCAAGTTACCGAATGATTGATTCGTCAACACTCATACCAATCATTACATATCTTGGGTTCACCAAACTCGTCTTGAATTAACCCTCCCGCTAGCGAGCATCGGTTGGGTGTCTAAGTACACTGTCATCATTATTTCGCCCTTCGGTGTGCCAACACATCAACTTCGATTCAATCTTATTACCATACATATATCTCAAACGGGGAAATACTATAAGATACCATACAACCTTGAACACGGACATTTTTCTTCTTTGCCTTATTCGTCATTTCCCCTCCATTTGCATGCTCATCTTCGTCTTCAATAATGGCTTCATCACCACCATCTATACTGGCCCCTTGTATCACGTCGTGTCACAATGCTGACATTTTTTAGGTCTTTATGCTCCTTGTAGTAAATAATGCAGTCATTAGGGTGTGCATGGTATTTCACCATGTCCAATGCAAGAGAGCAGACAACTTTATTGGCTTCGAAAGTAGTCTTAGGCAACCTCTTATGTTGGGCCAATTGTGGGTTGCCTTGATCTTTAGAATTTTTAGTGTGCCTGTAAGGCGTGTGCGCTTTTCTTCATTGCCTGGATATAGAGTGATTCTAGAGTCCATCGATAATTTCTCGTATATTTCTGCCTCCTTTGCATTTTCACCTTGCACCACCTGATCATGCACGTCATCCAACATCTCACTCATCTTCTCACTGTTTTCCATTTCCTCATTTGTATCATCTGAATTTGATTCATCTTCCTGTTCCCGTTATATGTGTGTCGTCTCCATCTCTCTCATCGTGAACATGATACGTGCCACTGTTATCTTTAGTTTCGCCACCACCCGCCGCATCCCCACCATGCAATGTCCAACGTGTATAATCATCAGTAAAAACCCTCTTCGTCAAATGATATAGCAATTCTTCTGTCGTTCCGACCATTCTTGGGTTGTCACGTCTACGACATGGACAACACACATCTTTTGCCTGGCGTCGACCTCCATGTGTTGGAGGGTGACTTGAAGAAACCCTTACAACTTTTCTACGAAATCATCTGTCGCCCTATTCTCATTCATCCATCTTCAAACCATCTATACCAAAAATATAATTAGCACTTCCATAGCTACAACAATAGTTACATGGACAAAAAAATAGGGGTGACATAATCGACCTTGGACACACATGCAATTTGTGTTTATGAGATAACGTGTCGATCAAATTAACATGTGTGGATCACGAGACTTCGGAGTACACCAAACTAATGAGCCACAACTATCCAAAAAGGAAGCTCACCTCCTCAGTAGTTGGCCAAAATGGAGCGCAAAGGAATACACCATGTTGTTCTACAAAATATCTATGAAATGTTGACCTCATGTAAGTGAAATTCTAGATCCGCCATTTGTCGAGCATACTCTTACTGTAGGTGAGGATGCCCCTCTTCACCCGCTTCAACAGAGTGGCCAAGGCATGTTGCTACATATCCTTCTTGTTCATCGGAGAACTCTCTGCCACAGCGTTGAAGCTTGAGAAGGCTGACTTGGGAGGGTAAAATGCAAAATCTGATATATTTTTTGGAAGACAAAACATAGTTTTCCTTCCTCCGCTCTCTCCAAAAATAATAATCATCTCTAAGAGTGTAAAAGAACTTGCAAACAAGCATTGCAACTTGAACTGTATCAGCACACTCCAAAGTATAAACTGTAGTTCAAGAAGTCTATGTTCTAGGGCAACATGAGTACTATCATTGGTCAAAGGCTTCTCCAGTAGCTACTCACAAACGATAATCATCTAATTTCTTCTCAATAAAGTTGGTAACTTTATTGATCTCATTCCAAGCTCCTAGGATCAAAATATATTTTGTATTTCTATTCATACCGATTGATATCCCGAATTCCTGAGTGTAAAGATTCCACTCCCTACTCCCTTTGTATCATGAAACATAAAGGTTTGGAAATAAACTTTAGAAACTTTGACCACAAATTCTCTCATTTCAATTATATTCAGACTGAATATTTGGAAATCATATGCATCGGTTTCTCTCAGAAAAATATTTGCAGATTCTATTCATAGAAATGAATATGATGAGTAGGGAAACCAGTTTTGGAGGAACTGAGTGATCCAGAAGAAAAAATGGCAGCACCCATCGTTAGCTGTTGTGTCGCTGCATGTCTGAAGCAATTTCTAACTATAAACATCCAAAAAGGTTTCTCTTCTCTCTGTCGCCATCGCCACTTCTACGAAGCTCATACAATAAAAAGGAGAACATAACCAAAGCAGATAAACAACAGTAAAGAATGAGTAAGACCATACTCATGAAGCAGGACAGCAAGCACATTAATTTGATTTTGAGTACATGGCTTAACCCACAGCTAGCAGAGTCCCACGCCATCGACCAGACTCAAATCACATGGTTTCCCAAAAGAAAAAGAACAGACTCAAATCACATCGACCAGCAGACAGTCGCCGCACATGCCGAAATGGGAAGCCAAGAGCCGGATGAGCCACCGGGGGAGGTGGCGGAACACGAACGCGGCCTCGGCGGGTCCAAACGTGCGGAGCAGGCAGCAATAGAGCTCCGGGAAGGCTTCGAACGCCGCCCGGCGGATCAACCGTCCCGCGGCTCCCGGCGCGTGCATCATCGCCACCGGCGACCAGAAGTAGGCGCACACGGCCGCGGCCGCCGCCAGGATCACCATGGGAATCATCTTCTCGCCTCGAGCTCGCTTCGATCGGCTGCTCTGTTACTGCTGCAGTGTGGCTTCACTGGGGCTGGGATGGTGGGGTTTTATAGCGCGCCGCGCCGCCATGCATGCCGGCCGTCTTAATTTCCTCCGGGGAGTGCAACGGCGACTGGTGCCGCATTGGCTTGGCTGTGTTGGGGAACCAGAGAGCCGCCTTCATATTTGTCCTCGACAAGGGAGACGGCTTGCACGTGACTGGAGAGCAAATTCTCTCTGGGGTATGGGGAGTAGTACTGTACTACGACGCCATAATTTAAATTAAATTCCTTGCGAGTACAAAAAAAGTACCAAAGCACTGCAGGAAATTTAAGCAAATGCGATATTCAGAGTGCTGGAATAAACGAAGTGCACTACGATTCTATGAGATAGTAGGTCGGTGATAATACAGTTTTTTTTCCTGAAACATTAGGAGAGGATTTTTTTTAACAAGGTCCTACTAGCGGGGATAAAAGAGTCTACTCTCATGGCATTACATCTATAATACTCCCTCCATTTTTGTATACAAGGCCACAAACCCATATTACAGGTACCAAGGTAGAAATTAATGGCTACTTAAACCAATGTTGCAAACTAGTCTTTTTTCCTTGCTTAACGTGTTAATTAATGTGTATTTATCTCTCCAACGCACAACAAGACAACTCTCTCACTCCTTGTTGGTTGATTAAAAGGTGCATTTAAATCAGTCTTCTCACTCCCGCATGCATGCATGAGGTACTAATGTCTTCGGTTGCTAGTACGAGGCAAACCTCATCAATTTTACATCGATTTGTGTTAGTGGCCTTGTATAGCTGCAAATTGTAATTTTGATAGTGGCCTTGTATACAAAAATGGAGGGAGTACCTAAATAGTTCATCCCCACTAAGGGCTTGTTCGTTTAATCCTCTCCCCAAGAGGATTGGAGGGGATTGGCAAGGATTGGTTTGTATTTTGACTTACAAGAGGTTTAAATCCCCCTCAAACCCCTTCAATCCACTCGGTTTGGCAAGCAACCGAACAAGGCCTAAGTGTATTCTCTTAACATGCAAGCTATCCAAGTCAGCAATGTAGCCACGTCACCAGCTCCCTACCCACATCATGCATGTGTTCCGTTTGTACTGATGAAAATCGAGACTTATGTCAAGTGTAAAATGGCTTGGGCATTAAAGCGCACCATGTGACGCCTGAGAGTCCCTCCTCACATAAATCTTCTCGCCGACGATGCCCCGCGCGTTGCGGCGGGATTTTATATGAAATAAAAATTGTGCGGAACTAATCATCTAGTCTGTACAATTCTATATATAGAGTTAAAAGCACCAGGAGTCCTACAACTTGCTCTGAATGTGATGGTTTAGTCCTAGAACTTGCAAAATGACCCTACCCAGTCCCACAACTTGCTCCAAATGTGCAAATCTAGTCCTGACCAATCTGAGAGCGCCATGTGGACGTGTGGGTGCACACCCGGTCAGCTCCTGGCATTTTGCAAAGCCCCCCCTGGCATTTTGGTGAATCAACCCGCACTACAACAGCAGCAGAGCACCTGAATTTATTAAGCGCACTTATTCTGTCGAGGGGAACTCATGTACCTATCGCAACTCATTCTTCTCCATCTTTGTCTCTGTCGGCGCTCGAGCGGCCGTTGCTGACGTCAGCAACAATGGCTGCCTCGCCGGAGCTGTCCGGCGGTCCAGTGCCGCCTCCATCGGCTCATCTTGTCCGGCCGCCATCAGTCTTTCCTCCAGATTATGGTGAGCTCCTCTTCTCTGCACCTCCTCTGCCCTGTTCCGTTTTTGATTTTGCCGGGCGCAGTACGGCCTCGTACGGAAGGCTGATTTGGTTGTTGATTCAAGCTTGTTAGTTGTTTCGATCTTGCAAGGTGGCAATCTTATCACGGGTTATGAGCGATGCATTTACTCTAGGGTTATGAGCTAGGGTTTACTCTTCCTCGTCATGGGTTTGTTGCAGAAGGTGAAGAAGATGGGGTTTTGGCAGTAAGCTAGGGTTGTGAGATATGTTTTATTTCTTGTGTGAGATTGGCATGTTGTGTTCTGTGCATTCACTTACCATGTCAATCTGAATGTGTTCAGTTAAGTTTTACTGAATTTTTAACTGAACTTGGGCAGTTCATGTTCAGTTAACTGAATTTTTAACTGAATATCTCTCTTTTCGGTATGCAGTTTGTGACTCAGCAATGGGACAGAGTGTTCACACTCCTTTCTTTACACTTGAGCTGCAACATGGTGGTCTTTTCTGTGGATCTATCAGTGCCCCAGAGTATTATAACTCTTCTTTGGAGGTCCTTGACTATGTTGATGCTTGCACATTTTCATATGCATTCTTAGAAGAACACCTGAAATGGTTGGGATATCCTGCTAATGAGCACATTATTTACTGGTGTTTACCTGAGAAAACACTTTCAGATGGCTTGGTGAGAATTAAGGGTGATGAGGATTTGGAACATCTTATCACAGCTAGTGCTCAGCACAAAGTTCTTGCAATTATGGTTGACCATGCAGACTTCATCAGCAATTTGAGAGAAGATTTGATATTGAAGCTGCCATCTGTTGCAAGCCCTGTCATAATGGCCAACTCAATTGTTGGTGCAAGCAGTGCAGCATCTGGTCACATCATTATATCAGTGAATGTTCAAGATCCAATTTCAGAGGTTGCATTTGATGGGAAAGAAGAAGATGATGTTCTGACAGATTTGCTTAATTCTGTTGCTGACCCAAATTTGCTGACATATTGTGTAGAGCCAGACCTGTTTAATGGTGCAGAGCAAGAACTCCTTAATGCTGCAGAGCCAGACCAGCTTAATGCTGCAGAGAGAAATGTGATGGTTGCTGGTGCAGAGCCAAATTTGCAGTCTGAAAATGTTGAGCTGCCAGATTCAGACTTGAGTGACAGTGATTATGACATAGATGATGGAGATGATGATCTTTATGAAGACAACATTGACTTTGATGTTGATGAAGAGGCTGAGCAAGAGGAGGTAGAGGTTGAGCCTGAATATGTACTTGAAGATGAAGATCTCAACCTCTCCACTGAAGCACAAGACCAACTGAATTACAAATTCAAAGCTTTCAATTCCAAGGTGGACATGAAATCCCCTGTATTTAAATTAGGTATGGTATTTGCTGATGTGGTTGAGTTGAGGAAAGCTCTCAAGGCCTATTCAATAAGGAACAGAGTGCAGATAAAAAAGCTGAAGAATGACAAGATCAGACTGGAGGCAGTTTGTCAGGGTGGTGGTTGCCCATGGGTGCTTAAGGCTGGAAATGACAACAGGACTGGAGGTTTTGTCATCAAGAAATACAATGGATTGCATAAGTGCCAGAAGAAGTGGAAGTTAAAGGATATGACAGCAAAATTCCTGTGCAATTTTTTCATTAATGAGTTCAGAGATGACCAGAAGATGTCCATTGGAACATTTTCAAGGAAAATAACAAAGGAATTCAATGTTACTCCTAATAGATGGAAGCTTGCTAGGGCTAGGAAGCAAGCACTTAAGGAGATACATGGTGATGAGGAAGAGCAGCTCAGCAGGCTATGGGATTATGGGCATGAGCTAAGGAGCAAAAACCCTGGGTCTACATTCCTGCTAACAACTACACTTGTCAAAGATACAAAATTTCCAATGGGCAGAAAATGTTTGAAAACATTATATTGGTCATATGATGCTTGTAAGAGAGGATGGCTAAAGGGTTGCAGGCCTATTCTCTTTATTGATGGTTGTCACATGAAAACAGGGTTTAAAGGAGTGCTCCTTAGTGCTGTAGGAATTGATCCTAATGACTGCATTTTTCCCATTGCAATGGGCTGGGTGGAAGTAGAATGCAAAGGTTCATGGGAGTGGTTTTTGAACACTTTAAAAGATGATCTAAACATTACAAACACAGCTCCTTTCACAGTTATGAGTGACAAGCAGAAAGGGTTAATAAATGCTGTGCACAAGGTTTGGCCAGATGCAGAACACAGGTTTTGTGTGAGGCATATTTACCAAAATTTTAATGAGAAGCACAAAGTAGAGGTACTGAAGCAAGATTTGTGGGCCATTGCAAGATCACCAAACAAGGTGAAGTGGAGAGAGAACTATGAGAAAATGGATGATCACTGCCAAGCTGCCTTCCACTGGACAGAGAGGCTTGAGCCAAACACATGGTGCAAGGCATTCTTCAGGGAATTTCCCAAATGTGACATTCTTTTGAACAACAACTCTGAAGTGTTTAACAGCTACATTCTTGATGGCAGAGAGATGGCAGTGCTTAGTATGCTTGAATATATCTTCTACAAGATCATGCACAGGCTAGTGAGTAAACAAAGGGAAGCTATAGAAAAGTGGGTAGGGCAGAGAATATGCCCAAAGATTCAGAAGAAATTGGATAAGAATACAGAGTTTGCTGCAAACTGCCATGTATCTGAAGCTGGCCAACAAATGTTCAAAGTACAGTCTGGTAACAATAGTTACACAGTTGATCTTGCTTTGCACACATGTGATTGCAGAAGATGGCAGTTGTCTGGCGTACCATGTGGTCATTGCATAGCATCTTGCAGGGAGGAGAGGATTGACCCAGTGACAATGGTTCATGATTGCTATACAGTTCAGACATATCTCAAGGCATATGGATACACTCTTGTTCCTCTTGCAGACCCAAAGCATTGGGAGAAACAGAATGGGTACAAGGTGCATCCACCAGTGTTTACTAAACAGTTGGGAAGACCCAAGAAGAATAGGAAGAAGGCACCAGAGGAGAAGATCAAGAATGGTGTTAGGGTTTTGAACAGAAAAGGTGTGACAATGCACTGCTCAATCTGTGGCAGAGCTGATCACAACAGAAAGGGGCACTACAAATGGCAGGAAAGTCTCATTCAAGAGGGGATAGAGGTGGTTGATGAAAGCTATGATGACCCTACCTTTCTTCAGGTACATGCATTTGTACTGTTTGTTGAACTTAACTACATAGCAAGCACTTAACTACATAGAACTTAATGTGTTAAATGAATATGTGCAGAACATTTTCCCAAACAATGTAGACCCTCTGTTGGATCCAATTGATTCACCAACTAGTATGGTTTTCACCATGGCTCAAAGGGAAATTGCTACAAGAGCTCCTCAAAGGGCATATGGCCCATTGCCACTGTGATCTGCCTTTGTTGATCTTCTTTGGTGCTGCTATTCCTCAGCCAGTGGTCACCACAGAGATGCTCATTGGTAGGCAGACAAGGGCAAACACAATAGCTCAAAGAGAAGAAGGAAGAGCAAATAAAAGACAAAGAAATGCAAGCAGAGGCAGAGGTGCAGCTCCAGCTCCTGGCAGAGGCAGAGGTGCAGCTCCAAATGCAGGGAGAGGAAGAGGTTCTGCTCCAAATGCAGGAAGAGGAAGAGGTGCTGCTCCAAATGCAGGTAGAGGAAGAGGTGCAGCTACAGCAGCTCCAAATGCAGGAAGAGGAAGAGGTGTTGCTCCAGTTGCAGGGAGAGGAGGTGTTCCAGGTGAGAGGGCATGGTGGCTGTTGTTTGGAGATCAGATTGAGAGCCAAATACCTGATCTCAATGCACCTGCTGAAGATCTGAATGCAACTGCTCCCTGATTAACTTGCTGTTGCAAGTGCCATTTTTTGTAAAGGCCAAAAGTGATGTAACTTTTAGAGTGGCCTGCTAAGTATGCCAAACAGTGGCTTGAAGTGGCAAGATTTGCCTTCTTTTGGTGGCAAAACAGTGGCATTCATTGCCCTTTTTGTAACTTAAGTAAACTTTCTCTAAGAGCTAAATGAGCATTCTGTTAATTCCTAAATGTGCATTCTGTTGTAGTTAAAGTAATTTCTGTTGTAGCTAAATGAGCATTTTGTTAATTCCTAAATGTGCACAATGAGCTAGCTGTTCTGAATGTGCATAGTGATGTAGTTAAAAAAAGTAAAAAAAATGTTTGGCCTGGGGCTCGAACCCAGGACCTGGGGTTTATAACGCTGCGTGCAATGCCAGTGGGATAGAGCTAGTGATTTGGTCTACTAGCAAATTGGGATGTACATATTGTTTTATTTGTGGTCCTGCTAGTTAAGCGTGCGATACGACTTCTATCTGACGAACGAGGGTACCATAGCCACCTGTCGTTTCGGTTTCCTCTCTTTAAGACGTGGCGACCTGCCGTTCTCCCTCTCCACTCACCGCTCCCCCACTCACTGTTCCAACCACCCAAAAAACTTTGCCACTCTCCTTCTCGACGACCACGCCACCGCCGCCGCCATGGACCAGAGTCTCGGATGGCAGAAAGCCGTCGAAGAGCTGGCCGGAGACAACCCGGAGATTCGCGCGTAGTATAGAGAGATCGCGCGGTGGTTCCCAAGTGTTCGGATGATGACGATCCACTCGCGCGGTCTCATCAAGGTGATGACGGAGGATGAGAAGCGTCGTGCCCTCCCCGGCGGCATCCACGTTCCTCCGGCGACCATCCTCCTCTGGGCAATGCGTGAGGTTCAGCGCTCCCCCGACCCCAGGCAGCGCACCCGCTGGTGGATGTACCGCTCATCCACCACGGCACCGGCCCAGCCGGATGCAGAGCGCGTTGCGTCCAGGACCGAGCACTTCGATGACTTCGTGCTTGCCCTGCCGGCGCCCGTCAACGCCAACTACTGGGACCGTCAAGGTCCATCTGTCCTCCTCGGGCCATACGACGACTCCGACGATGAGTCATCTGATGAGGAGGTGCCGGAGGTGGTCGTGCTGTCAGACGATGAGCCGGAGGTGCAGATGGTTGCGCCGGTCGGGGCCGCCGTGCAGGGTGGCCGCAACGTTCCCATTGAGGTGGACGACCTGCCAGATCTGCCTGAATCCGTTATCATCAAGCAGGAGGCTGAGGAGCAGGAGTTGGCGCCGGCTGTTCAGGAGGTTAAGAAGAAGAAGAGAGCAGCAGCTGTTGTGGAGGTGCGCCGATCCGAGCGCCTGAAGCAGCTCAAGAAGTGAAATATGATCCGAGCGCCTGAAGCTGCTGGGTCTGAAGATGGTGCTGCTTAGGTATGTTGTTATATCACAGCATATAAGTTAGAAATATGATGCAGTTAGGTAGGTATGCTGATATACATGACAGCATATAAGTTAGTAAGATGGGCCTGTTAGCTAGGTATGCTGCTATATCATCACAGCATATAAGTTAAAAATCTTTTGGACATGCTATGGTCAGGTGTCAGTTATGTGGTTTGGAAAGTGGACTAAATATGTATGCATGAAGTTGGTATGCAACTGGAGTGCTCTGAATCTTGCAAATGTGTTGTGTTGCAGTGCTGTGCTGCAAATGTTGCATACATTGCTGCTTTATTTGTTTCTTTCTGCATGTGGAGCACTTACTATAAAAAGCATTCTGTACTTACATATGGTACATCATGCAGAAATTCAATTCAGATAAGTTAAATTCAGTTTGGTTAAAATTCAGGTTAACATGCAGTTCAGTTAAGTTAAATTCAGAGTATTAGGTTAAAATGCAGTTAAAATTTGTACAATTGTGCACATTTCACTGAACTGAATACAATTGAGTTGAATTTAGTTGAATTTCACTGAACTGACAATTTAGTTGAGTTTCACTGAACACAAAGTGGGCCTAATAATGGGCTTGTTTATTACTTTTGACACTAACATTTGACTCTAATATTGGGCCTACCTACCACCATAAATCTACTGCCTACCTACCAGCCACCTTTTCTACTATATATAGCACCCCCAAATTGCCACAAACAAAGCCAAACCCAAACACAATACCTTCTCCTCCCCTAGCCGCCAGAGAAAACCCTAGCATAGATGGATCTTGGAGAGGTCGTCGATGAGGAAGAACAGGCGCCAAGGGTAGCCAGACGCAGAGAGGCAAGAAGGAGGGAGAGAAGGCACCTGGCTCAGCGGATCCTTGCAGCACGCAACCGCAAGGACATGGAGCAGTTTCTTGAGGCGTTCCCCCAGGGCTCAAACCCTAGTGATGATGATATCATCCACTGGGCAAGGAGGAGGGCCAATTTCCATCCGTTTCAGGTCACTAGGATGAGGTGGAGTAGGATTCTGTATCCAGATGATTGAGCTGTCATGTGATGCAGTATCTAGATCCTCTTTGCTATCTAGATTGATTTCTGTGGGCAGTGCTACCTTAGTATCTATGAGCTTCAGTGTATGCAATGTATGCAATGTGATTCATTGTATGCAATGTATGCAGTAACTTAATGAAATAATGGATCTACATTTATGTGCAAGCCTGTCCAATGTATGCAATAATGGATCTACATGTATGAAACTTTCGGTTAACTGAACAAAGAACACTAATCTAGATTGAGATAACTGAATAATAGTTCAGTTAAACAGAAAAGCAATTCAGTTAACTGGCAGAGCATATATAATCCAAATAACATACTGCATATTAGGTAATTGCAGCAAATAGTACAGTGCATCTGCATAGAGGGCATCAAAGATAACCCAAATTAACTAAACAAGTCCACTCATAATCATTAACTAAATTCAATTACAGCACCAATGAATCACTCAAATTCATCTAGCAGGTCCCTAACCTTCCTTATCTTGCACTTGGTGTCCTCTTTATGCTTGAACAGATCACCAATCCTATACTCTAGTTTTTTTATCTGTTTTTTCAACTGATCCCTTTCTTCCTTCAATTTGTCCCTCTCTTGCTTCATCTCATCCCTCTCTTTCTCTGCCTTAGCCCTGACCACCTGATGAATGTTGGTAACTGATTTGTCAGCCATTCTCTTCTTCTCAAGTTCTATCTTTAGGTCAGACAGATGAAGCCTTGTGTTGCCCAATTCAGTAATTGCCTGCTCTTTGTCAGCCACCATCTTAGCAAAATCAAGTTTGAAAAACCTCAGGTCTTTTTCCATCTGTTCCTTCTCTTTCACAACCCTCACATTTTCTTTAGCCTGAACAACAGCTTCCCTGATCCTGGTTGTGACCTCCTCTTCATACATGGCCCAGATCCTAGCTAGACTGGTCCTCAATTGTGGAGGCCACTCTGGGTCAACCCAACGAACATAGGGGCATTTAGGCCCAACCTAAATTTTAGGAGGAAATGCATAATTCAGTTAACTGAATAAAAAACAGTAACACTGAATCAAATTTCAGTTAACTGGTCAAAACTAAGTAAAACTGAATCAAAATTCAGTTAACTCACTGAATCAAAATGCAGTTAACTAACAGCACATTCATGCCTATTTTCACACAGCCATTTCAGCATTCTTAACAACTAAGTATTTAAACATATAAATAAGCTAAATGGCACAGAACAGAACTATGCACATGCAACAAAGATGGCACAACAGAGCAAGTTCAATATGTAAATAAATGGCCAAGGCATGTACAACCATGAACATGTACTACAGCACTACCATCTCAATCTACAACAAGGAACATGTACTAACCTTTTGTGCACAACCAAGAAATCTTCTTCCACTGTCAATAGATGAAGGAAATATGCCCTAGAGGCAATAATAAAAGTTATTATTTATTTCCTTATTTCATGATAAATGTTTATCATTCATGCTAGAATTGTATTAACCGAAAACATGATACATGTGTGAATGCATAGACAAACAAACATGTCACTAGTATGCCTCTACTAGACTAGCTTGTTAATCAAAGATGGTTATGTTTCCTAACCATGAACAAGGAGTTGTTATTTGATTAATGAGGTCACATCATTAGCAGAATGATCTGATTGACATGACCCATTCCATCAGCTTAGCACACGATCGTTTAGTATGTTGCTACTGCTTTTATCCATGACTTATACATGTTCCTGTAACTATGAGATTATGCAACTCCGTTTACGGAGGAACACTTTGGTGCTACCAAGCGTCACAACGAATCGGGTGATTATAAAGGAGTACTACAGGTGTCTCCAAAGGCAGATGTTGGGTTGGCGTATTTCGAGATTAGGTTTTGTCACTCCGATTGTCGGAGAGGTATCTCTGGGCCCTCTCGGTAATACACATCACTTAAGCCTTGCAAGCACTACAACTAATGAGTTAGTTGTGAGATGATGTATTACGGAACGAGTAAAGAGACTTGCCGGTAACGAGATTGAACTAGGTATTGGATACCGACGATCGAATCTCGGGCAAGTAACATACCGATGACAAAGGGAACAACGTATGTTGTTATGTGGTCTGACCGACAAAGATCTTCGTAGAATATGTAGGAACCAATATGGGCATCCAGGTCCCGCTGTTGGTTATTGACCGTGAATAGTTCTAGGTCATGTCTACATTGTTCTCGAACCGTAGGGTCCGCACGCTTAAGGTTACGATGACAGTTATTATGAGTTTATGTATTTTGATGTACCGAAGGAGTTCGAGTCCGGATGTGATCACGGACATGACGAGGAGTCTCGGAATGGTCGAGACATAAAGATTGATATATTGGAAGCCTATGTTTGGAGTTGGAATGGTTCGGAAAACGGAATTTCTGGGAAAACCGGAGGTTACGGAACCCCGGGAGGTAAATGGGCCTCGGTGGGCCTTGAGGGAGAAGAGGAGGGCCGGCCAGGAGGTGGTGGCGCCCTCTCCCCCAGTCCGAATAGGACAAGGAGGGGGGGGGCGCCTTTCCTCTTCCCTCCCCCAAACCTAGTCCAACTAGGAAGGGGGAGTCCTACTCCCGGTAGGAGTAGGACTCCTCCCGGCGCGCCTCCTCTAGGGCCGGCCGGCCTCCCCTCTCCCTCCTTTATATACGGGGGCAGGGGGGCACCTTGAGACACACAAGTTTGATCTTTGGATCGTTCCTTAGCCGTGTGCGGTGCCCCCTTCCACCATATTCCACCTCGGTTATACCGTCGCGAAGCTTAGGCGAAGCCCTGCGCCGGTGAAACATCAAGATCGTCACCACGCCGTCGTCTTGTGGAACTCTCCCTCGACACTCGGCTGGATCGGAGTCGAGGGGCGTCATCGAGCTGTACGTGTGTCAAGAACTCGGGGCGCCGAGTAACGGCGCCGGATCGGTCGGATCGCGAGGAGAACGTCGACTACTTCCTCTACGTTGTGATCGCTTCGCCGGGTCTACGAGGGTGCGTAGACAACACTCTCCCCTCGTTGCTATACATCACCATGATCTTGCGTGTGCGAGGAAAATTTTGAAATTACTACGTTCCCCCAAAGTGGCATCCGAGCCTAGGTTTTTATATGGTTTGATGTTTTGCACGAGTAGAACACAAGTGAGTTGTGGGCGATACAAGTCATACTGCCTACCAGCATGTCATACTTTGGTTCAGCGGTATTGTGAGATGAAGCGGCCTGACCGACATTACGCAGACGCTTCGCGAGACTGGTTTCACCGCTGCGAGCACTCGTTGCTTAAAGGTGGTGGTGGGTGCCTGTCTCTCTCACTTTAGTTGAACTGAGTGTGGCTACGCCCGGTCCTTGAGAAGGTTAAAGCGGAGTCTATTTGTGAAGTATCGTTGTGGTTTTGATGCGAGGTGAGACTGGTTCTTGCTTAAGCCCGTAGCAGCCACGTAAAATTTGCAACAACAAAGTAGAGGACGTCTAACTTGTTTTTGCAGGGCATGTTGTGATGTGATATGGTCAAGGCGTGATGCTATATTTTATTGTATGAGATGATCATGTTTTGTAACCGAAGTTATCGGCAACTGGCTGGAGCCATATGGTTGTCGCTTTATTGTATGCAATGCAATCGCATACTGTAATGCTTTACTTTATCACTAAGCGGTAGCGATAGTCGAGAAGCATAAGTTTGGCGAGGCGACAACGATGCTACGATGGAGATCAAGGTGTCGCGCCGGTGGCGATGGTGATCATGGTGGTGCTGCAAGATGGAGATCATGAAGCACAAGATGATGATGACCATATCATATCACTTATATTGATTTGCATGTGATGTTTATCCTTTTATGCATCTTATCTTGCTTTGATTGGCGGTAGCATTATAAGATGATCTCTCACTAAATTATCAAGAAGTGTTCTCCCAGTATGCACCGTTGCCAAAGTTCGTCGTGCCTGGACACCACGTGATGATCGGGTGTGATAAGCTCACGTCCATCTACAACGGGTGCAAGCCAGTTTTGCACACGCAGAATACTCGGGTTATACTTGACGAGCCTAGCATATGCAGATATGGCCTCGGAACACGGAGACCGAAAGGTCGGCGTGAATCATATAGTAGATATGATCAACATAAGATGTTCACCATTGAAAACTACTCCATTTCACGTGATGATCGGTTATGGTTTAGTTGATTTGGATCACGTGATCACTTAGATGACTAGAGGATGTCTTTCTAAGTGGGAGTTCTTTAGTAATATGATTAAGCGAACTTAAATTTATCATGAACTTAGTACCGATAGTATCTTGCTTGTTTATGTTTGATTGTAGATAGATGGCTCGTCTTTGTTGTTCCGTTGAATTTTAATGCGTTCCTTGAGAAAGCAAAGTTGAAAGATGATGGTAGCAATTACGGACTGGGTCCGTAATTTGAGGATCATCCTCATTGCTGCCTGTAAGAGTTACGTCTGGATGCACCGCTAGGTGACAGGCCTCTTCTTTGAGCAACGCCGGATGTTATGAGCGTCCGCGAGCAAAGCGATGACTACTCTATAGTTCGATGTGCCATGCTTTACGGCTTAGAACCGGGACTTCAACGGCGTTTTGAGCGTCATGGAGCATATGAGATGTTCCAGAGTTGAAGTTAATATTCCAACAGAATGCCCGGATTGAGAGATATGAAGTCTCCAATAAGTTCTATAGCTGCAAGATGGAGGAGAACAGTTACATTAGTGAGCATATACTCGAGAATGTCCGGGTACTACAATCACTTGACACAATTGGGAGTTAATCTTCCGGATGATTGTGTCATTGATGAATTCTCCAATCACCGCCACCAAGCTACAAAGGCTTCGTGATGAACTATAATATGCAAGGGTTAGTAAAGACTATGCTCGAGCTCTTCGCAATGCTAAAGGCTGCGGAGGTAGAAATCAAGAAGGAGCATCAAGTGTTGATGGTCAATAAGACCACTAGTTTCAAGAAGAAAGGCAAAGGGAAGAAGAAGGGAATCTCAAGAAGAACAGCAAGCAAGTTCTTTGCTCGGAGAAAAAACCCAAGTCGGCCCTAAACCTGAAGCCGAGTGCTTCTACCGCAAGCGATAGTCCTTTGAAGCGGAACTGCCCCAAGTATTTGGCGGATAAGAAGGATGGCAAGGTGAACAAAGGTATATGTGATATACATGTTATTGATGTGTACCTTACTAGAGCTCGCAGAGCACTGGTATTTGATCTTGGTTACATTGCTAATATTTGCAACTCAAGCAGGGACTACGGATTAGCGAACAACGGCAAAGGACGAGGTGACGATCGCGTGGGAAATGGTTCCAAAGTCGATGTGATCGCGGTCGGCACGCTACCTCTACATCTACCTTGGGATTAGTTTTAGACCTAAATAATTGTTATTTGGTGCTGCGTTGAGCATGAACATTATATCTGGATCTTGTTTGATGCGAGACGGTTATTCATTTAAATCGAGAGAATAATGGTTGTTCTATTTATATGAGTAATATCTTTTATGGTCATGCACCCTTGAGGAATGGTCTATTTTTGATGAATCTCGATAGTAGTGATACACATATTCATAATGTTGAAACCAAAAGATGCAGAGTTGATAACGAAAGTGCAGCTTATTTGTGGCACTGCCGTTTAGGTCATATCGGTGTAAAGCGCATGAAGAAACTCCATACTGATGGACTTTTGGAGTCACTTGATTATGAATCACTTGGCACTTGCGAACCGTGCCTCATGGGCAAGATGACTAGAACACCGTTCTCGGTACTATGGAGAGAGCAACGGATTTGTTGGAAATCATACATACAGATGTATGTGGTCCAATGAATGTTGAGGCTCGTGGCGGATATCGTTATTTTCTCACCTTCACAGATGACTTAAGCAGATATGGGTATATCTACTTAATGAAACATAAGTCTGAAACGTTTGAAAAGTTCAAAGAATTTCAGAGTGAAGTTGAAAATCATCGTAACAAGAAAATTAAGTATCTACGATCGATCGTGGAGGTGAATATTTGAGTTACGAGTTTGGTCTACATTTGAAACAATGCGGAATAGTTTAGCAACTCCGCCACCGGAACACCACACAGTAATGGTGTGTCCGAACGTCGAATCGTACTTTACTAGATATGGTACGATCTATGATGTCTCTTACAGATTTACCGCTATCGTTTTGGGGTTATGCTCTAGAGGCGGCCGCATTCACACTAAATAGAACACCGTCGAAATCCGTTGAGGCGACACCTTATGAACTGTGGTTTAGCAAGAAACCAAAGTTGTCGTTTCTTAAAGTTTGGGGATGCGATGCTTATGTGAAAAAGCTTCAACCCGATAAGCTCGAACCCAAATCGGAGAAATGTGTCTTCATAGGATACCCAAAGGAAACAGTTGGGTACACCTTCTATCACAGATCCGAAGGCAAGACATTTGTTGCTAAGAATGGATCCTTTCTAGAGACGGAGTTTCTCTCGACAGAAGTGAGTGGGAGGACAGTGGAACTTGATGAGGTAGTAGTACCTTCTCCCTTACTTGAAAGTAGTTAAATCGCAGAAACCAGTTTACGAGACACTGCGCCAAGTAGTGAGGAAGTTGATGATGTTGATCATGAAACTTCAGATCAAGTTACTCTGTAACCTCGTAGATCAACCAGAGTAACGGTCCGCACGAGTGGTGCGGTAATCCTGTTCGGAAGTCATGCTACTAGATCATGATGAACCTACGAACTATGAAGAAGCGATGGTGAGCCCAGATTCATAAAATGGCTTGAGGCCATGAAATCGAGATGGGATCCATGTATGAAAACAAAGTATGGACTTTGGTTGACTTGCCCGAGGGTAGGCAAGCAATAGAAAACAAGTGGATCTTCAAGAAGAAGACTGACGCTGACGGTAATGTTACTGTCTATAAAGCTCGACTTGTCGCAAAAGGTTTTCGGCAAGTTCAAGGGATTGACTACGATGAGACCTTCTCACCCGTAGCGATGCTTAAGTCCGTCCGAATCATGTTAGCAATTGCGCATTTTATGATTATGAAATTTGGCAAATGGATGTAAAGACGCATTCTGAATGGATTTACGGAAGAAGAGTTGTATATGATGCAACCGAAGGTTTTATCGATCCAAAGGAAGCTAACAAAGTGTGCAAGCTCCAGCGATCCATATATGGACTGGTGCAAGCATCTCGGAGTTGGAATAAACGCTTTGATAGTGTGATCAAAGCATTTGGGTTTGTCTGAGACTTTTGGAGAAGCCTGTATTTACAAGAAAGTGAGTGGGAGCTCTGTAGCATTTCGATATTATATGTGGATGACATATTGCTGATCGGAAATGATATAGAATTCTGGATAGCATAAAGGGATACTTGAACAAGAGTTTTTCAATGAAAGACCTCGGTGAAGCTGCTTACATATTAGGCATTAAGATCTATAGAGATAGATCAAGGCGCTTAATTGGACTTTCACAAAGTACATACCTTGATAAAGTTTTGAAGAAGTTCAAAATGGATCAAGCAAAGAAAGGGTTCTTGCACGTGTTACAAGGTGTGAAGTTGAGTCGGACTCAATGCCCGACCACTGCAGAAGATAGAGAGAAAATGAAAGATGTTCCTATGCTTCAGCCATAGGCTCTATCATGTATGCAATCTGTGTACGGACTGATGTGTGCCTTGCTATAAGCCTAGCAGGAGGTACCAAAGTAATCCAGAGTGGATCATCGGACAGCGGTCAAGAACATCTGAAATACCGAAAAGGACTAAGGATATGTTTCTCGTATATGGAGGTGACAAAGAGCTCATCGTGGCAGTTACGTTGATGCAAGCTTTGACACCGATCCGGACGATTCTAAATCGCAGACCGGATCGATTTACACTAAGCGGAGGAGCTGTCGGTTGGTGCAGTTCTAAACAAAGCGTCGTGGCGGGATCTACATGTGAAGCGGAATACATAGCAGCTTCGGAAGCAGCTAATGAAGGAGTGCGGATGAAGGAGTTCATATCCGATCTAGGTGTCATACCTAGTGCATCGGGTCCAATGAAAATCTTTCGTGACAATATGGAGCTATTGCCTTAGCAAAGGAATCCAGATTTCACAAAAGGACCAAGCACATCAAGAGGCGCTTCAATTCCATCCGGACTTAGTCGGATCGGAGACATAGAGATTTGCAAGATACATACGGATCTGAATGTTGCAGACCGTTGACTAAGCCTCTTCCACGAGCAAAACATGATCAGCACCAAGACTCCATGGGTGTTAGAATCATTCTTGTGTAATCTAGATTATTGACTCTAGTGCAAGTGGGAGACTGAAGGAAATATGCCCTAGAGGCAATAATAAAAGTTATTATTTATTTCCTTATTTCATGATAAATGTTTATCATTCATGCTAGAATTGTATTAACCGGAAACATGATACATGTGTGAATGCATAGACAAACAAACATGTCACTAGTATGCCTCTACTAGACTAGCTTGTTAATCAAAGATGGTTATGTTTCCTAACCATGAACAAGGAGTTGTTATTTGATTAATGAGGTCACATCATTAGCGAGAATGATCGATTGACATGACCCATTCCATCGCTTAGCACACGATCGTTTAGTATGTTGCTACTGCTTTTATCCATGACTTATACATGTTCTGTAACTATGAGATTATGCAACTCCGTTTACGGAGGAACACTTTGGGTGCTACCAAAGCGTCACAGCGAATCGGGTGATTATAAAGGAGTACTACGGTGTCTCCAAAGGCAGATGTTGGGTTGGCGTATTTGAGATTAGGTTTTGTCACTCCGATTGTCGGAGAGGTATCTCTGGCCCTCTCGGTAATACACATCACTTAAGCCTTGCAAGCACTACAACTAATGAGTTAGTTGTGAGATGATGTATTACGGAACGAGTAAAGAGACTTGCGGTAGCGAGATTGAACTAGGTATTGGATACCGACGATCGAATCTCGGGCAAGTAACGCATACCGATGACAAAGGGAACAACGTATGTTGTTATGCGGTCGACCGACAAAGATCTTCGTAGAATATGTAGGAACCAATATGGGCATCCAGGTCCCGCTGTTGGTTATTGACCGTGAATAGTTCTAGGTCATGTCTACATTGTTCTCGAACCGTAGGGTCCGCACGCTTAAGGTTACGATGGCAGTTATTATGAGTTTATGTATTTTGATGTACCGAAGGAGTTCGAGTCCGGATGTGATCACGGACATGACGAGGAGTCTCGGAATGGTCGAGACATAAAGATTGATATATTGGAAGCCTATGTTTGGAGTTGAATGGTTCCGACGAAAACGGAATTTCTGGAAAACCGGAGGTTACTGGAACCCCGGGAGGTAAATGGGCCTCGGTGGGCCTTGAGGGAGAAGAGGAGGGGCGGCCAGGAGGTGGCGCGCGCCTCTCCCCCAGTCCGAATAGGACAAGGAGGCGGCGCCCTTTCCTCTTCCCCTCCCCAAACCTAGTCCAACTAGGAAGGGGGAGTCCTACTCCCGGTAGGAGTAGGACTCCTCGGCAGCGCCTCCTCTAGGGCCGGCCGGCCTCCCCTCTCCCTCCTTTATATACGGGGGCAGGGGAGCACCTTGAGACACACAAGTTTGATCTTTGGATCGTTCCTTAGCCGTGTCGGTGCCCCTTCCACCATATTCCACCTCGGTTATACCGTCATGAAGCTTAAGCGAAGCCTGCGCGGTGAAACATCAAGATCGTCCCACGCCGTCGTCTTGTGGAACTCTCCCTCGACACTCGGCTGGATCGGAGTCTGAGGGGCGTCATCGAGCTGTCGTGTGTCAAGAACTCGGGCGCCGGAGTGCTTGGCGCCGGGATCGGTCGGATCGCGAGGAGAACGTCGACTACTTCCTCTACGTTGTGATCGCTTCGCCCGGGTCTCACGAGGGTGCGTAGACAACACTCTCCCCTCTCGTTGCTATACATCACCATGATCTTGCGTGTGCGTAGGAAAATTTTGAAATTACTACGTTCCCCAACAATAGACTCAAATGCAACAAGCTTCTCACACACTGCTTGGTGCTCACACCTATCAGGTAGATCTGCAGCAAGGCCTGCCCAATCGGTGCTCTCAATAGTGCGAGGCCCCTACAACCAAATCAGGTAAGAAATCCCATTTTGACTAACCCTAGATGCCAGATGAAGGTTGACAAGATCTCACCGGACTTGTGACCGAGTCGCCACCTGACGAGCACGAGCTGGATCCGGAATCACTCCATGAAACCATGGCCGCTTGCTTCCTTGCCGGCGGCGGCGGCGGCCTGGACAACGGCGACGAGCTGCGGCGACGAGCAGAGAGCAGAGCAAGAAAAGAGAGAGTGAGTGAGCTGCGACTTATGCGGATCGGGGGGCAGAACGTGCGGCTGTTTAATTAATTCAGCTGTTTTCGTGGGTAGTGCGGGTTGATTCACCAAAATGCCAGGGGGGTCTTTGCAAAATGCCAGGAGCTGACCGGGTGTGCACCCACACGTCCACATGGCGCTCTCAGATTGGTCAGGACTAGATTTGCACATTTGGAGCAAGTTGTGGGACTGGGTAGGGTCATTTTGCAAGTTCTAGGACTAAACCATCACATTCAGAGCAAGTTGTAGGACTCCTGGTGCTTTTAACTCCTATATATATGTTCAAAGTTAGATGAAAGCAACATAAAATATGCATGCACGACTAACTTTTCTTCCATATAGAGCATTGAAGTATGACGCTAAAAGCTGCATGCATGCGTCAACAAAGTTCAGCTAGATAGTAGCAACACTACTAACGAGAAGTCCATCGCTGCACGCAGTGGCATCTGCACGCAGCGCATCGACGGCGCTAGCAACTTCGCGATTTGAATCAGGGAAGCGTGCTAGTTAGAGTATAGCTGATGCTTTGTGACTTATATGCGTATTTGAAGGACTACGGACTGACAGCACGATCTGACACAAGGAAGGTACGCAGTACTATGCACTCCAGACGCGAGGACGAAATGCGACCGGGACATGTAAACGAGAGACCAGAGAAAGCGCATCCGCTCGCGTAGGAGCTCTTGCGACAGCGCCGCCGCCGGCCTGATCTCCCAGCCCCGGCCATCCTCGTGCTGTCCGAGGTCAGATCCGGCGTCCGCCTTGTGCGCTCTCTCCGTCCCCCCTGGCAGTTGGCCGCCTTGATGCCGTCTGGGGGCGGATCAAGCCGAGTGCACGGCCCCCTCCAGCAGCGGCCGTGCTAGCTTCGCCGCCCACTGCGGCTCTGCGACAAGCTCCCTCTGGCGACGGCCATTGCTGCTCCGCCACCCGCCAAGGCGCCCTGAGTTGCAACCGGCATGCTACTGCAAAAGGAAGCGACGCTGTCTGCGACATCCATGGCGCGCCCCTGCCTCCATGCTACTGCTGACTCCGTCCTTCCACCCCCGCCCCCGACAGCGCGCCAGTCTGAGACGCCCATGACGCCCTCCGACTCCACTCCACTTTGATATTGCCGCCTCCGGCCTTCCACGGCCGTCCCTTGCAGCGCTCCACTCCGGCAAGGCCCCTGCAGCAGCTGTCGCACGGAACTTTTAAGCATTAATTACCGATGAACTGCAGAGCGAGGCATGCACTAGCGTCCTTGGCAATGGCCCGCGCAGTCAAAAAGCAAACCGAGAGCATGTCAGAACAGCAGCTTCCACACGACGTGGACACTGTATTCACGTGTATGGAGCGATGTATGTCGCCTTTTTGCATTTTGACAGAGTTTTAACGCGCGCGTCACCTCGCCTGGACGTGCGGTCGGATAGCTGCGTTCAGCTGCCGCTGCGTCCAGGACGTCCGCTCTCCACTACTAACGCATTTCATGTCTTATAGGTAAGTGAACACTATACCAACCACATATATATATATATATATATATATATATATATATATATATATATATATATATATATATATATATATATATATACACACCACCGTCAGATAGATAACCTATGACCAGGTTGCAAAATAACACAGGAAAAACAACATTTTATAGCATGGCTAGATAACCTGGGAGCAGCTTGCATATATATAGCATTATATGACTCATTCTCATCGACCCCGAGGGAAGAGCCATGCAGCCAGACGCATCTCATCGCAACGCTTCCAGGAAATATAGGGATGAGGGAAAAGGACACCATTGGATCCCATTTTATAGGCGCCGAAAGAAGTGTTATCCCTGTCGTAACAGTAGTCCATACGATTCTCCTCATCATCATCGAAGAAGATATAATCACCGGGAAACCCGTACTGAGACACAGACATGGCCCTGCAGTGGCGTAGCCAGGATTTTCAGCCAGGTGGTCCAATTGATATATACAATGTTTGCATAAAAAATATAACATGCAAATATATTTAGCAGAGGCAGAACTGTGTGTGTTAAGATGAGGGGCAATGCCCCCCCCCCCCCCTCAGCTTTAAACTTATTTTTGAAAAAATAAAATGGAAGGACTTGGATAGGGAATTTTATAGGCGATCGCGACATTTTCGATGATGCCCCCTATCTCTTCCTTCTGTACCTTCTTCAGCTCATCCGCCCCGCTGCGGCATAGGTCATTTCCTTGGCTAACTTCTTTTGAAAGGGTTCTGTTGAGGAACCTTATCATACGGAGTATGATCTCCTCATCGTTAGTCATGTTCGCCTGAACAATAATTTTACAGTAAAACTAACTGAAGCAAGTTTCAGTTGCGAAGCACAATGTATCCTAAAGCATTGAGCAACTACACTGGTGAAATCTGTAGACAAATCAATGGAAAAAGGTCCCACCTCAGTTATGTTGTCTCACACACAGATAATGAACGGGTGACCTTTGCCACATCAGACATGATAACTATCTTTGGCCATCAGTGTTAATTGGATGTGAGTTGCTTTTGAAATATTCACTAAGCTGCATGGATGCTATATTACATTCAGTTATGAAACCAACGGCGGATCAAAATATTGCAAGATGTGAACATTAAACCATGGTACTAACAGGAAGCAATTATTTAAAATTCAGAGCACTAATCTCAGCTTGACTGTTCTTCTTGGATAGGCCACATTCTGCTAGGAATACATAATTGTAAGAAAAATCATCATGGAAAAAATATGGTGCAATAATAAATAGGCGAGATGTAGCAGGCATGAAGAAATGTGTCCAAAGATGAAAAATCAAGATCAGTTTGTACAATTCACAATAATATGTCAAACTATTAACAGAGCAAAAGGAAGCACATATATGTAGTGTATTAAAGTAATGTATTTGCCCACCTCGGTGTATGACTTCATGAATCAGTTAATAGGCAACAATTTGACATATTAAGATGGGTGTGATGGTGGATGTCAGGAGCAGAGCAACGGAGTGCACACGCCTAGCCCGGCTCTTTTTTAACTTCTGCAAGGTCTATAGACAATCCAGAAGATTGATCATAAAGAACACTAATAAAGGATGGTGTCAGGGTCAGAACAACGGAGTGCACACGCCTAGCCCGACTGTTTTTTAACTTCTGCAAGCTCTATAGAAAATGCAGAAGTTTGATCAGAAATAATATTATTAAGGATACTACAATGAGGTGATGAGGCAAAAGAACTTTAGTATGAAATCCATATGAGCCAACACTTACTAGAGCAGATCGATCACAAAAAGAAAAGGTGTTAACATAATTAGATGTGATGGAAACGCTGCAAACAAAAACGGCCAGACATTGTTGAAAGGGGTATAAATCACCAACACATGTACAGTTGGTGAACAAAGAAGGTACTACTCGTTGGCTTACATCTATCACCTCTTTCCGGACATCTTGCAAATCATGGTTGCCTACCTTTTGATTCGAATCAATTGTTGCGCCGTGGCCGGTCAGACGTACTGCTGATACTCAGGTGGAGCTTCTTGCATGGACGCCTCCGGCGGCAGCAGAAGAGGTTAGGCTTCTGCACCCAGATGAGCCTCCGTAGGTAAGCTTTCGTTGACGATCTCGGTGGCCGCAACAAAACTGCGACCCAGCCTGCGTAGAGAGGAGTTGGAGATGAGGAACACCAGCATCATGTGAGAGGAGTGGACTCATTCGCCTACCGGCCGCTGCACTCTGCTGTAGCTCGGACAAAAAGTGTTTTGCTATATGTGGAATTAGAGAGAGCTGGCCATGGACGGCGTGAGGTGTGTGTAGGCTAGAAAAGGTGGTTTGCTTTATGTGGGAGATTGAGATGTAGTGCTTTTTGTTTCGAAAGAGAAAGACTGTTCGGCTCTTACGGTTGGAAACGAAAGTAGTATTTATTAATGGAAAACTGAAAAGAGGTTGCTCGGCTCCTACGTTAGAAACTGAACCATTCATTAATGGGGAATCAAGCTGCTTGTACTCCATCGCGAGAATTGCGTATGCGTTTCAGTAGCACCTGCAGTTAACTCCAAAATAAGAGATCTATTTAGTGGTTAAACACAAAAATAAAAATGATGATGTGGCAGGCTGCATGTGCTGGTGTGGCATTGTAGGGCATGTGTGCTGAGGTGGATAGGTCGCATGTCAAGAGAAATTGGTTAGTGGGGATAAACTATTTAGGTATTATGCATATGCCCGAAGCGAACCTTCCTCCAGTCGAAACGTCTTCACGACGTACGGAATCCCACCTCATAAGCTGGCCGCTCCGTCTCCAATCCCTCACATATCTCTTCCCAAAGGATACGAAGTCCATGCAGCGACAGACGCGACGGAAGTACAGAACACAACCTTCTCTAGGGTTTGCGATAACATTCGGGGAGGATTGGTGGCTACGGTGGCGATGGCCGGGCAAGTTCAGGGTCGCAAGATGATCGATCTGGAGGGGATGGGTGTTGTTTCATGCAAAAGGTCATCATCAAGCTCCTCAACTTCCTTGTGGGCAAGCCGAAGCCGCAGCTCAACTCTGAGGACTACATGATACTCTGCATGTAAGTTGCCTCCCTCCCCGTCCCCCTCCTGCCATGACTAGGCTTGGCCAGATTTGACCTGATCCGGTGATGAATTGATCTAGGGTTTCCATCCACCCTTTTTTGTATCTTTTGTCACGCAGCACGATATACTCGCAGCAACTATATGACGACTACTGCGAGTCCTTTGAGGAGTACATCCGAGCCACCGTGAGGTGATTTGCCTACTATCCCTCGTACGCACATGCGTGTTGAGGAGTCATGCATGTGCTCATAAGTTACTTTTTGCATTAATGTAAATTATGCCACCTCATTGGTCATGCATGTCTTTTTTCCCAATGCATGCATGCATTTTTGCATTAACCTATCAACTCAAACAACCCCACTTCATCAGTCATGTCTTCTTTTGTGAGGATTTTTTTCTCTTTTATACATCATTTTCTCACACACACTTCTTTTATGTTTTATCATTTTAAATATGTAAAACTCTTACATTTGTTTTCACTGGTTTTAAGCACTAATTTATGTATTGGTTTTAACACGGTTCCTGCAGCAACGCGCATTACACAAATGACAGGCACCAGCGAACTCCGAAAGACGGGCCTCCTATTTGATCTTATCGGATACAATTGTCGCAGTGGCAGCTTTATTTCCAGAAATTCTTGTGTTCCGCTTGTTATAAAGTTCCCAGGAGATGAGCAAGAGCAAGGATGCCAGGGCCTTCCCCAAGCGCCCTCTATCTAGGACATTCTTGAACCACCCTTCCTCTTGACTGATATCTCGTGCCGCCAAGCCGTTGTAATGCCATTGTTGAGGCTGATCCATGAAGCCACGTCCGCCCAAACGCGTTCGGAGAATCTGTATGGGACTAGGAGATGGGGCGCCAATTCGTTGACTTGCTTGCAGAGCGGGCAAAGCCCACAGTTTGGTCAACCCCGCCGTTGTAGTCGGTCAACAGTCCACACTCTGTTTTGGATAATAAGCCAAGCGAAGAATTTGCACTTTGATGGTGCCCAAACCTTTCAAACCACCCTAGTCATATTGCTTCTGAGGTGACCCTCAAATTATGCCATGTAGGCCGACGAGGCCGAGTACTCACCACTCAAAGTGAGCTTCCAGGAGATTTTTCTCGAATACAAGCTTCCAGGAGATAGTATCTCGGACGCCGGCGTTGAGACTGATCTCAGAAACCTTTTCCCAAAGAATTGAGAATTCCTGGATATGCACCAAGGAAAGGACGCGAGTGACATGACCGGTTAGTAACATGAGTACTCGCTCCTTGAGCTCGGTCAGTTGTTCACCAAATACAGCACGTCACAAAGTACTCCACAAACAAACCACATTTGACTTCACAAGCAACATTTTTTTTTCACCGGATCACCTTGAGTTCGATCAGTTCTTCGCGGACGAAAAACCAGCCAGCCGAAGAAACGCAACCTAAAGAGTGTCTACAGTCGAACTTGTCCAATTTGATCCCCCGAAACGTCCACGGATAAGACAGCACCACCCGGTCACCCCCCATTTGCCCGCCTCCAAGTCACCCCCTTATATGCAAACCTTCAAATCCATACATCTCATGCAACGTAAAACATAACACACATAGATCAACTAGGATATAGCATAGGGGAGTTGGCATGTACATACCATCGGACTACCAAAAATTGATATGATCAGATTTTACTATAAAAAAATTCACTCACGGCTGCCCTTTCCCTTCCCCTTTGTCCTCTTTGTCCACGAAGCGAACGAAGACGCAATAAGGTCGAGGAGGATCTGCTCACTGTTGGAGTTGTAGGTGTTGACATCGCCGTCCTCCTCTTTGGGGGGCATGCCGGCCAGTCACAACTGCTTGTGTTTGCTCTAGTGCGAGGGCACGTGTCACCTGGGCTTGCCACTACTCGAGGATCCTAGAATGGGCCTTCTCTGTAGCCTGGTCCTCCGCGGGCTTGTCCGACGAGACACAATGCAACTCGGCCTCCGCTGTGTGGCGTGCCTTCGCCCTCTCACGACGGGCATGCCCGACCTTGGCTTCGGCATCCCTGGCCACGCACATTGACGTCGTTGACCTCGAATTCGGAGCAGGCCGTCGTCAGGACGAGATGCCACCGCAGAAGTTGCAAGGCTAGCCACCTCTGGATCTGCCGCAGTTATGCGCCTCGTGTCGCCGGATCCAAGCCACACTTGCACGCTAGCACGTGCAATGAATTCCTGCCAAAGCGACTCCGATGGTGGAGCTCGGCTTTGCTCCCGAGGCCGACGAAGAGCCAGCCGAATGACTAACTCCTCCCCACAGGGGGCAAGGTCCCAGTCGACGGAACCAGAGTTGCCGGACTCGGATTCGCTGCCCATGACGCCGAAGAAGGTTGAATATCACTAGAGAGGAGCTAGGAGGGGAGGCGGGAGAGGGACGGAGCAGAGCGGTCTGAAAGTTGAGTTGAGTTTGGTCTAGCATGCGAATAGGGACGAGGTATTTGTGGGGTCGGGGTGGGCTGATCCAACATGATGGACACGTCCACACGTCTCCATTTCCGCCCCACATATGGGTTGGGTTCGGGGGTGCCGAACAGCCTGAAAGTTTGGGCTAGGTATAATGTGTCTGGTTGGGTGCCAATTTCGTGACCGGTCCGCACAGACAGACGTATAGGGGTGTTTTGCGGAGTAGATGCTCTAACTCACTTGCACAAGGAAAAGGTACAGGGTGAAACTTGTGGTTTCAGTCTTTCACCTTCCCTCTGTACGTTTTATGTCACCAGCAGCATGCAGCAGTATGTACCATCGTAGTGTTCCACATCCCTGCAACAATCTCTGAAAGAAAGATCTGAAAATGACCATATCGGTTCAGTCTACAAAGACCATCTTACAGAAAGATTTGAAAATGACCAGATAATAGTGGGAGCTAACAAGTTAAACAGTTCGTTCCTGGCTTCCTGCAGGTGTGCTTCACACTTGATAAGTACTCCCTCCGTAAACTAATATAAGAGCGTTTAGAATACTAAAGTAGTATTCTAAACGCTCTTATATTAGTTTACGGAGGGAGTACTACATACCACAACGGACCAATTTTCAGATGGAATGGACCATCACTGGCCACAACACCAGAAAATACAAAATGGAGGAACCTAATACCGATAAGCCATTCCTGAAACTTAGCCATACCCGCATAACAACAATCAAATCAGTTATATGGTGCCCTAATGTACGGCGGGCAAATACTGCAACCATCTAGAATATCACGCATGTACAAAAAGGGCGGTCCGGTGCATGTCGCTCCCGTTTGTGCAGGGTCTGGGGAAGGGTGCGACCACTTTGGGTCTTTTGTATGCAGCCTTTCCCTGCATTTCTGCAAGAGGATGTTCCCGGGACTCAAACCCATGACCTCATGGTCATAAGACAACAGCTTTACTGCTGCGCCAAGGCTCCCCTTTACGGCATGCACAATATAATGTAAATAATACTGGGGGAATAAATGGCGAGACAATATAAAGTAAAAACATTCGGCTTGGTTAGTTATAATCATAGTATACTTCTTATATATAAGCTCAAGCAGAACTACTCACAAAGGAACTAGTATTGGCAGATACTTTATCAACTCATAAATTAACATTTCTTTCAGCCCAAAATGGATGCCATTTTATAACTTTGCATGGCTTGCATTAGAAGTCAGAACAGTGCTTTATGCCTTCGACCACCATTTTCATTACCATCAGAAGTTAACAATATATAATATCGCCATATAAAATTATAAATTCATATAACCTGGAAATATTTTTATTTATGAACCAGTCAATGTGATAATATATAAACTATTGATCTAGTAGTGATCAAATTGAGAAATTGAATTCATATAAAGTAAAAGCAACATCTGACTTGACTTGACTACAGATACTTAGAAGTGTGTGCTAAGGAAGCTGTACTGACTAGGATTCTGAATTACTTATGTCCTGGTATATATAGTTATCAATTACTTAGGCAAAGTAGTGGGTGGTTACAAATTACGAAAGGAGTTAATACCAATAGGAAAAAAGTATCAGTCAAAGCTCATGTGGCAACAAATTGTAAACTAGCATAGATATCATATCCCCATGGACACATCTAGGAGATAATATTACAGCACCTTTTCAGTGATCACATCATACTAGCATGTCTCACCAAACAACCATCTCACATATTGTTCAACACTTCATCTCCATCATGTCCATCAAGAATGCCAGTTCCTACGAGCATAATAAGTCAGGAACCAATGACAATTCCGATTGAAAACCATCGATAGAAGAGAGAATTACAATGGGATATCTAGGTGAACTGAGAGGTGCATGGTTATGTAATCTTAGAAAAGCAACATGAGCCATAAAAAGAGTTATTTATTCTCTAGTGCAAATAGACTCCTCACTTCAGGAAAATATTTAATAAAACATAAAATAGAACTTCAATTTGTTCAATCGGTTCCAGCTTCCAAGTGAAAGAGTGTAACTAGCTTTAAGCTTCAAAAAGTGTCAATGGAGTTACACATTCGGTTGGTTCGATCTCAGCTTCCATTAAGTTCTCTTCCATTCTTGACTGTCATGTGTCACATTGTCAAGAGAACTGCGGCAGTACTGAATATTACCATAACGAAATTCCCGCGAGAGTACATTCTAGAAATCATCTTTGGTAGACTCAATTCCTTGTCAAACCAAGCAGAACAAATTAAGACATGCCAAATATAAACCTAACAAGAAATAAAATAGGTTCGGCCTATTTTAGTTTTTTTTTTCAGAAGGGCTCTTCCACAAGGGACAAGAACTATTGCAACGATTTCCAACTGTTATGTATCCGGTGCTGAAAGATATAGACTTCAGATAGGCACATAATACTACATTTGAAACACAATTTACACATATGACCAACAGAAAAAAGAACAGTGACCTTACGTACTATTTTCTTTTAAAGAATTCATCAGGCAGCATAAGGAAAAATTGATGTGATTTGAACTTCAATAATCAGACTCAAGGACATGACATGATAGGCATTTCAGCAACTAATTATTAAAAATTAAATTTATTTATAACAGTGTGAAGTAAATTATATGAAGGCTTGGCTATTACCTGCAGCATAGCAACATGCAAATGGATAATAGGTAAAATTGGACCTCACATTGGAAATTTTCTTAAACTCCACTGACTGGAGATAGACCATGAAGACACCAGAAACTGTCAGTGCAAGGACTGCATTACTCTCCTCGGCGAAACCCAGTAAAGTGATGGAGTCTCCCTTGTAAGTTGATCTGAGCTCCTCGAATTCAATAGCTCTATCAAGCACCCATACAGCCAAACCATCAGAATCAGGCTTTCTCTTCCATAATTGGGCATGGAATTGCGAGACATGGATGAAGCCAAGCCTACCATCTTCGGCAGGTATAATCCTTAATTCTTGGTCGCCTTGGAGTGCTGGCAGCTCTGCCACAGCTAGGCTCTGTGTATCCAGATCAAACTCAAGTATGGCATAGAGAGGAAGCACCCGAAGTAACCAGCATAGGGAATTACCAATCAAAGTACTGGCTCCTTCCAAAGGTAGTATATGCGATTCCAGCTCCAGTGAGTTGATATTGCCCCATATGCCAGTCTCCGATGAGTAAAGGCATGCGGAAAATCTTGTCATTCCTGCAAATGCTATCAGGGCCACCTGGAAATGGCCACGGGTAGGGCGAAGCACCGCTGCGTTGAAGAAGCTCAACTGGTCCAGCTCTGGTGGGAGGAACAGGTGGCGCTGCTCGCGGGCGACGGGGTCCCACACAAGTAGGTGGTGCGGCGGGCCGCCGAGGAAAAGTACAAGTCCGTGGCGGCAGTCGACGATGCGGTTGTCCCCGTTGGGAGACATGGAGAAGCGAGCGCCGGGGATACGGTCGTCCTTGTTGGGAGGCATGGAGAAGCGAGCGCGGGGGATGCGATCCGGTCGGCCCAGCATTGGAAAAAACGGACAGGAGCGACGGTCATCGACGAAGAAGCCAAGGAGAGGAGGCTTGCCGTGGTGATTGCGGAAGCGGCGTTGGAATTGGGGATCGGCGACGAGGCTGCGCCAACGCTTGGAGACGAGGGAGGCCCGCGGGAGGGAGGAAGGCCGCGGGGGGAGGCGGAGGAGAATCTCCCGGAGCATGTCGTCGTCGTCCGGCAGAGAGGCAGGCGGCGGAGAGGCGCGGCGGCGGCGGCGGCGGCGGCGGCGGGGAGACATCTCCGCTCTTGCGCTCATGGTAGGGCTTGGCAGTGCAGCTCCTCTCAATGGCTCGGCGAGATGTGGCAGCGGCGAGGTAGCGAGGGGATTGCTTTGGCGAGATGCCAGATCCGGCGAGTAAAATGCTACAGCTACGCATTCTTATGCAGACGTTTTCTTTTACTAGCTCTCGAGAAATCAATCAGTACAAATAACATTCGAGAGGTACTAACAAAAATTACATCCAGATTTATTGCCCCTCCCTCATCCGAGCAAACAAACTTTATTCTACTCACGCTGTTTCATAATGTAGTGCATATAGATTTTTTTAAAAGTCAAGCATCACAAACTTTGACCAAATTTGCGGAGAATTTTTTTTACATCTAAAATGCCAAACTTACATTAGATTCATTATGAGATGTTTTGGTATATAAATAGTTATCTCTAATAACTAGGTCAATTTTTTCAAAGTCTGCCTTTGCAAAATATACATATACGCACAACATTATTGAACAGAGCGAGTAATGGACAATCTTGAAGTCATCCTGATAAGCCCTCATAGGATTAGCGGCAACCGGTGGCGTACCCAGGGGGTGTGCCAGGTGTGCCATGGCACACCCAGATTTTTGGAAAACATTTTTTCACCATGTAAAAATTAGCTTATTTTTAAGGCACATGCAAGCTAATTGAAATAGGCTTTAATTTTTTTAAAGTATGCACACCCTTCATTTTATTTCTTGGTCCGCCACTGGCGGCAACCATCGTCAACGAAGAGAGCCATATATTGGAAGGGTTGAATATGTAAAAACACGATCAAAGACGAACGAAGATTGCATCCAAACATGTCCATCATAGAATAGCATTGACCGAATCCCAAGATATCCGACGGAGACACACCTCCATACCCTTCTGATGATGCTACATGCACCATCGGGTGGGGATCAAACGTGTGAGGCATTATTCCTACTAAGTGAAATCATCACCACAACGCTGCCGTCCCATGGTCTCTACCAGCACTACAACAAACATGGGTTATATCTAAAAAAGGCTTTCGCCCCACTTTATATATAAAGCAACACAGTCAAACCTATACAGAGTGAAGAGAATGCCTGCTTGCAAAGTAGATCAAAGGTAAAAACAAGACCACGGGAGTAGCCATACCGTAACACAAAGTGAGCAAGACTACCGAGAAGAAAGGAACCGAGACTCCTATGAAAATTGTCGGGCATCGATGCACCACTCAACCAAGCTGTCGCCGGGGAGGGCGCCTGCCTCCCGCCCCGGAGTGTGGAGTGTCGATCATGTACACACAATGAGGACCGTGATTGGTGCTAACAATGACCCGTGTAAAAGATTAGGAGGCAAGCGAGATCGCCTCATGTCGGAGCTAAAGACGCTTCGAGATAGGACCAAACTAGCCCGCTGATTGGATGAGATGCAACTAGGATGAACCTAGGCTCCACGACGACACGCCCTCAAGAGGGTAACGATGAAACACACTGCCGAGACCAAAAGAGTGGTCAAAGGCTTTCACCCGGAGCCCTGCGTTGTGATAACCCACAAGTATAGGGGATCGCAACAGTTTTCGAGGGTAGAGTATTCAACCCAAATTTATTGATTCGGCACAAGGGAAGCCAAAGAATATTCTCAAGTATTAGCAGCTGAGTTGTCAATTAAATCACACCTGGAAACTTAGTATCTGTAGCAAGGTGTTTAGTAGCAAAATAATATGATAGTGGTGGTAACGGTAACAAAAGTAAAGACAGCAAAAGTAACGTTTTTGGTATTTTATAGTGATTGTAACAGTAGCAACGGAAAAGTAAATAAGCGAGAACCAGCATATGGAAAACTCGTAGGCACCGGATTAGCGATGGATAATTATGCTGGATGCGGTTCGTCATGTAATAGTCATAACATAGGGTGACACAGAACTAGCTCCAGTTCATCAATGTAATGTAGGCATGTATTCCGTATATAATCATACGTGCTTATGGAAAAGAACTTGCATGACATCTTTTGTCCTACCCTTCCGTGACAGCGGGGTCCTATTGGAAACTAAGGGATTTTAAGGCCTCCTTTTAATAGAGAACCGGAACAAAGCATTAGCACATAGTGAATACATGAACTCCTCAAACTATGGTCATCACCAGGAGTGGTCCCGATTATTGTTACTTCGGGGTTGCCGGATCATAACACATACTAGGTGACTATAGACTTGCAAGATAGGATCAAGAACACACACATATTCATGAAAACATAATAGGTTCAGATCTGAAATCATGGCACTCGGGCCCTAGTGACAAGCATTAAGCATAGCAAAGTCATAGCAACATCAATCTCAGAACATAATGGATACTAGGGATCAAACCCTAACAAAACTAACTCGATTACATGATAAATCTCATCCAACCCATCACCGTCCAGTAAGCCTACGATGGAATTACTCACGCACGGCGGTGAGCATCATGAAATTGGTGATGGAGGATGGTTGATGATGACGACGGCGACGAATCCCCTCTCCGAGCCCCGAGCGGACTCCAGATCAGCCCTCCGAGAGAGATTAGGGCTTGGCGGCGGCTCCGTGTCGTAAAACGCGATGATTTCTTCTCTCGATTTTTTCTCCCAAAGCCAATATATAGAGTTGGAGTTGGCGTCGGAGGCCACTGAGGGGCCCACGAGGTAGAGGCGCGCCCAGGGGCGCCCCCTCGTGGACAGGTGTGGGCCCTGGTCTTCATCTTTGGTGACGATTTTTTATTATTTTTTCTAAGGTGTTCCGTGGAGTTTCAGGTCATTCCGAGAACTTTTATTTTCTGCACATAAAACAACACCATGGCAATTCTGCTGAAAACAGCATCAGTCCGGGTTAGTTCCATTCAAATCATACAAGTTAGAGTCTAAAACAAGGGCAAAAGTATTGGAAAAGTAGATACGATGGAGACGTATCAACTCCCCCAAGCTTAAACCCTTGCTTGTCCTCAAGCAATTCAATTGACAAACTGAAAAAGAAAAAGAAAAACTTTTACAAACTCTGTTTGCTCTTGTTGTTGTAAACATGAAAAACCAACATTCAAGTTTCAGCAATTATTATGAACTAACCATACTCACAAAAACACGCAAGTCTCACAATTACTCATATCAATAGCACAATCAGCTAGCGAGCCATAATAATAAAACTCGGATGACAACACTTTCTCAAAATAATCATAACATGATACAACAAAATGGTATCTCGCTAGCCCTTTCTGAGACCGTAAAACATAAATGCAGAGCACCTTTAAAGATCAAGGACTGACTAAACATTGTAATTCATGGTAAAAGAGATCCAGTCAAGTCATGCCCAATATAAACCAATAATAATGAATGCAAACGATAGTGTGCTCTCCAGCGGGTGCCTTTTAATAAGAGGGATGATGACTCAACATAAAAGTAAATAGATAGGCCCTTCGCAGAGGGAAGCAGGGATTTGTAGAGGTGCCAGAGCTCGGTTTTAAAATAGAGATTGAATAACATTTTGAGCGGCATACTTTTGCTGTCAACGCAACAACTATGAGATGACGATATCTTCCATGCTACACAAATTATAGGCGGTTCCCAAACAGAATGGTAAAGTTTATACTCCCCCTCCTCCACAAGCATCCATCCATGGCTTGCTCGAAACAACGAGTGCCTCCAACATCCAACGGGTCCCAGGGGGAGTTTTGTTTGCAGTTATTTTGAATTTAGTTTGCATAAAGCATGGGACTGGGCATCCCGAAGACCAGCCATTTTCTCGTGAATGAGGAGCAGAGTCCACTCCTCTTGAGAATAACCGCCTAACATGGAAGATAAGGGAAGCCCTAGTTGAAACATGAGCTACTCGAGCATACAAAACAGAATTTCATTTGAAGGTTTGGAGTTTGGCACATACAAATTTACTTGGAACGACAGGTAGATACCGCATATAGGAAGGTATAGTGGACTCATATGGAACAACTTTGGGGTTTAAGGAGTTTGGATGCACAAGCAGATTGCCGCTTAATGCGGTGAAGGCTAGCAAAAGGCTGGAAGCGACCAAGCGAGAGAGCGACAACGATCGTAAACATGCATCAAAATTAATTTACACCGAATACAAACATGAGTAGGATATAATCCACCATGAACATAAATATCATGAAGGCTATGTTGATTTGATTCAACTACATGCGTGAACATGTGCCAAGTTGAGTCACTCAATGCATTTAAAGGAGGATACCATCCCATCATACCACATCATAATCATTCTAATAGCATGTTGGCACGCAAGGTAAACCATTATAACTCATAGCTAATCAAGCATGGCACAAGCAACTATAATCTCTAAATGTCATTGCAAATGTGTTTACTTCATAATAGCTAACTCAGGAACGATGAATCATCATATTTACAAAAACAAGAGAGGTCGAGTTCATACCCGCTTTTCTCATCCCAATAGGTCCATCATATATCATCATTATTGCCTTTCACTTGCACGACCGAACGGTGTGTATAATAATAAGAGTGCACGTGCATTGGACTAAGCTGGAATCTGCAAGCAGTCAACTCAAGAGAGAAGACAAGTAATATGGGCTCTAAGTTAAATAATCATTCATGCATATAAGAGCCACTAAGAAATTTCAATATAGTCTTCTCGACCCCCAAAGAAAGTAAAGGAAAATAAAAACTATTTACACGGGAAAGCTCCCAACAAGCAAAAGAAGAACGGGAAATATTTTTGGGTTTTCTTTTTAATTACTACAGCAAGGAAATAAACTACTACTAATTTTTTTTTGGGTTTTTTCTTAAGATTTATCAAACACACAAGAAGAAAGCAGGAAAAAGAAAATAAACTAGCATGGATATTACAGAGAAAGAGTATGAGCACCGACATCTAGCAATGAGTGTGTGTGAACATAAGTGTAATGTCGGTTGGGAAATACGTACTCCCCCAAGCTTAGGCTTTTGGCCTAAGTTGGTCTATTGCCAGGGATAGCCTGGCGGATGTCCATAGGTGAAGCTGGGGTCATACAGTGATGCAGCTGCTATCGCCGCCTGAGCTGTAGCGTGGCGTCGAGCAGCCTCCGCTCTCCTTTCGTACTCATCTGCCTCCTCTCTGGTAATAATATATCTTCCTTTTGTCTGAAAATCAAAGAAGGCAGGAGCAGGAAGAGCAATATGGACTAAATGACGTTTGTTAAAGATTAGTCGATACTGGAGAGGTGGTTCAGTCCTCTCAACAAACTGGTGGGAAACCATAGAATCAAAATCTAAATAAGAAGGTGGTAACTCCATATCACCCTCACGAATGTCTATCTCAAGAAAATTAGCTAAGCGGGTTGCATAAATTCCTCCAAAGAAATCTCCGCTATGTCTATTCTGATGCAACCTGCGAGCTACAATGGCTCCCATATGATAAGATTGGTCTCCTAACACAGCACTCCTAAGAATGCTGAGATTAGGAGCACACATGTGACATGCTTCATCCTTAGCATTTATGGATCTACCTATAAAAAGAGCAAAATAGTGTATAGCAGGAAAGTGAATGCTCCCTAAAGTGGCTTGTGTTATATCTCTAGATTCCCCCACAGTTATTCTAGCAAGAAAGTCTCTATATTCAGATTTAGGGGGATCCCTGACACTACCCCATGATGGAAGTTTGCAAGCAGAAGTGAAATCCTCTAAGTCCATGGTATAAGATTTGTCATAAAGGTCAAACATGACTGAAGGAGAATTACGCGAAGATGAAAACTCAAACCTCCTCACAAATGAACTTGTGAGATCATGATACTGGGGGCATTTGTCAGCTTCAAAGTCCTCAAGACCGGCGTTATGCAAATATGCGCTAAATTCTTCTTTGATTCCCACTTGATTCATAAAATTTTCCGAAGGCCATTCACAGGGCCTCACAGGAGCGTCTCTTGGTGGTTCCTCGTCAGCATCACGTATTGCAAGCCTGGGGCCTTGCTTCCTTGAAGGGCCACCTTGGAACATCCTCCTAAACATATTGTTTCCTCTGAAAAATTTCTGAAATTTTTAGTAACTTCAAATAAAAGTGAACCAACTTCAATAAAATTGATAGCAACAACTCCTACAAGTGCCTAGAGCCCATATAAAGCATTGGGACTACTTGGAACCATATAAATTTGACATGCAAGCTCAAGAACATGGTCACCTATGCAGCACAAATTTGCAATGAATAAAGCACTAGAACAAAAACTAATTGGACCAATGGAGGAGTCACATACCAAGGAACAATCTCCCCAAGCAGTTTTGCGAGAGGTGCTTTGAGCAAGGAGATCAAAAATCACAGCAACGGGGGCTAGAACTCGTGCTTGAGTTGGTTTTTCGTGTTTGTGTGAGGCAGAGGAAGAAGATGGGTGCATGAATAAGTGGAGGAGGGCCACCGTGGGCCCACGAGGCAGGGGGCGCGCCCAGGGGGGTAGGGCGCGCCCTCCACCCTTGTGGCCAAGTGGTAGCTCCCCCCGCGGTGATTTTTGCACAGTAAATCCTCAAATATTCATGAAAAAAACATATTAAATTGGCATGGCATTCTGAGGACTTTTATTTTTGGGATATGTTTATATTGCACGGATATGTCAGGAAACAGACAGAAAATACTATTTTACTTTATTTCTACTAAATAACAGGAAATATAAAGAGGGTACAGAAGGTTGTGCTTCTAGTTTCGTCCATCCCATGCTCATAAAAAAGAATCCACTAACAAGGTTGATCAAGTCTTGTTAACAAACTCATTCCGATAATCATGGAACCGAAGAAATTTCGAATAGCACTAAGTTACCTCAATGGGGATATGAAAATCCCCAACAATAAGAATATCATACTTTTTCTTGATAGTAGGTAGAGGAAATTCAAAACCTCCAAATATAATCGATGGAATTTTTCCAATAGAGTTGATACTATAAACTTGAGGTTGTTTCCTCAGAAAGTGTACCGTGTGCTCATTGCCATTAACATGAAAAGTGACATTGCCTTTGTTGCAATCAATAACAGCCCCTGCAGTATTAAGGAAAGGTCTTCCAAGAATAATAGACATACTATCATCCTCGGGAATATCAAGAATAACAAAGTCTGTTAAAATATTAACGTTTGCAACCACAACAGGCACATCCTCACAAATATCGACAAGTATAGCAGTTGATTTATCAGCCATTTGCAAAGATATTTCAGTAGGTGTCAACTTATTCAAGTCAAGTCTATGATATAAATAGAGAGGCATAACACTGACACCGGCTCCAAGATCACATAAAGGAGTTTTAACATAATTTCTCTTAATGGAGCATGGTATAGTAGGTACTCTGGGATCTCCAAGTTTCTTTGGTATTCCACCCTTAAAAGTATAATTAGCAAGCATGGTGGAAATTTCAGCTTCAGGTATCTTTCTTTTATTAGTAATGATATCCTTCATATACTTAGCATAAGGATTTGTTTTGAGCACATCAGTTAATCGCATACGCAAAAAGATGGGTCTAATCATTTCAGCAAAGCGCTCAAAATCCTCATCATCCTTTTTCTTGGATAGTTTTGGAGGAAAAGGCATGGGTTTCTGAACCCATGGTTCCCTTTCTTTACCATGTTTCGTAGCAACGAAGTCTCTTTTATCATAACGTTGATTCTTTGATGGTGGGTTATCAAGATCAACAGCAGGTTCAACTTCTACATCATTATCATTACTAGGTTGAGCATCAACATGAACGTCATCATTAACATTTTCACTAGGTTCATGTTCATCAGCTGATTGTGTCTCAGCATCAGACAAAGAAATATCATTTGGATTCTCAGGTGGTTCAGTAATAGGTTCACTAGAAGTTTGCAAAGTCCTATCATTTTTCTTTTTCTTCCTCTTAGAAGAACTAGGTACATCGATATTATTTCTCTGAGAATCTTGCTCGATTCTCTTAGGGTGGCCTTCAGGATACAAAGGTTCCTGAGTCATTCTACCAGTTCTAGTAGCCACTCTAACAGCATAATCATTTTTTTACTATTCATTTCATGAAGCACTTCCTTTTGAGCTTTAAGTACTTGTTCTACTTGAGTGGTGACCATAGAAGCATGTTTGCTAACAAGTTTAAGTTCACCTCTAATATTAGCCATATAATCACCCAAGTGTTTAATCATAAAGGTATTCTATTTTAATTGTCTACCAAAATAAGCATTAAAGTCATCTTGCTTAAACATAAAGTCATCAAACTCATCCAAGCACTGATTAGCAATTTTAGTAGGAGGGACTTCAGCTTTATCATATCTATAGAGAGAATTTACCTTTACTACCTGTGTCGGGATATCGGGAGGTTCTTCTGTAAATAAGTAGTTGAGATCATATACTTCTTCAACAGGCGGTAAATTAAGACCATGTATTTCTTCAATAGGAGGTAAATTCTTAACATCTTCAGCTTTAATACCTTTTTCTTTCATAGATTTCTTTGCCTCTTGCATATCTTTGGGACTGAGAAATAGAACACCTCTCTTCTTCGGAGTTGGTTTAGGAATAGGTTCAGTAATTGGCTCTGGAGCTGGCTCAGGAGGCGGCTCAGGAGGTGCCCAATTATTTTCATTTGTCAACATATTATTCAATAGAATTTCAGCTTCATCCGTGTTCTTTCCCTGAAAAGAGAACCAGCACAACTATCCAGGTAATCTCTGGAAGCATCAGTTAGTCCATTATAAAAGATATCAAGTATTTCAGGTTTCTTAAGAGGATGATCAGGCAAAGCATTAAATAACTTGAGCAGCCTCCCCCAAGCTTGTGGGAGACCCTCTTCGTCAATTTGCACGAAGTTGTATATTTCCCTCAAAGCAGTTTGTTTCTTATGAGAAGGGAAATATTTAGCAGAGAAGTAATAAATCATATCCTGGGGACTTTGCACACAACCAGGATCAAGGGAATTATACCATATCTTAGCATCACCCTTTAATGAGAACGGAAATATTTTGAGTAAATAAAGGTAGCGCGATCTCTCATTATTAGTAAACAGGGCAGCTATATCATTCAACTTAGTAAGGTGTGCCACAACAGTTTCAGATTCATAACCATAGAAAGGATCAGATTCAACCAAAGTAATTATATCTGGATCAACAGAAAAATCATAATAATCCTTATCGGGCACACAGATAGGTGAAGTAGCAAAAGCAGGGTCGGGTCTCATTCTATCTCTAAAAGATTCTTTACTCCATTTAACTAGCAACCTCTTAAGTTCATATCTATCTTGGCAAGCAAAAATAGCCGCAGAAGATTCCGCATCAAAAAGATAACCCTCAGGAATAGCAGGCATATTCTCATCATCACTATCTTCATCGTATTCAGGTTCAATAATTTCTCTTTCTCTAGACCTAGCAATTTTCTCATTAAGAAATTCACCAAGGGGCACAATAGTACCAAGCATAGAAGTAGTTTCATCATAAGTATCATGCATAGCAGAAGTGGCATCATCAATAACATGCGACATATCAAAATTCATAGAAGTAGCAGGTTTAGGTGTCGCAAGCTTACTTATAACAGAAGGAGAATCTAGTGCAGAGCTAGATGGCAGTTCCTTACCTCCCCTTGTAGTTGAGGGCAAAATAGTAGTTCGATCGTCTTTCAATTTCTTCATAGTGTCCAGCAGATATAAATCCCAAGTGACTCAAAGAATAGAGCTATGCTCCCCGGCAACGGCGCCAGAAAAAGGTCTTGATAACCCACAAGTATAGGGGATCACAACAGTTTTTGAGGGTAGAGTATTCAACCCAAATTTACTGATTCGACACAAGGGGAGCCAAAGAATATTCTCAAGTATTAGCAGCTGAGTTGTCAATTCAACCACACCTGGAAACTTAGTATCTATAGCAAGGTGTTTAGTAGCAAAATAATATGATAGTGGTAGTAACGGTAAAAAAAGTAAAGACAGCAAAGTAACGTTTTTGGTATTTTATAGTGATTGTAATAGTAGCAACGGAAAAGTAAATAAGCGAGAACCAGTATATGGCAAACTCGTAGGCACCGGATTAGCGATGGATAATTATGCCGGATGCAGTTCGTCATGTAACAGTCATAACATAGGGTGACACAGAACTAGCTCCAGTTCATCAATGTAATGTAGGCATGTATTCCGTATATAGTCATACGTGCTTATGGAAAAGAACTTGCATGACATCTTTTGTCCTACCCTCCCGTGGCAGCGGGGTCCTATTGGAAACTAAGGGATATTAAGGCCTCCCTTTAATAGAGAACCGGAACAAAGCATTAGCACATAGTGAATACATGAACTCCTCAAACTATGGTCATCACCGGGAGTGGTCCCGATTATTGTCACTTCGGGGTTGCCGGATCATAACACATAGTAGGTGACTATAGACTTGCAAGATAGGATCAAGAACACACATATATTCATGAAAACATAATATGTTCAGATCTGAAATCATGGCACTCGGGCCCTAGTGACAAGCATTAAGCATAGCAAAGTCATAGCAACATCAATCTCAGAACATAATGGATACTAGGGATCAAACCCTAACAAAACTAACTCGATTACATGATAAATCTCATCCAACCCATCACCGTCCAGCAAGCCTACGATGGAATTACTCACGCACGGCGGTGAGCATCATGAAATTGGTGATGGAGGATGGTTGATGATGACGACGACGATGAATCCCCTTCTCCGGAGCCCCGAACGGACTCCAGATCAGCTCTCCCGAGAGAGATTAGGGCTTGGCGGCGGCTCCGTATCGTAAAACGCGATGATTTCTCCTCTCTGATTTTTTTCTCCCGGAAAGCCAATATATAGAGTTGGAGTTGGCATCAGAGGGCCACCAGGGGGCCCATGAGGTAGGGGGCACGCCCAGGGGGGGCGCCCCCCACCCTCGTGGACAGGGTGTGGGCCCCCTGGTCTTCATCTTTGGCGACGATTTTTTATTATTTTTTCTAAGGTGTTCCATGTACTTTCAGGTCATTCCGAGAACTTTTATTTTCTGCACATAAAACAACACCATGGCAATTCTGCTGAAAACAGCGTCAGTCCGGGTTAGTTCCATCCAAATCATACAAGTTAGAGTCCAAAACAAGGGCAAAAGTGTTTGGAAAAGTAGATACAACGGAGACGTATCACGTTGGCAGAGGGACCATGGTGACACCCCCAAGAGGGACGCGACACCCACGGGCATCGCTGCCAGCTGGCATCAAAGTGTGGAGCTTGCTGAAGAGCTAACCAACCGCCACCCGGAGTCCAAGAAACCCCAAACCTAGCAACACCTCCAGTCACCATGGATAGCACCCGTTAACGGACATATACCCCAAGCCCCATCGATGCCGCCGACATGACACCACCAGGACGGGTAGAGGGAAGTAAGCCCGAACAGCGAAAGAACCAGCCCACAAGTGATGAACAACGACCACAGTCAGCCAACTAGATCCATGAATTCCATCCAATCCCATCCCACGGTCAGGTGAGACGGCTGCTGGGCGCCCTGGCCGCAACCACCTCACAGGATGGCATTCGCGCGACACCCCTGGCTACGACCACTGCCACGGTCGAGGATCTCCGTCATAAGACCCAAACTGGGCCAGAACGGGTCATCCAAGCTGGCGCGCCCCCAGGCCAAGGCAGGAGGGGTGACGACCCTCAATGGATCACCGACCACCCCAGGGTGGCAAAACAACGACGACGCTGCAGAGATCCATCGACGGTGATCTACGCTAGGTTACAAGGAGGATATAGGGGTGATACGTCTCCAACGTATCTATAATTTTTGATTGCTCCATGCTACTTTATCTACTGTTTTGGACTATATTGGGCTTTATTTTCCACTTTTATATTATTTTTGAGACTAACCTATTAACCGGAGGCCCATCCCAAAATTGCTGTTTTTTGCCTATTTCAGTATTTCGAAGAAACGGAATATCAAACGGAGTCCAAACGGAATGAAACCTTGGGAGGCGTGATTTTCTCACGAGCGTGATCCAGAGACTTGGACCCTACTCCAAGAAGCTTCCGAGGAGGTCACGAGGTGGGCGCCCCCAGGCGCGCCTACCTTGTGGGCCCCTCGGAGCTCCACCGACGTACTCCTTCCTCCTATATATACCTACGTATCCCCATATGATCAGAGGGGAGCCCAAAAACCTAATTCCACCACCGCAACCTTCTGTATCCACGAGATCCCATCTTGGGGCCTATTCCGGAGCTCCGCCGGAGGGGGCATCTGTTGGGGAACGTAGTAATTTCAAAAAAATTCCTACGCACACGCAAGATCATGGTGATGGCATAGCAACGAGAGGGCGGTGTTGTCCACGCCCTCGTGAGACCATAAGCGAAGCGTTAGCACAACGCTGTTGATGTAGTCGACGTCTTCACGATCCGACCGATCCAAGCACCGAGCGTCGGCACCTCCAAGTTCAGCACACGTTCAGCTCGATGGCGATCCCCGGCTCGATCCAGCAAAGCTTGGGGATGAGTTCCGTCAAGACGACGGCGTGGTGACGATGATGATGTTCTACCGGTGCAGGGCTTCGCCTAAACTCCGCGACGATATGACCGAGGTGGAATATGGTGGAGGGGGGCACCGCACACGGCTAAGGAATGATCCGTAGATCAACTTGTGTGTCTATGGGGTGCCCCCTCGCCCCCGTATATAAAGGAGCAAGGGGGGAGGCTGGCCGGCCCAAGGGGGGCGCGCCAGGAGGAGGAGTCCTCCTCCTACTAGGAGTAGGACTCCTCCTTTCCTACTCCTACTAGGAGGGGGAAGGAAGGGGGAGAGGGGGAAGGAAAGAGGGGAGCGCCGCCCCCCTCCTAGTCTAATTCGGACCAGAGGGAGAGGGGGCGCGCGGCCCACCCTGGCCGCCCCTCTCTCTTCCCACCAAGGCCCATGTGGCCCATTAACTCTCCCGGGGAGTTCCGGTAACCCTCCGGCACTCCGGTTTTCTCCGAAAACGTCCGGAACACTTCCGGTGTCCGAATATAGTCGTCCAATATATCAATCTTTATGTCTCGGCCATTTCGAGACTCCTCGTCATGTCTGTGATCACATCCGGGACTCCGAACAAACTTCGGTACATCAAAACTTATAAACTCATAATAAAACCGTCATCGTAACGTTAAGCGTGCGGACCCTACGGGTTCGAGAACTATGTAGACATGACCTAGAACTATTCTCGGTCAATAACCAATAGCGAAACCTGGATGCCCATATTGGTTCCTACATATTCTATGAAGATCTTTATCGGTCAAACCGCATAACAACATACGTTGTTCCCTTTGTCATCGGTATGTTACTTGCCCGAGATTCGATCGTCGGTATCCAATACCTAGTTCAATCTCGTTACCGGCAAGTCTCTTTACTCGTTACGTAATGCATCATCCCGTAACCAACTCATTGGTCACATTGCTTGCAAGGCTTTATAGTGATGTGCATTACCGAGAGGACCCAGAGATACCTCTCCGACAATTGGAGTGACAAAACCAAATCTCGAAATATGCCAACTCCTCATGTACCTTCGGAGACACCTGTAGTACTCCTTTATAATCACCCAGTTACGTTGTGACGTTTGGTAGTACCCAAAGTGTTCCTCCGGTAAACGGGAGTTGCATAATCTCATAGTTATAGGAACATGTATAAGTCATGAAGAAAGCAATAGCAATATACTAAACGATCAAGTGCTAGGCTAACGGAATGGGTCATGTCAATCACATCATTCTCCTAATGTGTGATCCCATTAATCAAATGACAACACATGTCTATGGTTAGGAAACATAACCATCTTTGATTAATGAGCTAGTCAAGTAGAGGCATACTAGTGACGTTATGTTTGTCTATGTATTCACACATGTATCATGTTTCCAGTTAATACAATTCTAGCATGAATAATAAACATTTATCATGATATGAGGAAATAAATAATAACTTTATTATTGCCTCTAGGGCATATTTCCTTCAGTCTCCCACTTGCACTAGAGTCAATAATCTTGATTACATAGTAATGATTCTAACACCCATGGAGTCTTGGTGCTGATCATGTTTTGCTCGTGAGAGAGGCTTAGTCAATGGGTCTGCAACATTCAGATCTGTATGTATCTTGCAAATCTCTATGTCTCCCACTTGCACTTGGTCCTGAATGGAATTGAAGCGTCTCTTGATGTGCTTGGTCCTCTTGTGAAATCTGGATTCCTTTGCCAAGGCAATTGCACCAGTATTGTCACGAAGATCTTCATTGGTCCCGATGCACTAGGTATGACACCTAGATCGGAAATGAACTCCTTCATCCGACTCCTTCATTTGCTACTTGAAGCAGCTATGTACTCCGCTTCACATGTAGATCCCGCCACGACGCTTTGTTTAGAACTGCACCAACTTACAGCTCCACCGTTTAATAAAAATACGTATCCGGTTTGCGATTTAGAATAAATGCGGATCGGTGTCAAAGCTTGCATCAACGTAACCATTTACGACTAGCTCTTTGTCACCTCCATATCGAGAAACATATCCTTAGTCCTTTTCGGTATTTCGGGATGTTCTTGACCGCTGTCCGATGATCCACTCTGGATTACTTTGGTACCTTCTGCCAAGCTTATTGCTAAGCATACGTCGGTCAGTACACAACATTGCATACATGATAGAGCCTATGGCTGAAGCATAGGGAACATCTTTCATTTTCTCTCTATCTTCTGCTGTGGTCGGACATTGAGTTTGACTCAACTTCACACCTTGAAGCATGGGCAAGAACCCTTTCTTTGCTCGATCCATTTGAACTTTTTCAAAATTTTATCAAGGTATGTGCTTTGTGAAAGTCCTATTAAGCGTCTTGATCTATCTCTATAAATCTTGATGCCCAATATGTAAGCAGCTTCACCGAGGTCTTTCATTGAAAAACTTTTATTCAAGTATCCCTTTATGCTATCCAGAAATTCTATATCATTTCCAATTAATAATATGTCATCTACATATAATATCGAAATGCTACACAGCTCCCACTCACTTTCTTGTAAATACAAAGCTTCTCCAAAAGTCTCATATAAAACCATATCTTTGATCACACTATCAAAGCGTTTATTCCAACTCCGAGATGCTTGCACCAGTCCATAAATGGATCGCTGGAGCTTGCATACTTTGTTAGCACCTTTTGGATCAACAAAACCTTCTGGCTGCATCATATACAACTCTTCTTCCAGAAATCCATTCAAGAATGTAGTTTTAACATCCATTTGCCAAATTTCATAATCAGGAAATGCAGCAATAGCTAACATGATTCGGACAGACTTAAGCATCACTACGGGTGAGAAAGTCTCATCGTAGTCAACCCCTTGAACTTGTCGAAAACCTTTCGCAACAAGTCGAGCTTTATAGACGATTACATTACCATCGCGTCGGTCTTCTTCTTAAAGATCCATTTATTCTCAATGGCTTGTCGATCATCGGCAAGTCAACCAAAGTCCATACTTTGTTTTCATACATGGATCCCATCTCGATTTCATGGCCTCTAGCCATTTTGTGGAATCTGGGCTCATCATCGCTTCCTCATAGTTCTTAGGTTCATCATGGTCAAGTAACATGACTTCCGAATAGGATTCTTGTACCACTCACAGTGCGGATCTTACTCTGGTAGACCCACGAGGTTCGAGAGAAACTTGATCTGAAGTTTCATGATCAATATCATTAGCTTCCTCACTAATTGGTGTAGTTGTCACATGAACCGGTTCTTGTGATGAACTACTTTCCAATAAGGGAGCAGATCTGATTATCTCATCAAGTTCTACTTTCCTCCCACTCACTTCTTTCGAGAGAAACTCCTTCTCTAGAAAGGATCCGATTTTAGCAACAAAAATCTTGCCCTCAGATCTGTGATAGAAGGTGTACCCAATAATCTCTTTTGGGTATCCTATGAAGACACATTTCTCCGATTTGGGTTCGAGCTTATCTGGTTGAAGTTTCTTCACATAAGCATCGCAACCCCAAACTTTAAGAAACGACAACTTTGATTTCTTGCCAAACCATAGTTCATAAGGTGTCGTCTCAACGGATTTTGATGGTGCCCTATTTAACGTGAATGCGGCCATCTTTAAAGCATAACCCCAAAATGATAGCGGTAAATCAGTAAGAGACATCATAGATCGCACCATATCTAGTAAAGTACGATTACGACGTTCGGACACACCATTTCGTTGTGGTGTTCCGGGTGGCTTGAGTTGCGAAACTATTCCGCATTGTTTCAAGTGTAGACCAAACTCGTAACTCAAATATTCTCCTCCACGATCAGATCGTAGAAACTTTATTTTCTTGTTACGATGATTTTCCACTTCATTCTGAAATTCTTTGAACTTTTCAAATGTTTCAGACTTGTGTTTCATTAAGTAGATATACCCATATCTGCTCAAATCATCTGTGAAGGTGAGGAAATAACGATACCCGCCGCGAGCCTCAACATTCATTGGACCACAAACATCAGTATGCATGATTTCCAACAAATCAGTTGCTCGCTCCATAGTTCCGGAGAATGACGTTTTAGTCATCTTGCCCATGAGGCACGGTTCGCAAGTACCAAGTGATTCATAATCAAGTGATTCCAAAAGCCCATCGGTATGGAGTTTCTTCATGCGATTTACACCGATATGACCTAAACGGCAGTGCCACAAATAAGTTGCACTATCGTTATCAACTCTGCATCTTTTGGTTTCAACACTATGAATATGTGTATCACTACTATCGAGATTCAATAAAAATAGACCACTCTTCAAGGGTGCATGACCATAAAATATATTACTCATATAAATAGAACAACCATTATTCTCTGATTTAAATGAATAACCGTCTCGCATCAAACAAGATCCAGATATAATGTTCATGCACAACGCTGGCACCAAATAACAATTATTTAGGTCTAAAACTAATCCCGATGGTAGATGTAGAGGTAGCATGCCGACCGCGATCACATCGACTTTGGAACCATTTCCCACGCGCATCGTCACCTCGTCCTTAGCCAATCTTCGCAATCCGTAGTCCTGCTTTGAGTTGCAAATATTAGCAAGAACCGGTATCAAATACCGTGTACTCTGCGAGTATTAGTAAGGTACACATCAATAACATGTATATCACATATACCTTTGTTCACTTTGCCATCCTTCTTATCCGCCAAATACTTGGGGCAGTTCGCTTCCGATGTCGATCGCTTGCGATAGAAGCACTCGGTTTCAGGCTTAGGTCCAGACTTGGGTTTCTTCTCTTGAGCAGCAACTTGTTTGCTGTTCTTTTGAAGTTCCCTTCTTCTTCCCTTTTCCTTTTCTTGAAACTGGTGGTCTTGTTAACCATCAACACTTGATGCTCCTTCTTGATTTCTACCTCCATGCTTTTAGCATTGCGAAGAGCTGGAATAGTCTTGTTCATCCCTTGTATATTATAGTTCATCACGAAGCTCTTGTAGCTTGGTGGCGATGATTGAAGAATTACATCAATGACACTATCATGAGGAAGATTAACTCCCGTTGAATCAAGTGATTATAATACCCGGACATTTTGAGTATGTGTTCACCGATGAACTATTCTCTTCCATCTTGCAGCTATAGAACTTATTGGAGACTTCATATCTCTCAATCCGGGCATTTGCTTGAAATATTAACTTCAACTCCTGGAACATCTCATATGCTCCATGACGTTCAAAACGTCGTTGAAGATCCGGTTCTAAGCCGTTAAGCATGGCACATTGAACTATCGAGTAGTCATCAGCCTTGCTCGCCAGACGTTCTTAACGTCGTCGGTTACATCAAGAAGAAGTTGGCACCCAGCGGTGCTTCGGGGCGTAACTTTTTCGTGCAGCAATGAGGATAATCCTCGATTCGGACCCGATCCATGTAATTGCTACCATCATCTTTCAACTTTGCTTTCTCAAGGAACGCATTAAAATTCAACGGAACAACAGCACGAGCCATCTATCTACAAACAAACATAGACAAGCAAAATGCTATCAGGTACTAAGTTCATGATAAATTTAAGTTCAATTAATCATATTACTTAAGAACTCCCACTTAGATAGACATCTCCCTAGTCATCTAAGTGATCACGTGATCCAAATCAACTAAACCATGTCCGATCATCACGTGAGATGGAGTAGTTTCAATGGTGAACATCACTATCTTCATCATATCTACTATATGATTCACGTTCGACTTTTCGGTCTCCGTGTTCCGAGGCCATATCTGTATATGCTAGGCACGTCAAGTATGACCTGAGTATTCCGCGTGTGCAACTGTTTTGCACCCGTTGTATTTGAACATAGAGCCTATCACACCCGATCATCACGTGGTGTCTCAGCACGAAGAACTTTCGCAACGGTGCATACTTAGGGAGAACACTTCTTGATTATTAGTGAGAGATCATCTTAAAATGCTACCGTCAATCAAAGCAAGATAAGATGCATAAAGGATAAACATCACATGCAATCAATATAAGTGATATGATATGGCCATCATCTTCTTGTGCTTTGTGATCTCCATCTTCGAAGCACCGTCGTGATCACCATCGTCACCGGCGCGACACCTTGATCTCCATCGTAGCATCGTTGTCGTTTACGCCATCTATTGCTTCTACGACTATCGCTACCGCTTAGTGATAAAGTAAAGCAATTACAGGGCGTTTGCATTTCATACAATAAAGCGACAACCATATGGCTCCTGCCAGTTGCCGATAACTTCGGTTACAAAACATGACTATCTCATACAATAAAATATAGCATCACGTCTTGACCATATCACATCACAACATGCCCTGCAAAAACAAGTTAGACGTCCTCTACTTTGTAGTTGCAAATTTTACATGGCTGCTACGGGCTTAGCAAGAACCGTTCTTACCTAAGCATCAAAACCACAACGATAGTTCGTCAAGTTAGTGCTGTTTTAACCTTCGCAAGGACCGGGCGTAGCCATACTCGATTCAGCTAAAGTGAGAGAGACAGACACCCGCCAGCCACCTTTAAGCACGAGTGCTCGTAACGGTGAAACCAGTCTCGCGTAAGCGTACGCGTAATGTCGGTCTAGGCCGCTTCATCTCACAATACCGCCGAACCAAAGTATGACATGCTGGTAAGCAGTATGACTTGTATCGCCCACAATTCACTTGTGTTCTACTCGTGCATGTAATATCAACGCATAAAACCTAGGCTCTGATACCACTGTTGGGGAAGGTAGTAATTTCAAAAAATTTCCTACGCACACGCAAGATCATGGTGATGGCATAGCAACGAGAGGGGAGAGTGTTGTCCACGTACCCTCATAGACCGTAAGCGGAAGCGTTAGCACAACGCGGTTGATGTAGTCGTACGTCTTCACGATCCGACCGATCCAAGCACCGAACGTACGGCACCTCCGAGTTCAGCACATGTTCAACTCGATGACGATCCCCAGGCTCCGATCCAGCAAAGCTTCGGGGATGAGTTCCGTCAGCACGACGGCGTGGTGACGATGATGATGTTCTACCGGCGCAGGGCTTCGCCGAAACTCCGCGACGATATGACCGAGGTGGAATATGGTGGAGGGGCACGCGCGGCTAAGGAACGATCCGTAGATCAACTTGTGTGTCTATGGGGTGCCCCGCCCCGTATATAAAGGAGCAAGGGGGGGGCGGCCGGGCCAAGGGGGCGCCAGAGGAGGAGTCCTCCTCCCAAGAGGAGTAGGACTCCTCCTTTCCTACTCCTACTAGGAGGGAAGGAAGGGGAGAGGGGAAGGAAGAGGCGCGCCCCCTCCTAGTCCAATCGGACCAGAGGAAGAGGAGGCGCGGCCCACCTGGGCGCCTCTCTCTTCCCACCAAGGCCCATGTGGCCCATTAACTCTCCCGGGGGGGGGGGGTCCGGTAACCCTCCGGCACTCCGGTTTTCTCCGAAAACGTCCGGAATACTTCCGGTGTCCGAATATAGTTGTCCAATATATCAATCTTTATGTCTCGACCATTTCGAGACTCCTCGTCATGTCCGTGATCACATGCGGGACTCCGAACAAACTTCAGTACATCAACTTATAAACTCATAATAAAACTGTCATCGTAACGTTAAGCGTGCGGACCCTACGGGTTCGAGAACTATGTAGACATGACCTAGAACTATTCTCGGTCAATAACCAATAGCGGAACCTGGATGCCCATATTGGTTCCTACATATTCTACGAAGATCTTTATCGGTCAAACCGCATAACAACATATGTTGTTCCCTTTGTCATCGGTATGTTACTTGCCCGAGATTCGATCGTCGGTATCAATACCTAGTTCAATCTCACATCTTGGCAAGTCTCTTTACTCGTTCGTAATGCATCATCCTGTAACCAACTCATTGGTCACATTGCTTGCAAGGCTTTATAGTGATGTGCATTACCGAGAGGGCCAGAGATACCTCTCCGACAATCGGAGTGACAAAACCTAATCTCGAAATATGCCAACTCAACATGTACCTTCGGAGACACCTGTAGTACTCCTTTATAATCACCCGATTACGTTGTGACGTTTGGTAGTACCAAAGTGTTCCTCCGTAAGCGGAGTTGCATAATCTCATAGTTACAGGAACATGTATAAGTCATGAAGAAAGCAATAGCAATATACTAAACGATCAAGTGCTAGGATAACGGAATGGGTCATGTCAATCACATCATTCTCCTAATGATGTGATCCCATTAATCAAATGACAACACATGTCTATGGTTAGGAAACATAACTATCTTTGATTAATGAGCTAGTCAAGTAGAGGCATACTAGTGACGTTATGTTTGTCTATGTATTCACACATGTATCATGTTTCCGGTTAATACAATTCTAGCATGAATAATAAACATTTATCATGATATGAGGAAATAAATAATAACTTTATTATTGCCTCTAGGGCATATTTCCTTCAGCATCCACCACGGAGGGCTTCTACATCATCACCATAGCCCCTCCGATGAAGTGTGAGTAGTTTACTTCAGACCTTCGGGTCCATAGCTAGTAGCTAGATGGCTTCTTCTCTCTTTTTGGATCTCAATACAATGTTCTCCCCCTCTCTCGTGGAGATCTATTCGATGTAATCTTCTTTTTGCGGTGTGTTTGTTGAGATCGATGAATTGTGGGTTTATGATCCAACTTATCTATGAATAATATTTGAATCTTCCCTGAATTCTTTTATGTATGATTGGGTTATCTTTGCAAGTCCCTTCGAATTATCCGTTTGGTTTGGCCAACTAGATTGGTAGTTCTTGCAATGGGAGAAGTGCTTGGCTTTGGGTTCAATCTTGCGGTGTCCTTACTCGGTGACATAAAGAGTTGCAAGGCACGTATTGTATTGTTGCCATCGAGGATAACAAGATGGGGTATTTATCATATTGCATGAATTTATTCCTCTACATCATGTCATCTTGCTTAAGGCGTTACTCTGTTTTTAACTTAATACTCTAGATGCATGCTGGATAGCGGTCGATGAGTGGAGTAATAGTAGTAGATGCAGAATCGTTTCGATCTACTTGTCACGGACGTGATGCCTATATACATGATCATACCTAGATAACCTCATAACTATGCTCAATTCTATCAATTGCTCAACAGTAATTTGTTCACCCACTGTAGAATTTTTATGCTCTTGAGAGAAGCCAGTAGTGAAACCTATGGCCCCCGGGTCTATTCTCATCATATTAATCTACATCACTTTATTTACTTGCTTTGTTTTTTACTTTGCCTTTACTTTTTACCTTCCATCTATCTATCAAAAATACCAAAAATATTATCTCTATCAGATCTCACTCTCGTAAGTGACCGTGAAGGGATTGACAACCCCTAAGCGTTGGTTGCGAGTTGCTATCGTGTTGTGCAGGTACGAGGGACTTCCGCGTGACCTCCTACTGGACTGATACCTTGGTTCTCAAAAACTAAGGGAAATACTTACGCTACTGTGCTGCATCATCCTCTCCTCTTCGGGGAAAACCAACGCAAGCTCGAGACGTAGCAAAGGGAAGATGGGGAAGAGAGGAGGTTGTGTGGCACCCCGTCGCCACCACCCATGCCAAGGCTTTGCCCGGCTCAGCCGACCGGCGGAGGTGAGGTGATGGGGAGGGGAGGTAGGAGCCGGTGGCGGCGCTTTTTGGTGCTTCAGATTTCTTCTTCAGGCCGTGGGTGATATGTCATTTGAGTACTTGATGTCATTTGAGATCATACACAAGCCTCTCCTTCTCCCCCTTTTGTGTATATCTATACCCTTGGTTATCTATCATGCCTTCTGTAAAATTGTAATTGTTTTCGTGGATCCACTGATTTAATTGACCATGAAACTTTCCAACAACAAAAAAACTGAAAGAAAGAATCAAGGGCCAGGCCAACTTATGTCATCAAGAACAAACATTGCATCTCCGTAATTCTATGGGTTTGTAATAGCATATCTAGTGTGTCTGACACTATGAAAAAACATGCCGTAGAAACTCCTAGAGTCATATAACAATGCTACAAGGACCAGAATAACCAATGCAGACATGCCTTTTGAGTCCATATTTAAAAATGATACAAAACGGTATTCCTTTTGTTTCTGTTCAACATGGTATTCCTTTTTCTTATGTTCAAATGGTATTCCTTTTGTTTCTGTTCAAAATGCAAGGACCAAATTTTGTTCTACTCGTAGTCTGAATAATGTTTCTCCATCCTTGCCTTCCATCACCTGGCCTACTGTAACAAAGCTAATTCCTGTGCATCTAATTGCTTCATAGACCGAGTTTGTTTATATCTAGAGTTCGTAGAATGATTAGTGAACATATAACCTTTTTCTTTTGAAAACATATTAACCTTTTTTTGTAGGCAGGGGAGGATGAACAATGACTATATTGTGCACTTCATCGCCTATGTAGAATGGTGGTTCTTCATGGCAGTCCATATTTTTGTGCATATTTAGCTTTTTTTAAATATAAGGCTTTTTTAGTAAAATGGTTATGCAGGTCCGAGCAAGCTCAAAGTAGGCTAGGGAATGACCAATGATTATATTGTGCACTTCATCTCCTGTAAAATGGTTCTTCATGTGGTCCATATTTTTTGCATATTTAGCTAAGTATTGGGACAAATACTTAAACTTATGCCTTGCACCAAAACAAATGTACAATATTTTTCTCTCGAGGCAGTACAACTCTTGGTTATTAAGATGGTCGACATCCGTTTCAGGTTCAGTGTATACTTTGTATGCTTGCACTTGGCTGACCATACTTGCAGACTATTATGCTTCAAGATTTGGTATGTGATAGTATATTATTGCTTCAGATGTTCGAGTCGGCTGGAAATGCAATAGCATAAATGTACTTTAACTACGTATTTCGACCATCCGATCTGCATCTCACGCATGCTAGGTAAGCTAGGATATTTTTGCAAAAAGACCTCGCCACTCTGTTCCACATTTGTAGAAAATTTATAGAAAGCCCCCTAGTCTCTCCATACCAGCCCCATCCCTCCCCTGCCTCATCCAAACAAATAAGAGGAATATTTTTAAGTGAAACCTAACACATTTTTAGTGATAGTTTGTGAACATGTATTAGTCTATTTTGGAGTCGTTGCAACACAAGGGAGATCACCATGGACACTATAAGAGATTAAGTTATGCCACCTTTTCAGTCATCACATGATACTAGTAAGTCCCACCACACAACGATTTCACATAATATTGAGTAGCACTTCATCTCCACCATGTCCATCAACAATGCCAGGACCTACAAAGATAACAAGTCAAGATCCAATAACAATTCCGAAGGAAAACCATCGATAAAAGAGAGTCATAATGGGAAATCTAGGTGAACTGACAGATGCGTATATATATTCTGAGAAAAAAAACATGAGACATGAACAAAATTATCTATACTATCAAGTGCAATGGACTCCTCACATCAGGAAGATATTCAATAAAACATAAAATAGAATTTTATATATTAAACTAGTTTTAGCTTCCAAATGATGGCGTAACTAGATTTAAGCTTCGAAAAGTGCCAATGGAGTTGCAGATTCAGTTGGTTCAGTCTGAGCTTCCCTTTAGTTCTCTTTCATTTTTAACTGTATGAATCACAATGTCTCAGTCCAGTGCTGAATATTACCATAACACAATTCACGCTAGAAAAATATATTTCCTAGAAATCATCTTCAGTAAACTCAAATCCTTTTCAGACCAAGCGGAAGAAAGTAAGACATGCCGAAACTAAATACCTGACACAAAACATAATAGGCTCGGTCCAAAGAATTTGATAGCGTAAGAGCCCAAATTGCTCGTCTTGAAAAGATGACCACTGAAATTTCGGATATGCTAGCCACCTTAGTCAATAAGATGGCCGCTAAACCGAATTCCTATGAAAATCAAGATGAAGATCTAAAAGTTATTGATGCGTCCCCCATTAAATCTTTGTTTTGCAATATGAATCTTAATGAATCTGAAGATTATCTTCCTTTACCTAGAAGGCGTTCTAAGAATTCGGAGTTTCTAGATCTTGATGATGAAATTGATGAAAGTGGGATTGAAATAAATAAAAACCGTGATGTTGCTAAATCTACTATTTTGGATCTCAAGGAATTTAATTATGAAAATTGCTCTTTGATTGATTGTATTTCCTTATTGCAATCCGTGTTAAATTCTCCTCATGCTTATGGTCAAAATAAGGCTTTTACCGAACACATTGTTGATGCCTTGATACAATCCTATGAAGAAAAGCTTGAGTTGAAAGTTTCCATCCCTAGAAAACTCCATGATGAGTGGGAACCTACCATTAAAATTAAAATTAAAGATTTTGTGTTTCATGCTTTGTGTGATTTGGGTGCTAGTGTCTCTACTATCCCCAAAACTCTATGTGATTTACTAGATTTTCGTGATTTTGATGATTGCTCTCTAAACTTGCATCTTGCGGATTCCACTATTAAAAGCCTATGGGAAGAATTAATGATGTTCTTATTGCTGCAAATAGGAATTATGTGCCCGTAGATTTTATCGTTCTTGATATAGCTTGCAATCCTTCATGTCCTATTATTCTTGGTAGACCTTTCCTTGGAACGATTGGTGCAATTATTGATATGAAGAAAGGGAATATTAGATTCCAATTTCCCTTAAAGAAGGGCATGGAACACTTACCTAGAAAGAAAATAAAATTACCATATGAATCAATCATGAGAGCCACTTATGGATTGCCTACCAAAGATGGCAATACCTAGATCTATCCTTGCTTTTATGCCTAGCTAGGGGCGTTAAACGATAGCGCTTGTTGGGAGGCAACCCAATTTTATTTTGTGTTTTTTGTTTTTGGTTCTGTTTAGGAATAAATAATCCATCTACCTTCTGTTTGGATGTGGTTTTATGTTTTAATTAGTGTTTGTGCCAACTAAGACCTATAGGATAACCTACGATGATAGTTGATTTGATTCTGCTGAAAAACAGAAACTTTGCGCGCACGAATTTAGTTATGATAAATCACAGGAACGTGCTTTTGCGTTGATTATTCTTGATGCTGATCAATAAACAAATTTTCCAGGACTTCCTATTTTGGTAGAATTTTTAGAGTTTCAGAAGTTTGCGTTAGTTACAGATTGCTACAGATTGTTCTGTTTTTGACAGATTCTGTTTTTCGTGTGTTGTTTGCTTATTTTGATGAATCTATGGCTAGTAAATTAGTTTATAAACCATAGAGAAGTTGGAATACATTAGGTTTAACACCAATATAAATAAAGAATGAGTTCATTACAGTACCTTGAAGTAGTCTTTTATTTTCTTTCTCTAACGGAGCTCACGAGATCTCTGTTGAGTTTTGTGTTGTGAAGTTTTCAAGTTTTGGGTGAATTCTTTTGATGGATTATGGAACAAGGAGTGGCAAGAGCCTAAGCTTGGGGATGCCCATGGCACCCCCAAGATAATCCAAGGACACCAAAAAGTCAAAGCTTGGGGATGCCCCGGAAGGCATCCCTCTTTAAATCCACTTCCATCGGTAATTTACTTGGAGCTATATTTTATTCACCAACATGATATGTGTTTTGCTTGGAGCGTCTTGTATTATTTGTGTCTTTGCTTGTTAGTTTACCACAATCATCCTTGCTGTACACACCTTTTGAGAGAGCCATACATGATTTGGAATTTGTTAGAATACTCTATGTGCTTCACTTATATCTTTTGAGCTTGATAGTTTTGCTCATAGTGCTTCATTTATGTCTTTTGAGCGTGATAATTTTTGCTCTAGTGCTTCACTTAGATCTTTTAGAGCACGGTGGTGGATTTGTTTTAAAGAAACTTGATCTCTCATTCTTCACTTAGATTATTTTGAGAGTCATTAATAGCATGGTAATTTGCTTAATGTTAATATACTTGGTATTCAAGACTTGTGAAACTTTCTTTTTTGAGTGAATTAAACTAATTTTGATGCTTGATAATTGTTTTGAGATATGGAGGTGATAATATCAAAGTTGTGCTATTTGAATAGTTGTGAATTTGAGAACTTGTGTTGAAGTTAGCAAATCCCGTAGCATGCATGTATGGTTAAAGTTGTGTAACAAATTTGAAACATGAAGTGTACCTGGCTTGTGCATCCTTATGAGTGGCGGTCGGGGACGAGCGATGGTCTTTTCCTACCAATCTATCCCCCTAGGAGCATGCGCATAGTATTTGAATTTTTGATGACTTCTAAATTTTTGCAATAAGTATATGAGTTCTTTTGACTAAATTTGAGTCCATGGATTATACGAACTCTCACCTTTCCGCCATTGCTAGCCTCTTCGGTACCGTGCATTGCCTTGTCTCACCTTGAGAGTTGGTGCAAACTTGGCCGGTGCATCCAAACCCCGTGATACGATACGCTCTATCACACATAAACCTCCTTTTATCTTCCTCAAAACAACCACCATACCTACCTATCATGGCATTTCCATAACCATTCCGAGATACATTGCCATGCAACTTCCACCATCATCATCGTGACATGCATTACTTTTGTCATATTGCCATTGCATGATCTTGTAGTTGACATCGTATTTGTGGCAAAGCCACCATGCATTATTTTCCATACATGTCACTCTTGATTCATTGCACCATCCGGCACATCACGGAGGCATTCATATAGAGTCATATCTTGTTCTAGTTTCGAGTTGTAATCCTTATGTTGTAATCAATAGAAGTGTGATGATCATCATTATTAGAGCATTGCCCTAGTGAGGAAAAGGATGATGGAGACTATGATTCCCCCACAAGTCGGGGTGAGACTCCGGACGAAATAAAAAAAAGAGAAAGGCCAAAAAAAGAGAAAGGCCAACAATAAAAAAATGAGAGAAAAAGAGAGAAGGGGCAATGTTACTACCCTTTTACCACACTCGTGCTTCAAAATAGCACTTTGCTCTTCATGTAATGAGTCTCATATATTTGTGCTTCAAAGTAGCACCATGTTTTTCATATAGTGAGTCTCATAAATTGTCTTGTTTATACTAGTGGGAATTTTTCATTATAGAACTTGGCTTATATACTCCAATGATGGGCTTCCTCAAAATGCCCTAGGTCTTCGTGAGCAAGCGAGTTGGATGCACACCCACTAGTTTTCTTTTGTTGAGCATTCATAGCTCTAGTGCATCCGTTGCATGGCAATCCCTACTCCTCATGTTGACATCAATTGATGGGCATCTCCATAGCCCATTGATTAGCCTAGTCAGCGAGAGACTTTCTCCTTTTTTGTCTTCTCCACACAATCCCCGTCATCATATTCTATTCCACCCATAGTGCTATATCCATGGCTCGCGCTCATGTATTGCGTGAAGGTTGAAAGAGTTTGAGATTATTTGAGTATGAAACAATTGCTTGGCTTGTCACCGGGGGTATAGAAGTTGGGAACATCTTTGTGTGACGAAAATGAAGCATAGCCTAACTATATGATTTTGTAGGGATGAACTTTCTTTGGCTATGTTATTTTGAGATGACATAATTGTTTGATTAGTATGCTTGAAGTATTATTATTTTTATGTCAATATGAACTTTTATCTTGAATCTTTCGGATCTGAATATTCATACCATGATTAAGAAGATTTACATTGAAATTATGCCAAAGTATCACTCCGCATCAAAAATTCTTTTTTATCATTTACCTACTCGAGGACGAGCAGGAATTAAGCTTGGGGATGCTTGATACGTCTCCAACGTATCTATAATTTTTGATTGCTCCATGCTACTTTATCTACTGTTTTGGACTATATTGGGCTTTATTTTCCACTTTTATATTATTTTTGAGACTAACCTATTAACCGGAGGCCCAGCCCAGAATTGCTGTTTTTTGCCTATTTCAGTATTTCGAAGAAACGGAATATCAAACGGAGTCCAAACGGAATGAAACCTTCGAGAACGTGATTTTCTCACTGAATGTGATCTAGGAGACTTGGACCCTACTCCAAGAAGCTTCCGAGGAGGTCACGAGGGTGGAGGGCGCGCCCCCCTGGGCGCGCCCCCTACCTCGTGGGCCCCTCGGAGCTCCACCTTCGTACTCCTTCCTCCTATATATACCTACGTATCCCCGTATGATCAGAGGGGAGCCCAAAAACCTAATTCCACCGCCGCAACCTTCTGTATCCACGAGATCCCATCTTGGGGCCTGTTAGGAGCTCACGAGGGGGCATCCACCATGGAGGGCTTCTACATCATCACCATAGCCCTCCGATGAAGTGTGAGTAGTTTACTTCAGACCTTGGGTCCATAGCTAGTAGCTAGATGGCTTCTTCTCTCTTTTTGGATCTCAATACAATGTTCTGCCCCTCTCTCGTGGAGATCTATTCGATGTAATCTTCTTTTTGTGGTGTGTTTGTTGAGACCGATGAATTGTGGGTTTATGATCCAACTTATCTATGAATAATATTTGAATCTTTTCTGAATTCTTTTATGTATGATTGAGTTATCTTTGCAAGTCTCTTCAAATTATCCGTTTGGTTTGGCCAACTAGATTGGTAGTTCTTGCAATGGGAGAAGTGCTTGGCTTTGGGTTCAATCTTGCGGTGTCCTTACTCAGTGACAGAAAGAGTTGCAAGGCACGTATTGTATTGTTGCCATCGAGGATAACAAGATGGGGTATTTATCATATTGCATGAATTTATTCCTCTACATCATGTCATCTTGCTTAAGGCGTTACTTTGTTTTTAACTTAATACTCTAGATGCATGCTGGATAGCGGTCGATGAGTGGAGTAATAGTAGTAGATGCAGAATCATTTCGATCTACTTGTCACGGACGTGATGCCTATATACATGATCATACCTAGATAACCTCATAACTACGCTCAATTCTATCAATTGCTCAACAGTAATTTGTTCACCCACCGTAGAATACTTATGCTCTTGAGAGAAGCCACTAGTGAAACATATGGCCCCCGGGTCTATTCTCATCATATCAATCTATATCACTTTATTTACTTGCTTTCTTTTTACTTTGTCTTTACTTTTTACCTTGCATCTATCTATCAAAACTACCAAAAATATTATCTCTATCAGATCTCACTCTCGTAAGTGACCGTGAAGGGATTGACAACCCCTAAGCGTTGGTTGCGAGTTGCTATCGTGTTGTGCAGGTACGAGGGACTTGCGCGTGACCTCCTACTGGATTGATACCTTGGTTCTCAAAAACTGAGGGAAATACTTATGCTACTGTGCTGCATCATCCTCTCCTCTTCGGGGAAAACCAACGCAAGCTCGAGACGTAGCAAGTGGGAGACGGGGAAGAGAGGAGGTTGTGTGGCACCCCGTCGCCGCCACCCATGCCAAGGCTTTGCCCGGCTCAGCCGACCGGCGGAGGTGAGGTGATAGGGAGGGGAGGTGGGAGCCAGTGGCGGCGCTTTTTGGTGCTTCAGTTTTCTTTTTCAGGCCGTGGGTGATATGTCATATGAGTACTTGATGTCATTTGAGATCATACACAAGCCTCTCCTTCTCCCCCTTTTGTGTATATCTGTATCCTTGGTTATCTACCATGTCTTCTGTAAAATTGTAATTGTTTCTGTGGATCCACTGATTTAATTGACCATGAAACTTTCCAACAACAAAAAAAAAACTGAAAGAAAGAATCAAGGGCCAGGCCAACTTATGTCATCAAGAACAAACATTGCATCTCCGTAATTCTATGGGTTTGTAATAGCATATCTAGTGTGTCTGACACTATGAAAAAATATGCCGTAGAAACTCCTAGAGTCATATAACAATGCTACAAGGACCAGAATAACCAATGCAGACATGCGTTTTGAGTCCATATTTAACAATGATACAAAACGGTATTCCTTTTGTTTCTGTTCAACATGGTATTCCTTTTCCTTATGTTCAAAATGGTATTCCTTTTATTTCTGTTCAAAATGCAAGGACCAAATTTTGTTCTACTCGTAGTCTCTACTCCTAATGGAGCAGTTGGTAGTCTTGCTTCCAGGTTTTTTTTCGTCCCACCACTTTCGTCCTGGTTTTTTTCGTAGGTTAACCGTCGTAGATTTTTTTTCGATGCTGGTTTCTTATTCACCGGTTTATTTACCCCTCAGCTCTTTCCTTGCAAATCAGCACTTTCCAAACGTGCACGCAATCACGGATCTAAATTTACTAAGTTATCCAAATCAACCGATACCTTCCATTATTGCAAATTTCTTTAGGAAACAAATAATAGATTTTGAGGAAACAAATAAAAGATTTTAAAGATGCATCATACTTTACTAACAATCACTAAAAATCATATCTAAATTAATTAACCTTACCTTAAATCACTCAGTCACTTTAATTAGAAAACATTTTCTTTCCTAACTGCACCCCGCTTAGTGTGCACATAACAATCTGAAGTAATTAGAGTCACATGATTGAATCCATTTATTTAGAGCGACATGATTGCGTTCTGGGATGGAGGCCATGATTTCGTCGAGGTCGTTGCTGCCTCCTACACTCAGGGTGTGTCGCCGAGATCGAGGCGAGCATGAGGAGCTGTGGCCACCGCCATGGTCACCCCATCGCAGGGGATGGAGCACGCCGTCGGCCTACAGCTTGTGTAGATCACTGTTGCTCTTCAGGTCGCGTGGTGACCGGATCTTGCCGATGTGTCCCTCCCCGACGACCTCCTCTTCGCCCGGTTGGCCTGCATGGATCTCGCCACTACTGCCCTCAACTTCTCTACCTCGAGCTCGACGGTCAGCCACCATGGATCCCCCAGCTGGAGGGTCACGTGAACCAGCCGTCCTCCCATGCTGCAGCGGCGAGAAGGTGACATGGCTCTCCGTACACGAAGAGTGGAGTTCGGTCAAGTACTTATACTTGGCCTCTCGCTGATCCATGTACATGGAGAAGAATAGACAACCGCTCATTCATGCTTCGTTCCACTCCTTTGCGCTACATTCTTTGGAGGTGACATTTTCCTATCTCTATGTTGTAACAAGCCTGCTGCTGCATAGTTAATGGATTTTTATTTAAATTTATTGCTGCTTAGTGCTTTGTTGCAATTGTTCATCCAAGATTCTTATATATAATCTGAGCGTATGTAGGCATACTTAGCTTTGCTATTCCATTTTTTCGGCGCATAGAAATAAGAGTATTGTCCAGTTAGGTATTCAATTGAGTATGGTATTTGGATTGCTATCGAATGTCTTTTCTATGCATGTGATTTCTCACATTTGGTTATAATATTTGTGAAGACGTGCATTGCCGTGCACTTGAAGCGGGCCCGTGGCCCTTCTTGCTGGACGGCACCGACGCCGACCGAACCACCTCGTCGCGTATTCTTGGAGCTGTGGCTGGTCGATTTACGAAACTAATTCCCTCGATTACGGTGGCAAATATAATACACATAATCCATATTGTTATGCACTAGCGTGTATGTGTGAAATAGATGGATTATGGTCCAGACTAATAAGATGGATATGTGTGTGTTAGAGAGAGAGGGAGAGGGGGATAGAGAGTGAGAAAGAGGGAGGGAGAGTGTGTGTCTGTGTGACAGTGAGGATTTGATGGTAAAAAAGGTCGACAATGTCGTAATATTAAACTCTTAAAGTTAATGTGGCCCCGTTGCAACGCACGGGCGTTCTTCTAGTCTGAATAATGTTTCTCCATCCTTGCCTTCCATCACCTGGCCTACTGTAACAAAGCTAATTCCTCTGCATCTAATTGCTTCATAGACCGAGTTTGTTTATATCCAGAGTTCGTAGAATGATTAGTGAACATATAACCTTTTTCTTTTGAAAACATATTAACCTTTTTTTGTAGGCAGGGGAGGATGAACAATGACTATATTGTGCACTTCATCGCCTATGTAGAATGGTGGTTCTTCATGGCATATTTTTGTGCATATTTAGCTTTTTTTTAAATATAAGGCTTTTTTTTCGTAAAATGGTTATGCAGGTCCGAGCAAGCTCAAAGTTTTTTTTTTGGAAAAGGGGCCGTGCCCCAGCCTCTGCATCAGAACGATGCATACGGCTCATATTATTAATAATAAAAACCAATCTCAAAAGTACTGAAAGGTCTCAGCGGAAACTAAAACAAAGTCTGCATATAAGAAATGCTGAAAGCCACAACCGGCTGGCAAAACTCTAGGATCACTCTATCCTATTACATGACCGCCATCCAAACCGGTTGAAAATATCCCGAGCTACCATCTCCCATCGGGTAGACGCAGTAACCAAACGCTCCCTGGCCTCCATCAGAGTGAGTAGCGACCACATACGGATGAATCCAGTGGCTCTGAAGACAACCTGCAAAAAGTGAAAGTTTGTTGATCGGTTAAAGACTAAGTCATTTCTGCAGTTCCATATTGCCCACAAAAGAGCACAAGCGCCAACACGAATGTGTCTCGCAATGTCATAATCCACCCCATCTAGCCATGTTCCAAATAACATACTAATAGAGGTGGGCTGACTGATATTAAAAGCAATATGAACCGACCGCCACAGAATCTTAGCCAACGGACAATCGAGAAAGAGGTGTTTGATGGTTTCAGAATGGTCACAGAAGCTACACCGAGACGGACCTACCCAATTACGTCTTGCAAGATTATCCTTAGTCAATATTACCTGTTTATGCACAAACCACATAAATACTTTGATACGTAAGGGTACCTTAACTTTCCAGACATGTAAGGATGTAGGGATGACCGAAGAGTTAATTACATCCTGATACATTGATTTGACCGAGAACACATCGTTCTTAGTAAGTTTCCAATGCAGCTGATCAGGGTGAGCGGACAACCTGACATCCATCAAACGTCGAACCAGATGGAGCCAGGCCTCCCAACGATTACCAACAAGCGTCCGCCTAAAGCTGATATTGAGGGGAACGGACTGTAAAACATTAGCAACATAGGCATCTCTACGTTGGACTATGTTATACAAAGAAGGATATTGAAGTGCTAGTGGGGTCTCCCTAAGCCATGTATCCTCCCAAAACCTCGTCGTGGTACCATTCCCAACAATAAATTTAGTCTTGTTGAAAAATATTTGTTTAACTCTCATTAGCCCCTTCCAAAAAGGCGAATCTGAAGGTCTCACAGACACTTGGGCCAAGGTTTTAGCTAAGAGATACTTATTGCGTAAAAGCTGTGCCCAAGTGGCCTCCGTCTCAGATGACAACTTAAAAAGCCACTTGCTAAGGAGACATATATTTTTGATTTCCAAATTCTCAATACCTAAGCCACCCTGGTCTTTAGGTCTGCAAATAATATCCCACTTCGCAAGTCTATACTTCCGCTTAAGCTCGTCAATTTGCCAAAAGAATCGAGATCGGTAAAAATTTAACCTTTTCCTAACTCCAACCGGAACCAAGAAAAAGGATAACAGAAACATCGGCATACTAGTAAGGACCGAATTAATCAGAATTAATCGCCCTCCATATGACATGAGCTTTCCTTTCCAACAGCTCAGTTTCTTTTCAAACTGAGCCTCCAAACATTTCCACTCAGCATTGGTTAGCTTACGATGATGAATGGGTATACCTAAGTACGAAAATGGTAAGGAGCCCAATCCACATCCGAACAATTGTTGATACGATTCCCGGTCATCATTAGCTCTTCCAAAGCAGAACAATTCGCTCTTGTGGAAGTTGATTTTAAGCCCGGACAATTGTTCAAATAAGCAAAGCAGCAGCTTCATGTTCCTAGCTTTCGCCATGTCATGCTCCATAAATATGATAGTATCATCAGCATATTGGAGAATAGATAACCCGCCGTCTACTAGATGTGGAACCAGGCCACCTACCTGTCCTACATCCTTTGCCCGACCTATTAAAATAGTCAGCATGTCCGCCACTATGTTAAATAAAATCGGTGACATCGGGTCTCCTTGCCGTAGCCCCTTGTGAGTTTGAAAATAGTGACCAACGTCATCATTCACCTTAATCCCCACACTCCCTTTTTGCGTTAAAGAGTCAATTTGGTTTCTCCATGCCGGATGAAAACCTTTCATACGTAACGCTTGTTGAAGGAAAGGCCATTTGACTTTATCATATGCTTTCTCAAAATCCACTTTAAAAACTACGCCATCCAGTTTTTTGGAGTGGATTTCATGGAGCGTTTCATGCAAGACAACAACCCCTTCCAGGATGTTTCTATCCGGCATGAAAGCTGTCTGAGATGACTGAACTACTGAGTGTGCTATTTGTGAAAGCCTATTTGTGCCCACCTTAGTGAAGATCTTGAAACTCACATTTAGCAAACAGATGGGTCGAAACTGCTCGATCCGAACAGCGTCCGTCTTCTTAGGCAGAAGAGTAATCGTCCCAAAATTCAGCTTGAACAATTGCAGTTGACCCTCAAAGAACTCGTGAAACATGGGCATTAAGCCACCCTTGATAAAATGCCAACACTTCTTGTAAAACTCCGCCGGAAACCCATCCAGACCTGGAGCCTTGTTGTTCTCCATTTGAGAAATTGCCTCAAACACCTCTTTCTCCGAGAAAGGAGCAGTCAAGAGCTCATTCTCGTCAGACTCAAGTTGAGGCACATCCTCAACCCTAGACTCATCCAACGACACAAAAGTCTCTACCGGATTACCAAACAACTATTTGTAATAATTGGTAATGTATTCTTTGAGATTATCCTGACCAACTATGGTTCCTTCATCTTGTTCTAATTGGAAAATTCTCTTCTTACGATGCTTCCCATTCGCAATCATGTGGAAGAATTGAGTGTTATCCTCGCCTTCTACGATTTTGTGAACCTTGGCTCGCAATGCCCACTTCAATTCCTCCTCACGGAGAAGCTTTTTAAGCTTCATCTCTGCATCTATCTTTGTTGCCAACTCAGTGGAATCTAAGATAGATGTTTCTGCTTTAGCTTCGAAATTTTGAATGATAAGAAGGAGTCTATCCTTCTCCATCTTATACATCCCATGCGTGTGTTTAGCCCAACCACGAAGGAAACAACGTAGATGACGAATCTTGGATTGCCATTTGTCGATTGGTGTCCTACCTCCAGAGTCCATAGCCCACTCTATAGCTAACAACTCGAGGAAGCCTTCTCGTTCGAACCAAGCCAGTTCGAACGAGAAGTAATTCTTGTTACCCACGAAATTTTGAACTCCAGAATCAACTAACAGCGGTGTATGATCCGAGACACCTCGAGTCAACGCCTGTACCGTTACCAGTGGAAACTTCTGTTCCCACTCGACACTAGCTAGCACTCGGTCTAGTTTCTCAAAAGTCGGTACCGGTAACGAATTAGCCCAAGTGAATTTTCTACCCGAGAGTTTGATCTCTCTGAGATCCAAACTCTCAATGATAGTATTGAACATAAAGGGCCATCGGCCGTCAAAATTGGCATTATTCTTGTCCTCTATTCTTCTGATTATGTTAAAATCTCCTCCCACTAAGAGAGGTAACTGTTCATTAGCACAGATGCGCACCAGATCTGCCAAGAAATCTGGTTTGAGTTCTGGTTGAGCAGCCCCGTAGACTGCCACCAAAGCCCAATCAAACCCATCTGCCTTAGATCTAACCCGAAACTTGACAGCAAACTCGCCCATAACTACGCTCCTTACCTCCAACATTTCGCACTTAACCCCAAGTAAAACCCCGCCGGATCTTCCTCGAGGTGGGAGGCAGTGCCAATCGAAATCTACCCCCCCAGACAAAGTGGCGAGAAATTGATTAGTGAAATTACTTCTTCCGGTCTCGGACAAAGCAATGAAATCCAAATGATGTTCCAGAGAAGCATCCGCCAGAAACCTCCTTTTAGCCAAGTCTCTAAGACCTCTGCTATTCCAGAAAATGCCTCTCATAAGTCATCATGAAATTTTTTGGCAGTACGAATCCTAGCACTTCTACGCACAGCGGAGACTGGATAAACCTTTCTTTTCCATGTCCGCTTAGGCTTGACTATATCAACCACCGGGATATGACCCTCATCCTCAGCATCTAGCACTAAAGGCTCATCTACATGGAGAGACGTCTCAGGCTGTGAGTCTTCCTCCGCCTCGAGACCATCAGGGTCAAGATCGGCACACATACCATCTAGGACCCTAACCCCAAGCGCCTGAATCTCCGAATCATTCATTGGTTTAACTGCAGCTATGTGACGAATCATATCTACCGCACGCTCGGCTTCTAAATCAAGAATATCGTTGACTGATTTAGCAATCTGACGATCATTATTACCATGTGAAATTCCTAGTTGATTTTCATTATCGATGATCTCATTATCAGTGAAATGCAAAATGGAATTTGACTTAATGACTGACATACCAGTGGTGGTTTCGACGTCCTGCAACTTGGCCGCTCTCACAGCGCACCGAAGTTGAATGTCGTCGACGTTCGGCTGCTCCTGCAACCGCCCGCTGATCCGCCTCCCCTGGGAGACAGGGTCCGGGATGCCACCAAAAGCGATGACCTCCTCACGAGAAGCCCTGCACGGGGAGAGACCACCTGCCCCTCCCCCCACAGCGGCGCCCTGAACCGCCGTCACCGGCGCAGAAGGAGTAACTGGCGTTACCGCCTGCCGCATGAACACCGGCGATCCGCCAGCAGTCACCGGCTCCGGAGCAGCCCGGCCGCCGCGCATCGAAGCGTGGGCAGAATCTGCAGAGGCCCCACCCAGCCCTCCCAACACTGTGGGGGCCGGTGAGGCATGTACCCCCAGTCCTGGCGCACCAACGGCGACGAGAAGCGGTGTCGACGCCTCCCTAGCCTTGTCGGCCGGTGAAAACACCTGCAAGCAACCAGCACCCGACCCACGCAAGTCAGAAGCCACATCTGATGCTGGCAAAGACTGCGAAAGCGGCACACATACCTCGTGCCTGCTGGACCCGTCCACGGCCCTCCGGGCCGAGGTGAGCGAAAGAGCAGCGCTGGTCCTGACCGTACTCCCTGCCAGCTCCGCCGAGTCGTCCAGAATAGTCATGTCCAGCCGCGGAACAGGGGATGACGGAGAAGGAAGCACCTCCTGAACAGTCAGTCTGTCCTCCAAAGTCCTCAAGCCCTCCGGCATCACCGGAGGCACGTGCTCAGACGGATCATCCAACTCCACACGATCACTCCAAAGACGAGAAGGTGCAGAGAAAGCCCCAACAGAACCAAGCTGAAGCATGTTGGACGGTGCCGAACCCGTAGTTTTCCCCCTAGCAGACTCTGTTGGTTTAGGCGATTCCACGGGCCTGGAATCCCTGTCACCGTCACTGGGTGCATCCTCTCCCCGGTGCCCAGAAGCACCACCCCCCTCAGAGGTATCCATAGGTAACAACTCCTCAAAATCCTGAAACAATTCCGGGTCCTCATACTCGACATTCAACATGTAAGCAACCCCCTCATAACACCATCTGACCACATCTGGCAAGAACTGAATGTTGGCCACGCTAATCAACAAACGAGCAACACCGTGAGCACGAGTGAAAGGCATGTCCACCTGCTCAGTCTTACCGAGCAAGGACCCCAAGCTCCACGTGACAAAAAAATCATCCAATGGTTCGGATGGTGCCCCCGAAAAGTGAACCCAGATCTGAGTCAGTGGTGTGCCCTGCGGCTCCTTCTTCTTCCATTCATCAAACTGCAACACAAAGCTAGTTCCAGTAACTCGACTCATGCCAAACTTGAGGATCCTCTTCTGATCCTCTTTAGATGGAAAATCCACTTTATAAGAATTATCAGAAAGCTTCAACAACGACCATTTGAAATTTCCTGGAGCCAACTCCCGCAACTGCTGAATAATCTGGGCTTCGGTGAGCGGTCCGGTGACCACTTTGACCACCCCAGGGAAGGAGGTTTCAACTACTGGAGTCACCGAAGCCACACTGGGTGACTCAAAGAACATCAACTCAGAGCAACATAGCCCGAAGATATTAAGAGTCGGTTTGGGCCCGAGAAGAAGCGGACACTCAGCCGCCACATGCTTGGGTTTCCGACAAATCTCACATAACTCAGCAGAACAGTCCACCATGAAGTGACCCGTCTCCCCACAGCGGAAACAAACTAATTTCTTCTTCTTAGCCGCCCACTTAGACAGCTTGTCACCTCCGGCCTTCTCTGAGCCTTTATCAGACGTAGCATCCTCCGACTGCGGTACCATCGGGACAGCCACATCAGCAAGAGCTTTAGCCGTCTCCACCACTGTCTGGTTCAGAGACGCCTCATCAGTGGCCATGTCAGAAAGGTCCGAGTCGGCACCGGGCAAACTACGCCCACCACGGCCACCCCGGAAGCGTCCGCGCCCACCACGGAAGCGTCCTCAGAAGCGGCTGGGGCCAACCGCGCCCTCGACGAAGTTCCCCGGCGGTCCCTGAAAGCCCTGACCAGCATGACCCTGATCATTCCAAGCGTAACCTCGCCCACCACCTGTGGACGACGAACCTCGGTGCAGTCCCTGACCATACGCATCATAACCATCATCTCCCCATTGACCACGTGGAGGATTGCGGTGATCTCCCGCGAAATCCCCCGTCCCACGGCCGGCAGCACCAAAGGCGGCACCACCACGGCTGGCTACCCCGTTAGGAGCGCCACCCCGACCTGCAGCCATTTGCCTAGGCCAGGGATGGTGCGGCTGTGGTGCGCCCGCATGAGTAGGCGGCACTGCCGCCCTGGCAGTGGCCGGTGCAGCCGCCGCCGGTGCTTGAGCCGCAGCCGGTGCTGCAGCCACTGTCGGAGCTGCAGCTGCTGCCGGTGCTGCAGCCGCTGCCGGTGCTGCAGCCGTAGCCGCGCCAGTCCCAACAGCAGCCAGCCCTCCAGGCGCAGCTCTCGCGGGCGCCTTCGCCGGGGGCGGCCCCCTTGCCGGCGGCTGTCCCTTGGGCGGCATACAGGCAGCAGCAGTCGCAGAAACCCTCCTGATCCTCCGAACTAGAGCCGAGGGGAAACCACAGAGACCACGGCGGCGAACCCTAGTGCGCTCGTGGATCGACGAATGTGCATGTAAATCCCCTCGACCCGAAACTATCTCCAGCTCTTCAAGATGGGCCGGTTTTGCCTGGGTCCACAACCCAGCTAGTCCCGAGCCCACCTCGACATTACAAGTTTGGCCCACAGGTACAACGACTGGGCCGGCCGAACCCTCGTTCGGTTGCAGCCCATGAAGCAGCAAATTCAAACGAGCGATCCGATCACGTCGGACATCGCCGTTTCTGCCGTCCGCCGGCGCCGGCGGCCTCGCCGCCGATCCTCGCCGCGGCCTTCTCTTCTTGACCACGATCCAGGAGTCCTCCGTAATGAAATCAGACAAAGTAGGTTTCGGGAGACATACCTTCGGGATCGGGCCCTTCCATGGCCGAATAGCCGCCGCCGTCGTCCGCCGGTGAACCATACGTCGCACGATCTCGACCTTGCCCTCCCGTCCCAATCCTTGTCGCGCTGGATCGTCAACAGGAACAACGCCGTCGACTATGGCCGCCACTTCTTCTTCCGAATAGCCAGGATCAAAAGCCTCGCAGATCACCGATGAAGGCGTCGGCGAATAGGCTTGCGGTGACCCTCCGGCGAGGTCATCGTCGTCGTCGTCCTCAGGATCTGCATCCGCAAGTGCCCAAAACCTACCTCCGGCGCGCCCCACGGCGGAGGTCGCCGGCGGCCGGTCCGGCGCAGCCGTCGCGGTTGTCGCCCGCGTCGCCCCCCGTGTCGCCCCTGCCATCTGTGTGACCCCCCCCCCTTAAAAATGGGGAGATTTTCACTTCCCGGCCTCTGCACCAACTAAGGATGCATACGGCCATTTTAGTATGAGTACCAAGATAAACATGGTCCTCAGAATTTTTTTAAATGAGTATCAAGATATTTCTTGATGAGTGGTTCCACCACACATCAAGTTTGATCCTCAATAAACGGGGGAAAACCCCTGTGCATCACCTGTCAATTCTGGGAATTGAACTCGGGTCATTGGGTTGCACAACCACATACCCAACCACTGAGCCAAGGCTCTCTCTGCGTTGTTCAACATGGTATTCCTTTTCCTTATGTTCAAAATGGTATTCCTTTTGTTTCTGTTCAAAATGCAAGGACCAAATTTTGTTCTACTCGTAGTCTCTACTCCTAATGGAGCAGTTGGTAGTCTTGCTTCCAGGTTTTTTTTCGTCCCACCACTTTCGTCCGGGTTTTTTTCGTAGGTTAACCGTCGTAGATTTTTTTCGATGCTGGTTTCTTATTCACCGGTTTATTTACCCCTCAGCTCTTTCCTTGCAAATCAGCACTTTCCAAACGTGCACGCAATCACGGATCTGAATTTACTAACTTATCCAAATCAACCGATACCTTCCATTATTGCAAATTTCTTTAGGAAACAAATAATAGATTTTGAGGAAACAAATAAAAGATTTTAAAGACGCATCATACTTTACTAACAATCACTAAAAATCAAATCTAAATTAATTAACCTTACCTTAAATCACTCAGTCACTTTAATTAGAAAACATTTTCTTTCCTAACTGCACCCCGCTTAGTGTGCACATAACAATCTGAAGTAATTAGAGTCACATGATTGAATCCATTTATTTAGAGCGACATGATTGCGTTCCGGGATGGAGGCCATGATTTCGTCGAGGTCGTTGCTGCCTCCTACACTCAGGGTGTGTTGCCGAGATCGAGGCGAGCATGAGGAGCTGTGGCCACCGCCATGGTCACCCCATCGCAGGGGATGGAGCACGCCGTCGGCCTACAGCTTGTGGAGATCACTGTTGCTCTTCAGGTCGCGTGGTGACCGGATCTTGCCGATGTGTCCCTCCCCGACGACCTCCTCTTCGCCCGGTTGGCCGGCATGGATCTCGCCACTACTGCCCTCAACTTCTCTGCCTCGAGCTCGACGGTCAGCCACCATGGATCCCCCAGCTGGAGGGTCACGTGAACCAGCCGTCCTCCCATGCTGCAGCGGCGAGAAGGTGACATGGCTCTCCATACACGAAGAGTGGAGTTCGGTCAAGTACTTATACTTGGCCTCTACTGCTGATCCATGTACATGGAGAAGAACAGACAACCGCTCATTCATGCTTCGTTCCACTCCTTTGCGCTACATTACTGGAGGTGACATTTTCCTATCTCTCTATGTTGTAACAAGCCTACTGCCTGCATAGTTAATGGATTTTTTATTTAAATTTATTGCTGCTTAGTGCTTTGTTGCAATTGTTCATCCAAGATTCTTATATATAATCTGAGCGTATGTAGGCATACTTAGCTTTGCTATTCCATTTTTTCTGGCGCATAGAAATAAGAGTATTGTCCAGGTTAGGTATTCAATTGAGTATGGTATTTGGATTGCTATCAGAATGTCTTTTCTATGCATGTGATTTCTCACATCTGGTTATAATATTTGTGAAGACGTGCATTGCACGTGCACTTGGAAGCGGGCCCGTGGCCCGCGCTGGACGGCGCCGACGCCGACCCGAACCACCTCGTCCGCGTATTCTTGGAGCTGTGGCTGGTCGATTTACATGAAATTAATTCCCTCAGTTCTGGTGGCAAATATAATACACATAATCCATATTGTTATGCACTAGCGTGTATGTGTGAAATAGATGGATTATGGTCCAGTACCCAATAAGATGGATATGTGTGTGTTAGAGAGAGAGGGAGAGGGGGATAGAGAGTGAGAAAGAGGGAGGGAGAGTGTGTGTCTGTGTGACAATGAGGATTTGATGGTAAAAAAGGTCGCCAATGTCGTAATATTAAACTCTTAAAGTTAATGTGGCCCCGTTGCAACGCACGGGCGTTCTTCTAGTCTGAATAATGTTTCTCCATCCTTGCCTTCCATCACCTGGCCTACTGTAACAAAGCTAATTCCTCTGCATCTAATTGCTTCATACACCGAGTTTGTTTATATCTAGAGTTCGTAGAATGATTAGTGAACATATAACCTTTTTCTTTTGAAAACATATTAACCTTTTTTTGTAGGCAGGGGAGGATGAACAATGACTATATTGTGCACTTCATCGCCTATGTAGAATGGTGGTTCTTCATGGCAGTCCATATTTTTGTGCATATTTAGCTTTTTTTTTAAATATAAGGCTTTTTTTCGTAAAATGGTTATGCAGGTCCGAGCAAGCTCAAAGTAGGCTAGGGGAATGACCAATGATTATATTGTGCACTTCATCTCCTGTGTAAAATGGTTCTTCATGTGGTCCATATTTTTTTGCATATTTAGCTAAGTATTGGGCCAAATACTTAAACTTATGCCTTGCACCAAAACAAATGTACAATATTTTTCTCTCGAGGCAGTACAACTCTTGGTTATTAAGATGGTCAGACATCCGTTTCAGGTTCAGGTGTATACTTTGTATGCTTGCACTTGGCTGACCATACTTGCAGACTGTTATGCTTCAAGATTTGGTATGTGATAGTATATTATTGCTTCAGATGTTCAGAGTCGGCTGGAAATGCAATAGCATAAATGTACTTTAACTACGTCATTCCTGACCATCCGATCTGCATCTCACGCATGCTAGGTAAGCTAGGATATTTTTGCAAAAAGACCTCGCCACTCTGTTCCACATTTGTAGAAAATTTATAGAAAGCCCCCTAGTCTCTCCAGACCAGCCCCATCCCTCCCCTGCCTCATCCAAACAAATAAGAGGAATATTTTTAAGTGAAACCTAACACATTTTTAGTGATAGTTTGTGAACATGTATTAGTCTATTTTGGAGTCGTTGCAACACAAGGGAGAACACCATGGACACTATAAAAGATTAACTTATGCCACCTTTTCAGTCATCACATGATACTAGTAAGTCCCACCACACAACAATTTCACATAATATTGAGTAGCACTTCATCTCCACCATGTCCATCAACAATGCCAGGACCTACAAAGATAACAAGTCAGGAGCCAATAACAATTCCGAAGGAAAACCATCGATAAAAGAGAGTCATAATGGGAAATCTAGGTGAACTGACAGATGCGTATATATATTCTGAGAAAAAAAAATGAGACATGAACAAAATTATCTATACTATCTAGTGCAATGGACTCCTCACATCAGGAAGATATTCAATAAAACATAAAATAGAATTTTATATATTAAACTAGTTTCAGCTTCCAAATGATGGCGTAACTAGATTTAAGCTTCGAAAAGTGCCAATGGAGTTGCAGATTCGGTTGGTTCAGTCTCAGCTTCCCTTTAGTTCTCTTTCATTTTTAACTGTATGAATCACAATGTCAAGAGAACCTCAGTCCTATACTGAATATTACCATAACACAATTCACTCTAGAAAAATATATTTTCTAGAAATCATCTTCAGCAAACTCAAATCCTTTTCAGACCAAGCGTAAAAAAGTAAGACATGCCGAAACTAAATACCTGACACGAAACATAATAGGCTCTGTCTATATTTTTTCCAGTTGTACAACTGAACTAACTAATCACAGCAAGGCTCCTTCCACACGTGAGAAAAACTATTGCATTGATCCCTAACTGTTATGTATCGAGTGCTAAAAAGATATATACTGCAGATAGGGACATGAGACTACATATGATATGACCTGCAGAAAAGAACAGTGGCCTTAAGTACTACTTCCTCCGTTTGAAATTACTCGTCGTGGTTTTAGTTCAAATTTGAACTAAAACCACGACGAGTAATTTGGAACGGAGTGGGTAGTATTTTCTTTAAAAAGAATACATCAAGCAACAAAATGAAATTTGATGTGATTTGAACTTCAATGATCAGCGTAACACACTAACACTCAAGGGTATGTTTAGGCATTTCAGCTACTAAAAATTTAAATTCATTGTATAATACTGCAAAGTAAATTATATAAAGGCTTGCTATTACCTGCAGCATAGCAACATGCAAATGGATAGTGGTGATAGAAGAACCTCATATTGAAAACTTTCTTAAACTCCATTGACTGGAGATAGACCATGTAGACTCTAGAAGCTGTTCGTACGAGGACTGCATTACTCTCCTCGGCAACCCCTACTAAAGTGAGGGAGTCTCCGTTGCAAGTTGATCTAAGTTGCTCGAATTCAATAGCTCTGTTGAGCACCCATACAGGCAAACCATCAGAATCAGCCTCCCTCTTCCATAATTGGCCATGAAATTGTGAGACATGGATGAAGCCAAGCCCACCATCTTCGGCAGGCAGAATCCTTGAGTTGTGATGGCCGGGTTCTACCTGCGGTGGCAGCTCTGTCACAGCAAGGCTCTGCCTATCTAGATCAAACTCAAGTATGGCATAGCGATGAAGGCCGGTAAGCAACCAGCAAAAGGAATTCCCAATCAAAGTACTGGGTTCTACCGTAGAGACAAACAATTGCAGCTGCAGCGAGTTGATGTTGCTCCATGTGCCGGTGTCCGATGAGTAGAGGCATGCGGAAACTCGGGTACGAGTGCTCCATCTGTCAAGGGCTAGCAGGGCCACCTGGAAATAGCTCGAACGACATCCTTGGCTGAGGGCAGGGCGAAGCACCGCCCCGTTGAAGATGAACAACTGGTCGCAGTCCAGCTCTGGCGGGGAGACGAAGCGGCGCTGCTCGCGGGCGACGGGATCCCACACAAATAGGCTGCACGGCGGCCTTGGGCTGACGAAAAGGACAAGTCCGTGGCGGCAGTCGAGGATGCGGCTGCCCTCGTGGAGAGGCATGGTGAAGCGAGCGCGGGGGATGCGATCTGGTCGATCCAGCATTGAAAAAAACGGACAGGAGCCACAGTTGTCGATGAAGAAGCCAAGGAGAGGAGGCTTGCCGTGGTGGTCGCGGAAGCGGCGTTGGAATTGGGGATCGACGACGAGGCTGCGCCAGCGCTTGCAGACGAGGGAGGCCCGGGGGAGGGAGGAAGGCCGCGGGGGCAGGCGGACGAGAATCTCCCGGAGCAGGTCGTCGGCGTCTGGCAAGGAGGCAGGCGGCGGGGCCATCTCCCCTCCCGTGCTCATTGGAGGGCTTAGCAGTGCAGGTCGGTGATTTGGTCGGTAGGGAAGACGCCGCTGGCGAGTCGTGATCGTGGTAGCCAACCGGTCGATGATTTGGTCGGTAGGGAAGACACGGGATTTGGGGATTTCGTCAACTAGTCAACCGGTCGATTTATAACCAAAGAAAAAACGTGCTCCCGGCCGGTCAATATCTTAAATCATCATAGGTGTTCGTATTTGATTTTTTTAACAATAACAAAACTTTATTAATTGCAAATAACGGTTACATCGTCCATAACGAGAGATACAATCTCATCTAAGGGCTCCTCAAACCAATCCCCTTCTCGAAAGAAGCGTCTATGTTTAACTTGACAAAACCCATAAGAGGTCTAATCCACCCCATTTTTTACCGCATTAGGGGACTGAGCATTGATAAAATTTGATGTTATAGCACAACCCCCATAGACGTCTGGATTGCATCTTAGGACTTTCCTTAATGAACCAGCTTAGGTCTTTTTTTTCATGGTAATACGTGTCTCATTCATAGCATAAAGAACAAAGTACAAGTCACGTAAAGACCGACATGACAAAACTGAAAAGATAACAGAACATCTTTGAGCTTGACACCAACGCTCGTCACCTGCCTCCGGCACCACCACAGCAGCCACCGAAGAAAAGAATGACGAAGCACCTCCTGACCCGAGCTCGACGCGGCTCCATCGCTGATATGCAGCTTTACGGACCTCCAAGGTGGCTCACCAAAAGTGAAACCCTTACTGTTGAACGAATCAGACCGGGGCAACGCCCCGGACACGCCATCGAACTCCAGATCTGACAACCCACCACGACTAAAACGCCGAAGGAGGAAACCATATCTGCCATCCACCAACCACGAGCCCAGCACATGCTCCGTCTTCCAGATGTCGTCGATGCAGACCACAATCTGCATCCGCTCCTGGACTACCTCCCAAGCTCCACGTCGACGCTGGAGCAAACGCCGTCGCAACGGCGGAGCCCGAGGACACAGGTCCACCACGAGGATGCCGCCGCCGCCACGCCATCCTTGCTTGAACAGACTGGTTTCCAAATCCATCCCCAACCATAGGACCGATGGCCTCGTCAGGGAAGGATCCAAAGAATCTTTATTCAGCGTTGTCATCGTCGCCGCCGAATCAAAGACGATGAACAACCTAAAAACCTAAACTACGAGAGAGCAAAAACAATCCACACGCGTGGATCCGGCGACCCCCCTCACCACCGACGACCGAGGTCGCCGGTGGAGGGGAGCCGCCGGAGAGCGGCGTTGGAAGATCGGCCTCTCCCTGGCGGCCCGCTAGGGTTCGAGCTGCCCGAGAGGAAAACAGGGACAGTAGCGTGCGTTCTTAGGTCTATCCCACCACAAGTACCAAATGGTTATGGCAATCAATTCATGAACATTCTGGATACCCAAACTAGGCAGATCTTGATCTGACATAATGAGTAAGAATTCGAGGACTGCCTCACCCGCATGATCAACGGCAGAAGCCTTGTTAATCACCTCGTGCAAACCTAGCATATTTCAAACCTCTTTTGCTTTCTGACAAAGAAACAATACATGCTCTTTATCTTCTGGCCTATTTGAACATGATGGGCAAGTGGACGAAATTTTCATGTGTCTATTAGCAAATGTAACACAACACCAGAGTGTTCCATGTAACGTTCGCCAAATAAAAAATTTACCTTCGCTTAACAAGATAATTTCCAAATCTTACCCCAAATACGATTGGCATCGATTCGCCCCATACCACTACCAGTGATTTTTTAATATATTGAATACAAATATTAGCGGTTTTTTAATATGTTTTTAAGAGAATGCCATCATGGCTTACTTTATTGATCAAATAAAAACACTTACATTGTTCACAAGAGACATTAGTAAAAGACGGAGGGTCGTCTACTCAATTACAAGATAAATGGTTCTCATAGATATTTTGAGGGGTAAAAGCCAAGTTTATTCACACTAGTAGAAAAAGGACCATTTGTCCTGGTTCGTAAGGCCCATCTGTCTCGGTTGTTGAACTGGGACTAAAGGGTCGTTACTAAAGCCCTAGGCCTTTAGTCCCGGTTCTTACACGAATCGGGACAGGTGTGCCTCCACGTGGCCGGCGCAGCGAGCCCAAGCAGGAGGGCCTTTGGTCCCAGTTGGTGGCACCAACCGGGACCAATAGGCATCCATGCGTCAACAGCTGGCAGGAGCTGAGGCTTTTGTTTCTTTCTGAAAGGGGGTGGTTTAGGGGGTAATTTAGGCTGTGTTAGCTAGCTAATAGAGAGAAGTGTCCTCTCTTATCTTGTGCTTGGTTTACCAATGCTACTGCTATGCCTAAACATGGCTTAGATTAAAGTGAAGGCAACGGCTGCCCTCGTGGAGAGGCATGGTGAAGCGAGCGCGGGGGATGCGATCTGGTCGATCCAGCATTGAAAAAACGGACAGGAGGCACAGTTGTCGACAAAGAAGCCAATGAGAGGAGGCTTGTCGTGGTGGTCGCGGAAGCGGCGTTGGAATTGGGGGTCGGCGACGAGGCTGCGCCAACGCTTGCAGACGAGAGAGGCCCGGGGGAGGGAGGAAGGCCGCGGGGGCAGACGGAGGAGAATCTCCCGGAGCAGGTCGTCAGCGTCTGGCAAGGAGGCAGGCGGCGGAGCCATCCCCCCTCCCTTGCTCATTGGAGGGCTTAGTAGTGCAGGTCGGTGATTTGGTCGGTACGGAAGACGCCGCCGGCGGGTCGTGCTCGTGGTAGCGACTAGAGAGGGGATTTGGGGGTTTGGTCAACTAGTCAACCGGTCGATTTATAACCAAAGAAAAACATGCTCCCTGTCTTTTTTAGGGGAAATCATGCCGCTTTATTTAACCGAAACTAGGAATGTCATCTGAAATTACATCTAAAATAAAATCCGGTGGCGAATCCGCCCAAAACGCAGAACGGTTCTCCCCTACTCATACTTTTGCTAGCTTATGAGCGGCAACATTCCCGGATCGATGAACCCAAGACACCTTGGACTCCTCCATTGACCTAAGCATCGTTTTAATCTCCTCCGCCCATGGACCTGCAGCAGACAAGTTCCTCTGCGGTGAATTGAGCATCTTGACCAGTGCCAAGCAATCGAGCTCAACATGCACCCGCAGAAAGTTTAGGTCAGTTGCCACACGAACAGCTTGCCTGCATGCTAAAACCTCCACCATCTCAGGGTCATTGCTATGAGGGAAAAAATGGCACAGTCCCGCTCGAAACGCCCCTTGGTGATCGCGAAGAACTGCACCACCTCCTCCTTTCTTCCCATGCCTAGAGACCGTGCCGTCGGAGTTGATTTTAATCCATCCAGCAGTTGGAGGTGCCCACCTCTGGATGGTTTTTGGCTCCGGTCGTGACGCCCTTGTCTCATGAGATGTCTTCCAATCATCAGCTTGTACCTGCACCGTCGCTATTATTTCATGTGGCTGGATGATCTTTCTCCCATCTCTTGCATCATTTCTTGCCCGCCATAGGCTATAAGCAGCATGGAGCATGAACTCCTTCTCATCACCAGACGCCCTAGCAAACCAGTCAAGTAGCCAGGAGGCAAGGCCTCGCTGAGTTTGAATATGGCTTGGTGGTGCCTCCAGCGTCAGCCCCACCTGTGCCCTCAACTTTTCCCAGAACATGACCGAATGTTGGCAGTCCCAAAATCTATGCATCATCGTCTCTTCCCGGGCGCACACAACACAAAAGAACCCCGGCTTAATCCAACGACGATGAAGTTCAGCTCCCACCGCAAGACCATTGCGAATCATGCGCCACATATAAATCTTGATCTTACCTGGCGCACTTGTATCCCACAATTACAAGTATCCTTTGTGCATAGCCAATGAACTGGAAGGCTCCGGCTATCCGAATCGTGCCCTATTCATCGACATCCGTACGTGGTATGCTGACCTCACTGTGAAAACGCCATCACGTGTAAAATTCCATGCAAGAAGATCATCCATCTCCGGCCCACCGATAGAAATTTGTTTCACATCTGTTGCATCAGCGGCGGTAAACATCTGATCCACCAACTCCTCGTTCTAGGATACACCATCGGGGTTCAACAAATGAGCCACTTTGGTTATACCCTGCATATACACCTGGCCGAGGGGTTTTGTGCTCCCGCTGCGTGGGATCCATGCATCGTGATGGATGTTGATCTTTGTACCCGACCCTACTCTCCAGATCAGCCCCTCCCTTAGCAAGTCCCGGCCATGCAATATACTCCTAAAAGTGAAAGAACCAGAAGCCGGGCAGGATGCTGACAAAATTGACTCGTCCTTAAAATACCTAGCTTTAAGTACTCTGGCACAAAGAGAAGTAGGAACTTGAAGAATACGCCAAGCTTGTTTCGCTAACAACGCTTGATTGAACGCCTCCGGATCACGAAAGCCCATGCCTCCATCCCTCTTGCTCGCACACATCTTTTGCCAAGCGATCCAATGGACCTTTCTCTCACCATTCATTGCACCCCACCAGAATTTAGACGAGATTGAAGTCAGGTTCTGGCACATCTTCTTCGAGAGGTGAAAACAACTCATGGTGTAGGTCGCCGTCGCTTGCAACACAGATTTGACAAGTACTTCCCTAGCTGCTTTGGACAAACCTTGGCCCTTCCATCCACACACTTTAACCTTAGCACACTCCATGACATGTTTGAACGTGCCATCCTTGGACCTACCAACCAGTGTTGGTAGGTGATACGTCGCCGTCGTATCTATAATTTTTGATTGTTCCATGCCAATATTATTCAACTTTTATATAGTTTTGGTAACTTTTTATACTGTTTTTGGGACTAACATATTGATCTAGTGCCCAGTGCCAGTTCCTGTCTGTTGCATGTTTTTTTCGCAGAAACCCGATATCAAACGGAGTCCAAACGGGGTAAAAACGGACGGAGAATTATTTTGGAATATTTGTGATTTTCTGGAGGAAGAATCAACGCAAAACGGTGTCCGGGGTGGCCACGAGACAGGGAGCGCGCCCTCCCCCTGGGCGCGCCCTGGACTCTCGTGGGCCACCCGTAAGGCGGTTGACGCTCTTCTTTTGGCGCAAGAAAGCTAATTTTACAATAAAAATCTGGGCAAAAGATTCGCCCCAATCGGAGTTACGTATCTCCGGATATAAAAGAAATGGTGAAGGGGCAGAATCAGAGAACGCAGAAACAGAGAGATAGATCCAATCTCGGAGGGGCTCTCGCCCCTCCCACGCCATGGGAGCCAAGGACCAGAGGGGAAACCCTTCTCCCATCTAGGGAGGAGGTCAAGGAAGAAGAAGAAGAAGAAGAAGGGGGCTCTCTCCCCCTTGCTTCCGGTGGCGCCGGAACGCCGCCGGGGGCCATCATCATCACCGCGATCTTCACCAACAACTTCACCGCCTTCATCACCAACTCTTCCTCCCTCTATGCAGCGGTGTAACCTCTCTCTTACCCGCTGTAATCTCTACTTAAACATGGTGCTCAACGCTATATATTATTTCCCACTGATGCATGGCTATCTTATGATGTTTGAGTAGATCCGTTTTGTCCTATGGGTTAATTGATGATCATGATTGGTTTGAGTTGCATGTTTTATTATTGGTGCTGTCCTATGGTGCTCTCCGTGTCGCGCAAGCGTGAGGGATTCCCACTGTAGGGTGTTGCAATAAGTTTATGATTTGCTTATGGTGGGTGGCGTGAGTGAACAGAAGCACAGACCCGAGTAAGTAGGTTGTTTGCTTATGGGATAAAGGGGACTTGATACTTTAATGCTATGGTTGGGTTTTACCTTAATGAATCTTTAGTAGTTGCGGATGCTTTCTAGAGTTCCAATCATAAGTGCATATGATCCAAGTAGAGAAAGTATGTTAGCTTATGCCTCTCCCACAAATGGATTGCAACAGTGATTACCGGTCTAGTTATCGATTGCCTTGGACAAATAACTTTCTCATAACAAAAAACTCTCTACTAATATTTACTTTATTGCATCTTTATCTAAACAGCCCCTACTTTTTATTTACGTGTTCTTTATTATCTTGCAAACCTATCCAATAACACCTACAAAGTACTTCTAGTTTCATACTTGTTGTAGGTAAAGCGAACGTCAAGCATGCGTAGAGTCGTATCAGTGGCCGATAGGACTTGAGAGAGTATTTGTTCTACCTTTAGCTCCTCGTTGGGTTCGACACTCTTACTTATCGAAAGAGGCTACAACTTGAAGGAAATATGCCCTAGAGGCAATAATAAAGTTATTATTTATTTCCTTATTTCATGATAAATGTTTATTATTCATGCTAGAATTGTATTAATCAGAAACATAATACATGTGTGAATACATAGACAAACGTAGTGTCACTAGTATGCCTCTACTTGACTAGCTCGTTTATCAAAGATGGTTATGTTTCCTAGCCATGGACAAAAGAGTTGTCATTTGATTAACGGGATCACATCATTAGGAGAATGATGTGATTGACTTGACCCATTCCGTTAGCTTAGCACTTGATCGTTTAGTATGTTGCTATTGCTTTCTTCATGACTTATACATGTTCCTGTAACTATGAGATTATGCAACTCACGTTTACGGAGGAACACTTTGGTGCTACCAAGCGTCACAGCGTAACTGGGTGATTATAAAGGAGTACTACAGGTGTCTCCAAAGGTACATGTTGGGTTGGCGTATTTCAAGATTAGGTTTTGTCACTCCGATTGTCGGAGAGGTATCTCTGGGCCCTCTCGGTAATGCACATCACTATAAGCCTTGCAAGCAATGTAGCTAATGAGTTTGTTACGGAATGATGCATTACGTAACGAGTAAAGAGACTTGCCGGTAACGAGATTGAACTAGGTATTGGATACCGACGATCGGATCTCGAGCAAGTAACATACCGATGACAAAGGGAACAACGTATGTTGTTATGCGGTTTGACCAATAAAGATCTTCGTAGAATATGTAGGAGCCAATATGAGCATCCAGGTTCCGCTATTGGTTATTGACCGAGAATAGTTCTAGGTCATGTCTACATAGTTCTCGAACCCGTAGGGTCCGCATGCTTAAGGTTTTGATGACAGTTATATTATGAGTTTATGAGTTTTGATGTACCGAAGGAGTTCGGAGTCCCGGATGAGATCGGGGACATGACGAGGAGTCTCGAAATGGTCGAGACGTAAAGATCGATATATTGGACGACTATATTCGGAGTTCGGAAAGGTTCGAGTCATTCGGTATTTTTGAGTACCGGAGAGTTACGGAATTCGCCGGGAGTATATGGGCCTTATTGGGCCATACGGGGAGAGGAGAGAGGCGAAAGGAAGGAGGCGCAGCCCCTCTGGTCAGGTGGACAAAGGGTGCAGCCCCTTTTCCTTCCTCATATCCCCTCTTTCCTTCTCTCCTACTCCAACAAGGAAGGGGGGAGTCCTACTCCCAGTGGGAGGAGGACTCCTCCTGGCGCGCCCCTCCAGGCCGGCCGAACCCCTCCCCCTGGCTCCTTTATATACGGGGGCAGGGGGCACCTCTAGGCACAACAACACAAATTGATCTACGGATCGTTCCTTAGCCGTGTGCGGTGCCCCCTTCCACCATATTCCACCTCGGTCATATCGTCGCGGAGTTTAGGTGAAGCCCTGCGTCGGTAGAACATCATCATCATCACCACGCTGTCGTGCTGACGGAACTCATCTCCGGAGCCTTTGCTGGATCGGAGGACCGGAGATCGTCATCGAGCTGAACGTGTTCTGAACTCGGAGGCTCCGTACGTTCGGTGCTTGGATCGGTCGGATCGTGAAGACGTACGACTACATCAACCGCGTTGTGTTAACGCTTCCGCTTAGAGTCTACGAGGGTACGTGGACGAACACTCTCCCCTCTCGTTGCTATATCATCACCATGATCTTGCGTGTGCGTAGGAAATTTTTTGAAATTACTACGTTCCCCAACACAACTATCCTGTATACTTGCGGGTTATTGATACGTCTCCAACATATCTATAATTTTTGATTGCTCCATGCTACTTTATCTACTATTTTAGAATATATTGGGCTTTATTTTCCACTTTTATATTACTTTTGGGACTAAACTATTAACCGGAGGCCCAGCCCAGAATTGCTGTTTTTTGCCTTTTTCAGTATTTCGAAGAAACAGAATATCAAACGGAGTCCAAACGGAATGAAACCTTCGGGATCGTGATTTTCCAACCGAACATGACCCAGGAGACTTGGTGAAGGAAATATGCCCTAGAGGCAATAATAAATTTATTATTTATTTCCTTATTTCATGATAAATATTTATTATTCATGCTAGAATTGTATTAACCGGAAACATAATACATGTGTGAATACATAGACAAACATAGTGTCACTAGTATGCCTCTACTTGACTAGCTCGTGAATCATAGATGGTTAAGTTTCCTAGCCATGGACAAAAGAGTTGTCATTTGATTAACGGGATCACATCATTAGGAGAATGATGTGATTGACATGACCCATTCCGTTAGCCTAGCACTTGATCATTTAGTATATTCCTATTGCTTTCTTCATGACTTATACATGTTCCTGTAACTATGAGATTATGCAACTCCCGTTTACCGGAGGAACACTTTGGGTGCTACCAAATGTCACAACGTAACTAGGTGATTATAAAGGAGTACTACAGGTGTCTCCGAAGGTACATGTTGGGTTGGCGTATTTCGAGATTAGGTTTTGTCACTCCGATTGTCGGAGAGGTATCTCTGGGCCCTCTCGGTAATGCACATCACTATAAGCCTTGCAAGCAATGTAGCTAATGAGTTAGTTACGGAATGATGCATTACGTAACGAGTAAAGAGACTTGCCGGTAACGAGATTGAACTAGGTATTGGATACCGACGATCGAATCTCGGGTAAGTAACATACCGATGACAAAGGGAACAAGGTATGTTGTTATGCGGTTTGACCGATAAAGATCTTCGTAGAATATGTAGGAGCCAATATGGGCATCCATGTTCCGCTATTGGTTATTGGCCAAGAATAGTTCTAGGTCATGTCTACATAGTTCTCGAACCCGTAGGGTCCGCATGCTTAACGTTACGATGATAGTTATATTATGAGTTTATGAGTTTTGATGTACCGAAGGAGTTCGGAGTCCCGGATGAGATCGGGGACATGACGAGGAGTCTCGAAATGGTCGAGACGTAAAGATCGATATATTGGACGACTATATTCGGAGTTCGGAAAGGTTCAGTGATTCGGTATTTTGATTGTACCGGAGAGTTACGGAATTCGCCGGGGAGTACATGGGCCTTATTGGGCTTTAGGGGAAAGAGAGAGGAGAGGTTGGGCGCCCCCCCAAGGCCTAGTCCGAATTGGACTAAGGGAGGATCGCCCCTCCTTCCTTCTCTTCTCTTCCCCTTTCCTTGACTCCTACTCCTACTACTTGGAAGGGGGGGAATCCTACTCCCGGTGGGAGTAGGACTCCTCCTTGGTGCGCCTCCTCCTAGGCCGGCCACCCCCTCCCTTGCTCCTTTATATACGGGGGCAGGGGGCACCCTAGAACACACAAGTTGATCTTCATGATCGTTCCTTAGCCGTGTGCGGTGCCCCCCTCCACCATATCCCACCTCGGTCATATCGTTGTGGTGCTTAGGTGAAGCCCTGCGTCGGTAGAACATCATCATTGTCACCACGCCGTCGTGCTGACGGAACTCATCCCCGACACTTTGCTGGATCGGAGTCCGGGGATCGTCATCGAGCTGAACGTGTGCTGAACTCGGAGGTGCCGTACGTTCGGTACTTGGATCGGTCGAATCGTGAAGACGTACGACTACATCAACCGCGTTGTCATAACGCTTCCGCTTACGGTCTACGAGGGTATGTGGACAATACTCTCCCCTCTCGTTGCTATGCCGTCACCATGATCTTGCGTATACGTAGGAATTTTTTTTGAAATTACTACGTTCCCAAACAGTGGCATTCGAGCCAGGTTTTATGCGTAGATGTCATATGCACAAGTGGAATACAAGTGAGTTGTGGGCGATACAAGTCATACTGCTTACCAGCATGTCATACTTTGGTTCGGCGGTATTGTGAGATGAAGCGGCCCAAACCAACATTACGCGTACGCTTACGCGAGACTGGTTTCACCGTTACGAGCACTCGTGCTTAAAGGTGGCTGGCGGGTGTCTGTCTCTCTCACTTTAGCTGAATCGAGTGTGGCTACGCCCGGTCCTTGCGAAGGTTAAAACAGCACTAACTTGACGAACTATCGTTGTGGTTTTGATGTGTAGGTAAGAACGGTTCTTGCTAAGCCCGTAGCAGCCACGTAAAATTTGCAACAACAAAGTAGAGGACGTCTAACTTGTTTTTGCAGGGCATTTTGTGATGTGATATGGTTAAGACGTGATGCTATATTTTATTGTATGAGATGATCATGTTTTGTAACCAAAGTTATCGGCAACTGGCAGGAGCCATATGGTTGTCGCTTTATTGTATGAAATGCAAACGCCCTGTAATTGCTTTACTTTATCACTAAGCGGTAGCGATAGTCGTAGAAGCAATAGATGGCGTAACGACAACGTTGCTACGATGGAGATCAAGGTGTCGCGCCGGTGACGATGGTGATCACGACGGTGCTTCAAAGATGGAGATCACAAGCACAAGATGATGATGGCCATATCATATCACTTATATTGATTGCATGTGATGTTTATCCTTTATGCATCTTATCTTGCTTTGATTGACGGTAGCATTTTAAGATGATCTCTCACTAAATTATCAAGAAGTGTTCTCCCTGAGTATGCACCGTTGCGAAAGTTCTTCGTGCTGAGACACCACGTGATGATCGGGTGTGATAGGCTCTACATTCAAATACAACGAGTGCAAAACAGTTGCACACGCGAAATACTCAGGTTAAACTTGACAAGCCTAGCATATAACAGATATGGCCTCGGAACACGGAGACCGAAAGGTCGAGCGTGAATCATATAGTAGATATGATCAACATATTGATGTTCACCGTTGAAACTACTCCATCTCACGTGACAATCGGACATGGTGTAGTTGATATGGATCACGTAATCACTTAGAGGATTAGAGGGATGTCTATCTAAGTGGGAGTTCTTAAGTAATATGATTAATTGAACTTTAATTCATCATGAACTTAGTCCTGGTAGTATTTTGCAAATTATGTTATAGATCAATAGCTCGCGTTGTTGCTTTCATATGTTTATTTTTGATATGTTCCTAGAGAAAACTGTGTTGAAAGATGTTAGTAGCAATGATGCGGATTGGATCCGTGATCTGAGGTTTATCCTCATTGCTGCACAGAAGAATTATGTCCTTGATGCACCGCTAGGTGACAAACCTATTGCAGGAGCAGATGCAGACGTTATGAACGTTTGGCTAGCTCAATATGATGACTACATGATAGTTTAGTGCTCCATGCTTAACGGCTTTAGAACCGGGACTTAAAAGATGTTTTGAACGTCATGGACCATATAAGATGTTCCAGGAATTGAAGTTAATGTTTCAAGCAAATACCCGAGTTGAGAGATATGAAGTCTCCAACAAGTTCTATAGCTAAAAGATCGAGGAGAATCGCTCAACTAGTGAGCATGTGCTCAGATTGTATGGGTACTTCAATCACTTGAATCAATTGGGAGTTAATCTTCCAGATAAGATAGTGATTGACAGAATTCTCTAGTCACCATCACTGAGTTATTAGAACTTCGTGATGAACTATAGTATGCAAGGGATGACGGAAACGATTCCCGAACTCTTCGTGATGTTGAAATCGACGAAGGTAGAAATCAAGAAAGAGCATCAAGTGTTGATGATTGACAAGACCACTAGTTTCAAGAAAAGGGCAAAGGGAAAGAAAGGGAAACTTCAAGTAGAATGGCAAACAAGTTGTCACTCCCGTGAAGAAGAACAAAGCTGGACCAAAGCCTGAAACTGAGTGCTTACACTGCAAAGGAAATAGTCACTGGAAGCGGAAATGCCCTAAATATTTGGTGGATAAGAAGGATGGCAAAGTGAACAAGGGTGTATTTGATATACAGTTGTTTGATGTGTGCCTTACTAATGTTTATAGTAGCCTCTGAGTATTTGATACTTGTTCGGTTGCTAAGATTAGTAAATCGAAACAGGAGTTACATAATAAACAGAGACTAGTTGAGGGGAAGTGACGATTAGTGTTGGAAATAGTTCCAAGATTGATATGATCATCATCACATACTCCATATATTTTCGAGATTGGTGTTAAACCTAAATAAATGTTATTTAGCATTTGCGTTGAGCATGAATATGATTTGATCAAGTTTGTTGCGATACGGTTATTCATTTGAACTTAAAGAATAATTGTTATTCTGTTTACATGAATAAGACCTTCGATGGTTATACACCCAATGAAAATAGTTTGTTGGATCTCGATCGTAGTGATACACATATTCATAATATTGATGCCAAAAGATGTAAAGTTAATAATGATAGTGCAACTTATTTATGGCACTGCCGTTCAGGTCATATTGGTGTAAAGCGCATGAAGAAACTCCATAAAGATGGATTTTCGGAATCAGTTGGTTATGAATCATTTGATGCTTGCGAACCGTGCCTTTTGGGCAAGATGACTAAAACTCCATTCTTCGGAACAATGGAACGAGCAACAAACTTGTTGGAAATAATACATATTGACGTATGCAGACCAATGAGTATTAGGGCTCGTGGCGGGTATCGTTATTTTCTAACCTTCACAAATGATTTGAGCAGATATGGGTATATCTACTTGATGTAACATAAGCCTGAAATAGTTGAAAGGCTCAAAGAATTTCAGAGTGAAGTGGAAAATCATCGTAACAAGAAAATAAAGTTTCTGCGATCTGATCGTGGAGATGAATATTTGAGTTACGAGTTTGGTCTTCAATTAAAACAATGTGGAATAGTTTCACAAACTCACGCCACCTGGAACACCACAACGTTATGGTGTGTCTGAACGTCGTAATCGTACTTTACTAGATATGGTGCGATCTATGATATCTCTTATTAGTTTACCACTATCGTTTTGGGGTTATGCATTAGAGACAGCTGCATTAACGTTTAATAGGGCACCATCTAAATCCGCTGAGACAACACCGTATGAACTATGGTTTAGCAGTAAACCTAAGTTGTTGTTACTTAAAGTTAGGAGTTGCGATGCTTATATGAAAAAGGTTTTCAACTTGATAAGCTCGTACCCAAATTGGAGAAGTGCGTCTTCATAGAATACCCAAAGGAAATTGTTGGGTACACCTTCTATCACAGATCCGAAGGCAAAACATTCATTGCTAAGAATGGATCCTTTCTAGAGAAGGAGTTTCTCTCGAAAGAAGTGAGTGGGAGGAAAGAAGAGCTTGATAAGGTAATTTGTACCTTCTCCCGAATTGGAAAGTAGTTCATCACAGAAATCAGTTCCAGTGATTCCTACACCAATTAGTGAGGAAGCTAATGATGATGATCATGAAACTTCAGATCAAGTTACTACAAAACATTGTAGGTCTTTCAAAGTATAGTCCGCACTAGAGTGGTACGGTAATCCTGTTCTGGAAGTCATGTTACTAGACCATGATGACCCTACGAACTATGAGGAAGCGATGATGAGCCCAGATTCCGCGAAATGGCTTGAGGCCATGAAATCTGAGATGGGATCCATGTATGAGAACAAAGTGTGGACTTTGGTGGAGTTGCCTGATGATCGGCAAGCCATATTGTATAAATGGATCTTCAAGAGGAAGACAGATGCTGATAGTAGTGTCACTATCTACAAAGGTCAATTTGTCACAAAAAGGTTTTCGACAAGTTCAAGGTGTTGACTACAATGAGATTTTCTCAACTGTAGCGATGCTTAAGTCTGTCCGAATCATGTTAGCAATTGCCATATTTTATGAAATCTGGCAAATGGATGTCAAAACTGCATTCCTTAATGGTTTTCTTAAAGAAGAGTTGTATATGATGCAACCAGAAGGTTTTGTCAATCCTAAAGGTGCTAACAAAATGTGCAAGCTCCAGCGATCCATCTATGGACTGGTGCAATCATCTTAGTGTTGGAATATACACTTTGATAAGTTGATCAAAGCATATAGTTTTATACAGACTTGCGGTGAAGCCTGTATATACAATAAAGTGAGTGGGAGCACTACACCTTTCTGATAAATATATGTGAGTAACATATTGTTGATCAGAAATGATATAGAATTTTTCTGGAAAGCATAAAGGAGTATTTGAAAGGAGTTCTTTAAAAGAAAGACCTCAGTAAAGCTACTTACATATTGAGCATCAAAATCTATTGAGATAGATTAAGACGCTTGATAAGTTTTTCAATAAGTACATACCTTGTCAAGATTTGAAATAGTTCAAAATGGAACAGTCAAAGAAGGAGTTCTTGCCTGTGATGCAAAGGTGTGAAGTTGAGTAAGACTCAAGACCCGACCATGGCAGAAAATAGAAAGAGAATGAAAAGTCATTCCCCATGCCTCGATCATAGGTTCTATAAAGTATGCTATCTTGTGAACTGACCTATTGTATACCTTGCTCTGAGTTTGACAAAAGGAATACAATTTTGATCTAAGAGTAGATCACTGGACAGCGGTCAAGAATATCCTTAGTGAGGACTAAGGAGATGTTTCTCGATTATGGAGGTGATAAAAGAGCCCGTCGTAAAAAGTTACAACGATGCAAACTTTTACACCAATCCAGATGACTCTAAGCCTCAATCTGGATACATATTGAAAGTGGGAGCAATTATCTAGAGTAGCTCCGTGCAGAGCATTGTGGACATAGAATATTTGCAAAATACATACGGCTCTGAATGTGACAGACCCGTTGACTAAGCTTCTCTCACGAGCAAAACATGATCACACCTTAGTACTCTTTGGGTGTTAATCCCATAGCGATGTGAACTAGATTATTAACTATAGTAAACCCTTTGGGTCTTGGTCACATGACGATGTGAACTATGGGTGTTAATCATATACAAATATGAATATTGGTGTTAAATCACATGGCGATGTGAACTAGATTATTGACTCTAGTGCAAGTGGGAGACTGAAGGAAATATGCCCTAGAGGCAATAATAAAGTTATTATTTAATTCCTTATTTCATGATAAATGTTTATTATTCATGCTAGAATTGTATTAACCGGAAACATAATACATGTATGAATACATAGACAAACATAGTGTCACTAGTATGCCTCTACTTGACTAGCTCGTGAATAAGATGGTTAAGTTTCCTAGCCATGGACAAAAGAGTTGTCATTTGATTAACGGGATCACATCATTAGGAGAATGATGTGATTGACATGACCCATTCCGTTAGCCTAGCACTTGATCATTTAGTATATTGCTATTGCTTTCTTCCGACTTATACATGTTCTGTAACTATGAGATTATGCAACTCCGTTTACGGAGGAACACTTTGGTGCTACCAAACGTCACAACGAATCGGGTGATTATAAAGGAGTACTACAGGTGTCTCCGAAGGTACATGTTGGGTTGGCGTATTTCGAGATTAGGTTTTGTCACTCCGATTGTCGGAGAGGTATCTCTGGGCCCTCTCGGTAATGCACATCACTATAAGCCTTGCAAGCAATGTAGCTAATGAGTTAGTTATGGAATGATGCATTACGTAATGAGTAAAGAGACTTTCCAGTAACGAGATTGAACTAGGTATTGGATACCGACGATCGAATCTCGGGTAAGTAACATACCGATGACAAAGGGAACAAGGTATGTTGTTATGCGGTTTGACCGATAAAGATCTTCGTAGAATATGTAGGAGCCAATATGGGCATCCAGGTTCCGCTATTGGTTATTGGCCAAGAATAGTTCTAGGTCATGTCTACATAGTTCTCGAACCCGTAGGGTCCGCACGCTTAACATTACGATGACAGTTATATTATGAGTTTATGAGTTTGGATGTACCGAAGGAGTTCGGAGTCCCGAATGAGATTGGGGACATGCCGAGGAGTCTCAAAATGGTCGAGATGTAAAGATCGATATATTGGACGACTATATTCGGAGTTCAGAAAGGTTCCGAGTGATTCGGTATTTTTGAGTCTGGGAGAGTTACGGAATTCGCCGGGGAGTATATGGGCCTTATTGGGCTTTAGGGGAAAGAGAGAGGAGAGGTTGGGCGCCCCCCAAGGCCTAGTCCGAATTGGAATAAGGGGAGGGGCTGCGCCCCCTCCTTCCTTCTCTTCTCTTCCCCCTTTCCTTGACTCCTACTCCTACTACTTGGAAGGGGGGAATCCTACTCCCGGTGGGAGTAGGACTAATCCTTGGTGCGCCTCCTCCTAGGCCGGCCACCCCCTCCCTTGCTCCTTTATATACGGGGGCAGGGGGACACCCTAGGACACACAAGTTGATCTTCGTGATCGTTCCTTAGCCGTGTGCGGTGCCCCCCTCCACCATATTCCACCTCGCACTACTAGATATCCCGTTTTAGCCGAGGGTCCAATTACCGTCGGATATGTAAGTTCACCGTCAGATACACTTATAACCGACGGTTCACCGTCGGCCATCCCCCGTCGGCTATGCTTCGTCGGCCATTACATTAATAGCCGACGGTACTCTTAGCTAATATCTTTGCCCACGGTATTAAGCCGACGGTGAGCCGTCGGATATGTTTAGGCCACGGTTGGCTCGCACTAGCTTGCCGACTCATATAGCTGACGGTGCCCCGTCAAATATTATTCTTTCGACGGTAACTGGTTCCCGTCGGTTTTCTTAATAGTCAACTGTATGTTTGACCCGTCGGGGTTAATTATAACTAAGAGTAGAGCCCAACAGTCAATTAGTATGACTAGCAAAAGAGCCCGTGCGTTGCAACGGGAAAAAAATACCACACCTCCCTAAATCAATAATCATGGCTCCGAATAGGTTCACGTCCTTTATTCAACCTGGCATCCCATATGTGTTGCCATTTTTCCTCCTTTCCAGCATCGCTCATGGTGGCCTCAGTGCGCACACGTCCACTATGTGCTTGAATTTGTTCAATCCAAAGGTCATGTCTCTCATCATAATATGAGAAATATGTTTTTTCTTGCGAGATTTGCCGATGCGTGCATGCGTGGTTATCATTGGTTTCTTCCGTGTTTAATCTGGTTGGTTGTGGTGTTCGTTTCCAATTAGGATCAGCGCCCAAACGAAGGAAAAACGGATCATGCGCTATTTACTAAGGTTGCACCCTACATAGCATTTCAAGAATGGTTAACAGGTAAAATAACATCATGTTTAGATTCTACACATTTTTCTAATCAAATTTCATATATAGCATATTAAATTGGAGTTAGAGTTTAAAATAAGGATTTATTTTAGAAGATGGACTGTGGGTTGATTAACCAGAATATCATGGTGTTTCTCTTTAATTCCGTCACTGTGTATTGTGGGTTAATTATTCGAAAGGTCAGGGGATATTCCATAGAAATGAAAAAAGGCCAATCAAAAGAAAACTTGATTGTCCAGCTATCATCAAAAGTTTTATAATGGTGTAGTGGCATACCAGAACCATCTGTGTATGCATAGTCGGATAAGTTTTTACTTCTCCAACTTAGAAATACTCATACATACTCATACCTAAGCAAATTGTATACCAAGTAAACTTGGTACACTCAGAGAAATACTATGTAAATTATTGGCTTTTACCAACAGGTATGCAGCAAAGAGCTCAATGCAAGAGGTCGCATGGGGCCCGATCAGGAAACACATAAACAGAAAAGGAACAATTAATGGTTTAGGTATGGATCAACTGATTAGAGAAGTTGCACATGGATACTAAGTTTACCGTGGTAAACGGCCAAATACTAAGTCTGTTATTTCAGGATTTCCGGCAATGTGCATTCAGTGGGAGGAGACGTTCCCGTCGACGATGAGGTGCCTACGGTGACTTTGTAAATTTCAAGATGATATGCCGCCTCAGTCTTTCAGAGGTGCTCATAGGGGTAGGGTGTGCGTGTGTACATTCATAGGGATGAGCGTATGCGCGGGTATATGAGCGTTTGCATATGTACTGTGTTCAAAAAAAAGGCATTGTATTTCTAGTTTATTTTTTCTAAAGTAACCTTTTTATTGACCGGCTACTGATCAAGTTCTAGTTGGCAGCAAGCTACCTAGTAGACATAAGAAGTTCTGGAAATAATAAATTGTATGAATAGATCAAAATACACATGTCAAACGTAGCTCTCTGCATGTTCCATGAGAGTAAGAATATTGCATTTGTTTCTTTTAGTAAATAGCAAGAAGTTCCGCCTATATGTAACCCACATCTATATCCCAGTGAAGCTGCTTATACCTAATCACTAAAAAGAAAATACAATAAGAAAAGGAGAAGCAAAAAAAAAGAAAAGTAAAGAAAGATTGAACGTGCAGATTTTGATTACTTAATACCCTTGGAGTGCTGGTTGCATGCGACGGCGACCTGGACCCCGTTCTCATCCTGGAGATTGCCCAACAGCTGCATGGTGTGTGCATGAAATCCTTGCGCGGTAAGTGCCATGTTGTGCAACCCCTTCACGACGACAACGGCGGGGACTGGACGGTAGGTTTTCCTGGCCGTTGTCTGGGGCTCCGGGCCAGTCACCTCCATACCAAGACGGACCTCTTCTTTGGCCCGTGATCTGAATCCCATTGAGAGCGAGCAATACGCGCCGGCCACCGTCCTTTAACACGGTGTTTAACCGCCTCAGCCCGCCAATCTGAGTCCGCCGAGGCGATGACCAACAGCGCCCGGCTGCGTCGCTCAATATGGCGCTTCAGCGCCTCGGCAGGGCGGGCCCGTCCAGTTTGAGTGCCTGTCCTTGGAGAACCGCCCCCTGCGCCGGTCGTCGGCGAAGGAGGAATTTGAACTTGGGTTGGTGGGGCGCCGTAGCAATTGAAGGGATCTGCGTAGTCACGCGCCCAGGCCTCCATGCTGCTCCGGCGAAGTTGATGGTGTTTTGGCGATCTAGGTGGAACTTGCAGTCGATCGAAGGTTTCGTTTAATGGGCGTGTTGTAGCGATGTCCGCTCAGCCGTCCATGGCGCTCAGATTGGAACTTCGCGGTCGATCGAGAGGTCCTTGGATGCGAGGATGCGTCCAGCACGGGCGAGCTGGCATGATGCGAGAGATTGGATTAAAAGAAGAAGGAGATCAGCAAAGCGGCTAGCGACGATTATGCACACGGCGTGGTTCCCCGAATTAGTACCACCTCGCCTATATGTTTTAAATTCAAAGTGAAAGCGTAAACTTGCAAGAAGAAGCGTATTGTGACGGTGAACCCGGAGACCCAATCCGTGCTTTATTATTAGGGAGAGATTAACGTCGGTGCATATAACCCTTCGGGGATTCCTTTGGTTGAGAGGCTGGCAAGCACTTCCAATTTACAAAGGCTCATCGTACACATATTGTGTACCCAGGATGTTTGCTACGTTATAAGGCATAGTCTCCCCGAGATCTTTGCTACGCCATAGGCCAGTAGTGTGGTACACCAAACTGTGTTTCAGAATATTGTCATATCAAATAGGTCTCAAGATTACACGACCATACATGACCCAAAAACATATATTATATTTTGCAAATCTAGGAAAGTACTACAAGCCTGAGTTCCATACAAATTACATTAACCCTAGTGATCCATCTAGGGAGTGTACAATGCAAAACAAATAGTAACTATGCATGATATAATGGTTCAGGTAATTTAGATAAGCTAAATTGCCCACGATCTTCAAAACTTCGCTTCGTTGTGTGACTTGAATAAGATTGTTAAACTAGTCACCATCATCGCCAGAGTTAGTATCTCATTCATCGCCATATGGATCATAATGTTTATCGCAAGAGATATCGCCTCCCTCGATGTCATAGGTGTCCTCGTCATCATCATTAATGCAATGATTATTGTCTTGACTCGGACTGCCTCCAATATTGCTTCCCACCGCCCTATGAAATGATATGTTGTAAGAGAGATGAAAAATGATGTAATGTAGTTAAATTCAATTGAGCCACAGGGAACAAACTTTTATAGGGAAGCTACAGGTAATAAAATTAGTTGTTCTATATCGTGTATGCATGGACTAGGAACTCAGCGTACATCAGCATTTACTAGTGCTACTCCAGTGGTTCGCTCCTTTTCAAATCATGCATCTGGGGAATAGAAACTAAATGTAAACAGGAACAATAAAAATAAAACTAGTTCACTTGTTTGCGCCTTTTATCCACAAACTTATATACTAGTAATTTTGACCTTTTAATATAGTTCCCTGGTACATGTGATAATTCGTTTTTAGTAGTCAACTCTATGATTTAGCCAAGAGGAATGATTTATGAACTTAAAGTAAATCCAGAAAGTTACTAAGTGAAATAGTTAAGTGCGGCACAACCATGAGAAGCTTGTCCATCATCCGAATATGCAAATATTTTCTCATCTTACTTTGTTCCTGAGTAACTAGTTGTACAAAGTGAAGCTACTACTAACTACTACTACCTAGTAGAATTCCCACCATAGTTGTGTGAATTGTGCCAGTTTTGACATCTTAGCTCGCAAAGATTATTTGACATTAGAAATATATCAGACTAGACTAGCTGGGGATTGCAGCCTTAACTTGCAGAGTACTACAACACGGTAATTGGTAATGGAACTGAACAGAGGTGGTACACCTACCTGAAGTCGGCCATCTCACTGGATTGGATCTTTTTGGACAGTGACTCGTAGAAAATCCTGAGAGGTTCCCTCTACCAAAATTTAAAAGAAAATCAGATGAATGGTAACATATAGTTTTTGGACAATGACTCATAGAAAATCCTGAGAGGTTCCCTCTGCCAAATTAAAAAAAACAAATCAGATGAATGGAAACATAGATGTACTCTAGCATGAACAAATTAAGAAGAGGGAGAAGGATGTAATTCAGTTACAGTACCTTGGAAGGATCCAACTTCTGGCCGGGCAGGGAGAAGGCATTCTTGGCCGCTTGCCTGGTAGGCTGGTACATGGATTTGACATTGGATGAAGCTAGCGATATGGATCTCCCACCTCCTTTACCCTACATGAGAAGGAGAACACAGCAGAATAGAACCCTTCAGCCTGCGTTGTCGCTCGGCCATCAACACACGCCACCGCTCGACCATCAGCCCGGTCCACAGCTCGCCCATCAGCCGCGTCGCCGCTCCCCGTCAAGTTGCGCAGCTGCTCGCCATTGTCCGCCACTACTGCTAGCAGTACTGTTTCTGCAGAAAGAGAAGAAATAAGAGACCAAGGCGAGAGGAGAAAGATTTCCCCTTAGAGAGAGGAAAGAGGCACTGATCTAGCACCGTAGGTCGCCGGGTGCTGCACGCCGCCGCCAGAATTGGCGAGAGACGGGATCTGGCTGGGTGGACTTGTCTTTTTATGAGAGGATAGAAATGCGGGAGGAGAAAACGTCTCCACCAGCCTCCGGCCATGGCTGTTGTGGAGTGGAGAGGAGCGGGTTGGAGCCGATCTGAAGCTAGGCGGTGCGGGCGGTGAGGGGTGGAGGCGGATAAGCTGAGGTTGGTCTGTGGCGGCGAGGTGAAGCTAGGCCACGACGACTAGCCGGGGGAGGTTGATTAATTGCAACTGCGAGTTCGTGGCTTCGTGCCGTGTGGGCTTCGTAATTTTTTTCGGTTCGCGCCAGTGTGGGTTGAAACTTTCAGCCGCCCGTGTAAACAGACTTCAGGTTTTTTTTTTGAGAACCAGACTTCAGGTTTTCTTTTACTTATATTTGAACATTGATCATATTAATATTTGATCAATTTAAATACAATGCAGTAAATTCAATTTGATGATGAAATATAGTTTGCAACATTTTAAACTCGCGTATAATTATCAGGATGTCAATTGTATCCATAATGTGCACTTAGGTAAAGTTAAATTCACAAATATGGACAACGATAATGCAGGACAAGGATCATACATAAAGAATTGTATGCATAGCAGGACTTTTTTTTTAATTTGAATGCAGAACTCATGCTTTTTGTAATTCATGATCTAAATTGCGTTTAATAAAAACATGGAGCCTAGGGTACTTCTAGATCACAAAGGTGCATTAAATAAATAAAAAACATGAAGATACACAACAAGTAAAAACATAAAGATACACAACAAGTTACAGAAGGGCATATAACTACAAAAAATAGCAAACTTGACCATGGATTTTACAAAGAGGGCCCTAGAACATTGATGTAACGATCCAATATATACATGCATATCCTCATCATCGTCGAGGATGACACCATGGCACCATGGCACAGACCTCTATGGCTCCATGGCACAGACTCCGTGGAGAGTCAGCGTTGCCTCCCTTCTACCTCCTTTGTCGGGAGGAAGCTGAATGGGCGTCCTTGACCCGGTAGATGTGGTGGTGTCGTGCAGCAGGACAACAGCCGATCGCTGCAACAGACACCGAGCCACTCCAAAGCAACCATGGATGAACTCTATCCCGATCTAGAATTCCATTTCCTCCCACATCGTGAGCCACCAGCCACTGCTCGGTCACGGCGATAACACACTCCACTTAGCCAGAACGCCATGTGCCACATGGTAATTGTTGGGGAACGTAGTAATTTAAAAAAAATTCCTACGCACACACAAGATCATGGTGATGAATAGCAACGAGAGGGGAGAGTGTTGTCCACATACCCTTGTAGACCCGAAGCGGAAGCGATCACAACGTAGAGGAAGTAGTCGACGTTCTCCTCGCGATCCGACCGATCCGGCGCCGTTACTCCGGCGCCCCGAGTTCTTGACACACGTACAGCTCGATGGCGTCCCTCGTACTCGATCCAGCCGAGTGTCGAGGAGAGTTCCGTCGACGACGGCGTGGTGGCGATCTTGATGTTTCACGGCGCGAGGCTTCGCCTAAGCAGCGACGGTATAACCGAGGTGGAATATGGTGGGGGGCACGCACACGGCTAAGGAGCGATCCGTAGATCAAACTTGTGTGTCCTAGGGTGCCCCCTGCCCCGTATATAAAGGAGCAAGGGAGGGGGCGGCCGGCCAAGGGAGGCGCGCCAGGAGTCCTACTCCCTCGGGAGTAGGATTCCCCTCAATCCTAGTTGGAATAGGATTCCGGAGGGGAAAGAGAGAGGGGCGGCCCCTTTCCTAGTCCTAGTAGGACTAGGGGAAGGGGAGGCTTGTGACCACCTAGGGCTGGCCCTTTCTCCTTTCCACCAAGGCCCACTATGGCCCATTTACCTCCGGGGTTCCAGTAACCTCCGGGACTCGATAAATTCTGTTTTCACCGGAACCATTCGAACTCCAAACATAGGCTTCCAATATATCAATCTTTATGTCTCGACCATTTGAGACTCCTCGTCATGTCCGTGATCACATCCGGGACTCGAACTTCTTCGGTACATCAAAATACATAAACTCATAATAAGCATCATCGAAACCTTAAGCGTGCGGACCCTACGGTTCGAGAACAATGTAGACATGACCGAGACCGTCTCCGGTCAATAACCAACAGCGGGACCTGGATGCCCATATTGGTTCCTACATATTCTCGAAGATCTTTATCGGTCGGACCGCATAACAACATCGTTGTTCCTTTGTCATCGGTATGTTACTTGCCGAGATTCGATCGTCGGTATCCAATACCTAGTTCAATCTCGTTACGGCAAGTCTCTTTACTCGTTCCGTAATACATCATCTCACAACTAACTCATTAGTTGTAGTGCTTGCAAGGCTTGATGATGTGTATTACCGAGAGGGCCCAGAGAAACCTCTCCGACAATCGGAGTGACAAAACCTAATCTCGAAATATGCCAACCCAACATCGCCTTTGGAGACACACTGTAGGACTCCTTTATAATCACCCGATTCGTTGTGACGTTTGGTAGCACCAAAGTGTTCCTCCGTAAAGCAGGAGTTGCATAATCTCATAGTTACAGGAACATGTATATGTCATGGATAAAAGCGGTAGCAACATACTAAGCGATCGTGTGCTAAGCTAATGGAATGGGTCATGTCAATCAGATCATTCTACTAATGATGTGACCTTGTTAATCAAATAACAACTCTTTGTTCATGGTTAGGAAACATAACCATCTTTGATTAACAAGCTAGTCTAATAGAGGCATACTAGTGACATGTTGTTTTGTCTATGCATTCACACATGTATCATGTTTCCGGTCAATACAATTCTAGCATGAATGATAAACATTTATCATGAAATAAGGAAATAAATAATAACTTTATTATTGCCTCTAGGGCATATTTCCTTGATCTCCCACTTGCACTAGAGTCAATAATCTAGATTACATAGTAATGATTCTAACACCCATGGAGTCTTGGTGCTGATCATGTTTTGCTCGTGGAAGAGGCTTAGTCAGCGAGTGCGCAACATTCAGATCCGTATGTATCTTGCAAATCTCTATGTCTCCCACCGGACTAAGTCCGGATGGAATTGAAGCGTCTCTTGATGTGCTTGGTCCTCTTGTGAAATCTGGATTCCTTTGCTAAGGCAATTGCTCGATATTGTCACGAGAAGATTTTCATTGGACTCGATGCACTAGGTATGACACCTAGATCGGATATGAACTCCTTCATCCAGACTCCTTCATTAGCTGCTTCGAAGCTGCTATGTACTCCGCTTCACATGTAGATCCCGCTTCGACGCTTTGTTTAGAACTGCACCAACAGCAGATCCTCCGTTTAGTGTAAATCGTATCCGGTCTGCAATTTAGAATCGTCCGGATCGGTGTCAAAGCTTGCATCAACGTAACCGTTTACGATGAGCTCTTTGTCACCTCCATATCTGAGAAACATATCCTTAGTCCTTTTCGGTATTTCGGGATGTTCTTGACCGCTGTCCGATGATCCACTCTGGATTACTTTGGTACCTCCTGCTAGGCTTATAGCAAGGCACACATCAGGTCTGGTACACAGCATTGCATACATGATAGAGCCTATGGCTGAAGCATAGGAACATCTTTCATTTCTCTCTATCTTCTGCGGTGGTCGGGCATTGAGTCTTACTCAACTTCACACCTTGTAACACAGGCAAGAACCCTTTCTTTGCTTGATCCATTTTGAACTTCTTCAAAATTTTGTCAAGGTATGTGCTTTGTGAAAGTCAATTAAGCGTCTTGATCTATCTCTATAGATCTTAATGCCCAATATGTAAGCAGCTTCACCGAGGTCTTTCATTGAAAAACTCTTATTCAAGTATCCCTTTATGCTATCCAGAAATTCTATATCATTTCCGATCAGCAATATGTCATCCACATATAATATCGAAATGCTCTGAGCTCCCACTCACTTTCTTGTAAATACAGGCTTCTCCAAAAGTGCAGTACAAACCCAAATGCTTTGATCACACTATCAAAGCGTTTATTCCAACTCGAGATGCTTGCACCAGTCCATAGATGGATCGCTGGAGCTTGCACACTTTGTTAGCTCCCTTTGGATCGATAAAACCTTCGGTTGCATCATATACAAGTCTTCTTCCGAAATCCATTCAGAATGCAGTCTTTACACCCATTTGCCAAATTTCATAATCATAAAATGCGGCAATTGCTAACATGATTCGGACAGACTTAAGCATCGCTTCTGGTGAGAAGGTCTCATCGTAGTCAATCCCTTGAACTTGTCGAAAACCTTTTGCGACAAGTCGAGCTTTGTAAACGATAACATTACCATCAGCGTCGGTCTTCTTCTTGAAGATCCACTTGTTTTCTATTGCTTGCCTACCCTCGGGCAAGTCAACCAAAGTCCATACTTTGTTTTCATACATGGATCCCATCTCAGATTTCATGGCTTCAAGCCATTTTGCGAATCTGGGCTCACCATCGCTTCTTCATAGTTCGTAGGTTCATCATGATCTAGTAGCATGATTTCCGAACAGGATTACCGTACCACTCAGTGCGGATCTTATTCTGGTTGATCTACGAGGTTACGTAGTAACTTGATCTGAAGTTTCATGATCAACATCATCAACTTCCTCACTACTTGGTGTAGATGTCTCGAAACCGGTTTCTGCGGCGAACTACTTTCAAGTAAGGGAGAAGGTACTATTACCTCATCAAGTTCCACTTTCCTCCCACTCACTTCTTTCGAGAGAAACTCCTTCTCTAGAAAGGATCCATTCTTAACAACGAATGTCTTGCCTTGGATCTGTGATAGAAGGTGTACCCAACTGTCTCCTTTGGGTATCCTATGAAGACACATTTCTCCGATTTGGGTTCGAGCTTATCGGGTTGAAGCTTTTTCACATAAGCATCGCATCCCCAAACTTTAAGAAACGACAACTTTGGTTTCTTGCCAAACCATAGTTCATAAGGTGTCGTCTCAGCGGATTTCGACGGTGTTCTATTCAGTGTGAATGCAGCCGTCTCTAGAGCATAACCCCAAAAGCGATAGCGGTAAATCTGTAAGAGACATCATAGATCGCACCATATCTAGTAAAAGTACGATTCTGACGTTCGGACACACCATTACGCTGTGGTGTTCGGGTGGCGTGAGTTCTTGAAACTATTCCGCATTGTTTCAAATGTAGACCAAACTCGTAACTCAAATATTCACCTCCACGATCGGATCGTAGAAATTTAATTTTCTTATTACGATGATTTTCAACTTCACTCTGAAATTCTTTGAACTTTTCAAATGTTTCAGACTTATGTTTCATTAAGTAGATATACCCATATCTGCTTAAGTCATCTGTGAAGGTGAGAAAATAACGATATCCGCCACGAGCCTCAACATTCATCGGACCACATACATCTGTATGTATGATTTCCAACAAATCTGTTGCTCTCTGCATAGTACCGGAGAAGCGGGTTCGGTCATCTTGCCCATAAGGCACGGTTACATAAGTGCCAAGTGATTCATAATCAAGTGACTCCAAAAGTCCATCAAGTATGGAGTTTCTTCATGCGCTTTACACCGATATGACCTAAGCGGCAAGTGCCACAAATAAGTTGCACTATCATTATCAACTCTGCATCTTTTGGTTTCAACATTATGAATATGTGTATCACTACTATCGAGATTCATCAAAATAGACCACTCCTCAAGGGTGCATGACCATAAAAGATATTACTCATATAAATAGAACAACCATTATTCTCGATTTAAATGAATAACCGTCTCGCATCAAACAAGATCCAGATATAATGTTCATGCTCAACGCAGCACCAAATAACAATTATTTAGGTCTAAAACTAATCCGAAGGTAGATGTAGAGGTAGCGTGCCGACCGCGATCACATCGACTTTGGAACCATTTCCCCAGCGCATCGTCACCTCGTCCTTTGCGGTGTTAAGCAATCCGTAGTCCTGTTTGAGTTGCAAATATTAGCAGAACCAGTATCAAATACCAGTGCTCTGCGAGCTCTAGTAAGGTACACATCAATAACATGTATATCACATATACCTTTGTTCACCTTGCCATCCTTCTTATCCGCCAAATACTTGGGGCAGTTCCGCTTCGGTGACGATCGCTTGCGGTAGAAGCACTCGATTTCAGGCTTAGGTCCAGACTTGGGTTTCTTCTCTGAGCAGCAACTTGCTTGCTGTTCTTCTTGAAGTTCCCTTCTTCTTCCCTTTGCCTTTATTCTTGAAACTAGTGGTCTTATTGACCATCAACACTTGATGCTCCTTCTTGATTTCTACCTCCGCAGCCTTTAGCATTGCGAAGAGCTCGAGCATAGTCTTTACTAACCCTTGCATATTATAGTTCATCACGAAGCCTTTGTAGCTTGGTGGCGGTGATTGAAGAATTCATCAATGACACAATCATCCGGAAGATTAACTCCCAATTGTGTCAAGTGATTGTAGTACCCGGACATTACGAGTATGTGCTCACTAATGAACTATTCTCCTCCATCTTGCAGCTATAGAACTTATTGGAGACTTCATATCTCTCAATCCGGGCATTCTGTTGGAATATTAACTTCAACTCTGGAACATCTCATATGCTCCATGACGTTCAAAAGCGTCGTTGAAGTCCCGGTTCTAAGCCGTAAAGCATGGCACCTTGAACTATAGAGTAGTCATCAGCTTTGCTCGCCAGACGTTCTTAACGTCGTCGGTTACATCAAGAAGCACTGGCACCCAGCGGTGCATCCGGGGCGTAACTCTTACGAGCAGCAATGAGGATAATCCTCGAGTTACGGACCCGATCCGTGTAATTGCTACCATCATCTTTCAACTTTGCTTTCTCAAGGAACGCATTAAAATTCAACGGAACAACAAAGACGAGCCATCTATCTACAATCAAACATAAACAAGCAAGATACTATCGGTACTAAGTTCATGATAAATTTAAGTTCAATTAATCATATTACTTAAGAACTCCCACTTAGAAAAACATCTCTCTAGTCATCTAAGTGATCACGTGATCCAAATCAACTAAACCATAACCGATCATCACGTGAAATGGAGTAATTTTCAATGGTGAACATCTTATGTTGATCATATCTACTATATGATTCACGCTCGACCTTTCGGTCTCCGTGTTCGAGGCCATATCTGCATATGCTAGGCTCGTCAAGTATAACCCGAGTATTCTGCGTGTGCAAAACTGGCTTGCACCGTTGTAGATGGACGTAGAGCTTATCACACCCGATCATCACGTGGTGTGCAGGCACGACGAACTTTGGCAACGGTGCATACTCGGGGAGAACACTTCTTGATAATTTAGTGAGAGATCATCTTATAATGCTACCGTCAATCAAAGCAAGATAAGATGCATAAAGGATAAACATCACATGCAAATCAATATAAGTGATATGATATGGTCATCATCATCTTGTGCTTCATGATCTCCATCTTGCAGCACCACCATGATCACCATCGTCACCGGCGCGACACCTTGATCTCCATCGTAGCATCGTTGTCGTCTCGCCAATCTTATGCTTCTCGACTATCTCTACCGCTTAGTGATAAAGTAAAGCATTACAGAAGCGATTGCATTGCATACAATAAGCGACAACCATATGGCTCCTGCCGATTGCCGATAACCGGTTACAAAACATGATCATCTCATACAAAAATATAGCATCACGTCTTGACCATATCACATCACAACATGCCTGCAAAAACAAGTTAGGCGTCCTCTACTTTGTTGTTGCAAATTTTACGTGGCTGCTACGGGCTTAAGCAAGAACCAGTCTCACCTCGCATCAAAACCACAGCGATACTTCGTCAAATAGACTCCGTTTTAACCTTCTCAAGGACGGGCGTACACTCAGTTCAACTAAAGTGAGAGAGAGGCACCCACCGGTCACCTTTAAGCAGCGAGTGCTCATGGCGGTGAAACCAGTCTCGCGTAAGCGTCTGGCGTAATGTCGGTGCAGGCCGCTTCATCTCACAATACCGCTGAACCAAAGTATGACATCTGGTAGGTAGTATGACTTGTATCGCCCACAACTCACTTGTGTTCTACTCGTGCAAAACATCAAACCATAAAAAACCGAGGCTCGATACCCTTTGTTGGGAGCGTAGTAATTTAAAAATTTCCTACGCACACACAAGATCATGGTGATGAATAGCAGCGAGAGGGAGAGTGTTGTCTACATACCCTTGTAGACCCGGCGGAAGCGATCTGGCGTAGAGGAAGTAGTCGACGTTCTCCTCGCGATCCGACCGATCCAGCGCCGTTACTCGGCGCCCCGAGTTCTTGACACACGTACAGCTCGATGGCGTCCCTCGTACTCCGATCCAGCCGAGTGTCGAGGGAGATTTCCGTCGACCGACGGCGTGGTGGCGATCTTGATGTTTCACGGCGCGAGGCTTCGCCTAAGCTTCGCGACAGTATAACCGAGGTGGAATATGGTGGGGGGCACCGCACACGGCTAAGGAACGATCCGTAGATCAAACTTGTGTTTCTAGGGTGCCCCCTGCCCCGTATATAAAGGAGCAAGGGGAGGGGGCCGGCGGCCAAGGGAGGCGCGCCAGGAGTCCTACTCCCTCGGGAGTAGGATTCCCCTCAATCCTAGTTGGAATAGGATTCGGGAGGAAAGAGAGAGAGGGCGGCCCCTTTCCTAGTCCTAGTAGGACTAGGGAAGGGGGGGCCTTGACCACCTAGGGCTGGCCCTTTATCCTTTCCACCAAGGCCCACTATGGCCCATTTACCTCCGGGGTTCGGTAACCTCCGGGACTCAGTAAATTCTGTTTTCACCGGAACCATTCGAACTCAAACATAGGCTTCCAATATATCAATCTTTATGTCTCGACCATTTTGAGACTCCTCGTCATGTCCGTGATCACATTCGGGACTCGAACTTCTTGGTACATCAAAATACATAAACTCATAATAAGCATCGCATCGAAACCTTAAGCGTGCGGACCCTACGGTTCGAGAACAATGTAGACATGACCGAGACCGTCTCCGGTCAATAACCAACAGCGGGACCTGGATGCCCATATTGGTTCCTACATATTCTCTGAAGATCTTTATCGGTCGGACCGCATAACAACATCGTTGTTCCTTTGTCATCGGTATGTTACTTGCCGAGATTCGATCGTCGGTATCAATACCTAGTTCAATCTCGTTACCGGCAAGTCTCTTTACTCGTTCCGTAATACATCATCTCACAACTAACTCATTAGTTGTAGTGCTTGCAAGGCTTGATGATGTGTATTACCGAGAGGGCCCAGAGAAACCTCTCCAGACAATCGGAGTGACAAAACCTAATCTCGAAATCGCCAACCCAACATCTGCCTTTGGAGACACCTGTAGTACTCCTTTATAATCACCCGATTCGTTGTGACGTTTGGTAGCACCAAGTGTTCCTCCGTAAGCAGGAGTTGCATAATCTCATAGTTACGAGGAACATGTATAAGTCATGGATAAAAGCGGTAGCAACATACTAAGCGATCGTGTGCTAAGCTAATGGAATGGGTCATGTCAATCAGATCATTCTACTAATGATGTGACCTTGTTAATCAAATAACAACTCTTTGTTCATGGTTAGGAAACATAACCATCTTTGATTAACAAGCTAGTCTAGTAGAGGCATACTAGTGACATGTTGTTTTGTCTATGCATTCACACATGTATCATGTTTCCGGTCAATACAATTCTAGCATGAATGATAAACATTTATCATGAAATAAGGAAATAAATAATAACTTTATTATTGCCTCTAGGGCATATTTCCTTCAGTAATTACCCAACCTAGAACTTATTATACAAGACTATGTTGAGCATCTCCCTTAATCCGTTCGTCGACAAGCTTCGATCAGATAAGGGATTGGGCCGCTTTCCGTTGTGATACTTTATGTAAATGCACATTCTTTCAAACATGTCATTTTCTTAAACCATCATAGTTGTATTTTTGGACCAAATTTTTTGCCATCCTATTAATGAAAAATAACATATCATGCACTTACAACATCCTAGAACTAAATTGAAAGTTTACTTTTATTGAATTTTTCTGGAATAGAACTATGGGTTATTCCACACGTTTATCATCGTCGTCTATTGAAAGATATCACCGAGGGTTAAACTCAACCGTCGGTTATTGCTATACCCCGTCGGGTATTTAATCTAATAGCCGAGAGTGACGTGTGTACCGTCGGTCAATTCCACTTATAGACGAGAGTTTCATTTTAACCTTCGGCTATTAAATTTCACCGTCGGGCATTACGTGTAATCCCCGTGGGTATAGCCAAAACCGTCGGATATTACAATGAACCGTCGGGCATTAAGTTGCATAACCGAGAGTTGGGTTTTCCCCGTCGGATAATTTAGGACACCGTCGGTTATTAGTGGTCATACCTATGAGTTGCCAATAACCATCGGCTACTGCCTCCACCGTCGGTTACTTCTGTAATGGCCGACGGACCGTCGGCTATTAGATTTCACCGTCGGAAATATGGGAATTTCTAGTAGTGTCGGTCATATCGTTGCGGTGCTTAGGCGAAGCCCTGCGTCGGTAGAACATCATCATCGTCACCACGCCGTCGTGTTGTCGGAACTCATCCCCGACACTTTGCTGGATCGGAGTCCGGGGATCTTCATCGAGCTGAACGTGTGCTGAACTTGGAGGTGCCGTACGTTCGGTACTTGGATCGGTCGAATCGTGAAGACGTACGACTACATCAACCGCGTTGTCATAACGCTTCCGCTTACGGTCTACGAGGGTACGTGGACAATAATCTCCCCTCTCGTTGCTATTCCGTCACCATGATCTTGCGTATATGTAGGAAATTTTTTGAAATTACTACGTTCCCCAACACTTGGACCCTACTCCAAGCAGTTCCCGAGGAGGTCACGAGGGTGGAGGGCGCCCCCCCCCCGGGCGCGCCCCCCTACCTCATGGGCCCCTCGGAGCTCCACCGACGTACTCCTTCCTCCTATATATACCTCGTATCCCGAGCGATCGAGCAGGAGCCAAAACCTAATTCCCTTGCCGCAACCTTACGTATCCACGAGATCCCATCTTGGGGCTGTTAGGAGCTCATTTGGAGGGCATCCACCACAGAGGGCTTCTACATCATCACCATAGCCCCTCCGATGAAGTGTGAGTAGTTTACTTCAGACCTTCAGGTCCATAGCTAGTAGCTAGATGGCTTCTTCTCTCTTTTTGGATATCAATACAATGTTCTCCCCCTCTCTCGTGGAGATCTATTTGATGTAATCTTCTTTTTGCGGTGTGTTTGTTGAGACCGATGAATTATGGATTTATGATCCAGTATTATCTATGGAAAATATTTGATTCTTCTCTGAATTCTTTTATGTATGATTGAGTTATCTTTGCAAGTCTATTCGAATTATCTTTTTGGTTTGGCCAACTAGATTGGTAGTTCTTGCAATGGGAGAAGTGCTTAGCTTTGGGTTCAATCTTGCGGTGTCCTTACTCAGTGACAGAAAGAGTTGTAAGGCACGTATTGTATTGTTGCCATCGAGGATAACAAGATGTGTTTTTTTATCATATTGCATGAATTTATCCCTCTACATCATGTCATCTTGCTTACAGCGTTACTCTGTTTTTACTTAATGCTCTAGATGCATGCTGGATAGCGGTCGATGAGTGGAGTAATAGTAGTAGATCTTGAATCGTTTGATCTACTTGTTTTGGACGTGATGCCTATATACATGATCATTGCCTAGATATACTCATAACTATGCTCAATTCTGTCAATTGCTCAACAGTAATTTTTTCACCCACCGTAGAATACTTATGCTCTTGAGATAAGCCACTAGTGAAACCTATGGCCCCCGGGTCTATTCTCATCATATCAATCTATATCACTTTATTTACTTGCTTTGTTTTTACTTTGCCTTTACTTTTACTTTGCATCTATCTATCAAAAATACCAAAAATATTATCTCTATCAGATCTCACTCTCGTAAGTGACCGTGAAGGGATTGACTACCCCTAAGCGTTGGTTGCGAGTTGATATCGTTTTGTGTAGGTACGAGGGACTTGTGCATGGTCTCCTACTGGATTGATACCTTGGTTCTCAAAAACTGAGGGAAATACTTACGCTACTTTACTGCATCATCCTCTCCTCTTCAAGGAAATCCAACGCAGTGCTCAAGAGGTAGCAAGAAGAATTTCTGTCGCCGTTGCCAGGGAGGCTCACGCAAGCAAGTCAACCATACCAAGTACCCATCGCAATCCCTATCTCTCGCATTACATTATTTGCCATTTGCCTCTCGTTTTCCTCTCCCCCACTTCACCCTTGCCGTTTTATTCACCCTTCTTCTGTTCGATCTTATGTTTGCTTGTACCTTATTTTTGCTTGCATCTTCGCTTGCTAAAAGTTTATGGATCCTCATCCGCTTGCCAATATTTTTAAGAGATCCAATTATGATGAACCTATTTCTAGTGAATTGAGTGCACTAGATTATCTTTATGAGGTTTTGCCTGAAATTCGTGAATCAAAAAAATGTGATGAAATACTTTATGAAGCGATTCACGATAGATCTTTGAATAAAAAGCATGATTGCAATGATTTTACTATAAGTTCTCTTGATGTCAATTGTGCTAATAATATGCAAAACCCTAAGCTTGGGGATGCTAGTTTTGATATGTCTACTACTTGTTTCGATGATCATGATTGGGGTGATCCTTCTTATAACCTTGAAAATTTATTTAACCCCCATGATGAATATGAGATTGATAATAGTGTTTGAAATATTATTAAAAGTGGGTTTGGAAGAGTGTCAACTTTAGATCCCACATATTTGGATTTTGATCAATCTTATGAAATTTTAGATAGAAGTGGGTCTGGAGAGGTCATGACTTTAGTTAATGTTAATCCCACTATTTTGGAAGAGTGGCAACTTTAGATGCATGTGGATCGTGTTGAGAATATGTTATGTGATAGCTATTTTGTTGAATTTGCTTATGATCCTACATGTAATTATTATGAGAGAGGAAAATATGGTTGTAGAAATTTTCATGTTACTAAATTACCTCTCTTCATGTTGAGATTGCTATCATCTCTTTGTTCTTCCTTGCATATGCTAGTTTTTGTTTGCCTTGATAATTTGTTTGCCTATAAGATGCCTATGCATAGGAAGTATGTTAGACTTAGATGTATTTATCACGTGTTTTATGATGCTCTCTTTGTGCTTCAATTCTTGTCTTTCTTGTGAGCATCATTGAAATATCAATGCCTAGCTAGGGGCGTTAAACGATAGCGCTTGTTGGGAGGCAACCCAATTTTATTTTGTGTTTTTTAGTTTTTGCTTCTGTTTAGGAATAAATAATCCATCTACCTTCTGTTTGGATGTGGTTTATGTTTTAATTAGTGTTTGTGCCAAGTAGGATCTATAGGATAACCTACGATGATAGTTGATTTGATTCTGCTGAAAAACAGAAACTTTGCACGCATGAATTTAGTTATGATAAATCACAGGAACGTGATTTTGCGTTGATTATTTTTGCTGTTGATCAATAAACAAATTGTCCAGGACTTCCTATTTTGGTAGAATTATTAGAGTTCCAGAAGTTTGCGTTAGTTACAGATTTCTACAGACTGTTCTGTTTTTGACAGATTCTGTTTTTCATGTGTTGTTTGCTTATTTTGATGAATCTATGGCTAGTAAATTAGTTTATAAACCATAGAGAAGTTGGAATACAGTAGGTTTAACACCAATATAAATAAAGAATGAGTTCATTACAGTACCTTGAAGTAGTCTTTTGTTTTCTTTCTCTACAGACTCACGAGATTTCTGTTGAGTTTTGTGTTGTGAAGTTTTCAAGTTTTGGGTGAATTCTTTTGATGGATTATGGAACAAGGAGTGGCAAGAGCCTAAGCTTGGGGATGCCCATGGAACCCCCAAGATAATCCAAGGACACCAAAAAGTCAAAGCTTGGGATGCCCCGGAAGGCATCCCTTCTTTCGTCCACTTCCATCGGTAATTTACTTGGAGCTATATTTTTATTCACCAACATGATATGTGTTTTGCTTGGATCGTCTTGTATTATTTGTGTCTTTGCTTGTTAGTCTACCACAATCATCCTTGCTGTACACATATTTTGAGAGAGTCATACATGAATTGGAATTTGTTAGAATACTCTATGTGCTTCACTTATATCTTATGAGCTTGATAGTTTTGCTCATAGTGTTTCACTTATATCTTTTGAGCATGATAATTTTTGCTCTAGTACTTCACTTAGATCTTTTAGAGCACGGTGGTGGATTTGTTTTAAAGAAACTATTTGATCTCTCATGCTTCACTTAGATTATTTTGAGAGTCTTTAATAGCATGGTAATTTGCTTAATGTTAATATACTTGGTGTTCAAGATATGTGAAACTTTCTTTTGAGTGAATTGAATACTAAGATAAGTTTGATGCTTCATAATTGTTTTGAGATATGGAGGTGATAATATCAAAGTCGTGCTAGTTGGGTGATTATGAATTTGAGAAATACTTGTGTTGAAGTTTGCAAGTCCCGTAGCATGCACGTATGGTTAAAGTTGTGTAACAAATTTGAAACATGAAGTGTACCTGGCTTGTGCATCCTTATGAGTGGCGGTCGGGGACGAGCGATGGTCTTTTCGTACCAATCTATCCCCCTAGGAGCATGCACGTAGTACTTGAATTTTTTATGACTTCTAAATTTTTGCAATAAGTATATGAGTTCTTTTGACTAATGTTGAGTCCATGGATTATACGCACTCTCACCTTTCCACCTTTGCTAGCCTCTTGATGCCGTGCATTACCCTTTCTCACCTTGAGAGTTGGCGCAAACTTAGCGGTGCATCCAAACCCGTGATACGATATGCTCTATCACACATAAACCTCCTTATATCTTCCTCAAAACAGCCACCATACCTACCTATCATGGCATTTCCATAGCCATTCCGAGATATATTGCCATGCAACTTCCACCATCATCATCATGACATACATTACTTTTGTCATATTGCCATTGCATGATCTTGTAGTTGACATTGTATTTGTGGCAAAGCCACCATGCATTATTTTCCATACATGTCACTCTTGATTCATTGCACCATCCGTATACACACCGGAGGCATCCATATAGAGTCATATCTTGTTCTAAGTTTCGAGTTGTAATCCTTGTGTTGTAATCAATAGAAGTGTGATGATCATCATTATTAGAGCATTGCCCAAATAAAAAAAGAAAAAGAGAAAGGCCAAAAAGAAAAAAAGAAAGGCCCAAAAAAAGGGCAATGCTACTATCTCTTTTTCCACACTTGTGCTTCAAAGTAGCACTTTGTTCTTCATGTAGTGAGTCTCATATATTGTGCTTCAAAGTAGCACCTTGTTCTTCATGTAGTGAGTCTCAAAAGTTGTCTTTTTATACTAGTGGGAATTTTTCATTATAGAACTTGGCTTGTATATTCCTACGATGGGCTTCCTCAAATGCCCTAGGTCTTCGTGAGCAAGCAAGTTGGATGCACACCCACTAGTTTTCTTTTGTTGAGCATTCATAGCTCTAGTGCATCCGTTGCATGGCAATCCCTACTCACTCACATCGATATCTATTGATGGGCATCTCCATAACCCGTTGATACGCCTAGTTGATGTGAGACTTTCTCCTTTTTTGTCTTCTCCACACAATCCCCATCATCATATTCTATTCCACCCATAGTGCTATATCCATGGCTCACGCTCATGTATTGCGTGAAGGTTGAAAAAGTTTGAGATTATTTAAGTTTGAAACAATTGCTTGGCTTGTCATCAGGGGTATAGAAGTTGGGAACATATTTGTGTGACGAAAATGAAGCATAGCCTAACTATATGATTTTGTAGGGATGAACTTTCTTTTGCCATGTTATTTTGAGAAGACATGATTGCTTTGATTAGTATGCTTGAAGTATTATTATTTTTATGTCAATATGAACTTTTATATTGAATCTTTCAGATCTGAATATTCATACCATGATTAAGAAGATTTACATTGAAATTATGCCAAAGTATCACTCCGCATCAAAAATTCTTTTTTTTTATCATTTACCTACTCGAGGACGAGCTGGAATTAAGCTTGGGGATGCCTGATACGTTTCCAACGTATCTATAATTTTTGATTGCTCCATGCTACTTTATCTACTGTTTTGGACTATATTGGGCTTTATTTTCCACTTTTATATTACTTTTGGGACTAACCTATTAACCGGAGGCCCAGCCCAGAATTGCTGTTTTTTGCCTTTTTCAGTATTTCGAAGAAACAGAATATCAAACGGAGTCCAAACAGAAAGAAACCTTCGGGATCGTGATTTTCCAACCGAACGTGACCCAGGAGACTTGGACCCTACTCCAAGCAGTGCCCGAGGAGGTCATGAGGATGGAGGGCGCCCCCCTGGGCGCGCCCCCCTACCTTGTGGGCCCCTCGGAGCTCCACCGACATACTCCTTCCTCCTATATATACCTCGTATCCCGAGCGATCGAGCAGGGCCAAAACCTAATTCCACCGCCGCAACCTTACGTATCCATGAGATCCCATCTTGGGGCCTGTTAGGAGCTCATGGGGGGCATCCACCACGGAGGGCTTCTACATCATCACCATAGCCCCTCCGATGAAGTGTGAGTAGTTTACTTCAGACCTTCGGGTCCATAGCTAGTAGCTAGATGGCTTCTTCTCTCTTTTAAGATCTCAATACAATGTTCTCCCTCTCTCTCGTGGAGATCTATTCGATGTAATCTTCTTTTGCGGTGTGTTTGTTGAGACCGATGAATTATGGATTTATGATCCAGTATTATCTATGGAAAATATTTGATTCTTCTTTGAATTCTTTTATGTATGATTGAGTTATCTTTGCAAGTCTCTTCGAATTATCTTTTTGGTTTGGCCAACTAGATTGGTAGTTCTTGCAATGGGAGAAGTGCTTAGCTTTGGGTTCAATCTTGTGGTGTCCTTACTCAGTGACAGAAAGAGTTGCAAGGCACGTATTGTATTGTTGCCATCGAGGATAACAAGATGGGCTTTTTTTAATATTGCATGAATTTATCCCTCTACATCATGTCATCTTGCTTACGGTGTTACTCTGTTTTTACTTAATACTCTAGATGCATGCTGGATAGCGGTCGATGAGTGGAGTAATAGTAGTAGATGCAGAATCATTTCGATCTACTTGTTTTGGACGTGATGCCTATACACATGATCATTGCCTAGATATACTCATAACTATGCTCAATTCTGTCAATTGCTCAACAGTAATTTGTTCACCCATCGTAGAATACTTATGCTCTTGAGATAAGCCACTAGTGAAACCTATGGCCCCCGGGTCTATTCTCATCATATCAATCTATATCACTTTATTTACTTGCTTTGTTTTTACTTTGCCTTTACTTTTACTTTGCATCTATCTATCAAAAATACCAAAAATATTATCTCTATCAGATCTCACTCTCGTAAGTGACCGTGAATGGATTGACAACCCCTAAGCGTTGGTTGCGAGTTGCTATCGTTTTGTGTAGGTACGAGGGACTTGTGCGTGGTCTCCTACTGGATTGATACCTTGGTTCTCAAAAACTGAGGAAAATACTTACGCTACTTTACTGCATCATCCTCTCCTCTTCAGGGAAATCCAACGCAGTGCTCAAGAGGTAGCAGTTACAAGACCTTTTTCTGGCGCCGTTGCCGGGGGGTCATCGCGTGGGGTGAATATTTTCTCGTGTGTGCTTGTTTGCTTTATCACTAAGTAATTTTTATTTGCTGTTCTTAGTTGTTTTCTATCTTTAGTTATGGGTAGGAAACGCAAAATACCAAAAAAAATAGTTGTACCTACTGAACCAATGGTTGAAGAACCACTCAAAATCTATCACACTCCTGAAGCTTTTTACTTGGATCATCTTCCATCCCTTTGTGCTCGTGCTGAAAGCCCCACTAGTTTAGTTGAGGGCAAATCTTTAGATGAGCATGCTTGTTTTGTGCGACACCGTATATCTGAAAAAGGGAAACTATTATGGGATCAAATTCAACGTTTGCAATACTATGCTTGGAATTTTTTGAAATATATGATTTTACTTGTTGTTCTGAAGATCCTTAGAAACATCTACCCTATCAATGCTTGTTTAGTGATAATGGAATTGTATCTTCGTATGCTAAGGGTGTTTACAATTACTATGATGTTCAACAAATTGAAGAATTTGTTGCTTTTAAAGGTGCTTATGAGATTGCCTCTTTGATTGAAAAGTATGATGCTACTCTTTACAAATCTGAAAATTTTGCCATATTTCAATATTGTTATGATAATTATGCTTCTAATGCATATGTTAAACCATATATTGAGGACTTCTCCGCTGTCCAAGAAGAGACTAATAATTTGCAGGAAGCTATGGAAGAAGAAATTGATGAAACAGTGAGCTCATTGGATGAAAAAGATGATGAGGAGAGCGAAGAACAAAAGGAGGAAGAGCGGATTAGCTACCCGTGCCCACCTTCTAATGAGAGTAACTCTCCAACTCATACATTATTTAATGCCCCTTCGTGCTTACCGAAGGATGATTGCTATGATGATTGCCATGATCCCTTGAATTTGTTTGAAATATCCCTTTTTGATGATGCTTGCTATGCTTGTGGCCAAGATGCCAATATGAATTATGCTTATGGAGATGAACTTGCTATAGTTCCTTATGTTAAACATGAAATTGTTGCTATTGCACCCACGCATGATAGTCCTATTATCTTTTTGAATTCTCCCAACTACACTATACCGGAGAAGTTTGTGCTTATTAAGGATTATATTGATGGGTTGCCTTTTACCGTTGCATATGATAATTTTGATAGATATAATATGCATGTGCTTGCTGATCCTACTTGCAATTATTATGAGAGAGGAACTATGTCTCCACCTCTCTATGTTTCCAACACGATAGAATTGCAAGAAACTGCTTATACTATGCATTGGCCTTTACTATGTGTGCATGAGTTAGACTTCGTTGTTTCATGATTTATGTTACTTTGTGCTCACTACTAAATTACAAATCATTGTTAATTAAAATTGGCTTTGATATACCTTGGGATCCGGGTGGATTCATTACTTGAGCACTATATGCCTAGCTTAATGGCTTTAAAGAAAGCGCTGCGAGGAGACAACCGGAAGTTTTAGAGAGTCATTTATTTCTGTTGAGTGCTTTCATATAGTTTAAAAACAAAAAAATAATAAAGAGGGGAACCTAAAACTTTTCAAAAAGGAAAGTGAAAGTGAGAAAGACAAGCATTGTTGAAGTGGGAGAGCTCCTTGAACTTTGTTCATGCTCACGGAAACTTTGTGAATCTTGATTACAGAAACTTTTCATCAAAAATAATTATCCCCTTGTACAATTCCATTGTATTATAAAAATAATGTGCTAAGGTTTGCCTTTAGGATGTTTACAATGCTTGTTGGTTTGTACGGTGCAGGACAGAAACTTTGGCTGTAGTGCCCGATTTTACATTGTTAACTGGAACGTCATTTGGTTCTGATTCCTTTTGCACTGTCTTTATATACAACTTGTTTATTGTTCCTAATTTTTGTAGAATTGTTGGGGTACCATAAGTATGGTGGATGTTCATATTGCTACAGACTGTTTTGTTTTTGACAGATTCTGTTTTTGATGCATAGTTTGCTTGTGTTGATGAATCTATCAATTTATATTAGTGGATTAAGCGATGGAAAAGTTATATTACAGTAGACACAATGCAAAAACAAAATATGAATTGGTTTGCAACATTACTTAGAGTAGTGATTTGCTTTATTATACTAACGGATCTTACCGAGTTTTCTATTGAAGTTTTGTGTGGATGAAGTGTCTAAACGAGGAGGTCTCGATATGAGGAAAAGGAAGAGAGGCAAGAGCTCAAGCTTGGGGATTCCCGAGGCACCCCAAGTAAATATTCAAGGAGACTCAAGCGTCTAAGTTTGGGGATGCCCCGAAAGGCATCCTCTCTTTCTTCAACAAGTATCGGTATGTTTTCGAATTCGTTTCGTTTATGCATTATGTGCAAGTCTTGGAGCGTCTTTTGCATTTAGTTTTCACCTTTCTTTTATGCACCATGCTGGTATGAGATAGTCCTTGGTTGATTTATAGAATGCTCGTTGCACTTCACTTAAATTTTTTGAGTATGGCTTTATAGAATGCTTCATGTGCTTCACTTATATCATTTGAAGTTTGGATTGCCTGTTTCTCTTCACATAGAAAACCGCCATTTGTAGAATGCTCTTTTGCTTCACTTATATTTGTTAGAGCGTGGGCATATCTTTTGTAGAAAGAATTAAACTCTCTTGCTTCACTTATATCTATTTAGAGAGATGACAGGAATTGGTCATTCACATGGTTAGCCATAAAATCCTACATAAACTTGTAGATCGCTGAATATGATATGTTTGATTCCTTGCAATAGTTTTGCGATATAAAGGTCGTGATATTAGAGTCATTCTAGTGGTTGTGGATTAGTAGAAATACTTGTGTTGAGGTTTGTGATTCCCGTAGCATGCACGTATGGTAAACCGCTTTGTGATGAAGTTGGAGCACAATTTTATTTATTGATTGTCTTCCTTATGAGTGGCGGTCGGGGACGAGCGATGGTCTTTTCCTACCAATCTATCCCCCTAGGAGCATGCGTGTAGTACTTTGTTTTCAATGGCTTGTAGATTTTTTCAATAAGTATATGAGTTCTTTATGACTAATGTTGAGTCCATGGATTATACGCACTCTCACCCTTCCATCATTGCTAGCCTCTTCGGTACCATGCATTGCCCTTTCTCACCTCGAGAGTTGGTGCAAACTTTGCCGGTGCATCCAAACCCCGTGATATGATACGCTCTGTCACACATAAGCCTCCTTATATCTTCCTCAAAACAGCTTTCATACCTACCTATTATGGCATTTCCATAGCCATTACGAGATATATTTCCATGCAACTTCCATCATCATCATATACATGACTTGAGCATTTATTGTCATATTGCTTTGCATGATCGTAAGATAGCTAGCATGATGTTTTCATGGCTTGTCCGTTTTTTGATGTCATTGCTACGCTAGATCATTGCACATCCCGGTACACCGCCGGAGGCATTCATATAGAGTCATATATTCGTTCTAGATATTGAGTTGTAAGTAAATAAAAGTGTGATGATCATCATTATTAGAGCACTGCTCCAGTGAGGAAAGGATGATGGAGACTATGATTCCCCCACAAGTCGGGATGAGACTCCGGACTTTATGAAAAATAAAAGAGGCCAAAGAAGCCCAAATATAAAAAAAGAGGCCAAAGAAGCCCACCAAAAAGAAAAAAAAGAAAAAAAAGAGAAAGAAAAAACAATGAGAGAAAAAGAGAGAAGGGGCAATCTTACTATCCTTTTACCACACTTGTGCTTCAAAGTAGCACCATGTTCTTCATAGAGAGAGCCTCCTATGCTTTCACTTTTTCATATACTAGTGGGATTTTCATTATAGAACTTGGCTTGTATATTCCGATGATGGACTTCCTCAAATGCCCGAGGTCTTCATGAGCAAGCAAGTTGGATGCACACCCACTTAGTTTCAGTTTGAGCTTTCATACACTTATAGCTCTAGTGCATCCGTTGCATGGCAATCCCTACTCACTCACATTGATATCTATTAATGGGCATCTCCATAGCCCATTGATACGCCTAGTAATGTGAGACTTTCTCCCCTTTTGTATTCTCCACATAACCCCCACCATCATTTTCTATTCCACCTATAGTGCTATATCCATGGCGCACGCTCATGTATTGCGTGAAAGTTGAAAAAGTTTGAGATTATTAAAGTATGAAACAATTGCTTGGCTTGTCATCGGGGTTGTGCATGATTAAATACTTTGTGTGATGAAGATAGAGCAACAGCCAGACTATATGATTTTGTAGGGATAACTTTCTTTGGCCATGTTGTTTTGAAAAGACATGATTGCTTTATTGGTACGCTCGAAGTATTATTGTTTTTATGTCAAATGATAGACTATTGCTTTGAATCACTCGTGTCTTAATATCCATGCCATGATTAGACATATGATCAAGATTATGCTAGGTAGCATTCCACATCAATTTTTTTTATCATTTACCTACTCGAGGACGAGCAGGAATTAAGCTTGGGGATGTTGATACGTCTCCGTCGTATCTATAATTTTTTATTGTTCCATGCCAATATTATTCAACTTTTATATACTTTTGGCAACTTTTTATACTATTTTTGGGACTAACATATTGATCCGATTGCCCGATGTCGGTTCTGTCATTACATGTTTTTTGTTTGAAACCCAATATCAAACGGAGTCCAAACGGGATAAAAACGGACGGAGAATTATTTTGGAATATTGGTGATTTTCCGGAGGAAGAATCAACGCGAAACGGTGTCTGGGGTGGCCACGAGACACGGGGGCGCGCCCTCCCCCCTAGGCGCACCCTGGACTCTCGTGGGCCACCCATAAGGCGGTTGACGCTCTTCTTTTGGCGCAAGAAAGCTAATTTTACGAGAAAAATCTGGGCAAAAGATTCACCCCAATCGGAGTTACGGATCTCCGGATATAAAAGAAACGGTGAAGGGGCAGAATCAGAGAATGTAGAAACAGAGAGATAGATCCAATCTCGGAGGGGCTCTCGCCCTCCCATGCCATGGGAGCCAAGGACCAGAGGGGAAACCATTCTCACATCTAGGGAGGAGGTCAAGGAAGAAGAAGAAGAAGGGGGCTCTCTCCCCCTTGCTTCCGGTGGCACCGGAACACCGCCGGGGGCCATCATCATCACCACGATCTTCACCAACAACTTCACCGCCTTCATCACCAACTCTTCCTCCCTCTATGCAGTGGTGTAACCTCTCTCTTACCCGCTGTAATCTCTACTTAAACATGGTGCTCACCGCTATATATTATTTCCCAATGATGTATGGCTATCTTATGATGTTTGAGTAGATCCGTTTTGTCCTATGGGTTAATTGATGATCGTGATTGGTTTGAGTTGCATGTTTTATTATTGGTGCTGTCCTATGGTGATCTCCGTGTCGCGCAAGCGTGAGGGATTCCTGCTGTAGGGTGTTGCAATATGTTTATGATTTGCTTATGGGGGTTGGCGTGAGTGAACAGAAGCACAGACCCGAGTAAGTAGGTTGTTTGCTTATGGGATAAAGGGGACTTGATACTTTAATGTTATGGTTGGGTTTTACCTTAATGAATCTTTAGTAGTTGCGGATGCTTTCTAGAGTTCCAATCATAAGTGCATACGATCCAAGTAGAGAAAGTATGTTAGCTTATGCCTCTCCCTCAAATAGAATTGCAACAGTGATTACCGGTCTAGTTATCGATTGCCTTGGACAAATAACTTTCTCGTAACAAAAAGCTCTCTACTAATATTTACTTTATTGCATCTTTATTTAAACAGCCCCTACTTTTTATTTACGTGTTCTTTATTATATTGCAAACCTATCCAACAACACCTACAAAGTACTTCTAGTTTCATACTTGTTCTAGGTAAAGCGAACGTCAAGCGTGCGTAGAGTCATATCAGTGGCCGATAGGACTTGAGAGAGTATTTGTTCTACCTTTAGCTCCTTGTTGGGGTTCGACACTCTTACTTATCGAAAGAGGCTACAACTATCCCATATACTTGCGTGTTATCAGTAGGCCCAAGTATCGTTCACTCAAGGCTTCAGACTGAATGCCCACTATCTGCTTCATTTGTTCCTTCATCACATCTTGGCTGCCCTTTCCAAAAAAATTGAAGACTTCTACAAGTTTACCTTTTGGCCAGACGCTTTTTCATACTTCACAAGAATCTGTTTTAGCGTCTCCATGTTCTCCTTCTTCCCCTCCAGGAAAACAATACTGTCATCTGCAAAAAGAAGGTGAGTTACATGGGGGCCAGTGCTCCCAAACTTCACCCCCGCTAGTTTTTTATCATTCTGTGCTTTCTTGAGCAGCGCTGAGAACCCTTCAACACAGAAAAGAAACAGATATGGAGATGGAGGGTCTCCATGTCTTAAACCCTGAAAAGGTATAAAGCTCCTGGACAGTGCACCATTCAATTTAACATAAAACCACGCCGAAGTGACACATCTCATTATCATGGAGACCCACTGCGGATGATAACCAAAACGTGTCATAATCTTTTCAAGGAAAATCCATTCCACCCGATCATACGCTTTCATCATATCTAGCTTTATCGCACAAAGACTCTTCTTCCTTTTCCTATTTCTGATGGCATGTACACACTCATATGCCACAAGTACATTATCCGTGATCATACGCCCAGGCACAAAAGCGTTTTGTTCTTCAGAAATTAAGAGAGGAAGAATACCCTTCAACCTGTTTGCCAATACCTTAGTAGCTATCTTGTAAAAAACGTTGCACAGGCTAATTGGACGGAACTACGAAAGTAACTCTGGTGAGTTAACTTTCGGTATCATGACAATGATTGTGTCATTAAACTCAGCCGGTGTCAACTCCCCCCTCAAAAAGTCTCGAACTTCCGTGCATACATCTCTTTTTACCAAGGACCAGTGTCTTTGGTAGAAGAGAGCTGGTAAGCCATCTAGGCATGGCGCTTCCGTTGGCCCCATTTGAAACAGAGCGGCTTCTATCTCCTCATCCGAGATGGCTGATGTTAGCTTGGCATTCATGTCGTCCGAGACCAGCGTATCAATATTTTGTAATATCTCATGATCGTCAACCGAGCCCTCCGAGGTGAACAAAGCTTCATAATAGCGAGCTTCCATTTCCCTCATCTCCTCTTCAACCATGCATCTCGAACCATCTTCCCTCCGCAAAGCCTGAATAGTGTTTTTCCTCTTACAATGCGTTGCCCGATTCTGAAAATATTTGGTGTTTTGGTCCCCCGCCCTCAGCCAGTCCACACGCGATCGCTGACGATACAACAGCTCCTCCCGCGCATAGATCTCACGCAGTTGGCTCTCTATGTCCCGGACCTCCAGTGAGTTTCCGGACGCATCAGCTCTGCTGCGGGCGTCCGCTAGCTGCGTCTTGAGCTTGGCGATTTGGTGCTGGATGGACCCAAAACCTCACGTGCCCAACGCTGCATGCTTCCTGTCATCCTACTCAACTTCTCCCAAACTGCCGCCACGGAGTTTTCATCTGTACCAGCTTCTGACCAAGCTTGCATAACCATGTCCTCGTACTGCTCGTGCCTTGTCCAAGCCTCTTCAAACTGGAAAGGCCTCGGACCCCGGGTTGTCATGTGTGGAGCCGTCTCCGGCGCTCTAACCAGGATAGCTTGGTGATATGATTCCTCCGTGACTAAGGGTTCCACATGCGTTTCAGGAAACAGCTCCAAAAATTTGTCTGTGCACGTCGCCCTGTCCAGTCTAACCTTGACGTTCTCTGTCCCATCTCGCTTGTTATCCCATGTGAACGGGTAGCCAGAGAAGCCCAAGTCTGATAGTCCACAATCCGCTAAACAGTCCCGAAAATCCTCCATCTGAGCAAAAGAACGCTGATTACCCCCAAGTTGGTCTGATTGGAAGAGGGCTTCATTGTAATCCCCTACACAAATCCATGGAAGATCATCTTGTGCTTTAAGGAACCTGATTGCGTATCCTTCTGTATCCGCGAGATCCCATCTTGGAGCCTTCGCCGGCACTCTGCCGGAGGGGGAATCAACCATGGAGGGCCTCTACATCAACATCCTTGCCCCTCCGATGAGTTGTGAGTAGTTTACCACAGACCTACAGGTCCATAGTTATTAGCTAGATGGCTTCTTCTCTCTTTTTTGATCTCAATACAATGTTCTCCCCCTCTCTTGTGGAGATCTATTCGATGCAAACTCTTTTTGCGGTGCGTTTGTCGAGATCCGATGAATTGTGGGTTATGATCAAGTTTATCTATGAATAATATTTGAATCTTCTCTAAATTCTTTTATGTATGATTGAGTTATCTTTGCAAGTCTCTTCGAATTATCAGTTTGGTTTGGCCTACTAGATTGGTCTTTCTTGCCATGGGAGAAGTGCTTAGCTTCGGGTTCAATCTTGCGGTGTTCTTACCCGATGTGAAAGGGTTGCAAGACACGTATTGTATTGTTGCCATCGAGGATAACAAGATGGGGTTTATATCATATTGCATGTGTTTATCCCTCTACATCATGTCATCTTGCTTAATGCGTTACTCTGTTCTTATGAATTTAATACTCTAGATGCAGGCAGGAGTTGGTCGATGTGTGGAGTAATAGTAGTAGATGCAGGCAGGAGTTGGTCTACTTGTTATGGACGTGATGCCTATATACATGATCATGCCTAGATAATCTCATAACTATGTGCTTTTCTATCAATTGCTCGATAGTAATTTGTTCACCCACCGTAATACTTATGCTATCTTGAGAGAAGCCTCTAGTGAAACCTATGGCCCCCGGGTCTATCTCTTATCATATTTGCTTTCAATCTACCTTTATTTGCATCTTTGCTTTTTGCATCTATATTATAAAATACCAAAAATATTTTTATCTTATCATACTATCTTTATTAGATCTCACTTTCGCAACTGGCCGTGAAGGGATTGACAACCCCTTTATTGCGTTGGTTGCGAGTTCTCAGTTTGTTTGTGTAGGTGCGTGGGACTTTTGAGGAGCCTCCTACTGGATTGATACCTTGGTTCTAGAAACTGAGGGAAATACTTACGCTACACTTTGTTGCATCACCCTCTCCTCTTCGAGGAAAACCAACGCAAGCTCAAGATGTAGCAAGAAGGATTTCTGGCACCGTTGCCGGGAAGGTCTTCGCTCAAGTCAAGACATACCAAGTACCCATCACAAACCCATCTCCCTCGCATTTACATTATTTGCCATTTGCCTCTCGTTTTCCTCTCCCCCACTTCACCCTCTCCGTTTTATTCGCCCTCTCTTTCCCAATCTCCTCCTCTCTTTCGCTTGCCGTTTTTCTGTTTGCTTGTGTGTTGGATTACTTGTTGCCATGGCGCAAGATAATACCAAATTGTGTGACTTCCTGAATACCAATAATAATGATTTCCTTAGTACTCCGATTGCTCCTCTTAATGATGTTGAGTCTTGTGAAATCAATAACGCTTTGCTGAATCTTGTTATGAAAGATCAATTTGTCGGCCTTCCTAGTGAAGATGCCGCTACTCATCTAAACAATTTTGTTGATTTGTGTGATATGCAAAAGAAGAAAGATACGGATAACAATATTGTCAAATTGAAGTTATTTCCGTTTTCACTTAGAGATCATGTTAAAGTTTGGTTTTCGTCTTTGCCTAAAAATAGTATTGATTCTTGGAACAAGTGCAAAGATGCTTTTATCTCTAAATATTTTCCTCCTGCTAAGATCATCACTCTTAGGAACGATATTATGAATTTTAAACAACTTGATCATGAGCATGTTGCCCAGTCTTGGTAAAGAATGAAATTGATGCTTCGCAATTGCCCTACTCATGGTTTGAATTTATGGATGATAATACAAAAGTTTTATGCCGGTTTGAACTTTGCTTCTAGAAATCTCTTAGATTTGGCAGCGGGAGGCACCTTTATGGAAATCACGTTAGGAGATGCTACAAAATTGCTTGATAATATTATGGCTAATTATTCTCAATGGCACCGAAAGATCTTCTAGTAAAAAATGTGCATGCTATAGAAGAAATTAATGTTTTGAGTGGAAAGATGGATGAACTTATGAAGATGTTGCTACTAAAAATATCCTCTTGATCATAATGATATGCCTTTGTCTTGCTTGATTGAGAATAATAATGAATCTATGGATGTGAATTTTGTTGGTAGGAATAGTTTTGGAAACAACGCTTATAGAGGAAATTTTAATGCTAGACCGTTCCCTAGTAATCCCTATAATAATTATGGAAATTCCTACAATAATTCTTATGGTAATTTTAATAAGATGCCCTCTGATTTTGAGAATAGTGTGAAAGAATTTATGATTTCTCAAAAGAATTTTAATGCTTTGCTTGAAGAAAAATTGCTCAAAGTTGATGATTTGGCTAGGAACGTTGATAGACTATCGCTTGATGTTAATTCTCTTAAACTTGGATCTTCTTCTCCTAAGCATGATATCAATGAGTCTCTCAAAGTAATGAGAATTTCCATTGACGAGTGCAAGGAAAGAACCGCTAGATTGCGTGCTAAAAAAGAAAGCTTTATAAAAGCGTGTTCTTCTAGTCTTCATAAAAATAATGATGAGGATCTTAAAGTTATTGATGTGTCTCTGATTAGATCTATGTTTTGCAATATGAATTTTGATGATTATGGGAGTGATGATGAATCAACTTTGCCTAGAAGGCGTCCCAAAAATTCGGAGTCTTTAGATCTTGATGCTAAATTTGGTAAAAGTGAGATTGGAGAATCCTCAACTTCTAATAATATTGAACCTACTATCTCGGATTTCAAGGAATTTGATTATGATAATTGCTCTTTAAAAGGTTGTATTTTCTTGTTGCAATCCATTGTTAATTCTCCTCATGCTTATAGTCAAAATAAAGCTTTTACCAAACATATTGTTGATGCCTTGATGTAATCTTATGATGAAAAACTTAATTTGGAAGTTTCTATACCTAGAAAACTTAATGATGAGTGGGAACCTACTATAAAGATTAGAATTAAAGATTTTGAGTGTTTTGCTTTGTGTGATTTGGGTGCTAGTGTTTCCATGATTCCGAAAACTTTATGTGATATTCTAGGTTTCCATGATCTTGATGATTGCTCTTTAAATTTGCACCTTGCGGATTCCACCATTAAAAAGCCTATGGGGAGGATCAATGATGTTCTTATTGTTGCAAATAGAAATTTGGTGACCGTAGATTTTATCGTTTTTGATATAGATTGCAATATTTCTTCCCTATTGTTCTTGGTAGACCTTTCCTTAGAACGATTGGTGCGATTATTGATACGAAGGAAGGGAACATTAGATTCCAATTTCCCTTAAAGAAAGGCATGGAACACTTTCCAATAAAGAAAGTCAAATTACCTTATGAATCTATCATGCGTGCTACTTATGAATTTAGTGCCAAAGATGGCACTCGTTAGATCTATCCTTGCTTTTATGCCTAGCTAGGGGCGTTAAACAATAGCGCTAGTTGGGAGGCAACCCAATTTTTCTTTATGTTTTTTGTTTTTGCTCTTGTTTAGTAATAAATCTTGCATCTACCTTCTGTTTAGATGTGTTTTTATCTTTTAATTAGTGTTTGTGCCAAGTAGAACCTATAGGATAACCTACGATGATAGTTGATTTGATTCTGCTGAAAAACAGAAACTTTGCGCGCATGAATATAATTTTGTTAAATCATAGGTACGTGATTTTGCATTGATTCTTTTAGCTGCTGTTCAATAAACAAATTGTACAGGACTTCCTATTTTGGTAGGATTTTTAGAGTTCCAGAAGTTTGCGTTAGTTACAGAGTGCTACAGACTGTTCTGTTTTTGACAGATTCTGTTTTTCGTTTGTTGTTTGCTTATTTTGATGCATCTATGGCTAGTAAATTAGTTTATAAACCATAAAGAAGTTGTAATACAGTAGGTTTAACACCAAATTAAATAAATAATGAGTTCATTGCAGTACCTTATGTGGTGGTTTTGTTTTCTTTCACTAACGGAGCTTAGAAGATTTCCTGTTGAGTTTTGTGTTGTGAAGTTTTCAAGTTTTGGGTAAAGCTTTTATGGACTATGGAATAAGGAGTGGCAAGAGCCTAAGCTTGGGGATGCCCATGGCACCCCAAGATATTCAAGGATAGCAAAAAGCCTAAGCTTGGGGATGCCCCGGGAAGGCATCCCCTCTTTTGTCTTCGTTCATTGGTAACTTTACTTGGAGCTATATTTTTATTTGCCACATGATATGTGTTTTGCTTGGAGCGTCATGTATTATATTAGTCTTTGCTTTTTAGTTTACCACAATAATCCTTGCTGTACACACCTTTTTGGGAGAAGCCTATTTGATTAGAATTTGCTAGAATACTCTATGTGCTTCACTTATATCTTTTGAGTTTGATAGTTTTGGCTCTAGTACTTCACTTATATCTTTTAGAGCACGGTGGTGTCTTAATTTTGAAGAAATTGCTAGTCTCTCATGCTTCACTTATATCATTTTGAGAGTCTTTTAGAACAACATGGTATTTGCTATGATCATAAAGTTGGTCCTAGAATGATGAGCATCCAAGTTAGGTATAATAAAAACTATCATAGGAAGTGAATTGGATGCTATGATCAATTTGATGCTTGATAATTGTTTTGAGATATGGAGGTAGTGATATTAAAGTCATGCTAGTTGGGTGATTATGGATTTAAAGAATGCTTGTGTTGAAGTTTGTGATTTCCGTAGCATGCACGTATGGTGAACCGCTTTGTGAAGAAGTTGGATCACAATTTTATTTATTGATTGTCTTCCTTATGAGTGGCGGTCGGGGACGAGCGATGGTCTTTTCCTACCAATCTATCTCCCTAGGAGCATGCGCGTAGTACTTTGGTTTTTGATGACTTCTAAATTTTTGCAACAATTATATGAGTTCTTTTGATTAATGTTGAGTCCATGGATTATACGCACTCTTTCACCCTTCCACCATTGCTAGCCTCTCTTGTATCGTGCAATTTTTGCCGGTACCATACACCCACCATTTACCTTCCTCAAAACAGCCACCATACCTTCCTATTATGGCATTTCCATAGCCATTCCGAGATATATTGCCATGCAACTTTCCACCGTTCCATTCATATGACACGCATTACTTTTGTCATATTGCTTTTTGCATGATCATGTAGTTGACATTGTATTTGTGGCAAGGCCACTTTCATAATTTTCATACATGTCGCTCTTGATTCATTGCATATCCCAGTACACCACCGGAAGCATTCATATAGAGTCATATCTTGTTCTAGCTTCGAGTTGTAAATCCATAAAAGTGTGATGATCTTCATTATTAGAGCATTGTCCTAGTGAGGAAAGAATGATGAAGACTATGATTCCCCCATAAGTCGGGATGAGACTTCCGACTTTACAAAAAGAAAAGAAAAAAGAAAAAAAGAAAAAAAGAGAAAGGCCAAAAAAAGATAGGCCAAAGAAAAAAAAGAGAAGAAAGAAAAACAAATGAGAGAAAAAGAGAGAAGGGACAATGCTACTATCTTTTTTTCCACACTTGTGCTTCAAAATAGCACCACGATCTTCATGATAGAGAGTCTCATATGTTGTCACTTTCATATACTAGTGGGAATTTTTCATTATAGAACTTGGCTTGTATATTCCAATGATGGGCTTCCTCAAAGTGCCCTAGGTCTTCGTGAGCAAGCAAGTTGGATGCACCCCACTTAGTTTCTTTTATTGAGCTTTCATATATTTATAGCTCTAGTGCATCCGTTGCATGGCAATCCCTACTCACTCACATTGATATCTATTAATGGGTATCTTCATAGCCCGTTGATACGCCTAGTTGATGTGAGATTATCTTCTCCTTTTTTTTCTTCTCCACAACCACCATTCTATTCCACATATAGTGCTATGTCCATGGCTTACGCTCATGTATTGCGTGAAAGTTGAAAAAGTTTGAGATTATTGAAGTATGAAACAATTGCTTGGCTTGTCATCGGGGTTGTGCATGATTAAATACTTTGTGTGATGAAGATAGAGCATAGCCAGACTATAGGATTTTGTGGGGATAACTTTCTTTAAGCCATGTTATTTTGAGAAGACATGATTACTTTGATTAGTATGCTTGAAGTATTACTATTTCTTATGTCAATATGAACTTTTATTTTGTATTCATTTGGATCTGAACATTCATGCCATAATAAAGAAAATTACATTGAGAAATATGCTAGGTAGCATTCCGCATCAAAATTTTCTTTTTTATCATTTACCTACTCGAGGACGAGCAAGAATTAAGCTTGGGGATGCTTGATACGTCTCCAACGTATCTATAATTTTTTATTGTTCCATGCTATTATATTACCCCTTTTGGATATTTATGGGCTTTATTTTACACATTTTTATCATTTTTGGGACTAACCTACTAACCGGAGGCCCAGCCCATATTCCTGTTTTTTTGCCTATTTCAGTATTTCGAAGAAAAGGAATATCAAATGGAGTCCAAACGGAATGAAACCTTCGGGAGCGTGATTTTTGGAACAAACGTGATCCGGAGAGCTTGGAGTGCAAGTCAAGAAGCTCCCGAGGGCCCCACGAGATAGGGGGCCACGCCCCCCCTGTAGGGCACGCCACCTGTCTCATGGGCCCCTCGGGCGGCCACCGACGTACTTCTTCCTCCTATATATACCTACGTACCCCGAAAACATCTGTGAGCACCACGAAACACAATTTCCACTTCCGTAACCTTCTGTATCCGTGAGATCCCATCTTGGAGCCTTCGCCGGCACTCTGCCGGAGGGGGAATCGACCATGGAGGGCCTCTACATCAACATCCTTGCCCCTCCGATGAGTTGTGAGTAGATTACCACAGACCTACTGGCCCATAGTTATTAGCTAGATGGCTTCTTCTCTCTTTTTGGATCTCAATACAATGTTCTCCTCCTCTCTTGTGGAGATCTATTCAATGTAAACTCTTTTTGCGGTGTGTTTGTCGAGATCCGATGAATTGTGGGTTTATGATCAAGTTTATCTATGAATAATATTTGAATCTTCTCTGAATTCTTTTATGTATGATTGAGTTATCTTTGCAAGTCTCTTCGAATTATCAGTTTGGTTTGGCTTACTAGATTGGTCTTTCTTGCCATGGGAGAAGTGCTTAGCTTTGGGTTCAATCTTGCGGTATTCTTACCCAGTGACAGAAAGGGTTGCAAGACACGTATTGTATTGTTGCCATCGAGGATAACAAGATGGGGTTTATATCATATTGCATGTGTTTATCCCTCTACATCATCTTGCTTAATGCGTTACGCTGTTCTTATGAACTTAATACTCTAGATGCAGGCAGGAGTCGGTTGATGTGTGGAGTAATAGTAGTAGATGCAGGCAGGAATCGGTCTACTTGTTATGGACGTGATGCCTATATACATGATCATGCCTAGATAATCTCATAACTATGCGCTTTTCTATCAATTGCCCGACAGTAATTTGTTCACCCACCGTAATACTTATGCTATCTTGAGAGAAGCCTCTAGTGAAACCTATGGCCCCCGGGTCTATCTCTTATCATATTTGCTTTCAATCTACCTTTATTTGCATCTTTATTTTTTGCATCTATATTATAAAATACCAAAAATATATTTATCTTATCATACTCTCTTTATTAGATCTCACTTTCGCAAGTGGCCGTGAAGGGATTGACAACCCCTTTATTGCGTTAGTTGCGAGTTCTCCGTTTGTTTGTGTGTGTGCGTGGGACTTTTGAGGAGCCTCCTACTGGATTGATACCTTGGTTCTCAAAACTGAGGGAAATACTTACGCTACACTTTGCTGCATCACCCTCTCCTCTTCGAGGAAAACCAACGCAAGCTCAAGACGTAGCGGCCGCCGCCGCAGAAGTAGAACCCATCTGCCCCGAAACCCTAGTCACCTTCTCCCCAACCTTCTCCGTCATCCTCTCCGCCAGCAGCGCAGAAGAAGAAACATCGGTCGGTCGTGAGGGCTGTGCCGTCGCCTCCCTCGAGAACCATCGTATCCACCCTCACCCCCGGAGCTCAAAACCCTAACCCTAGCAGCGGAAGACGATCGCCATGCAATCGCCACCCGTCGCCTTAGAGTCTTTCCTGCGTGGTGGACCCTACACTATCTCACCTTTAACGTGCTCCCTGTCAATATCTTAAATCATCATAGGTGTTCGTATTTGTTTTTTTTACAATAACAAAATTTTATTAATTGCAAACAACGGTTACGTCGTCTATAAGGAGAGATACAATCTCACCCGAGGGTTCCTCAAACCAGTCCCGTGTCACTAAAAATTTCGCTAGCCTAGCAAGTTCATGGGCGACCTTATTCGCCTCCCTATTACAATGTTCTATTAAAAGAAAAATCGCAAGTCAAAAAGTAGCGGTCGTCGTCGCTGCTCCCGCAGGCCGTCCTCCATTGTTCATTGTATTAATGACTTCCATATTATCCGATTAATAACAGGGTGATTGCAATCCACTTTTTTGCAAGAGATAAACCAAATCTTAGAGCCAACGCTTCAGCTGTCAGAACGTCAGCACATCAATCAATGTTCCAATTTCCACCAACGATGAGTTTTCCTTTGTCATCTCTGAGTACGACGCCCGTTTGTACCCTAAGCAGATCATGATTGAAAGAAAGCGTCTACATTTAACTTGACAAAATTCATAGGAGGTCTGCTCCATCTCATTTTTTACTGATAGCATTAGGGGACTGCGCATTGACAAATTTTGTTGTTATAGCACGAACCCCCATAGACGTCTGGATTGCATCTTGGGACTTTCCTTCATGAACCATCTTACGCCTATCCCACCACAAGTGCCAAGTGGTTATGGCAATAAATTCACAAACATTCTGGATACCCAAACTAGGCAAATCTTGATATGGCATAATGAGTAAAAACTCGAGGACTGCCTCACCCGCATGATCAACGGCAGAAGCTTTGTTAATCACCTCATGCAAACCTCCTTTGCTTTTTGACCAAAAAAACAATATACACTCTTTATCTTCTGGGCCATTTGAACATGATGGGCAAGTGGACGAAACTTTCATGTGTCTATTAGCAAATGTAACACAACACCGGAGTGTTCCATGTAATCGTTCGCCAAATAAAAAATTTTACCTTCGCTGAACAAGATAATTTCCAATTCTCACCCCAAATACAATTGATATCGATTCACCCCATACAATTACTAGTGATTTTTGAATATGTTGAATACAAATATTAGCGATTTTTTAATATGTTTTTAAGGGAATGCCATCATGGTTTACTTTATTGATCAAATAAAAACACATACATCATTCACAAGAGACACATTAATAAAGACGGAGGATCATCTACTCAACTACAAGATAAATGGTTCTCATAGATTGTTTTTAGGGGTAAAAGCCAAGTTTCACTAGTAGAAAAATGGTCAAACGTGCAGCACATTAGTGCCGGTTTGTATTAGAGCCGGGCACTAATGTATACATTAGTGCCGGTTCGAACGGATTTGCATTAATGCCGGTTCGTGTTGAACCTTTAGTACCGGTTCGTGGCACGAACCGGTACTAAAGGGGTGGTGGCAGGCTGGCGTCAGGCCGGGGCCCCACGATCACCTTTAGTACCGGTTCGTGGCACGAACCGGTACTAAAGGGGTCTGACCTATAGTGCCGGTTCGTGCCACAAACCGGCACTATAGGGCAATTTTCGCATCCGATGGGAAAATGTAAAACGGCTATAACTTTTGCATACGATGTCGGAAAAAAACGTATAATATATCAAAAAATTCAGCACGAAAATCCGCATCCGATGGAGACAGCCTACGGCCTATTTGGAATTATTTAGAATCCTCAAATTTCAAAAGGAATAATATATTTCAATTTTTTGAATTTTGGTCAAATAATTTCATTTTTTTAAAAAAAAATTGGTTAAATCTGGTCAAACTACTTATTCAGGAAGTATTAATGTTACTACATAATTATTCAAGAAAATTAGTGTTACTAAATAATTATTTCAATTTTTTGAATTTTGGTCAAATTTGGTCAAACTATGGTCAAACTGGGTCAAGCTATGGTCAAACTTATTCAAGAAATATTAGCGTTACTAAATAATTACTGTTTTTTAGAATAATAGTTTCAAACTCAAACGGTGAAATGTGTGACTTCATGCTCAAGCTAAACTCCTGAGGGTTAACAGGATTAACATTACTATTGTCAGGAAAACAACAAGTGCAGACTCGGAAACGAAGGAGAATAGAACCCGAAAGTTAAGCGTGCTCGGGCTAGAGTAGTGAGAGGGATGGGTGACCTGTCGGGAAGTTAGATGATTTGGAATGAGTGATCCACACTTGAGCAATTAAGAGAGGTGATTAGAGACTAAATAATCAAATAATTCAGAAAAATTAAAAATCGAAAAAAAAATAAAAACTTTTTTTCCAAAATTTTCAAAAAAAAAACCTTTAGTGCCGGTTGGTAACACGAACCGGTACTAAAGTTCCCCCATACCGGGGCGCGAGCTCACGCCACGTGGTGGCACTTTAGCGCCGGTTCGTGCCGAACCGGTACTAAAGGGGGGGGGCTTTAGTGACCACCTTTTAGTGCCGGTTATGGAACCGGCACGGAACCGGCACTAAAGGCCCTTACGAACCGGCGCTAAAGCTCCGTTTTCTACTAGTGTTTATTCATCAAAGTCCACAAATTGTGAGATACGTCTTAGGTCGTGGGGTTGGCCAAACCAGACAAACCAGACGTGGTGTCCCGGACCCCTCGAAAGAGCGAACTTGGCTAGACTATGTGCTTCCACATTGGCCACACGACTCTCAAAAGTAAAATTACATTGAAATTGAGCTACCTCAAGATTAATCTCACTAACTATAACAGCATAACTACCTCTACTTCCTATGACAATCTCTGAAACCACTTGCTTTGGGTCACATGCAATGACGCAGTTCTGGATGTTTAGATCTTCAGCCAGTGCAAGTCCTTCTCTACATGCTATAGCTTCAAGGGCCGATGGATCCTCTAACCCATCAATGACAAGAGCCGAAATGCCCAGGTACTGTCCATTACTGTTCTGGCACACCACTGCAGCCGATCCCCCTCTTCCCTGGTGAACGCTTGTGTCTGCGTGAATTTTTGCGAAACCCGCCGGTGGAGCCTTCGGTCATTGTTGCTGGATATTCAATGCTGCTCTCTGTATGCCAGGTGAGGGTGTTACCTTAAGGGCGTCATGCTCCCCTATGAATCTCGATGAAGGATGATGTCGCCTAGGAAGACTGAAAATTCCCCTCATGGATGCCCTGCACCGAGCAGACCAAATTGCCCAAAGAGTTACAATAAGAAGTACAAATTTCTCATGCGATAATGATTCCAGCACAGTAAAAAGCCACAGTTTGGCACTTGGTTCAGCTATAGAAACCAAGGCCCGAGCCATTTCCTCGTCAACCATAGCCCAAATGCATCTCACCGTTGTGCAATTGATCAAGGAGTGTCTCCAGGAGTTCAGTGGGCCACACAAATTCTCAAGAAGAAGAATCAGATATGTGCTTAGGAGCTCTCACATCTTCTGTAGGTAAGGAATGTTTAGAGAGCCTCCATTAAAAACATTCGTACTTATCTGACTTCACTAAGAAACTCTATGCTTATCGAAGTGCCAGCTCCAGAAATCTCTGATTGATCTCGTAAAAATGGTTCTCATAGCTATGCTTGGCAATCTCATTTGTGACTCGATTGGCCTCCCGAGGATATTTTTTAAATATGTTGCACATCACGCTTACTAGTTTCTTTTTGAGACAACGTCACGCCTACTAGTAATCTCTAAAAAATTCGAACTTTTTATGCTCTGCTTTTTTAGGGGTTTTTAATGCTCTGATCTTTTTTAGAAGATTTTAATGCTCCCGCTTCTGGGCCGCGGCCCATGTAGTTCCGCGTGAGAGCGCTGGGGGCGCACCGCCAAGTAGGGGCGCACAGCCCGGCCCAATCCCTCCATAAGCAGGGCCTCTCGTGCGAGACAAGGCCTGCCGGGAGACCGACGCGAGGAGGAAAAGAGAAGAAATCTCAATTGATCGCCTCCGCCGCTACACATCCACGCCGTCGAGAACCACTTCGGCACCGCCGCGGCCGGCAGCGAAGACTTCGGCGGTCTCTTCTCCGCCGACACCGACGACCAGCTCGCCCTCGAATTCCCAACCCCTCCGCCCTAAAGAACCACTTCGGCGCCGCCGCGGCCGGCAGCGACGACTTCGGCGGCCTCTTCTCCGCCGACCAGCTCGCCCTCGAGTTCCCCACCTGCAACCACGTGCGTGAGCCTTCCCCTCCCTCAATCCCCCTTCCTCTCCGCCGGCCTCTGATCCGTTTGCGCCCCTTTTTCGTTTCCCGGTGGCAGTTCGGTGGGTTCCAGAAGGCGACCAAGGAGATGTTGAGCAACAAGAAGGGGGCGGCCACGCTCTCCTTCATCTCCGACAAGGCGTCATCGTCGCCGCCGATTCCCGGGCCAGCATGGGCGGGTACACATGTGAGTTCCCTGTCCCTTGGCCTCGCATCGTGCTAGGGTTTGGTGCTGCGGGGATTCGATTTGCTGGCGTGGATGCGTGATTTAGGGTCGGGATGTTTATAGATCTCCTAGCGAAATCTGGTTCCTTTGTCCGTTGATTATCTCTGGGAGGACAATTTGGTGGTCATGGGTGTGTTTCTTTACTCTTGCGTACCAGGGCTGTACATTTTCATATCTAGTAATCTCAAACCAACTTGGTTTGGTTGTGAAGAACTTCTGCTTAGGTTCTAGTGCACAACAGAGAAAACATTTCACAACCTCACAATAGCCAAGCCACGAATTGCAGTGCCATAACCTCACACCAGTTGTGGTGACCGTGCTTGGATATGGCAGTTCATTTGGATTACGTGGTGAAAAGAAAGATACTGGTTGAGTTTGGATGCTAATTATCTGTAGGAACTGAGAAGGGAGGTAATCTGTAGTGGGATTGGTAATGATAGAGAGTTGTGAATTGATGTGATACTGATATCACACACACAAAAAAGGTAGTTTTGCTAATACTTACTATTGAATTCAAGTCTGCTTATCTAAGGTCCAACATTTGTGCATATTGATTTGTATCTGTGTGGTTCGGAGAAATCCAATAGAAACTGCTGTTACTGTATAATGTCTATTTTTCCACAAGTGCTGATCCTTCTGTAAAATTGCCCTTGCATGTTTGTTAGTCATTGTAGAAGGCTTTTGCTTGATGCAAGGATCATCACTTAAACATTCATCAGAATGTATTTCTGTCCTTACATGATTCTGTGTTTTCTGTTCTGCAGCTTTAACCCCTACACGCGGAACCATGGCTTGTGGGGCTGCTGATTGCCAATTTTCGCATAGAAACTTGGGTTAAGGTAAAATGTCACCTGCTTGTGTACTTGCATCTCATATTTTGCATAGTACTAGTTGAGTGCCCGTGTGTTGCAACGGGATATTATATTTATCTTCTTCAGCGTCTACTATGTTATCCGTCTGTCTATCCACGCCCCGTAGGAATACAAGCTTTATTCTCCCTCCTTTTTTTATTCTTGCATGTCCATGAATTTTATCACAGCTCCATCTTTTATGTGTTCCACTTTGCTCACCATTGCTCATGGGTGTTGTCACTTGACACGGAACAAGAAATTTATGTATATAGAAAATAAGTTCTCAGGATTATTACTATACAAAGCACCATTTTCCTTCTCCATTATCCGCCTCTGCCATCACTCACTTTATTGCACAATTTTAACTGTAACCATAAATTTCTTGTAGTGAAAGTTTATTGAATATCATAACTACCAAGTTGCAACTACTACAAAATGATTGTAACTACTAATATAAGACCTTTTGTCAATTATATTTCAACCTACACTATTTAAGTATTATTTCTCTGTGCTCTTACTAAGTCTACAAAAACAAAATACACAAATAGCAAAATATGCTCTAGATATTCATCATGCGAGAGAATAGGTGAAAAAGACCAGCAAAGTATCATTCCAGAAAGAAAAGATATCAACATCGGATTTGAATCTTTCACATTTTATCACAAAGAAAGACAGCTAAAAACTCAATTCGAATGGATGTGGCACAAACAAAAGGGACCAAGCAGGACGAGTGCAAGTCTTGTCTTCTTCATCTGCATAGATTGATAATGTAGGGTCTATGTACAGTTGATTACACTTGAACTATCTTGTGGGCAAAAAAACATTACTCAGATCTTCTTATTTTCTAATTAGCGTGTGAATTTCTTGGGGTGGGCAGTTAGTATAGGTATATATTCGGTAAGGATTCGGGTGCAAATGATGCAAGTTCACATGAAGTTTAATATAATGCAAGTAAAAGTTGTATAGACTCACAAAATAATGGAACTTTTTGTTCTTCAGGCAAGCTGGAATTTTCTTGCATCAGCAGTGAATGTGCTGCTACCCATAATATTGATTTAATTTTAAAAGAAATAATTAGACATCAAAATAAACTCATAAAATAATAGCACGACCAATACCACAATTGAGAAGTACGCTAGATGGCCTCTCCTAATTTTTTTTTTGTGATATTAAGTGAGCTAAATCATGAGTTTCACATATCTCTCTCTGGGTCAAAAATAGTTCTGTACTCCCTCCGTCCCATAATATAGAAGATCATTTTGCAAGGTGTTTTAGCTTGCAAAATGATCTTATATTATGGGACTGAGGGAATAATTTACAGGACATGATAAATCTAAAATAACATTTATCTTACAAATGTGAACATCTTTTATATTGTAATAGTCAAACTTACATCTTTTTTACTGCATGTTTGGTAGTTGGACATCTGTTTACGAAAGGGAAGGTAGCATACTTGTGGCTGCACAAACAATTATATTGTTTACATCGAGCTAAAAGAATGACGGAAAAAAAATATTTACTTGCTAGACTAAAAGATCGATGGAAAACATATTTCTTGAGTTTAACTCTTATCAATTTTATCTCGACAAAGAGGCAGATCATTAATTTTGCAACCAACATTTCATTTGCATGGTACTCGGCAATCTGCACCGATGTGAATCCTATATCTGATCAATTGAGTTTTCCATGACAATCTATCTGTGACTAAAGTCCCGCGTTGCTATCTGAACTGTGTGCTACCAGAAGTGAAATCCACCTCGAATTACCTATTTTTGGATCGCATTGATGCGCAATGGTTGTAGACACAATCCAGTCTTCTACTGACGAAATATCGAAACAATGTTAGTAACTCTGTTAATGTTAAATACGCATAAGCAAAATTAAACTTCAATGACGACATGCCTGCAACATTCTTGAATTTGCATTACTAAGTACTCCCTCCATCCCAAAAAGTGTCACTAACTTTGTACTAAATCAGCGGCACTTACTTTGGGACGGAGGGAGTATATACAGAACTGAAGTTTAACCAAGAACATTACATCATTGCATTTCTTTACAGAATTAGCCCACCGCTGTGATTGCAATGCTAATTGTAGTAGATTTTATATTCAACTATGTTATACTCCCCCGTCCCAAAAAGCTTGTCTTAGATTTGTCTAAATACAATTGTATCTAGACACGTATTAGTGTTAGATTCATCCGTATCTAGTTAAATCTAAGACATACTTTTTGGGATGGACGTAATAGAACTGAAGGTGCCTACACCAAATTTCTCCAAGATTTCTGAAGACAGCAAAAATAAGAAAATATTTGCCCTAAGATTTCTCCAAGAAATGCATACCAGGAGCAAAATTAATATATTGATGTAGATGACTTTAATCTTCATGTAAGGTGGATCAACTGCCATACAGGAGAGTACAGGTGCATGCTCATAAACTTGGTTGATGTTGACGTGGCTAATCTAGCCTTATTTCTTGCCGCAGGTTTCTATGAACAAGAAACCAACAAAACTAAAGTTACTTTAATATAAAGTTTTAGCTGCAGCAAGCTCTTGTACATTTAGTCGATGGACTTTAAAGAAAAATCATGGATAAATGAAGAAGTTAGATCTGGCCATATAGTGCAAGAAACAATTAGTGAGCGAGACAAAAGCTTAGTAATGAGAAAGAATACGTTGGTATTGAAGACAAACAGAGTCTTGAACCCATGGCTCATGTACAACTGGAGTAGCTGCTGCACTCGGAGTCCTGCTAGGGTGCCACTGTTCTATGCGCTAGGTAGTAGGTATAAATGAAGGTCGTACATGACATAGAAGACGGCGAGCTACATCTTGCATGTACAAACGAGTGCGACCTAGGCATGTGTGGCTGTGTTCGACAATGCAGTTCTTGGTTGGTGTGTCCGATAGCGACCAGGGCAGTGATGCATGGGGTCGACGACTGAACACAATAGTAACCCTAGCTGGTCGTCACACTCTTCACGAGAGGAAGAATAAATCAGATTGGGTCGAGCGAGTCGATGAGGCAGGGAAGAGAGCGGGCGGGTCCACTTGTCGGCGAGAATTTGGTTGAGAGAGGAGGAAGCGACACACGAACATCGGTGCACCATGACCTACCATCACAACCGCACTCCCCTTTGATAGTAAAAGATAGTAAGCATAACAATAGTTTCTTCCTTCAGAGGTTCATGAGCTCCATGAGCTCGTGAACAAGCTAAGAATCTCTATTGCTGGTTCTTTGAAGACGTTCGCTAATATCCTTTATTTTCATATGGCGGGATGGTACTTCGAATTGGTACAATGATTGTTGGATATGATGGAACCGTGAGTGGCCCTTTGACATATTTTAGTGTCGTTAAGATGTACTTGGGTCTATGCTTAACAATTCTGCTCTTTTTCTAGGGTCCGGACTTGATACTATGTTGAGAAGCGAGGGTGCAAGGCTCAAGGGAAGCCGGTTCTCGAACTCTCTATATGCTTATGGTATCCTGGATGAGGGGTATGTTCTTTTATACCTCTGTTCATATTATCTTGAAGTTGCATCCCTTATATTTGTGTTTTACATTTCAGTTACAGATTTAACGCGTTAATTGAGGAAGCTACTGAGTGAGCATGGCGGGCTTTTATCACGCAACATTCCGTGATGGAGTCAGTGGTGGTTGTATTCGTATTGGTATGCATTCTATTTCGTAGTATCTATCCTAATATTTGTTTTGTTCACTCGATAAGCATGATACAGCATGCATGCATATTTGTTAAACACCTTATCATTATATCTTCCTTTAGAAATCTCAAACACAACTGTTTATTGAGTTACAATTACTTCCGTAAGTTTTTGGCAAAGTTCAGAGATTATTGTATTTTCCATAATGTAATGCACACCCCTAGGTTGGGAATAGAGATTACCTTCTAGACGATGGTGATAAATTAAACCACACCCTTCTATTTACAAATGTACCGTGTTGTAGAGTATAGACATGGGTCTAGACATCTAGTGAGACCTACCTAGGATTTCTAAAACAATATAATATAATGGTTACATGTAAATTACATACCTAGATTTATTCCTTTTTTCATACGAGTTACATGTTAGTAGATTCTAAAAATATGGTGTGATGTATAAAAAATTATGGTCAATGCTATGCCTAGTGTTTGGGTCAAATTATTATTTGAAAGTCAGGGTTAAAGTTTATTGAGAAAAGAAGATTATCATTTGGGTTTGATAGAGTATGACTGTATCCCACTTGGTCGTGTTATGCAAACGTGGCCCACTTTGGAGAAGAATACACCAACCATTTTGGTAGTGAGCCTAACTCATCTCAACATGGCCCACTTTGGAGAAGAATACACCAACCATTTTGGTAGTGAGCCTAACTAATCTCAACCATTTTGGCCTCATTCCCCTAATAGGCTAGACTATTTCTCTTATTCACTTCACGATTCGAGAGAGGGAATGCCAGTGGCCATGGCACCATTGTCCCCTCGGCCATTCATGCCACTTGAGAGGATGAAGGCTCTTGCGACATCGTTCGAGTCCGAGAGGCATTAGCGCTAGGGAGTTTGCCACCATCCGAGTCGCGCCAGCAATGCCATAGAGCATATAGTGGAGGGTAGAGCTGGATGGTGGTGTGCCGACGTTGCATGAGGAGGTGCACTCGTACGGGCATTGCAGTCTGGTTCTTCTTCCAAGCAATCAGAGAACCACAGTAAGCAGAAAGTGGACGACGATCCAAGGGATCGCTAGCCCACATAGCATCTCAATATGTTTCGGAGCTGTAATGAACGGGAACGGGGAAAGAATATACAATGAGGGATCGTGCCACGAAGATATCAAAAAACACGAAGAAGATAACTATAGTGAACCGAGGTGGGGGCAGAGACGAACTGACTCAAAATATGGACATGATAATATCCGAGCGAGTGATAGTTAGAAGACTCCCAACAAGATGACGATAACGAGTCGGAGCTGATAAAGGGTCACCATCAGTAGCACAGAGGTGAACATTGAGCTACATGGGAGTCAACGGTGTGCTCATCTGTAAGAGCAACACAAGCAAGATCCTGGATTACTTTTCTTAACCAAGAAGAGACCTTAATCCTAAGTAGCAAAGTGGGCCAAGATCAGACATAAGTGCTCACTAAGACGTGCCTTCACAAAGGCAATATACTCTGTGTCTTTGCCAGTGGTGAACAACTTATAGAAGAAGAGTCTGACCAAGAGCAGAAAGGTGGACAAACAACGCAGGATCATGAGCACTTGCTGAAACCAGCGGCAGCCACCATAGAGGCAAAATGCTCAAATCAGTCTCGAGGGCTAGCTTCAGGCCATGGAGAGCGACGAAGAAAACAAAGCATGTCGTAAGGAACAAAATAGCGGTGGTGGCTGCATGTAAACCTCCTCGTGTAGCTCACCATTAAGAAAGACATTCTTAACATCAAGTTGAGATAAAGATAAGTGGCGAATGTGCGAACAATGGTCATATGGTTCACATGAGCAAAAAATCTTGTTGTAATCAAGACCATGCTCCTCCTGAAAGCCACGAGCCACAAGACAAGTTTTGTAACGCTCAACGGAACCATCAGAGCGAGTCTTAACCTTGTAGACCCATTACAAGTAACGGGACGAACACAAAGAGGAAGAGAAACAATATCCCACGTGCCGCTGCGCTCAAGAGCAACAATCTCCTCTGCCATCGCAAACTGCCATTTCGGATAAAGCAACAACACCACGATAAGAAATCGGCTCAAGAACAGCAGCGCGAGCGCTTGAAAAATCAAGGCGGTCAATTGGCAGAAACGGATGAGAAAGCAAGCCGTAAGTAGGCTGAAACGGGGAAGATGGCACATCAGTAGACACATGCACAACACGCGGTCAATGAGTATAAAAATGAGGAAAAGATGGAAGACCATGAGGAGGAATCATCTAGGTAAACTCAGGTGATGGAGACGAGGAAGCCACTAGTGATGGTGTAGAATCCTGTGATAAGCGAGGTTAGCAAATCATAGGAGATGATGACGTTGGATCTGTCATAATCGGAGAAACGAATGGATAAGGGGTCAATAGGAATGATAGGAGGGTTGAGAAAATTATAGAAAGAGATATCCTTCACTGAAAAGTTCGAGGAAGATGAATGCGTGTAGAAGGGACGAGACTAATCGAAAGTCGTATACCGAGAAATAGGCATCCATCGATCGGCGTGATCTCAACAACGCTATCCCTTTCGCTCATTGCGATATCCTAAGGAGACACTCAGCAATCCGAGCAGTTAGTTTGGTGCGTTCATGGGGGAAAGAACATAGCAAACACAACCAAACTGAGCGCTAAATAATCAGAAAATAATGAAAGTGACGCACCAAAGGAGCGCCACCCTGTAGGGAAATGGATTGTTGAAGGTTGATGAGATAGACGGTAGTGGAGACAGACTTGGCTAGAAAGTGCAGCGAAAGATAGAGCAGTGATCATCAACTAACGAGCCGTCTCAAGAAGGCGACAATGCTTGCACTTAGCCACACCATTATGAGCATGAGCACCAGGATAAGAGAACTGAACAAGAGTACCCTGCTCAGTAAGGACTCAAAACAACAACTTGGAGATGTATTCTCCACCAGAGTCATCACATAATACGAGACTAGGCGTAGAGAACTTAGTGTGAACCATGGCATCAAAACACTTATATAGATAAGACATCACTATGAGAAGAAATAAAGTATATCCAGGTGGGGTTAGAGAAGTCATCTATAAAGATCGTATACTAGCGATGACCTCCTTTCGAGGCAAAGGGAGATGGACCCCGGACATAAAAGAAAATAATGCCGAAAGGATGTTGAGACACTGTCTCGCTGTGAGCATAAGGTAACTGAACCTCTTTACCAGGCTGACAACCTGGTGGTTAAGAGACAACATTGGAGACGGATCAAGAAGTCCACGTCAAACTAAGGATGAGAGATGAGAGCCACATAAGTGACTCCTGGCGATGATGCCATTGCTAAAAACAACTGGTAGACAAGGCAACATAGGTGGAGAGACTGGTGGCGGTGGCAGTAGAGTTACTTGGTCCAGCATCCCTCGTGCCTGTGCACTCTCCGTTACCCGTCGATCTGGCTTGGTGTGCTTCTCCTATTTGCGGGTTGTGTGGCACGCACTTGATTAAGCACCCCACGTTCTCCTACTGTGCGCCCTTGGCCCTGGCTTTAGGTAGCGCCTGTCCTCGGCCTGCCGTGCATAATCCAGGTACGCGCCGACTGTCCAAGCTCTTGCTCACCATTGGTGTTGCTCGAGCGTGTGGTTATGGTGTTGCCCAGCAAGGGAGCACGTGATGTGGGATTGAGACAGTTCACATAGCAACCCGCAACAAGGCAAAGGATGCCCATTCGGACTGGCAGGGAGCGGAGGTGGACACAAAGGTGGATGTTGAGTCTCAACAGCGCGCTAGGCAGTAAGAGCAGCACAAGAAGATCCTGGATATACTCATCTTAGAAAATAAAGAAGCCAAGATCATACATGAGAAGTTCATTATGACGAGCCTTCACGAAGGCAATGTAAGAGTTGTCCCTAGTGATGATTGACATAGGAGCAAGTTTCAGACCACAAGTTGGCTGGTGGACAGAATGTGCAAGACCATGAGTACTCACTAAAAACTAGCCGCATTCACTATTGAGATGAAGCGCTCAAACCAGGTACGCGAGGGGTTTGCTTAAGACCATATAGGAAGCGACGAAGACGAGAAACCATGCCATCCAGAAGAGAATACCATCCATATAGGTGGCTACATGTAGGCATTGTTGACATCAAGCTGAGAGATAGGCTAGTGGCGAATGGAAGCCACAACGAAAAGTGTGCGAAGAGTGGTCATCTGGGCCATACATTAGCAAATTTCTAATCGCAGTCATGACTTTGTTCTCACAGAGCTTCATAAAGCTCAAGAGAAACATCAGAGTGTTACCCTTGTAGGACCACTTACAAGTGATGTGACAAGCAAGAGGAAGGGAAATGAGATTTCACTAGCCGACGCGGGGAAGAGCAAGCATTCGATGCCATTACATGCTGCCATTCTGGATGAACAGAAATGTCATGGTAAGAAGTCTTCTTGGGAAGAGCACAATAACCATAGCAGTTAATAGGCAGAAGCTAGCGAGCTCAGAAGCCATTAGTAGGCTTTGCTTACAGAAGAAGACATAGTAGTCGAGGAAGATGACTCATTAGAAGAATCCACAACACGCAGAACAATTATTGTAATAAAGTCAAGGAAGATGAGCAAAAGAAGGAAGATGAAAAGACGAAGTGCCAAGAGTGACTCGACCACTGTTCAAGATATCTTCCGATATTCCGATAAATCAGCTGATTTATCGCTTACCTGTGTCTGACCGATAAGATAAGTCGGGGCTGATAAATCAGCCGATATGCCGATAGACTGGCCGATTTACCCCTTATCATGGGTCGATCGATAAGTTCCCGATAAGTGATATCCCCAACATTGGACTCGACTATCAATTGGTAGAAGTTCCATTTGACAACAAAAACATGAATAGGCAAATCTGGATGTGGAATACCCAAGTGGCGGCTGCATGTAAACCTCCTCACACAGCTCACCATTAAGAAAGGCATTCTTAACATCAAGCCGAGACGCAGACCCGTGACGAATAGAGGCCACAACAAGAAGTGCGTGAAGAGTGGTCATATGGCCCGCATGAGCAAAAAGTCTCATCGTAATCAACGCCATGCTACCGCTGAAAGCCACGAGCCATAAGACGAGCTTTGTAATGCTCAAGAGAACCATTAGAGCGAGTCTTAACCTTGTAGACCCACCAAGTAATGGGAAGAACACGAGGAAGAGAAACAATATCCCACGTGTTGATGCGCTCAACAATAGCAATATCCTCTATCTATCATGGCAAGGTGCTATTTGGTATGAACATCAAGATAAGAAGTCTGCTCAAGAACAGCAGCACCAATGTTTGAAAGAATAAGGCGGTCAACAGGCGAAAGAGGACAAGGACGCAGACCATAAGTAGGCTGAGACGGGGAAGATAACACATCAGTAGACGCGTCCACGACACACGAATGACATGTATAAAAGTGAGGCAAATATGAAAGAATACGAGCAAGAATCATCGAGATAAACTCATGTGATGAAGGCAAGTTAGCCATCGGTGATAAATGTGTCGAATCTTGTGATAAGCATGCGAGGAAATCATAGGAGATGATGGTGTTGAATCTTGAATAATCGGAGAAGCAAGAGCAGTACGAGGAATGGATTAGGGCTCAGCAAGAGTGATAGGAGTGTCGGGAAAAGTGTGGAAACAGATGTCCTCCACTGAAAAGGTTGCGGAAGATGGACGCGGGTAGAAGGGACGACAACCAACATGATCCTAGCAACGATATCCCTTATGCTCATTGTCGTATCCTAATAAGACACACTCAACGGACAGAGCAATAAGTTTGGTGCGTTCATGAGGGGGAAGGAGACAACAAACACAACCAAACAATTGAAGCGCCGAACAATCAGGAAATGATCAAATAGACCCTCGAAAGGAGGCCACCATACAGAGCAGTGAATTGGATTGCCGAAGGTTGATGAGTTACATGGAAGTGGAGGTAGACTCGGCCCAGAAGTGTGGCAGAAGAGAGGTAGTGTCGATCAATAGATGAGCCTTAAGAAAGTGATGATGCTTGCGCTCAACCACGCCATTCTGAGCATGAGCACCAGGATAAGAGAACTGAGTAAGAGCACCCTGCTCAGCAAGGACTCCATACAACAACTTGGAGATATACACTCCATTGGAGTCATCACAGAACATAGGAATAGGCGTAGATAACTGAGTGTAACCAAGGCGGCAAAACACTTATATAGATAAGACCTCACTGTCACTACTACAAGAAATAAAAGATATCCAGTTGTCTAGTGAAGTCATCTATAAAGATAGTATACTAGCAATGACCTCCTTTTGAGGCAAAGGCAGATGGACCACAAACATCAAAGAGAACAAGGTTGAAATGACCTCCTTTTGAGGCAAAGGCAGATGGACCCCAGACATCAAAGAGAACAAGGTTGAAAGGACGCCGAGCCATTGTCTTGCTATGAGTACGAGGTAACTCTACCTACTTACCAAGCCTGGTGGTTTAGAGACATCGTCGGAGATGGACTCATGAAGACCACGTTGAACTAATGATGAGAGATAAGACACACACAAGTGTCCCAAGGCAATGATGGCACTTCTGAAAATAACTGGTAGACAAGGCAACAGAGGCGGAGAGACTGGCAGCGGTGGCAGCAGAGGGACTTGATAGCATCCCATCTGCCTGTGTACTCTTATCTCCTGCCGATCTAGCTTGGTGTGCTTCTCTTGTTTGCAGGTTGTGTGGCACACACTTGATTAAGCACCGCCACTTTTTCCTACTGTGCGCCCTTGGCCCCGGCTTTAGGTAGCGCCGTGTCCTCGGCTTGCCATGCATAATCCATGTATGAGCTGTCTGTCTGTGCTCGTGCTCGCCATTGGTGTTGCTCGAGTGTCCGGTCTTGGTGTCGCCCAACAAGGGAACACGAGATGTGGGATTGAGACAATTCACATAGCAACCAGCATCAAGGCGAAGGATGCCCATGTAGACTGGTAGGAAGCGAAGGAGTCTCAGCAGTGCGCTCGTCAGTAAGAGTAGCACGCGCAAGAAGATCCTAGATATACTTCTCTTAGGAAATAAAGAAGCCATTAGAGGTAGACGAAACCTCAATCTCAAGGAAGAAGCGACGAGGACAAAGATCAAACATAAGAAACTCACTATGACGAGCCTTTACAAAGGCAATGTACTTAGAGTTCTTGTCAGTGATGATCGACATATAGAACAAATTTTCGAACATGAGTTGAATGGTGGACAAAATGTGAAGGATCATGAGCATCCAAACCACCAACCACAGTCACCACTGAGACGAAGTGCTCAAACCAGACATGAGGGGTTTGCTTAAGACCATATAGAGAGCGACGAAGACGACATGCCATGCCATCAAAAAGAGAATACCCAGGCGGTGGCTACATGTAGGCATTCTTGACATCAAGCTGAGAGAGACTAGTGGCAAGCAAAAGCCACATCCAAAAGTGCGTGAAGAGTGGTCATCTAGGCCGTATAGGAGCAAATATCTCATCTTAGTCATGACCATGTTCTCACCACTAGACGAGCTTTGTAATGCTCAAGTGAACCATAAGAGGCTTAACCTTGTAGACCCACTTATAATTGATGAGACGAGCACGAGGATGAAGGGAAATGAGATCCCTCGTGCCGATGCACGCATGAGCATCAATCTCCGCTGTCGTCACATGCTTCCATTCGGCACGAACAAAGCCGTCAAGATAAGAAGTCGTCTCAAGAAGTGCGGCCCCAGACTAACCATAAGCGTCAATAAGAGGAAGTGGGCGATCTCGGAAGCCATAAGTAGGCTGAGCTAGAGGTGGTGCGTTGCCAACAGAAGAAGACGTAGTAGTCGAGGGAGATGGCCCATAAGAAGAATCACAACATTTTTGAAATTGTGAACATTGTTCTAGAATCACGAACATATTTTAAATTCGACACAAACATTTTACAAATTCACGTATTCTTGTATATGTGAATAGTTTTTTGTATTCATGTGCATTTTTGATTTCACGAACTTGTTTTGAATGTGTGAAATTTTCAAATATGTGATCATCTTTTGAATAGGTGAACAATTTTGGAATTCACAAGTTTTTTGGAATATTTTTGAGTTAGCGAACATTTTTTGCGTCCACAATCTTTTTTGGAATTGGTGAACAGTATTAGCAAACATATATTTTGAATTTGTGAACATTTATTGAATTTCTAACTCTTCTGTCAAATTCGCCTTATATGTTATTAGATTCTAAGTGTTGAAGTGTATATGTGGATTGACTAGCCCTTTTCATTAGTTCGGAACAAAGATCATATGGTTTGCAGGAGCAAAAAGTCTCATCGTAATCAACACCATGCTTTTGCTGGAAGCCACGAGCCACAATACGAGCTTTATAACCCTCAAGAGAACCATAAAAGCGAGTCTTATAATCTTGTAGACCCACCAAGTGATGGGACGAACACAAGGAGGAACATAAATAATATCCAACGTGCCGATGCGCTCAAGAGCAGCAATCTCCTCTACCATCGCAAGGTTCCATTTGGTATGAGCAACATCACAATGAGAAGCCGGCTCAAGAAAAGCAGCGCCAACGACCAATGTAGTCAACACGCGAAAGCGGGGGAGGATGCAAGCCATAAGCAGGCTGAGATGGGGAAAGATGGCACAACTCATAGATGGCGTGTATCAAAGTGAGGAAAAGATGGAAGAATACGAGCAGGAATCATTGGAATAAACTCGGGTGATGGAATGAGGAAGTCACTGGCGATGAATGTGTAGAATCATATGATAAGCGAGGCGAGGAAATCATCGGGGATGATAGCGTTGGATCTGCAATAATCGGAGAAGCAGGAGCAGTACGACGAGTGGATAAGGGCTCAACAGGAGTGATAGGAGTGTTGGGAAAATTCTGGAAAGAGATATCCTCCACTAAAAAAAGGTCGAAGTGGACGCGGCTAGAAGGGACGAGACTCTCAAAAGCCATATCCCGAGAAATAGGCATGTGATGACCAACATGATCCCAACAATGATATCCCTTATGCTTATCGTTGTATCCTGAGAAGACACACTTAAAGGGACTTAGCAGTCAGTTTAGTGTGTTCATGAGGGGCAAGGACATAGTAACACAACCAAAAAATGGAAGCGCCGAATAATCAGGAAACGATCAAAGAGACGCTCGGAAGCAGCGCCACCCGACAAAGTAGTGGATGGAGGTTGATGAGATAGATGGAAGTGGAGACAGACTCGACCCAAAAGTGCGGTGGATGAGAGGTAGTGACCATGAAAGCACGAGTTGTCTCAAGGAGCTTATGATGCTTGCGCTTAGCCATGCCATCTGAGCATGAACACCAGGACAAGATAGCTGAGCAAGAGTACCTTGCTCAACAAGGACTCCATGCAACAACTTGGAGATATACTCTCCACTAGGGTCGTCACAGAACACACGAATATGCGTAGAGAAGTGAGTGTGAACTATGGCAGCAAAACGCACATATATAGATAAGACCTCACTACGAGAAGAAATAAAGTATATCCAGGTGTGTTGAGAGAAGTCATCTATAAAGATATATATTTCTGGCAATGACCTCCTTTCGAGGCAAAGGGAGATGGACCCCACACATCAGAGTGAACGAGGTCAAAAGGACGCTGAGACACTGTCTCAATATGAGTATAAGGAAACTAGATCTGTTTACCAAGGCGACAACTCGATTGTTTAAGTACGTTGTTGGAGATGTATCCAAGAAGACCAGTCGAACTAATGATCAGAGATGAGAGCCACACAAGTGACCCAAGGTGATGATGTCACTACTGAAAATAACTCGTAGATAATGCAACAAAGGCGGAGAGACTGGTGGCGGTGGCAGCAGAGGAACTTGATCCATCATCTCATGTGCCTGTGCACTCTCTGTTCACCGCTCCGGCTTGGTGTTCTTCTCCTGTTTGTGAGTTTTGTGGCACACACTTAATTAAGCACCCCATGTCTACTACTATGCGCCCTTGGCCCCGACTTTAGGTTGCATTGTGTCCTCTGCTTGACTGTCCGAGTTCCTTCTCACCATTGGTGCTGCTCCATATTAAAGCAAAGGATGCCATCCAGACTGACAGGGAGCGGAGGTGGACACAATGGTGGACGTTGACTCCATTGGAGTCTCAACAGTGCGCCATCAGTAAGAGCAGCACGAGCAAGATCCTGGATATACTTCTCTTATAAGAAAAAAGAAGCCATTAGAGGTAGAAGAAACCTCAATCTTAAGTAGCAAAGGGGACTAAGATCTTACATAAGAAACTCACTATGACGAGCCTTCACATAGGCAATGTACTAAGTCGTCGCAAGTGATGATCGACATATAGGGTAAGTGTTTGGCCATGAGTTGAATGGTGGATAGAATGTACTAAGAGACAGACTAGGAGGAAGAGAAACAATATCCCACGTGCCGATGCGCTCAATAGTAGCAATATCCTCTACCATAGTAAGGTGCCATTTGGTATAACAACATCAATATAAGAAGTCGGCTCAAGAACAAGAACGCCAACTCTTGAAAGACTAAGGCGGTCAATAGGCAAAAGCGGACGAGGACGCATGCCATAAGTAGGATGAGACGTGGAAGATCGCACATCAGTAAACGCATCCACAACACGCGAATGCCGTGTATAAAAGTGAGGCAAATATGGAAGAATACAGGCAAGAATCATCGAGATAAACTCAAGTGATGAAGAAAGGAAGCCACCGGTGATGAAGGTGTAGAATCCTGTGACAAGCGATGCGAGGAAATCATAGGTGATGATGGTGCTGAATCTGGAATAATCAGAGAAGCAGGAGTAGTATGAGGAATGGATTAGGGCTCAACAAGAGTGATAGGAGTGTCGGGAAAAGTGAGGAAACGGGTAGTCCACTAAGAAGGTCGGCGAAGATGCACCGGAGAAGGTCGGGGAAGATGGACGCGGGTAGAAGGGACGTGACTCATCAAGTCATATCCCGAGAAATAGTCATCCGACGACCAGCATGATCCTAACAACGATATCCCTTATGCCCATTGTTGTAAGTTTGGTGCGTTCACGAGGGGCAAGGACACAACAAACACAACCAAACAATCGAAGCACCGAACAATCAGGAAACGATCAAATAGACGCTCAAGAGGAGACCCCCACTCTACAGAGCAGTAGATTGGATTGCCGAAGGTCGATGAGGTAGATGGAAGTGGAGACAGACTTGGCCCAAAAGTGTGGCAGAAGAGAGACAATGACCATCAACGGATGAGCTTTCTAAAGAAGGTGACGATGCTTGCGCTCAACCACACCATTCTAAGCATGGGCACCAGGATAAGAGAACTGAGCAGGAGTACCCTACTCAGCAAGGATTGCACGCAACAGCTTGGAGATATATTCTAAGCATGGGCACCAGGATAAGAGAACTGAGCAGGAGTACCCTACTCAGCAAGGATTCCACGCAACAGCTTGGAGATATATTCTTCACCAGAGTCATCACAGAATACAAGGCTAGGCATAGAGAACTTAGTGTGAACCATGGCACCAAAACACTTATATGGATAAGACATCACTACGAGAAGAAATAAAGTATATCCAGGTGTGTTGAGAGAAGTCATCTATAAAGATACTATAGTAGCGATGACCTCCTTTCGAGGCAAAGGGAGATGGACCCCAAACTTTAAGAGAACAATGTCTCCAAGAGAACCATAGGAGTCTCAATAGTGCGCTCATCAGTAAGAGCAACACGAGCATGAAGATCCTAGATGTACTTCTCTTAGGAAATAAAGAAGCCATTAGAGGTAGAAGAAACCTCAGTCTCAAGGAAGTAGCGAAGAAGACCAATATAAGACATAAGAAACTCACTATGACAAATGATGATCGCCTTCACAAATGCAATGTACTTAGAGTTGTCGCCAATTATGATCGGCATATATAGAACAAGTGTTCGACCACGAGTTGAATGGTGGACAAAACGTGAAGGATCATGAGCACTGGCCGAAAAACCAGCCATAGTCACTACTGAGACAAAGTGCTCAAACCAGGCACGAGGGGTTTGCTCAAGACCATATAGAGTGACAAAGACGACAAACCATGCCATTAGGAAGAGAATACCCAGGTGGTGGCTACATGTAGGCATTCTAGACATCAAGCTGAGAGAGAGGGAGGGAGGGAGCGAGAGAGACTAGTGGCGAACAGAAGCCACATCAAAAAGTGTCCGAAGAGTGGTCATCTAGGCCGTATAGGAGCAAATATCTCATCTTAGTCATGACCATGTTCTCACCTCTAGACGAGCTTTGTAATGCTCAAGTGAACCATAAGAGGCTTAACATTGTAGACCCACTTATAAGTGATGAAACGAGCACGAGGACGAAGGGAAATGAGATCCCTCGTGTCGATGCGCGCAGGAGTATCAATCACCGCTGTCATCACATGCTTCCATTTGGCACGAACAACGCCGTCAAGATAAGAAGTCGTCTCAAGAAGTGTGGCCCCAGACTAACCATAAGTGTCAATAAGAGGAAGTGGGCGAACTCGGAAGCCATAAGTAGGCTGAGCTAGAGGCGGTGCGTTGCCAACAGAAGAAGATAGTAGTCGAGGGAGATGGCTCATCAGAAGAACCCAAAACACATGGACGACCAATGAAGTAAAGAAGATGAGGGGGAATCAATGGGGGAGGCCTTAGGGAACGAGCTAGGGGAGGTAGCCTCAGGTAATGAATGGGGAGCCGCAGGTGACGACGGTGTGGGGTCTACAAGAATATTACGGGAAGACACGGTGCGATGGGTGGACGAGGGCAAATACTTGAGTGATAGGTGTATTGGAAAAAGCGAGGAAACAAATATCCTCAATGGGGGAGGCCAAAGGAGAGGGTGGACGCGCAAACATAACTCCTTAAGGTTTTGAGGACAAGGCATTTTGAGTATGGCCTTGATTTTACTTGGGTGGATTTCTATTGCCCGATGTCAAATGATAAACCCTAGGAATTCCTTACGAGACCATGAAGGCGCACTTCAACGCGTTTAACTTGGGTGCATGTTGCCTTAGGCGGTCGAGTATGATTTCAAGATGCTGAAGATGTTCTTCATAGGATACCACCTTTACAATGAGATCATCTACATAACACTCGCCAATCTTTTGTATTATCTCATCAAAGATCTTAGTCATGGCACGTGATATGCAGCACCTGCATATAAAGGATGAGACTCATCAAAAGTCCCATCCCGAGAAATGTGCATCTGACTACTGACAGAATCCCAACCCGATGGCCCTTGCTAATCACTGTAACCTAAGAAGACACATTCAACAGACTGAGCAGTTAGTTTGCTGAATTTGAGGAAGGAATCATTGAGTTATCAGGAGAACGCCAAAAAAAATGCTCGAGAGGAATGTCACCTTGTAGAGCAGAGGAAGGATGAATGTTGATGACATAGGTGGAAGTAGAAATTACCTCAACCCAAAAGTGAGGTGGAAGAGAGGTGACAATCATCAACGCATGAGCCACCTCAAGGTGACGATGCTTGCGCTCAGCAACACCATTCTGAGCATGAGCACCAGGACAAGAGAACTGAGGAAGTGTGCCCTGCTCAACAGGGAATCTGCCCAGCAAATGAGAGATACACTCAAGGATTCCGAAGCCGCCGAGTTCCACATGGTGTCACCTTGCTCCAGGCAACCATGCATTGCCCATCGTTGACTATGTCGGTCCCGCTCTAAAGGAAAGCGTGAATGCACTTCTCGATCTCCGCAAGTAATCAAGCCTCTCATGCTGAGTAGATTCTCAATCCAAGTGGGGAGGAAGTTGAGAACTTTGTCTGGAAAAGGCCACAGGTGGACCATTTGAATTTTCTTGCATGGCAAGGGGAGGCTGAGGTAGGTGCACAGGAGCAATGAGAAAGCACATACGAAGCTTAACTTGATCACCTAAATCTAGACGATGCTGCAGCAGTTTGGCGCAAAGGAGCACTTGTCAAAGTTGATGCATAAGTTTGAAACGCCACCAAGATCAGGTTGCCGCACGTCGAAGACAGGAGGACGACCATGTCGGCATCGTACAGTGACATGAGGTGCTTCATGCAATGCCATCACGATGGCTCCAACATGACAACACTCTTTACATGGACCAACAAGGCGTCGAGCACCACCAACACAAAAGAAGAAACAACAATGACAAAAGGTGGTCACGTTGCCACACGCCACGATGGTGAAGAATATGCCTTCTGGGCACCTTGTCGAGGATGACTTTTGAGGATGTCCATGGTAGAATCATTCAAACTCACTCGGTGAATCTGCCGCCAATGTCAGCGTGCCACGCGATCATAGGAGGAAGGGCCATGAGACTGAACCGAATGCCTTCGCAGTGTCAACCTTGAGCATGAGGGTTGTGATCTAGCGTGCAAGCCCTTGTCGGTGAGCATGAAGGAGTTAGTTGCTCCAACTGTAGTTCTGACCAACGAGTTGATCTCGCGAAGCTCAAGGTCATCAAGGAAACGGTGAAATTTGACCATCTATCTTTTTTTAGGTTAGCGTTATTCTTATCCCTTGCCTACTAGATAAAGTAGTCACCGGTAACGACCCAAGGACCATGGTGTGAGGAATGGAACTCATAGCTCTTGGAGCAAAGCGAAGCGATCTGCATCAACAAAAGGACCATATACGGTTGACATTCACCAAGGGGGTGCCTGAGAAGAACACAGAGGGCAATGGTTCGCGTCAGTGCATTAAGGCCTCACACGTTTCAAGAAGACCATGCCGAACAAAGGACAAGAGACAAGAGTCACACAAGTGACCAAGGGGATTCACAATGCTGAAAAGAGTTGGTAGACAAGGAAATGGAGGTGGAGAGACTTGTGATGGTGGCAACGGAGGGAAGGTGAAGCCAGTCAAGCTCCTAGAGGCCCCGAGAGTCAAGGGACCGGGGGCCAGCACCAAGGAGAGCACTAGTGTGACGTTCTGGAACAAAGCATGAGTCAAAGTCGAGAATTACCCGACAACCAGAGTCAACAATTTAACCACCAGAAACGAGCAGCATGGTAAGGAACATGAAAAGATGAAATACTAAGTAGCCCTTGGCCATTAACCAGGAGGGATTACCAGTTAGGAAATATGCAACTTGTATTTCCATGTGGCCATATGCCGTTATACACAAACGTGCAAGTGTGTTACAATATGCAAAAAAAAACATGATAGAACGGGGAAAATACAAAGGGTACACGGCTAAATATATCTCTTAACCCCCCCAATACTCATGATGGATCAACACCAAGTTTGGAGAGATAGAAGTCGTGTTGTGCTCTAGTCTGGGCCTATCTAAAGAAATCCGTCAACTGTAACTCGGAAGGCACATACTGAGGAGCAATAACCTGAATCTTGCACAACAACATGCACAAAAGAAGCATCAACACCAATATGCTTGGTGACCTCATTCTTCACATAGTCGCTCACAATACTAAGAGCACATGTAATGTCAGACAAGAGTAGAGTGTAGTGAAAGAAACACCAAACTTATGAAGTAAGCACTGTAACCAAGTCACCTCTGCCGTCAAAAGAGCCATAGCTCGCGACTCAGCCTCTACACTCGAACGTGAAACTGTAGTCGTGAACCACCAAGAAAAACACAGTAAGCAGAAAGTGAACAACAATCCCAGGGATTACTAGCCCACTTAGCATTTGAATAGACCTGAAGCTGTAATGAACTAGAGCAGGGAAAGAATATACAGTGAGAGATCATGCCACGACGAAGGAGGTGACTATGGTGAACCAATGTGGCCGCGAGACAAACTGGCTGAAAATATGGACATGATCGGAGATACCTGGACGAGTGACATATATATAGACAAGACTCCCATCAAGATGACGATAACGTGTTAGATCAGACACAATCACCATCAGTAGCATGAAGGTGAACATTGAGCTACATGGGAGTCTCAATTGTGCACTCATCAGTAAGAGTAGCACGAGCAAGAATATTCCGGATATATTTGTCTTGGGAAATACTCTGGGAAATTTCTCCGACAAGTATTTCCGGACGGAGGGAGTAAAGCCATTAGCGGTAGAAGAGACCTCTATCCCAAGAAAGTGTGGAAGATGGCCAAGATCAGACATAAGAAAAAGAAACTGCTCACTAAGAAGTGCCTTCTCAAAGGCAATATACTCAGGGTCGTCCCAATTGATGATCATGTCATCGACATATAGAAAAGAAGAAGAGTTTGACCACGATTAGAAAAATATATCCAAAAGAAGAGGCTGACAACGACGAGAAAAATATATCCACGAGAAGTAGAAGAGACCTTTATCTGAAGAAAGTAGCGAAGGGGGCCAAGATTAGACATACGAAACTTCTCACTAAGACGTGCCTTCACAAAGGCAATATACTCAGGGTCGTCGCCATTCATGATCATGTCATCAACATTCTAACCTATAATGAGGCTGGCCAACTCAGCCTCCCAGCGCTCCCCCAGATTGAAGCTTCGTTGGCCGTTGGATTGAGTTGCTTTGGCCAACTGGTTCGTCTCGGAGATTTGTTCTGCTAGTTTTCACCGCGCGGTTAATTTTCAATATCCCTGACCGGTGGGCTCATTCTTCCTCCCTATTGGCCGGGTGAGCCCTTCGGGTGCAAGCGACCCTATCCTCACACGCCGCATGTTGTGCCGCTCGTATTTGGCGTCTCCGCTTTTGCATGCAACCCCATATGAACCCTAGCCCCAATCACGCATATGTCCCTCCATCCCTCGTCCGCCGACGTCCATCTCCACCTCCTATCCTGCCTCCTCTTGTACCTCTCGTTTTCCCCATCCTTGCCTCCCCATTGCTTGCCCTTTGCCCGGATCGGGCGCAGGTTGTCGTTGTGGAAGACCAGGGCGACAGGGTCTTCACTGTGGGGGTGGAGGAGCAGGGGTGGTCATTAGGCTAGCGGCGGGGGATGAAGCAGTGAGGCCCAAGCTCTAGGCGTTGCACACATCGCAGGGTGGAGGCGAGGCTGGCGTGGGCGCAAGGAGCAGCAGGTGGGGAATGGTGGGGCTTTATCTCCCATTGTCCAGCACGGGCCACTGAAGAAGATGAAGGGAAGCCAGGGCTCCTCAATTGGCGGCAGCTCCTCTCTGGCTTGGACCAGAAGCCAGGCAGCTGCATAAGTGCAGAGAAGCGAGCAGAGCAACTGGCGCAGCCGCCTTCTCCCCTCGCTTGCTTCCTCCTCTTGGAGCCCCTGTTCCAGTTCTCTCTCTCTCTCTCTCTCTCTCTCTCTCTCTCTGGATTTGCTTATGAATTGACCTGTGTTGTTGATTGCTTTGCAGGTTTGGGTTCAGATAGAAGAGCTCCATGCTTACAAACTTTTGGGATAACCGAGTTTATCAATGCCAAAGTATAATGATGGTTTCTCCACTTCCACCCCATGATTTGCAATTTCCCCATATGATGCATTGATACCATTCCATTGTGATTTTTCTGCAGAAAATAATCATCGGGTTTTCAAGTGTAGGCATCATGTGAAAGCCTAGTTGGTGTTCCTGGTTTATGAATTTAAGAATACATTCTCATCTCCCTTCTGTCTATATTCCATTATTTTAGATTTATAAGTGCTTTAGATGATTCTTGAGTGCCTTGTGCAACTTTTCCATTTTAGGCATCATTTCTAAGCTGTATGGCATCCATCTCGATAATTTGTTCAGCACCATGCTGCCTCATGTTGGATTTTGGTGCTCGTGATCTACTTTACTTAGGTGACCTGCTCGCAATCCTTCTTCCCCTCCCATCTGACCTCTCTCGTACAGGTGTATGGAAGCACAAAAGTAGACTCATATAAACTACAGTTACAGTATCAGCAATAAGGAAGGGATGTCTCACATGTTTCTATCAAAATTGTGTATAAATTTAAGAGCTTAGCAAGAGAATAGCATCTCTGTTCCGGGAGAAGAAATTTAAGAGCTTAGTAAGAGAATAGCATCTCTGTAAATTTTAGAGCTTAGTTTTTTGCATATGCATGTAACAGCAACTCTTTTGTGTTCTGGTCTTAAATATCCTATTCATGATACAATAATCTGCACCAAGCTTACTATGATGAATTTCGGGCAAGGGAACCCCATTGTTTATGCATCTTCTGTAACAGAAGAACGATATTTGGGGTATAGTTTCGTAATGTTTCACCTTGAATCAATCTATCCAGTCTGCTTTTTCTTTGTTCGGTTCATCAAGGTTTGCTCCCTTCTTTTAGTGCATTAGCTTTGTTTTCATTATACTCTTGTGATACTTGTTAGTTAAGTGATGATTTTACATTCTGGATTAGGCCGACGTGTCGTGTTCTATTTCGCGTCGTGCTGCTTATATTTCGTAATTGCCTGTGGACAGGATGTGTGGACTTGTTTTCGTAATTGCTTGTGTTGTAGACCCCGGCCTGTAAATGTATTGATTTTTGATCCCATTGCTGGTAGGTCCTGCAGGAGCGCGGCGCTTTGCCGACCAAGAAGATTGAGAGGGTGCGCCAATTGCTAGAGAGCGAGAAGGCCCATACTGCTGCGTTGGAGGCCTCCGTATCTGATTGCATCTGTGAGTACCTTCTGCTTACTGGCGTTTAATTGGTGGACTTGTTTTTTGCTGATATAGCTTGTTATTGCCGTGAAGCAGCCGAGGAGCAATATTACGAGATATGTCGTCGCCTTAGCTTGGTTTGGAAGGAGGCCAGCAATTATCGGAGCATCGCCGAGTTGGGTGCTTTGGAGGCCCGTTCCTGCCAGGAATTATTGTTGAAAACACGAGACGCTGGGGGATTCAAACCAAAACATTACCTCCGGTCTCCGGGCAATGGTGCAAAATGAGAGAGACAGACCGACCTGCGGCGACAAATCCAGCGTCCGGGATGAGATTGAAGCTGCAGGGAAGCATGAGGGCCCTTCGATTGCCGGAGGAGGCCGCACTGCGAGAGATTGGTCAACGCATGTCGGTGGAACTGTCAGATCAATACTGCCAAATAGCCAAGCTCCAGGAGGCCGCCCGAGGTGGATGCCCTTTCTTTGTCCCTTTGTGACGTGCTTTTTGTCTGGCGTTTCTCCATGTTTGCTAATTGTGGTTAATTGTTGCAGGTGTTCTTCCGTGAATGTATGTTGTGCCGGATCAAGACAGCCTTGGTGTTGTCACTCTTGCTCTTCAACAGATGTCCTAGGCGCTGACCCGTGTGGCAGGTTCAATGTGGATCTCGCAGGATGTTGATGTCCACTTGGGTCCATTGATCGAACGTGTAGTTGGAGCCCTGGATCGCTTGGTCGACCTCCAAGAAGCTGCCGCCAAGGAAGGAGCAGGACCCGTGCTTGCACGCTTGAGGTTGCGCTATCCTGGGGTCTCCACTCATGTTGTTGCGACCTCCGTTACTCAGAACCGCCCTCTGACGAATTTCTTTGAAGAAGTCAAGGACACCGCCTTGATGGTGGCGACTGGATGTGAGCCTGAAAAGAGTAGGAACATTTGTTGGCTGTGTGTGACGTTAGGCCATGTCAACTTTGTTACAGTTTTGATGTTTCAACTTTTCTAGTTTGAATTCTTGGTTGATGCCTTTGGGCAAAGTTTTGACTGACCAAGCCCACGTGGGAGGCCTAAGGTCGCGTCAGCCGTCAAGTTGGTTCTTATTATGGCGGGGCATAGCCGCGACCAGAAATTATTCAGCCTCCCACTTCCCGTTTGGATGTTCCTTAGTTGCAAGGGCCATCGCTTAAGTTTTGCTTACGTCGATGCAGCCCCGGGCTCATGGCCCTAAGAGGTCGGTACTCGGTAAGGATAAAGTACCTCCTAGGTCCAGATCAAGCGGGCGCGCTGCAGCCCCCGAGTTAGTCAAGCAAAGTGGTTGGTTTGTTTCACTTCTTGTCTATTAGCAAATCAGAAATTGGAACACGGCGAATATCCTTTATTACCCAATTTGTTCTGGATTGAGCTAAGACAAAAAATGCTAAAAGTTTGAAGAGTTATGCTAAGAAAGCAGGAATTTATGCGTGAAAAAGACGGACCTGAGTTGCATTCCATGGTCGGTTCGTGATCCACCATGTGTTTTCTGTTGCAGAGGTAGTATGCCCCGTCGTTGAGGACCCCGTGGATCACATAAGGTCCCTCCCATGGTGAAGAGATCTTGTTCTTCTTTCAATTTTGCTGGAGGTGGAGGACGAGGTCGCCGATATTGAGCTCGTGAGCCCGGACGCGCCTTCCATGGTATTGGCGAAATTTCTGACGATAGATGGCAGGGCGAGAAGGCGAGCTTCTTCCTTAGCGACTATGTCGTGCTTGCGGCCTCCTGTTCGTACTCACACACCCATGGGTAGTCATACTCAATGTCAGAGGGTAGAAGTGCCTCTGCCCCGTATTACTCATATAAAGGATGCTCGAGTACCCGTGTTCTTGGGTTCATTGAGGGCGAGGATGGACTGCCCCGCGCGCCCGGAGCCAGCGGCATCCGGTGCGTTCGCACCCATGTGCGAGAACCAGCCGTCCTCATCAGCCGTCCTCATTTGGCGGCTTCTGAGCCAAACGTGCCACGTTGGCATGCCATGGGGGCCTCTAAGGGGTGCCCCCAGCCGTCCGATTGGTCCGGACGGCTCAGACCCGGGAGCGACCAGGCTCGGAGGTGCATGACGGGTGGGCCGCGGTTGGGGGCCCGAGGGGCCACCAACATCAGAGTGTTCGACGGCGGCCGCAGAAGCCCTTTCGCGTGCTTTCACGCGCACGATAACCAAGTCGGACGGACCAACTTGTCCGTGTCGTCGCCCTGCTCCATGCTGGTCGAGTCATGACAGGAGGGGGCAGGTGGAGCGATCGTAGTTCCGTCTAGTGTGCATACTTATGCCACGGACCTGCATGTCGGTGTCCTCTCGCCGGTATGGTCCGCTGATGCGCTAGCCTAGCCGGGCCCCATGTGGCAACCTTCGAGATGAAAGTCTCGCGGTGGTGTGCCGCGAGGGCCTTTGAGGGACGCTCGGCTCGGACTCGGGCGACCAGGCTAGGAGGTTCGATGGGTGGACCACGGTTGGGTGCCCGAGGCCACCGTCATCCGGCGGTTCGGGGGTGCCTGCAGGAGCCTTTTCGCGTGCCAAGCCGTGTCTGTCTGGTTTTGTTGCAGTGCCAACTCACACGCGCTGTGTCAGACGGACCTGTCTGTCGGTTTCCCTGGGCCGATCTGGTTCACTGGCGGGACGCCTGCACCGGCTAGCGCGAGGGCCCCCTTTGTCGAGGGGTCAGGATCCTCTGCAGTACTGTACGGTGTTGTAGGGTCACTGCCATGTGGACCCGGCCCCACATGTCATCCGCACTACAACGCCGTACATTACAGCAGAGGATCTCGACCCTTGTCGAGGTGGGTCGCTCGGGTGTCGTCCAACCCGACGTGTTTCGGTCGCGCCAGCCCTGGTGTGCGTGACGCCAACATCGCTGGCCTGCGCGTGGGGTGTTTCTGCCCGGGTGGTTCGCTTGGGCTACCGACTGCATGTTTTGCATTCTAAGCTTCTGTTATCACGTGGGGCCGGCTTTCAGAAGCGTTCGCCCTGTGAATGGCTACTAGCATAAGAGCCCGTGCGTTGCGACGGGAGAAAAAACATAACACACACTCTTAACCCAACAACCATCACTCAATAGGTCCATCTTCTTTATATTTGCGAGGCATCATATTTGTGTTGCCGCTTATCCTCCTTCTCACCCTCGCCGGCGATGGCCTCGGTGTTCACACAAAACAACAAAAAACGTGTTTGAATATGGTTAATCCTAAGGCGTCTCTCTCTCTCTCTCTCTCTCTCTCTCTCTCTCTCTCTCTCATTCTCGCGATGAGAAATCTGTTGTTTTCCCCTGCGACATTTTTCAGAGGTATGCATGTGTAGTTATTGATGTTTTCTTTTGCCGATATGGTTATACTGGGGTGTTTATTTGCAATTCGGATCGCTGCTGGTACGAAAAAAGGGATCTTGCGCTAGAAATTATAAGTTTGCTTTCAAAACAATATTTTAAAAATATTTAACAGGTAAAATTAACATCATATTTAGATTCCACACATTTTTCTAATAAAATTGCATATATAATATGTCAAAATCGAAGTTACGTTTTGAAAGATACGGATAATTTAGAAAATCATTTGTTTGATTTAAATATATTCCGAAATAATATTAAAAATACTTAATAGGTAAAAATAATCTCATATTCATATTCTACATATTTTTCTAATCAACTTTCATATATAACATGTTCAAATCGGAGTTACGGTTTAAAAGATATGGATGATTTAAAAAAGTATCTGTTTGACTTACATATGATCCGCGGATGAATTACCTAAAACGTTGGGGGGGGGGGAGGTTTCGAAAAACGTAAAATAACTGTTCTGGTGTGACTTAAATCCGGACGGCGGGTTGATTTCAAGAAAACACAGGGACTTTTGTGTAAAATACTAAAAAAACGATTCGTTCCGACTTAAAACAGGACTGCAGGTTGACTTCTCTGAAATAGAAGGATTTTTCTGAAAAATGCCATGACGGACGAAGGAAACCCAATTTGCTTTATTATTAGGTAAAGATAAAGATAAAGATTTGGGTTGCTTTGTTGGCCCCGTCCGGGTAGGACGAACATCGTGTGATCCGAGCCGAGATTCGTGGGCGTTTAGGTGTTTGGCTTACGTCGGTTGTGTTTAGTTGTAGCCGACATTTGCCTGGGCATTTAGGTCTTTTCCGTAGGTCGGTTACGTTTTGTTCTAAGTTTGTTTTGTTGCTTTATATCGTTCGCCCGCCATGGTGCATGGCTACTGGTGGTTCGTCCAGCTTTCTCCCTGGTCGATTGGTTGTCGCTTCGTTGCCTAACGCCTCGTTTTCTCCTCCCGCCGGCTGAGGTTTGTGTGCTTCTTGTTCGCACACGAACACGTCACTATGTATTCTCGATGGTCGGGGTGATGCACCACAGCTCACGTCGAAGGAGTCTCATCGAAAGCGCGATTTGCAAGACAACCGACGAGAACTTTTGAAGACCCGAAACCCCACACACTCGGGAAGGACCCCATTAGGGAGTGTGGCGGCTATGGGCTTCCCTAGGTCGGTCCAGCTGCCCCTAAAGCCTTGGGATTCGCAGCTCTCAATCACGAAGAACAGCGAAGAACGAGGTAGCAAAAACGAGGGAGAGATGAAATGTACTCCCTCTGTGCCATAATGTAAAATGTTTTTTGACTCTAGTGTAGTGTCAAAAAACGTCTTACATTATGGGACGGAGGGAGTAGATGAAAAAGTAGTAGATGTGTTTTTTGCGATTGTGTGTTGTTCAATCAGCTATCACCTCTCACCTATTTATGAGGCGGCTGGTCTTCCCATACAAAAAAGGACTTCAAATCCCGTCCAAATATTTTCAAAATTAACCGAACTCGGATTTAGGTAAGTCTGAAACATCAGTTCATTTTTGTGTCTCACATGTCACAATCAACCTCGGATGAAGATGAGCCCAAAAGCATAACCATTTCGACGAGACGAACAACTTTCATGTTGAACGTTTTTTTGATTCAAGGTCATCTTGAAGACCGAATAGCTCGCGCAAAACAAAGAGGGTTTGAGTGCGGTGCCGGTTAGTAGGGTGGGTTATAGGAGCGTTAGGCCGATATGAATGAATGCTGACCATTGAACTGCGTGTTGTTCATAATGCAGATGGACAAGGGCAAGAAGGTCATGCCACCATTGGAGAAGGGCAAGGAGGTCGTGCTGCCATTGGCCGAAGTGCTGGTGCAGGATCACCAAAGCTCCAAATGGAGGAACTATGGCCACTACCATGAGGAGTCAGGACCAAGCCACTTCTGCAAGGTTATCCTTACTCAGAAGCTGGAGAGCCTGCCAATGAAACACTTCCCGTCGTCCCTGTCGTGGTTCTAAGTCTGACAGTAGAGTGGGGGGTAGGTATGGAGAGGCAAGGTCCTAGCTATGGAGCAGTTGTAAACACAAGGGATGTACGAGTTCAGGCCCTTCTCGGAGGAAGTAACAGCCCTACGTCTCGGAGCCCGGAGGCGGTCGACTGGATTATGTGTGTATGGATTACAGGGGTGCGAACCCTTTACACTGAGAAGGGGGGTGGCTTATACAGTGCCTGCTAGACCCCTCCGGCCCTCAGTAATGCGGGGTTTAAAGTACATTAAGTCTAGGTGTTACTGGTAACGCCTCACATAAAGTGTCCTAAATGCTATAAAGTCTACTTAATTACAGACCGTTGCGGTGCAGAGTGCCTCTTGTCCTTCTGGTGGTCGAGTGAGTCTTCATGGTCGAGTCCTTCGAGTCCGTCGAGTGAAGTCCCTCTTGGTCGATCGAAGGCGTCTCTTCGAGGGTGTCCTTGGGTAGGGTACTTAGATCAGGTCTATGACCCTACCCTAGGTACATGACTTCATCATTAGCCCCCGAATGGATTGAGGTTTGAGTGAGGAAGGAGTTGATATTATTTCCGACCTGCTTTTGCGTTATGGATATGTATCGTCTTGGACCAATAATCTCTTCGTTGATAATCAGCAACTTTTCTTCAGTCGCCTTGATCCATTCTTTTCTCTCGTCGAGTGAACTTTTGAACTTAACAATCTCCGAGTGACGGATCGCAGGAAATCTCTCGTCTGACAGATCGACTTGCCGTTCGCGGATTTTGTGGGATCTGAAATTTGGGGAAGCGCGTGAAGCGGGGCGGACCGCGGCGCTCGGATGGGATAGGGCATAGACGCCTCGATTCCCGCGCCACCTTTTTCGCCACATATCGCTTACGCGCGACTGTTTCGGGATGTGATTGGATCGCCTGGGCCCACCTGTCATCCACTCGGAAGTGTTCTTATAAAGGCGCCCGGCGAGGGTTTTTGAACAGTATCTCTCCATTCTCCCCGCCCTCTGCTTCGCTCACTCGCGCGCCGCCTCGCCCCGCACAATCGCTCCTCGTACGCTTCACTGGCAACAATGATGAAGGAGAAGACGGTGGCGCTAGAGCGCGCGAAGAAGGCGACGGCGACGGGGAAGGCGAAGGCGAAAGGGAGAGCGACCAGTCGGGTCTTCTTCGAGATCTCGTCTGCCGCACGGCTGGGTCCAAGGAGATTGGATCCGGTCGACCATCACTGAGAAGGATCTCACGGAGATGGTCAACGAAGGTTTGATCCCCCACGGGGCAGTGAGGCTCCCGGGGGACGAGTGGCAACCACAGCCGGAAGAGGGTGAGTGCGTTCTTCTGGCCACTCACGTCGACCGTGGGTTCTCTCTGCCTCCGAGTGTCTTTTTTGTGGTTTCTTGAACTTCTTTGGGGCGCAACTCCACCACTTCAACCCGAATTCCATCGCCTATCTTGCTGCCTTCGTGTCCATGTGTGAGAATTTCCTAGGCTGCCGACCGCACTGGGGTCCGTTCAAACACATATTCACATGTTGTTCTCAGACGGTGAAAAAGGCGAGTCCTGATGACGATAGAACTAAGATTATCCAGATGTGCGGGGGTCTTGGGATCCAGATGAGAAACAAGAGTACTTTTCCGGCCATGACCCTTCCTGAGTCGGTCAGAGGATGGCAGTCGACCTGGTTCTATCGCTGTAATGAGTCGACGCCAGGCGGTCGAGTGGTCTCCTCCGTTTACCATGGACCGAGCGAACAAGCCCTCTTTTCTGAAGGTGCTCCCGGAGGAGAAAGCCGACGTGAAGATGTTGATGGAGCGCGTAGTCCAGTTGGTACGGGAAGGAGTGACGGGTATGGATCTTCTGGAGGTCTTCCTTAGGCGGCGCATCCAGCCACTCCAGTATCGAGGCCATTGCATGTGGCTGTACTGTGGAACCAAAGATGACACTCGGGTCCACCCAGAAGCAGTCGACGATGCTACACTAGAGAGGTGGATGGCCGCGGTCACAGGGAACAAAGACAACCCTCGAGGAGCCAGGAGGATTCCACCACTCGACCATTCTAGCATTCCGGATAAGGTATGCCCACTTTATCTCCAATTGTATTCTTGCCATACTTATTCTGTTTTCGCCGCAAATTGGTCGATTGATCTTTGTCTTGATGTCTGGCAGGCCCTCACCGAACTATACTCGATGCCCAATGGCGTGCAGACTCCGACTGAAGAGGGGGAAGCGAGTGGGGGAGAAAGCCAGGAAGAGTGGGACTCGGATGCTACTGAAGATGATGATGATGACGACTCCGATGGGGAGGAAGTAGAGGAGGAGGAGGAGGAGGTTGCCCGCCTCGCACGGAGAGGCGATCGAAGCTCATCCATGACCCTGCGACTGAACGTGGTAAGGGGGTTGCGACTGTCGCGCACTCGACCAAGCGCCCTCGGACCACTTCTCCGGCGCCGACTGAGAAGGCTCCGAAGCAATCTCGAACGGCGCCGACAAAACCAACGAAGGTCTTGCCGAAGATGAAGGTGTCAATTCCCACCATATCAGGGTAAAAATGTTATCTGAGTCTTCTTGCTCTACACGAGTTTATTTTTGGTTGACTTATGAGTTAACCAACTGATTTTTGGAATTGTAGTGCTGCTACTTCTGATACCTCAGCCAGGGCTGACGATTATGAGATGGAAGATGCTGCAACCTCAAAACCTGGTACCACTCTCTTAATTCCGTTTTTTAGTCGATTGGCTCTTGGCCTCTAATTCTGATCCTTTTCTGCAGCTCCATCCAATGTCGTTATCACCCTTCCTGACGACGACGACGATGAGGAACCGCTGAAGCACAGGAGGAGCAGGAAAGCGTCTGCTGGCAGGGTGGCTCAGGACGTGACAGCACCCGAGACACTGGTCGCAGAGGAGGAGAACACCACTCGGCACACCGTATCTTTCACGGTGCCGCTGACGAGTGCTCACCCCGCGTCGTCGAGTGCTGCACAGCCTTCACTCTTCTCAACCCACTACGTCCCAGAGGACCAAGCCAGTGCTGCAAAAGAAGCGATACGCCAGGTGGGAGTCATGATGGAGCAGGTGAAGGCCATCCGGGAGGCTAGCCAGGCAGCCTATGACGCCAGTTCTGCTCTTCAAAGCAAATCAGGTCAGTCGGTCATCGCTTGTTCTGTTAGGATATGATCTCTGAAAATTCTTCTTTCTGGAATCCGTAGTAGTCACCCACTGGGTGTGTCGATTGAAATCCGGTTTAGTGGGGGCACGCTGAGTGCACCCACTGGGTGTAGTCCCCAAGGCTATGGTGGACTGCTGGCAGTCAACCATAGGCTTTATGAATTAAGTTCTTCTTTCATTCGTCTAGGTCGAATGGATTTCTCCAACTGGTGGGGGCACGCTGAGTGCACCCACTGGGTGTAGTCCCCGAGACTGTGGTCGACTGCTGGCAGTTGACTACAGTCTGTAGAACATGCCCTGTTTTTTTTGGTCGACTGGTCGACTCTATCTTGATAGAACTAGTGGGGGCACGCTGAGTGCACCCACTGGGTGTAGTCCCCGAGACTATGGTCGAATGTTTGTATTCGGCTTTAGTCTTAGAAACGTATGATTTTTCCTTAGTCATTCGGAAGTGAATCGTCTTTGACATGTTGTCGATTGGTTCTTCGTAGAAATCCTGCGACCTTGCGGCTTGTTACACCGAGCTGGAGAACAAGCATATCCAACTCGAGCTTGATCTGAAGCTGGTCCAGGAGAATCTGGCGAAGGCGAAGGAGGAGACCAAAGGTATGTTTGGTGAGACCTCGACGACTGCTTTTGCCCCTCATTTGTTTCAAAATCTGATCTTGCTGTAACTTTGCAGGCAAAGTGAAGGAAGCCCAGAAGAAGAAAGACCTTGAGCTAGCTGAGATGCAAAAGACAGCTTTAGAGAAGACCAAGCTCACAGATGAGAAGTTAGCTTCGGTCACCAAGCTTGAAGAAGAAAACACCAATCTGAAAGCTGCTCTTGCTATTGCCAACAAGGAGGTCAGTCGACTGAAAAGCGACAAAACTGCTCTGAATGAAAAGGCCAGTCAGTTGACTGGGAAGAAGAATGATCTGGAGGCTTATCTGAGTGGACTCGTCAAGAAGTTGTTCCTCATGCTCGAAGGTAATCCTTTACACCAAACAAACGTTTTTACAGTGATCTTTCCATTCGACCATTGCCTTGACTCGGTGATTGTACTTGCAGAATTTTTCCAAAACTTTGAAGAGGAGACTGGTCGACTGGAACCAAACCTGGACCCCATCAACTCTCCGGTGAATGATGAAGTCGCCATGAACGTGTTCCGGTTCGAGTCTCGCGTTCTGCTGTCATTGACTATCTTGCAAGGTCAAGGTCGCCACTTCCGCATTGACACTATGCTCGCCCGTGGAGGCACTCCAAAATGACCTCGAAGTCTCGATGACTCGACTAAACACAGATTCCCGGTCGAGTGCGGGATGGAAGAAGTCTTCGCAGTGTGGTGCAGATGTCGCCTGCGGTTCCGCCCGAGTCCATTGCAAGGATGCACGAGAGGACAAGTGGCGGCTCTTCGGTGGCTAACACCAAGAAGCATGATTTCCGGTCTTTCATGGAGACTTTCATCGCTGCTGCCACTCGGATCGCGGACGGAATTGATCTTGATGAGTTTGTTGAACCTTCCAGCCCTCCACAGGAGGGGTAAAAAACTTCTTGAGCTCAACACTTTAAATTTGCCTCGGTATGCCGAGTGATTTTGTAACCGATAAACCTTAACAGGCTTAGCGCCTGAGCACTTTCGGTTCCATTAGGTATTTATCCGAACTTGGATTCGACGTTCGAATATGCTTGCATTTGGCTTGAGATGTCTTTTGCAGGTTAAAGCGAAGTGCTCATTGCAGTCGACTAGTTCCCCAATTCGCTTAGGCAAGCACTGGGCTGCAGCTAAGCCCCCGAGTGGGAGGTCTGTTCCTCACTCGGTAGGATTCTGATAACTTAGGCGAGCACTGGGCTGCAGCTAAGCTCCCGAGTGAGAGGTCTGCTCTCCACTCGGTAGATTTTTATAACTTAGGCGAGCGCTGGGCTGCAGCTAAGCCCCCGAGTGGGAGGTCTGCTCTCCACTCGGTAGGATTTTATAACTTAGGCGAGCACTGGGCTGCAGCTAAGCCCCCGAGTGGGAGGTCTGCTCTCCACTCGGTAGGATTTTATAACTCAGGCGAGCACTGGGCTGCAGCTAAGCCCTCGAGTGGGAGGTCTGCTCTCCACTCGGTAGGATTTTTATAACTTAGGCGAGCACTGGGCTGCAGCTAAGCCTCCAAGTGGGAGGTCTGCTCTCCACTCGGTAGGATTTTTACGTTGTACTTGTGGCGTAGCTCGAAGGAGAAGGTGGAAATCGACCTGCACCTCGTCTTCCTTGCTACCGCACATTGTACTTGTGGCGTAGCTCGGAGGAGAGGGTCGCAGTCGACCTGCACCTCTTCTTCCTTGATACCGCACATTGTACTTGTGGCGTAGCTCGGAGGAGAGGGTCGCAGTCGACCTGCACCTCGTCTTCCTTGATACCGCACATTGTACTTGTGGCGTAGCTCGGAGGAGAGGGTCGCAGTCGAGCTGCACCTCGTCCTCCTTGCGATCGCACATTGTACTTGTAGCGTAGCTCAGAGGAGAGGATCGCAGTCGACTTGCACCTCGTCCTCCTTGCGAGCGCATGTTGTATTTGAACTTAGGTGAGTGCTTAGACTGCACCTAAGCCCCCGAGTGAGAGTCTGGCTCGTCACTCGGTAGGATTTTATGGAAACTTAGGCGAGTACTTGGACTGTAGCTAAGCCCCCGGGTGAGAGTCTGGCTCATCACTCGGTAGGATTTTATTGAAACTTAGGCGAGTACTTGGACTGCAGCTAAGCCCCCAAGTGAGAGTCTGGCTCGTCACTCGGTAGGATTTTATTGAAACTTAGGCGAGTACTTGGACTACAGCTAAGCCCCCGAGTGAGAGTCTGGCTCGTCACTCGGTAGGATTTTATTGAAACTTAGGCGAAACGGGTTCACAGCTAAGCCCCCGAGTGGGAGTCTGGCTCACCACTCGGCAAGGATTTTTTTTACAAACTTAGGCGAAACGGATTCGCAGCTAAGTCATCCACTGGGGGGGGGGAATTTTACTGAGTAAATAAAAGTGACAAAAAATCATTGGGGAAATTATGACACTATTATCTTGCAAGACATGAACTACAGAAGTATTTTTATTACAACTCATCCGAGTGAAGACTTAAGTGTAGAATGGGCGGAGTAGCTCCGTGTTCCAAGCTCAGGGCTCGTCGATATTGTGCTTGACGTTGTAGAGACGGTACGCTCCGTTGTGGAGAACCTTGGTGACAATGAAGGGTCCTTCCCAAGAAGGAGCAAGCTTGTGTTGTTTCTGCTGGTTCACTCGGAGGACCAAATCTCCTTCCTAGAAGGCTCGACTCTTCACGTTTCTAGCATGGAAGCGACGCAAGTCCTGTTGATAGATGGTCGATCGGATCAGAGCCATCTCTCTTTCCTCCTCTAAAAGGTCGACTACGTCCTGCCGCGCTTGTTCCGCTTCAGCTTCGTTGTAGAGCTCAACTCGAGGAGCATTGTGGAGCAGATCACTCGGCAAGACCGCTTCAGCTCCATAGACCAAGAAGAATGGAGTTCTTCCGGTCGACCGATTAGGTGTGGTCCTCAGACCCCAAAGCACCGAGGGAAGTTCATCGACCCATGCTCCAGCCGCACGCTTAAGGTCACGCATCAGTCGGGGTTTCAACCCTTTGAGGATCAAGCCATTGGCTCGTTCCGCCTGTCCATTCGACTGCGGATGGGCGACCGAAGCGTAGTCGACTCGTGTGCCTTGAGAAGTGCAGAAATCCCTGAATTCCTCCGAGTCGAAGTTTGACCCATTGTCTGCGATGGTGCTGTGCGGGACTCCATATTTGAATGTCAGTTCCCTGATGAAGCTAACAGCAGTACCGGCGTCAAGGTTCTTGATGGGTTTAGCCTCAATCCACTTGGTGAACTTGTCGACTGCCACTAGCACATGCGTGAAACCGCTTTGACCTGTCCTCAAGGGGCCCACCATATCCAATCCCCATCTAGACGAGTGGTATAGTCTTCAGAGCTGACGCAGGCTTCTGTGACATGTTGGAGTAAAATTGGCATCCTTCGCACTTGTCCACTATTTCCTTTGCCATCTCGTTTGCCCTTGGCCAATAAAATCCGGCTCGGTATGCTTTGGCCACAATGGTCCGGGAGGACGCATGATGGCCACAGGTCCCCGAGTGGATATCATCAAGGATGATTCGACCTTCCTCTGGCGTTATACATTTCTGACCAACTCCATCAAGGCGCTCCCCTGCATAACCGTCCTTTGATCACAAGAAGGCCTTGGATCGACGGACGATCTGTCGAGCCTCTTCCTCGTCCTCCGGGAGCTCTTTTCTCAGGATGTACGCGATGTATGGAACTGTCCAATCGGGAGTGATCACTAAAACCTCCATGACCAAGTCGACCACTGCTGGGACTTCTACTTCAGTCGGATCTGTGGCACTCTTGGGCTGCGGAGCTTCTTCGGTGAAAGGATCTTCTTTGACTGATGGGGTATGGATATGCTCCAAGAACACACCACTGAATGGCTTTCTCTTGAACCTATCTTTGCCAGATCATCACCGCTGATTCTTCATCGGGGTATATGATGGAGCTCTAACCCTCAAACTTCTTTTTCCAGCTTCCTCACTACATTGCAGATCCGGTCATGGCTGGGCTTCTCACGTCCCACTCCTTCATCACTTGGTTGACCACCAAATCTGAGTCGCCATAGACCATAAGGCGACGGACGCCAAGTGAAATGGCCATGCGCAACCCATACAAAAGGGCCTCATACTCTGCCTCATTGTTGGAGGAATCAAAGTGAATCTGGAGCACATATATGAGTTTATCTCCTCTGGGAGAAACCAAGACAACCCCAGCACCGGAACCATTCAACATCTTAGAGCCGTCAAAAAACATGGTCCAATGCTCCGAGTGAACTTGAACTGGCTGCTGTTGTTCAATCCACTCGGCAAGGAAATCAGCTATTGCTTGGGACTTAATGGCTTTCTTTGCCTCAAACTTGATATCAAGGGGAAGAAGTTCAATCGCCCATTTCGCCACTCGACCTGTTGCATCTCTCACAGCGTAATCTCGAAAGCGGAGCGTCACGACGATCGTAATGGAATGATCAGAGAAATAATGAGCAACCTTCTTCGTGGTCATGTAGATCCCATACACAAGCTTCTGGTAATGAGGATATCGTTGCTTCGATGGAGTCAGAACTTCAGACAGATAGTACACTGGGCGCTGAACTTTGAAAGCTTTTCCTTCCTCTTCCCGCTCGACCGTAAGCACTATACTGACGACTTGTCATGTGGCTGCAATATAAAGCAACAGAGGGTCTTTGCTGACTGGAGCAGCAAGCACCGGCTGGGTGGAGAGTAGAGCTTTTAGCTCGGCAAATGCTGCATCAGCTTCTGGAGTCCACTCGAACTTGTCTGCCTTCTTCATCAGTCGGTAAAGAGGCAATGCCTTTTCACCGAGTCGTGAGATGAAACGACTTAATGCGCCAAGCATCCAAGAAGCTCGACATCGTGCACTCAAGACGGGCGTTTCATTCGGAGAATAGTGCCAATTTTTTCTGGGTTAGCATCGATTCCTCGTTCGGAAACGAGAAAACCGAGTAACTTTCCACTAGGAACTCCGAATGTGCACTTCGATGGATTGAGCTTGATACCATACCTTCTGAGGTTGGCAAATGTTTCGGCGAGGCCAGTCAGCATGCCGGAACCCTTTCGCGACTTGACCACGATATCATCCATATACGCTTCCACATTCCGACTGATTTGAGTGAGCAAACACTTCTGAATCATTCGCATGAAAGTGGCTCCGACATTCTTGAGTCCGAAGGGCATGGTGATATAGCAGAAGCACCCGAATGGAGTGACGAAAGCTGTTTTTATCTCATCGGGTCCGTACAGACGGATCTGATGGTACCCGGAATAAGCGCCTAGAAAAGACAATGTCTCGCATCCTGCGGTCGAGTCAACAATTTGATCGATGCGAGGGAGAGGAAAATGATCTTTCGGGCAGGCCCGATTGATGTGCTTGAAATCGATGCACATTCGGAGTGAGTTGTCCTTCTTTGGGACCATGACGACATTGGCGAGCCACTCGGACTGGTATATCTCTCGGATAAATCCTGCCGCCAATAGTCGAGCCACCTCCTCACCAATAGCTTTTCTCTTCTGGACGGCGGACCTCCGAAGATGTTCCTTGACCGGCTTTGCGGTTGAATCGACTCTAAGGCGATGCTCAGCCAGTCCCCTGGGAACACCCGGCATGTCAGCTGGCAGGAAAGATGTCCCAGTTCTCACGGAGGAGCTGGATGAGCGCTTCTTCCTATTTCGGGTCGAGTGTTGTGGAGATATGGGTCGGAGCTGCATTGGGGTCGGTTGGGTGAATGTGGACGGGCTTCGTCTCACCGACGATCGAAATGTGAATTCGTGGCTGGCTTTGGCTCGCAAAGAAATCACTCGGATCTGCATTTTGTTTATATTCTTCAAACTCGACCGCTGTCACCTGCGAATCAGCAATTTTTGAGCCTTCTGGAAACACTCTTCTGCCTTTTTCCGATCACCTGTGACAGTGATCACTCCTTTGGGGCCGGGCATCTTCAGCTTGAGGTACACATAACATGGTCGAGCCATGAACCGTGCGTAAGCTGGTCTCCCCAAAATAGCGTGGTAAGCGCTCTGAAAATCCACGACCTCAAACGTCAACTTCTCTTTGCGAAAATGTTTCAATCACCGAACACCACGCCCGAGCTATTTGGCCGAGTGACTCGGCTTTCTTTCCGGTATGACTCGTGAAAACTCATGTTCTCGGTGCTCGGTCCGACATCGAATGCCCATCCTTTAAGCGTGTCCGCATACAATAAGTTCAGTCCACTACAACCGTCCATTAGCACCTTCGTGAGTCGAGTGCCTTCGACCACCGGGTCAACCACCAAAGCTTGCCTCCCAGGGGTGGCTATATGAGTCGTATGATCAGACTGGTCGAATGTAATGGGACTTTGGGACCATCTCAGATAACTTGGTTTCGCCGGGGCGACCATGTTCACCTCACGGTTATTAACCTTCAGTCGGCTCTTGCTTTCCACATCCGCAAAGATCATCAGAGTGGAGTTAACATGAGGATATCCTCCCTCACTGTCCTCCTTGTCTTCGGCTTTGTCCGACTCCTTTTCCTTGTCCTTGGACTGTTTTCCTTGGAACTGCTGGATCAGGAGTCGACACTGGCGAGTGGTATGCTTCGGGTAGATGATATTACCCTCTTCGTCTTTCTTCGTGTGGATGTGACACGGCATATCCATCACATCATTTCCTTCTTTATCCTTCACCTTCTTGGGGTTCCGTGATCCTTTGGGTTTCCTTTGAACTTGCCTCGAGTCACGACGAGCCTCTCCAGAGCTGCTGGTTCGCCTTCCGCTCGCTCCGATCGGTGTTTCCTTCTTCGATCGACTTGGCTTGTACTTGCCGCTTGAGTCGGTCTTCCTCTTCTTGTTGGCATTTGGTGGCAATCTCCATCATTCAACTCGTGGTCATGTCTCCGGTTCGACCAAACTTCAAACTCAATTCTCGTTTTAACACCATCCTTGAAGGCGCAGACGCTCGATGATCGATTAACGCTCTCCACGGTATGATGCAAAGTGATCCATCTCTGAATATACTCTCTTAGAGTCTCATTCGTCTTCTGCACACAAACTTGCAGCTCTATCAATCCAGCTGGTTGCTTGCAAGTTCCCTCAAATGTTCTGACGAACACTCGGGAAAGATCTTCCCAAGTGTAAATGCTGCTTGGAGGTAACTGATTCAACCATGCTCTGGCAGAACCTTCCAACATGAGTGGCAAATGCTTCATGGCCACCTCGTCATTTCCACCGCCAATCTGTACCGCCACTCGGTAGTCTTCAAGCCAGGTTTCAGGCTTAGACTCACTGGTGAACTTGCTCACTCCAGTTGCCAACCTGAAGTTGGGAGGAATCACCGCGGCTCTGATAGCCCTGCTGAAACATTCCGGACCAGAAATATGCACTCGACTTCTAGTGGGTGCATCTCTGTCAGGGCCACCTCGATGAGCTCTGTTCCGATCAACCAAGCCTTGCACGATGATGGATCGCGCGTCAAAGCCTGGTTCCCTGGGGTCGACCGGAGCTCTTCGCCCACACCGAAGCCGACTTTCACATCCTGCCGCCGAGGAGCGTAAGACCCACCTCTCGGGGGGGGGGGGAGTGGGCACTCGCCTATCATCACGATCATGTCGGTCACCATACTGGTCTCGCCGATTCTCGCGTCCTTCACGCCGCGGAGGCGATCTGGGACTGTGGGCCGACTGAACCGTATTCGCAGCGATGGATCGACTGTGAATTTTGCTGCGGATCGCGACACGGCTGAATTCGATCTCTCGCCGCCTGAAGCAAATCCTCGATCCGCATCAAGCCTCCGCCAGCCTCCGACCGAGAGGGCTGGATGGACTCTGCGATACGGGTTGCAGCTGCTAAATTCTGAATCGGGGTTTGATATACCTGAGTCGGCGGGAAGAGTTGACGTCGATTGGAGTCGGGTACTCGTTGCCGCGCGCGCTCATCGAGTGCTCGCTGAAGGTTCTCCAGACGAGCGCGTTCAGCCAAGTTGGCCAAACGTGCTTCCTCCAAGGCGCGAGCCTTGGGGGTTTCTCCCGCGATGGGAGTATGCAGGGCATCCATGTTCCTGCGGCGAAGTTCTTCTCTCTGCAGGGAATTAAGTGGCTCGGGCTGGTACTCTTCATGGACTTGAGCGGGGTCGCCTCCACCGTCTACCCCATCCTCGCGAGGGAAACCGGGAGGGCTGCGAGGCCCGCTGACCATCAAGACCTCTCGCCACTGGATCACCGCTATCACACTCGGATGCAGTCTCTACGGAGCCGGCCGACGATCGAACATGCCGAGAGAGATTAAATCGGGCTCGATTGCCGCGAACTTGGGTGGTGGCTGTCTGGCGAGCCATCGCGGCCTCACCCACCGCTGGAGCCTCGATCACCAAAGCGCTTATACCAAGGGAGACCGGGAGGGTGACCGATAGGGGAGTCGACCGATATGGAGTCAACGGTTGCCGCAGCAGAACGCCGCGGACACATGCGCGAAAATGCGTCGCACCGCGGACGGGGAACGCATCAACGTCGAGTGGAGCCTCCTCGAGCCAAGCGGAGTCGCCGGCGATGAAGGTGAGAGCGCCGAGACGATCTCATGCCCTCGACCAAAACTCCACCAGCAACCATGATGAAAGTACTCGGAAGAATCGCAACTTCTCCAAAATCGCTAAGACACCGCCCCACGGTGGGCGCCTAACCGTCGTGGTTCTAAGTATGACAAGAGAGTGGGGGTAGGTATGGAGAGGCAAGGTCCTAGCTATGGAGCAGTTGTAAACACAAGGGATGTACGAGTTCAGCCCTTCTCGGAGGAAGTAACAGCCCCACGCCTCAAGCCCGGAGGCGGTCGATCGGATTATGTGTGTATGGATTACAGGGTGCGAACCCTTTACACCGAGGGGGGGTGGCTTATATAGTGCCCGCCAGACCCTCCGGCCCTCGAATGCGGGTTTAAAGTACATTAAGTCTAGGCGCATCGTAACGCTCACATAAAGTGTCCTAAATGCCATAAAGTCTACTTAATTATAGACCGTTGCGGTGCAGAGTGCCTCTTGTCCTTCTGGTGGTCGAGTGAGTCTTCATGGTCGAGTCCTTCGAGTCCGTCGAGTGAAGTCCCTCTTGGTCGACTGGAAGGCAGTCTCTTCTGAGGGTGTCCTTGGGTAGGGTACTTAGATCAGGTCTATGACCCTATCCTAGGTACATGACTTCATCAGTCCCTGCAGAGTTCAAGCTCAAAACGAAAACTGGCAGCGCATGATGGGTGACGGTGAGGGTAGTCAACGATAGGGTCACCCTTGATTAGGGTTGGGCCACCTTTGCCGCCGTTCACCAGATCATGATCAGGTACATGCCGATGTTCAAGTTGTTGACCCCCGACACCATGAAGGTGATCGTCTTCAACGACGAGAGCGTGGAGGTGGTCACCAAGTGCAAGGAGCACGACAACGCCTTCGCCGTGACCGCCTGAGCTCCTGTTGCCCGTTCCTTGTTGGTTGTTGGTGTAATACTTAGGTTTCGTTTAAAACTTATCGTACTATGTTAGTTTAAAACTTGTGATGCGTGGTTAGGACTTGTGTTTGTGACTAAGTTTGTTCTGGTGCTCTACTTTAGTTCTTAGTTGTCCATGTGTGCCTCTGGTAACCTCACCACATCGAGGAGGAGGTTACTATACAACTGTCCTGGATGTAACCAAACAACCGGACTTATGTTTCCCCTGAACAAGTCCGGAACCAAGCAGCAGGCCTTCCGTTTCGGCTCATGCAAGCTAGAGGGGATACAGGCAACCAATTAACATGCAGATGATGTTTTTTGCCTGCATATGCTCAGTCAGGCTCAACTGGGACAAATATGCAGAAGGGCAAAAAACGATGCAGGTTACCAAACGCATCCAAGATGAACCAGATCAGATCGCTCTCACGAGACCACCTATATAGGTTCAGTCTACAATAGAAGCCAGACCACCTTACTCAAGGATTTGAACATGACCATCACTGCTACCTGCTTTTTCCTTCTTTTTTTGAGGGAATCACTGCTACCTGCTAGTAAGTAGGCGGAGAGAGAAACTAGTCTCTGAAACTAGCATGAGCAGCCCACCAATTCGTCGACTATACATAAGCAAACGAACCACTGTACAAGGGACAGACTCATGGTGCCAAACTGCCCATTTTCTTACTGTCTCTACAGAGATTACCGAAGTCATAGTGGGAGCTAACAAGTCAAACAGTTCATTCCTGCAAGTGTACTTCACACCTGATAACTACATACCACAACGGATCAATTTTCAGATGGGAATGGATCCTCACTGGAGTACCACCAGCAAACACAAAATCTACTAGTGATCAATTTAAGAAATTGACTGAATATAAAACAAAAGCAACATCTGACTCTCGCTGATTATCAGTTACGACGTACCAGTGTCTCGTACTGATGGAACTATAACTAGGATTCTGAATTACTTACGTTCCGATACATGTTGTTCCCAATTACTTAGGCAAAGTAGTGGATGCCTTACAAATTACAAAGGGGCTTGCTACCTCCATAAGAAAAAAATCATACAGCAACAAGTTGTAGAAAACCATCGATATCCCCATGGACACATCCAGGCGATAATGTTACGTCACCTTATCAGTTAAGTCCCCATGGACACATTCAGGCGATAATTTTACATCACTTTATCAGTCATCACATCATACTAGCATGTCTCATCAGACAACCATCTCATATTTTTTTCAACACCTCATCTCCACCATGTCCGTCAACAATGGCAGTACCTACAACTACAATCATAATAAGTCAGGAACCAATGACAGTTCCAATGGAAAACTGTCGATAGATGAGAGAATTATAATTGGGATAGCTAGGTGCACTGAGAGGTGCATAGCTATGTAATTGTAACCTATAGCATGAGGCATAAGGAAAAATATTTATTCTCTAAAGCAAAATTGACTCCTGACTTCAGGAAGATGCTCAACAAAACATAAAACAGAACTTTAATTTATCCAGCTGGTTTCAGTATCCAAATAAAAGAGTGTAACTAGCTTAAAGCTTCAAAAAGTGTCAATAGAGTTACACATCCAGTTGGTTCGGTCCCAGCTTTCATTTAGTTCTCTTCCATTTTTAACTGTTATGTGGCATGTTGCCAAGAGAACCACGGTCAAGTACTGAATATTACCATTACACAATCCACGCGAGGGAAAAGATACTTTGTAGAAAGCATCTTTAGTAAACTCGATTCCTTGTCAGGTCAGGTGGAACAAATAAGACTACATTTGAAACACAATTTATGCATACGACCAACAGAAAAGAACAGTCCCTTAAGTATTGTGTTCTTTTAAAGAATTCATGAAGCGGCAAAAGGAAAAATTGATGTGATCTGAACTTCAATCATCAGCATAACACTCAAGGAGGATATGGTATGCATTTCAGCAACTAATTGCTAAAACTAAATTTATATAATACCACGAAGTAAATTATGTAAAGGCTTGCTATTACCTGCAGGATAGAAACATGCAAATGGATAATGGAGACAGAAGGACCTGTCATCGGAAAGTTTCTTAAACTCCATTGACTGGAGATAGACCATGAAGACACCACAAGTTGTCACTACAATGATTGCTTTACTCTCCTCGGCAACCCCAACTAAAGTGGGGGAGTCTCCCTCGAAAGTTGATCTGAGCACCTCGAAATCAATAGCTCTGTGGAGCACCCATACAGCCGAACCATCAGAATCAGGCTTTCTCTTCCATAACTGGCCATGGAATTGTGAGATGTGGATCAAGCCAAGCCCACCATCTTCGGCCGGCATAATCCATAAATTTCGACAGTCGGGTTCTACAGGTGCTGGTACCTCTGTCACAGCTAGGCTGTGGTTATCCAAATCAAACTCAACTATGACATGTTGATGATGCAGCTCAAGTAACCAGGAAAGGGAATTCCCAATCAAAGTAGTGGCTCGTTTCATAGTTCCAATCAATTGCAGCTTCAGTGAGTTGATGTTGCTCCATACCCCAGTCTCGGATGAGTAAAGGCACACGGAAACTCTTGTACGTAGTCTGTCACGGGCTATCAGGGCCACCTGGAAATGGCTTGAATGGCAGCCTTGGCCGCGGGTAGGGCGGAGCACCGCCCCGTTGAAGATGAGCGTCTGGCCGTTGTCCAGCTCTGGTGGGAGGATCAGCCGGCGCTGCTCGCGCGCTACGGGGTCCCACAAAACTAAGCGGCGCAGCGGCCTTTGGCTGAGGAAAAGGACGAGTCCGTGGCGGCAGTCGAGTTTGCTGTCGTCCTCGTGGAGAGGCATGGTGAAGCGAGCTTCGGGGATGCGATCTGGTCGATCCAGCGTTGGAACGAAAGAAAAGGAGCGATGCCTACCGACGAAGAAGCCAAGGAGAGGAGGCTTGCCGTGGTGGTCGCGGAAGCGGCGTTGGAATCGGGGATCGGCGACGAGGCTGCGCCAACGCTTGCAGACGAGAGAGGCCCGGGGGAGGGAGGAAGGCCGCGGGGGCAGGCGGAGGAGAATCTCCCGGAGCATGTCGTCGTCGTCCGGCAGAGATGCAGGCGGTGGAGAGGTGCGTCGGCGGAGGGGAGACATCTCCCCTCTCGTGCTCATGGCAGAGGCAGTGCAGCTTTTCTTGATGGTTCAGATCAACTAGACGGCGGGGAGGATGGCGTTGTCGACGCCGCCGGCCAAGATGCGGCACCGGCTAGTCGTGCTCGTGGTAGCGACAAGCGAGGGGATTTGCTTTGGGGACGCCGGAGGGAGGATGTCTTCTTGTTCACTCGGTCAGAGTAAAATGCTACCACTACGCATTTTTCATCCTGTATACGTTTACAGAGGTTTTTTTTAGGGGGTATACGTTTACAGAGGTGGGGGCCCGGGCAGGGGTGTGCGTCAAAACCCGGGCCTAGGCCAACTCCAGACTTCGAAAGGTCGTCCGTTTTATACGGATTTCGTCTGTTTGAATAGGGCATTGGGGCGGCGTCCGGCTGTTTTCCTGGATGCGTCGGTCGTGCATCCAACACGCGGCCGCATCTGGTCCGCCACGGCCGTCTAGAGACACTATGTATACATTTTTTTAGTCGCATTTTTTTATTTTCATCAACGACGTTTTGATACATCACTACTGGAATCGACGGCTTTGCTGAGTGCCTTAAACACTCGGCGAAGGCCCAAAAAAACTCGGCAAAGGACACTCAACGTACAACCTTTCGGTAAATAAAATTTCGCCGAGAACCAACCACCGCACACTCGGCAACGTCTTTGCCGAGCTTTTTTTGTGGTACTCGGCAAATATTGGGACTTAGTGAAAAATAACTAACGGACGACGGAAACGGCAAAAACTGGTACGATTGCACTCGGCAACGTCTTTGCCGAGCGTTTTTTGTGGTACACTCGGTAAAGATGTTGAGCAATTTTTCTTTAAAAAAACACCGCCGTCAACGGCGACGACGGTTCATGCCCGCGAGTTACAGTGCCCCCCAGCTCCCGTCGATGACGCACGTGGCCTCCGTGGTTGTTGGCATCTATGCGAGATGAGCCTCGTCGCCGCTCTTGGTGGCGCCGTCGAGGACACACGTGGCTCGTGGCCTCCGTGGTTGTTGGCACCGCCGGTGGCGTAGGTTGGTGCGCTGCTGCCTTCCCGCCATGTGCATGTGCTGCCGCTGCCGCTTGCAGCTGCCTCGCATCTGCTGCTTCGCTGCTACGTGCATGAGGGAGCTTGGGGCGCGTTTGGTTAAAGTCTTTGAAAGTGCTTGCATTGCATACTTGTCCCAATTGAACCTGGTTAGGCAAATGCAGGCTAAAAATCAATATCTGCATGTAGTGTGGTTGCCTACGTTAGTCTTCCTGGATGAAGGAATCAACTAGTCAGCACACTATTTGGTTGCCTATGTCGCTGTTGTTAAACAAACAACACGTCGTTTGGTTGAAAATGGCTAAAGATGTGATCACCACTTCTCAATAGTGGTGATCTTACCACACATATCGAACATTTTTTTGTTCTAGCTAGGAAACAAATGGCAGTTTATCCTAGCTACTAGTAAATGACAGTACAAGTTATTAAAAGCCAACATGGCCGAACAAGGATAGTTCAATGATGCTAACTATGTGCTTCCTCTTCCTCTGTTGCTTATGTGCTGATTCCCCTTCATTGCTTCTGCTGCTCCCTCTTTCTTCTTCTTCCTCTTGTTCTTCTGCTTCATATCCTTGTCTGACCTCTGTTATCCCACATTGCCTAAGCCCACTCCAACCTTTTGTTCTTCCACACTTCGTTGTTGAACGCCTCCACACCATGGCCGGAGCTGATCACCTCATCAGGAGTCACATCTTCCTCCTCCGGCACAAATTCATCATCTCCCAATTGCAGGTTCCAGTTGTAAATGATGCAACATGTAAGAACAAGCTTCACCTAGGTAGAGTAAGGGTGGAATGGCTCCTGATCCAGGATCTTAAACATTTTCTTCAGAGCTCCAAAGGCCCTCTCAACAATCACTCTAAGGCCGGACTGTCTGAGATTGAACAATTCCTGAGCAGTCCTAGGATAGTTCCTACTAGCAAACTCGTTCAGATGGTACCTGGTTTTTCTCAAGGGTGGAATAACACCTAACAGACATGCGTAGCCAGCATCTCCAAGGTAGAACTTGCCATCGGGGATGTTGATGCCATCATGATGACTCATGTTGTCACTGAGAATGTTAGCATCATGTGCTGATCCTTCCCAGCCAGCCAGCACATATGTGAACTTCAGATCGAAGTCAACAGCAGCTAGCACATTCTGGCTTGTGTAGTGCTTCCTCCCTCTATATGTTGCAGCTTCTGACCTTGGCACTCTGGCAGTGACATGAGTACCATCTATTGCTCCAATGCAATCCTGGAATGGCATTACAATATGTTATTAGTCTACTACAGAACAATAACAACATATCAAGGCATGAACTAGAACAACATATCAAGAGCTCACCTTGAAGTATGGATACCATCTTGGGCTAGTGCGAATCTTGGTAGGAGTCCGGCCAGTTGGTGACCTGATCATCTCTCCGCTGAGCTCTCCAACAACATACAACACTTGCTTGAAGTACCTGGAGATTGTCTCCATTGATCTTCTGAAGGTGTTGTGTACAACACTGAACCTCTGGTTATGACCAATAGCATGGAGGAACATGGCGACTTGCTCTTCCACAGTGGTGTGGATGCTATCTTCTAGCAGCCCCTTGCTCCTAAACGTCAGCACAAGCCTGGCGAAAGGTGCTCTTTTCATTTGAAGCATCCACAGAGCCTCTGTGTCATTGCAGTTGTAGATGTAGTTCAGATTCACTATCCTTTCTTGATCCTGGATTAACATCGGACCATACCGGATGCGAGGTTTCTCATTCCGACGAACACCTCTCTTATGGACCAACAATATCCAAGCCTGAACCACAACTATCAACGATGCTGCCTGAACTAGAAGCTTTGTCCGTTCATCCACAACCTAAGCGACATCCATGATGCGGTCAGCGATGGCGCTATCGACCCTAAACGCTCCTATCGAATGACCTACCACATAACAGAGGAGGTGGTGTGGGGTAGCTTACCAGCTTCGAGGTTGGGGGAGACTTTGCGGAGACGAGGAGGGCTGGACGGAGACGAAGAAGAAAGGGAGAAGCAGCTGCCGCCCCCGGGGAGTGCGCCTGCTGCCTCTTGCCGCCCCCGGGGAGTGTCGCAGCCGCAGATCTCAGTCGTCGTCACCGCCGCCAGTGCCAACAACAGAGGAGGGTTTGTCCTACAGCTAGAGGTGAGCGAGGAAATGGGGTTGTGAGGGTATATTTGGTGCCATCCCACCTTGGCCAAATTTCCCCTCCCGCCATCTCTGCGCGCGTCCCCCCTGCACCACGCCCGACGCCGCCTCTTCGTTTTGCGCCCTACTCAGCCTGGCTCGCTGGAAACGGCCGATTCGAGCGTTCTCAGCGAGCCAGGCAGAGGGCTGCTTTAAGGTCCGTGCAGATGTGAGCCAGGCCGGCCTACAGGCAACCAAACGGTCCAATTTCATCCCGCCCGAGCCTGATTGGATTGTATGCAGCCTACCAAACGCGTCCTTGGTTGCCGGCCGCCAGCGTACGTGCTGCTACTTTGTTGCTTGAGAAATGGCATGCGGGCGAGCCGGAGAACGAATGGTGCGCACCTGAACCTGGAGGCGCTCAAGCACTACGCCGGCAGGCTGCTGCAGCTGCTCGAGTTCTCCATGGTTGTGTGTGTGTGTATGGTTGTGTGGATGTGTGAGACGGTAAGAGAGATGAGAGGGATAGAAGATAAGGTGTGTGTGGCTGTGCGTGGCATGCGTGTGTATTTGTGATAGAGACGTGTGTGGTTCTGATGCATGGAGAGAGAGCAGGAGATATGAGATGTCTGGCTACCTGCTTGCCATGTTATCGATCCGTGGCACTGGCTTCCAACTAATTTGAGACAGGCATACTTTACCAAGTGTTGCTCTCGGAAAAGACATGATTAAAATAATCAACATAAAGTCATTTAAATTATGGAAGTAGCTAGAAATATAAAAAATTCATGAAACATGGGAATTAAGCATAATATATGGTCTACTTATTGTGAAAATTGAAGTGGCACCATTTTGCATCTTATTTTTTGTACTTGCTTCACAAAAATATACCATTTTTGACAGTT